>OY292319.1:16341331-16991816 GCA_958496155.1 Sisyra nigra | reverse complement strand
AATGAAGATTCAAGAGTAAAATTTTGTTATATAATTTCTCCTAGTCGCTCATTTAAAGTATCAAATATGATTTCTCGCTATAAAAACCCATATATAATAGAAACACAGATTATCTCAATATCAAAAGTTTTCAATCCAAAATTTCACTAATCACAAAACCACAAAGAAAAATCTATCTTACAATTCGAGAGAATGAAGATTCAAGAGTAAAATTTTGTTATATAATTTCTCCTAGTCGCTCATTTAAAGTATCAAATATGATTTCTCGCTATAAAAACCCATATATAATAGAAACACAGATTATCTCAATATCAAAAGTTTTCAATCCAAAATTTCACTAATCACAAAACCACAAAGAAAAATCTATCTTACAATTCGAGAGAATGAAGATTCAAGAGTAAAATTTTGTTATATAATTTCTCCTAGTCGCTCATTTAAAGTATCAAATATGATTTCTCGCTATAAAAACCCATATATAATAGAAACACAGATTATCTCAATATCAAAAGTTTTCAATCCAAAATTTCACTAATCACAAAACCACAAAGAAAAATCTATCTTACAATTCGAGAGAATGAAGATTCAAGAGTAAAATTTTGTTATATAATTTCTCCTAGTCGCTCATTTAAAGTATCAAATATGATTTCTCGCTATAAAAACCCATATATAATAGAAACACAGATTATCTCAATATCAAAAGTTTTCAATCCAAAATTTCACTAATCACAAAACCACAAAGAAAAATCTATCTTACAATTCGAGAGAATGAAGATTCAAGAGTAAAATTTTGTTATATAATTTCTCCTAGTCGCTCATTTAAAGTATCAAATATGATTTCTCGCTATAAAAACCCATATATAATAGAAACACAGATTATCTCAATATCAAAAGTTTTCAATCCAAAATTTCACTTATCACAAGACCACAAAGAAAAATCTATCTTACAATTCGAGAGAATGAAGATTCAAGAGTAAAATTTTGTTATATAATTGCTCCTAGTCGCTCATTTAAAGTATCAAATATGATTTCTCGCTATAAAAACCCATATATAATAGAAACACAGATTATCTCAATATCAAAAGTTTTCAATCCAAAATTTCACTAATCACAAAACCACAAAGAAAAATCTATCTTACAATTCGAGAGAATGAAGATTCAAGAGTAAAATTTTGTTATATAATTTCTCCTAGTCGCTCATTTAAAGTATCAAATATGATTTCTCGCTATAAAAACCCATATATAATAGAAACACAGATTATCTCAATATCAAAAGTTTTCAATCCAAAATTTCACTAATCACAAAACCACAAAGAAAAATCTATCTTACAATTCGAGAGAATGAAGATTCAAGAGTAAAATTTTGTTATATAATTTCTCCTAGTCGCTCATTTAAAGTATCAAATATGATTTCTCGCTATAAAAACCCATATATAATAGAAACACAGATTATCTCAATATCAAAAGTTTTCAATCCAAAATTTCACTAATCACAAAACCACAAAGAAAAATCTATATTACAATTCGAGAGAATGAAGATTCAAGAGTAAAATTTTGTTATAAAATTTCTCCTAGTCGCTCATTTAAAGTATCAAATATGATTTCTCGCTATAAAAACCCATATATAATAGAAACAAAGATTATCTCAATATCAAAAGTTTTCAATCCAAAATTTCACTAATCACAAAACCACAAAGAAAAATCTATCTTACAATTCGAGAGAATGAAGATTCAAGAGTAAAATTTTGTTATATAATTTCTCCTAGTCGCTCATTTAAAGTATCAAATATGATTTCTCGCTATAAAAACCCATATATAATAGAAACACAGATTATCTCAATATCAAAAGTTTTCAATCCAAAAATTCACTAATCACAAAACCACAAAGAAAAATCTATCTTACAATTCGAGAGAATGAAGATTCAAGAGTAAAATTTTGTTATATAATTTCTCCTAGTCGCTCATTTAAAGTATCAAATATGATTTCTCGCTATAAAAACCCATATATAATAGAAACACAGATTATCTCAATATCAAAAGTTTTCAATCCAAAATTTCACTAATCACAAAACCACAAAGAAAAATCTATCTTACAATTCGAGAGAATGAAGATTCAAGAGTAAAATTTTGTTATAAAATTTCTCCTAGTCGCTCATTTAAAGTATCAAATATGATTTCTCGCTATAAAAACCCATATATAATAGAAACACAGATTATCTCAATATCAAAAGTTTTCAATCCAAAATTTCACTAATCACAAAACCACAAAGAAAAATCTATCTTACAATTCGAGAGAATGAAGATTCAAGAGTAAAATTTTGTTATAAAATTTCTCCTAGTCGCTCATTTAAAGTATCAAATATGATTTCTCGCTATAAAAACCCATATATAATAGAAACACAGATTATCTCAATATCAAAAGTTTTCAATCCAAAATTTCACTTATCACAAGACCACAAAGAAAAATCTATCTTACAATTCGAGAGAATGAAGATTCAAGAGTAAAATTTTGTTATATAATTTCTCCTAGTCGCTCATTTAAATTATCAAATATGATTTCTCGCTATAAAAACCCGTATATAATAGAAACACAGATTATCTCAATGTCAAAGGTTTTCAATCCAAAATTTCACTAATCATAAAACCACAAAGAAAAATGTATATGTCAGTTCAAGAAAATGAAGATTCAAGAGTAAAATTTTGTTATATAATTTCTCCTAGTCGCTCATTTAAAGTATCAAATATGATTTCTCGCTATAAAAACCCGTATATAATAGAAACACAGATTATCTCAATGTCAAAGGTTTTCAATCCAAAATTTCACTAATCATAAAACCACAAAGAAAAATGTATATGTCAGTTCAAGAAAATGAAGATTCAAGAGTAAAATTTTGTTATATAATTTCTCCTAGTCGCTCATTTAAATTATCAAATATGATTTCTCGCTATAAAAACCCGTATATAATAGAAACACAGATTATCTCAATTTCAAAAGTTTTCAATCCAAAATTTCACTAATCATAAAACCACAAAGAAAAATGTATATGTCAGTTCAAGAAAATGAAGATTCAAGAGTAAAATTTTGTTATATAATTTCTCCTAGTCGCTCATTTAAATTATCAAATATGATTTCTCGCTATAAAAACCCGTATATAATAGAAACACAGATTATCTCAATGTCAAAGGTTTTCAATCCAAAATTTCACTAATCATAAAACCACAAAGAAAAATGTATATGTCAGTTCAAGAAAATGAAGATTCAAGAGTAAAATTTTGTTATATAATTTCTCCTAGTCGCTCATTTAAATTATCAAATATGATTTCTCGCTATAAAAACCCGTATATAATAGAAACACAGATTATCTCAATGTCAAAGGTTTTCAATCCAAAATTTCACTAATCATAAAACCACAAAGAAAAATGTATATGTCAGTTCAAGAAAATGAAGATTCAAGAGTAAAATTTTGTTATATAATTTCTCCTAGTCGCTCATTTAAAGTATCAAATATGATTTCTCGCTATAAAAACCCGTATATAATAGAAACACAGATTATCTCAATTTCAAAAGTTTTCAATCCAAAATTTCACTAATCATAAAACCACAAAGAAAAATGTATATGTCAGTTCAAGAAAATGAAGATTCAAGAGTAAAATTTTGTTATATAATTTCTCCTAGTCGCTCATTTAAATTATCAAATATGATTTCTCGCTATAAAAACCCGTATATAATAGAAACACAGATTATCTCAATGTCAAAGGTTTTCAATCCAAAATTTCACTAATCATAAAACCACAAAGAAAAATGTATATGTCAGTTCAAGAAAATGAAGATTCAAGAGTAAAATTTTGTTATATAATTTCTCCTAGTCTCTCATTTAAAATATCAAATATGATTTCTCGCTATAAAAACCCGTATATAATAGAAACACAGATTATCTCAATTTCAAAAGTTTTCAATCCAAAATTTCACTAATCATAAAACCACAAAGAAAAATGTATATGTCAGTTCAAGAAATTGAAGATTCAAGAGTAAAATTTTGTTATATAATTTCTCCTAGTCGCTCATTTAAATTATCAAATATGATTTCTCGCTATAAAAACCCGTATATAATAGAAACACAGATTATCTCAATGTCAAAGGTTTTCAATCCAAAATTTCACTAATCATAAAACCACAAAGAAAAATGTATGTGTCAGTTCAAGAAAATGAAGATTCAAGAGTAAAATTTTGTTATATAATTTCTCCTAGTCGCTCATTTAAAATATCAAATATGATTTCTCGCTATAAAAACCCGTATATAATAGAAACACAGATTATCTCAATTTCAAAAGTTTTCAATCCAAAATTTCACTAATCATAAAACCACAAAGAAAAATGTATATGTCAGTTCAAGAAAATGAAGATTCAAGAGTAAAATTTTGTTATATAATTTCTCCTAGTCGCTCATTTAAATTATCAAATATGATTTCTCGCTATAAAAACCCGTATATAATAGAAACACAGATTATCTCAATTTCAAAAGTTTTCAATCCAAAATTTCACTAATCATAAAACCACAAAGAAAAATGTATATGTCAGTTCAAGAAAATGAAGATTCAAGAGTAAAATTTTGTTATATAATTTCTCCTAGTCGCTCATTTAAATTATCAAATATGATTTCTCGCTATAAAAACCCGTATATAATAGAAACACAGATTATCTCAATGTCAAAGGTTTTCAATCCAAAATTTCACTAATCATAAAACCACAAAGAAAAATGTATATGTCAGTTCAAGAAAATGAAGATTCAAGAGTAAAATTTTGTTATATAATTTCTCCTAGTCGCTCATTTAAAGTATCAAATATGATTTCTCGCTATAAAAACCCGTATATAATAGAAACACAGATTATCTCAATGTCAAAGGTTTTCAATCCAAAATTTCACTAATCATAAAACCACAAAGAAAAATGTATATGTCAGTTCAAGAAAATGAAGATTCAAGAGTAAAATTTTGTTATATAATTTCTCCTAGTCGCTCATTTAAATTATCAAATATGATTTCTCGCTATAAAAACCCGTATATAATAGAAACACAGATTATCTCAATTTCAAAAGTTTTCAATCCAAAATTTCACTAATCATAAAACCACAAAGAAAAATGTATATGTCAGTTCAAGAAAATGAAGATTCAAGAGTAAAATTTTGTTATATAATTTCTCCTAGTCGCTCATTTAAATTATCAAATATGATTTCTCGCTATAAAAACCCGTATATAATAGAAACACAGATTATCTCAATGTCAAAGGTTTTCAATCCAAAATTTCACTAATCATAAAACCACAAAGAAAAATGTATATGTCAGTTCAAGAAAATGAAGATTCAAGAGTAAAATTTTGTTATATAATTTCTCCTAGTCGCTCATTTAAATTATCAAATATGATTTCTCGCTATAAAAACCCGTATATAATAGAAACACAGATTATCTCAATGTCAAAGGTTTTCAATCCAAAATTTCACTAATCATAAAACCACAAAGAAAAATGTATATGTCAGTTCAAGAAAATTAAGATTCAAGAGTAAAATTTTGTTATATAATTTCTCCTAGTCGCTCATTTAAAGTATCAAATATGATTTCTCGCTATAAAAACCCGTATATAATAGAAACACAGATTATCTCAATTTCAAAAGTTTTCAATCCAAAATTTCACTAATCATAAAACCACAAAGAAAAATGTATATGTCAGTTCAAGAAAATGAAGATTCAAGAGTAAAATTTTGTTATATAATTTCTCCTAGTCGCTCATTTAAATTATCAAATATGATTTCTCGCTATAAAAACCCGTATATAATAGAAACACAGATTATCTCAATTTCAAAAGTTTTCAATCCAAAATTTCACTAATCATAAAACCACAAAGAAAAATGTATATGTCAGTTCAAGAAAATGAAGATTCAAGAGTAAAATTTTGTTATATAATTTCTCCTAGTCGCTCATTTAAATTATCAAATATGATTTCTCGCTATAAAAACCCGTATATAATAGAAACACAGATTATCTCAATGTCAAAGGTTTTCAATCCAAAATTTCACTAATCATAAAACCACAAAGAAAAATGTATATGTCAGTTCAAGAAAATGAAGATTCAAGAGTAAAATTTTGTTATATAATTTCTCCTAGTCGCTCATTTAAAGTATCAAATATGATTTCTCGCTATAAAAACCCGTATATAATAGAAACACAGATTATCTCAATTTCAAAAGTTTTCAATCCAAAATTTCACTAATCATAAAACCACAAAGAAAAATGTATATGTCAGTTCAAGAAAATGAAGATTCAAGAGTAAAATTTTGTTATATAATTTCTCCTAGTCGCTCATTTAAATTATCAAATATGATTTCTCGCTATAAAAACCCGTATATAATAGAAACACAGATTATCTCAATTTCAAAAGTTTTCAATCCAAAATTTCACTAATCATAAAACCACAAAGAAAAATGTATATGTCAGTTCAAGAAAATGAAGATTCAAGAGTAAAATTTTGTTATATAATTTCTCCTAGTCGCTCATTTAAATTATCAAATATGATTTCTCGCTATAAAAACCCGTATATAATAGAAACACAGATTATCTCAATGTCAAAGGTTTTCAATCCAAAATTTCACTAATCATAAAACCACAAAGAAAAATGTATATGTCAGTTCAAGAAAATGAAGATTCAAGAGTAAAATTTTGTTATATAATTTCTCCTAGTCGCTCATTTAAATTATCAAATATGATTTCTCGCTATAAAAACCCGTATATAATAGAAACACAGATTATCTCAATGTCAAAGGTTTTCAATCCAAAATTTCACTAATCATAAAACCACAAAGAAAAATGTATATGTCAGTTCAAGAAAATTAAGATTCAAGAGTAAAATTTTGTTATATAATTTCTCCTAGTCGCTCATTTAAAGTATCAAATATGATTTCTCGCTATAAAAACCCGTATATAATAGAAACACAGATTATCTCAATTTCAAAAGTTTTCAATCCAAAATTTCACTAATCATAAAACCACAAAGAAAAATGTATATGTCAGTTCAAGAAAATGAAGATTCAAGAGTAAAATTTTGTTATATAATTTCTCCTAGTCGCTCATTTAAATTATCAAATATGATTTCTCGCTATAAAAACCCGTATATAATAGAAACACAGATTATCTCAATTTCAAAAGTTTTCAATCCAAAATTTCACTAATCATAAAACCACAAAGAAAAATGTATATGTCAGTTCAAGAAAATGAAGATTCAAGAGTAAAATTTTGTTATATAATTTCTCCTAGTCGCTCATTTAAATTATCAAATATGATTTCTCGCTATAAAAACCCGTATATAATAGAAACACAGATTATCTCAATGTCAAAGGTTTTCAATCCAAAATTTCACTAATCATAAAACCACAAAGAAAAATGTATATGTCAGTTCAAGAAAATGAAGATTCAAGAGTAAAATTTTGTTATATAATTTCTCCTAGTCGCTCATTTAAAGTATCAAATATGATTTCTCGCTATAAAAACCCGTATATAATAGAAACACAGATTATCTCAATTTCAAAAGTTTTCAATCCAAAATTTCACTAATCATAAAACCACAAAGAAAAATGTATATGTCAGTTCAAGAAAATGAAGATTCAAGAGTAAAATTTTGTTATATAATTTCTCCTAGTCGCTCATTTAAATTATCAAATATGAATTCTCGCTATAAAAACCCGTATATAATAGAAACACAGATTATCTCAATTTCAAAAGTTTTCAATCCAAAATTTCACTAATCATAAAACCACAAAGAAAAATGTATATGTCAGTTCAAGAAAATGAAGATTCAAGAGTAAAATTTTGTTATATAATTTCTCCTAGTCGCTCATTTAAATTATCAAATATGATTTCTCGCTATAAAAACCCGTATATAATAGAAACACAGATTATCTCAATGTCAAAGGTTTTCAATCCAAAATTTCACTAATCATAAAACCACAAAGAAAAATGTATATGTCAGTTCAAGAAAATGAAGATTCAAGAGTAAAATTTTGTTATATAATTTCTCCTAGTCGCTCATTTAAATTATCAAATATGATTTCTCGCTATAAAAACCCGTATATAATAGAAACACAGATTATCTCAATGTCAAAGGTTTTCAATCCAAAATTTCACTAATCATAAAACCACAAAGAAAAATGTATATGTCAGTTCAAGAAAATGAAGATTTAAGAGTAAAATTTTGTTATATAATTTCTCCTAGTCGCTCATTTAAATTATCAAATATGATTTCTCGCTATAAAAACCCGTATATAATAGAAACACAGATTATCTCAATGTCAAAGGTTTTCAATCCAAAATTTCACTAATCATAAAACCACAAAGAAAAATGTATATGTCAGTTCAAGAAAATGAAGATTCAAGAGTAAAATTTTGTTATATAATTTCTCCTAGTCGCTCATTTAAAATATCAAATATGATTTCTCGCTATAAAAACCCGTATATAATAGAAACACAGATTATCTCAATTTCAAAAGTTTTCAATCCAAAATTTCACTAATCATAAAACCACAAAGAAAAATGTATATGTCAGTTCAAGAAAATGAAGATTCAAGAGTAAAATTTTGTTATATAATTTCTCCTAGTCGCTCATTTAAATTATCAAATATGATTTCTCGCTATAAAAACCCGTATATAATAGAAACACAGATTATCTCAATTTCAAAAGTTTTCAATCCAAAATTTCACTAATCATAAAACCACAAAGAAAAATGTATATGTCAGTTCAAGAAAATGAAGATTCAAGAGTAAAATTTTGTTATATAATTTCTCCTAGTCGCTCATTTAAAGTATCAAATATGATTTCTCGCTATAAAAACCCGTATATAATAGAAACACAGATTATCTCAATGTCAAAGGTTTTCAATCCAAAATTTCACTAATCATAAAACCACAAAGAAAAATGTATATGTCAGTTCAAGAAAATGAAGATTCAAGAGTAAAATTTTGTTATATAATTTCTCCTAGTCGCTCATTTAAATTATCAAATATGATTTCTCGCTATAAAAACCCGTATATAATAGAAACACAGATTATCTCAATGTCAAAGGTTTTCAATCCAAAATTTCACTAATCATAAAACCACAAAGAAAAATGTATATGTCAGTTCAAGAAAATTAAGATTCAAGAGTAAAATTTTGTTATATAATTTCTCCTAGTCGCTCATTTAAAGTATCAAATATGATTTCTCGCTATAAAAACCCGTATATAATAGAAACACAGATTATCTCAATTTCAAAAGTTTTCAATCCAAAATTTCACTAATCATAAAACCACAAAGAAAAATGTATATGTCAGTTCAAGAAAATGAAGATTCAAGAGTAAAATTTTGTTATATAATTTCTCCTAGTCGCTCATTTAAATTATCAAATATGATTTCTCGCTATAAAAACCCGTATATAATAGAAACACAGATTATCTCAATGTCAAAGGTTTTCAATCCAAAATTTCACTAATCATAAAACCACAAAGAAAAATGTATATGTCAGTTCAAGAAAATGAAGATTCAAGAGTAAAATTTTGTTATATAATTTCTCCTAGTCTCTCATTTAAAATATCAAATATGATTTCTCGCTATAAAAACCCGTATATAATAGAAACACAGATTATCTCAATTTCAAAAGTTTTCAATCCAAAATTTCACTAATCATAAAACCACAAAGAAAAATGTATATGTCAGTTCAAGAAATTGAAGATTCAAGAGTAAAATTTTGTTATATAATTTCTCCTAGTCGCTCATTTAAATTATCAAATATGATTTCTCGCTATAAAAACCCGTATATAATAGAAACACAGATTATCTCAATGTCAAAGGTTTTCAATCCAAAATTTCACTAATCATTAAACCACAAAGAAAAATATATGTGTCAGTTCAAGAAAATGAAGATTCAAGAGTAAAATTTTGTTATATAATTTCTCCTAGTCGCTCATTTAAAATATCAAATATGATTTCTCGCTATAAAAACCCGTATATAATAGAAACACAGATTATCTCAATTTCAAAAGTTTTCAATCCAAAATTTCACTAATCATAAAACCACAAAGAAAAATGTATATGTCAGTTCAAGAAAATGAAGATTCAAGAGTAAAATTTTGTTATATAATTTCTCCTAGTCGCTCATTTAAATTATCAAATATGATTTCTCGCTATAAAAACCCGTATATAATAGAAACACAGATTATCTCAATTTCAAAAGTTTTCAATCCAAAATTTCACTAATCATAAAACCACAAAGAAAAATGTATATGTCAGTTCAAGAAAATGAAGATTCAAGAGTAAAATTTTGTTATATAATTTCTCCTAGTCGCTCATTTAAATTATCAAATATGATTTCTCGCTATAAAAACCCGTATATAATAGAAACACAGATTATCTCAATGTCAAAGGTTTTCAATCCAAAATTTCACTAATCATAAAACCACAAAGAAAAATGTATATGTCAGTTCAAGAAAATGAAGATTCAAGAGTAAAATTTTGTTATATAATTTCTCCTAGTCGCTCATTTAAAGTATCAAATATGATTTCTCGCTATAAAAACCCGTATATAATAGAAACACAGATTATCTCAATTTCAAAAGTTTTCAATCCAAAATTTCACTAATCATAAAACCACAAAGAAAAATGTATATGTCAGTTCAAGAAAATGAAGATTCAAGAGTAAAATTTTGTTATATAATTTCTCCTAGTCGCTCATTTAAATTATCAAATATGATTTCTCGCTATAAAAACCCGTATATAATAGAAACACAGATTATCTCAATGTCAAAGGTTTTCAATCCAAAATTTCACTAATCATAAAACCACAAAGAAAAATGTATATGTCAGTTCAAGAAAATGAAGATTCAAGAGTAAAATTTTGTTATATAATTTCTCCTAGTCGCTCATTTAAAGTATCAAATATGATTTCTCGCTATAAAAACCCGTATATAATAGAAACACAGATTATCTCAATTTCAAAAGTTTTCAATCCAAAATTTCACTAATCATAAAACCACAAAGAAAAATGTATATGTCAGTTCAAGAAAATGAAGATTCAAGAGTAAAATTTTGTTATATAATTTCTCCTAGTCGCTCATTTAAATTATCAAATATGATTTCTCGCTATAAAAACCCGTATATAATAGAAACACAGATTATCTCAATGTCAAAGGTTTTCAATCCAAAATTTCACTAATTGTAAAACCACAAAGAAAAATGTTAATGTCAGTTCAAGAAAATGAAGATTCAAGAGTAAAATTTTGTTATATAATTTCTCCTAGTCTCTCATTTAAAATATCAAATATGATTTCTCGCTATAAAAACCCGTATATAATAGAAACACAGATTATCTCAATTTCAAAAGTTTTCAATCCAAAATTTCACTAATCATAAAACCACAAAGAAAAATGTATATGTCAGTTCAAGAAATTGAAGATTCAAGAGTAAAATTTTGTTATATAATTTCTCCTAGTCGCTCATTTAAATTATCAAATATGATTTCTCGCTATAAAAACCCGTATATAATAGAAACACAGATTATCTCAATGTCAAAGGTTTTCAATCCAAAATTTCACTAATCATAAAACCACAAAGAAAAATGTATGTGTCAGTTCAAGCAATTAAAGATTCAAGAGTAAAATTTTGTTATATAATTTCTCCTAGTCGCTCATTTAAAATATCAAATATGATTTCTCGCTATAAAAACCCGTATATAATAGAAACACAGATTATCTCAATTTCAAAAGTTTTCAATCCAAAATTTCACTAATCATAAAACCACAAAGAAAAATGTATATGTCAGTTCAAGAAAATGAAGATTCAAGAGTAAAATTTTGTTATATAATTTCTCCTAGTCGCTCATTTAAATTATCAAATATGATTTCTCGCTATAAAAACCCGTATATAATAGAAACACAGATTATCTCAATTTCAAAAGTTTTCAATCCAAAATTTCACTAATCATAAAACCACAAAGAAAAATGTATATGTCAGTTCAAGAAAATGAAGATTCAAGAGTAAAATTTTGTTATATAATTTCTCCTAGTCGCTCATTTAAATTATCAAATATGATTTCTCGCTATAAAAACCCGTATATAATAGAAACACAGATTATCTCAATGTCAAAGGTTTTCAATCCAAAATTTCACTAATCATAAAACCACAAAGAAAAATGTATATGTCAGTTCAAGAAAATGAAGATTCAAGAGTAAAATTTTGTTATATAATTTCTCCTAGTCGCTCATTTAAAGTATCAAATATGATTTCTCGCTATAAAAACCCGTATATAATAGAAACACAGATTATCTCAATTTCAAAAGTTTTCAATCCAAAATTTCACTAATCATAAAACCACAAAGAAAAATGTATATGTCAGTTCAAGAAAATGAAGATTCAAGAGTAAAATTTTGTTATATAATTTCTCCTAGTCGCTCATTTAAAATATCAAATATGATTTCTCGCTATAAAAACCCGTATATAATAGAAACACAGATTATCTCAATTTCAAAAGTTTTCAATCCAAAATTTCACTAATCATAAAACCACAAAGAAAAATGTATATGTCAGTTCAAGAAAATGAAGATTCAAGAGTAAAATTTTGTTATATAATTTCTCCTAGTCGCTCATTTAAATTATCAAATATGATTTCTCGCTATAAAAACCCGTATATAATAGAAACACAGATTATCTCAATGTCAAAGGTTTTCAATCCAAAATTTCACAAATCATAAAACCACAAAGAAAAATGTATATGTCAGTTCAAGAAAATGAAGATTCAAGAGTAAAATTTTGTTATATAATTTCTCCTAGTCGCTCATTTAAATTATCAAATATGATTTCTCGCTATAAAAACCCGTATATAATAGAAACACAGATTATCTCAATGTCAAAGGTTTTCAATCCAAAATTTCACTAATCATAAAACCACAAAGAAAAATGTATATGTCAGTTCAAGAAAATGAAGATTCAAGAGTAAAATTTTGTTATATAATTTCTCCTAGTCGCTCATTTAAATTATCAAATATGATTTCTCGCTATAAAAACCCGTATATAATAGAAACACAGATTATCTCAATGTCAAAGGTTTTCAATCCAAAATTTCACTAATCATAAAACCACAAAGAAAAATGTATATGTCAGTTCAAGAAAATGAAGATTCAAGAGTAAAATTTTGTTATATAATTTCTCCTAGTCGCTCATTTAAATTATCAAATATGATTTCTCGCTATAAAAACCCGTATATAATAGAAACACAGATTATCTCAATGTCAAAGGTTTTCAATCCAAAATTTCACTAATCATAAAACCACAAAGAACAATGTATATGTCAGTTCAAGAAAATGAAGATTCAAGAGTAAAATTTTGTTATATAATTTCTCCTAGTCGCTCATTTAAAGTATCAAATATGATTTCTCGCTATAAAAACCCGTATATAATAGAAACACAGATTATCTCAATTTCAAAAGTTTTCAATCCAAAATTTCACTAATCATAAAACCACAAAGAAAAATGTATATGTCAGTTCAAGAAAATGAAGATTTAAGAGTAAAATTTTGTTATATAATTTCTCCTAGTCGCTCATTTAAATTATCAAATATGATTTCTCGCTATAAAAACCCGTATATAATAGAAACACAGATTATCTCAATGTCAAAGGTTTTCAATCCAAAATTTCACTAATCATAAAACCACAAAGAAAAATGTATATGTCAGTTCAAGAAAATGAAGATTCAAGAGTAAAATTTTGTTATATAATTTCTCCTAGTCGCTCATTTAAATTATCAAATATGATTTCTCGCTATAAAAACCCGTATATAATAGAAACACAGATTATCTCAATGTCAAAGGTTTTCAATCCAAAATTTCACTAATCATAAAACCACAAAGAAAAATGTATATGTCAGTTCAAGAAAATGAAGATTCAAGAGTAAAATTTTGTTATATAATTTCTCCTAGTCGCTCATTTAAAGTATCAAATATGATTTCTCGCTATAAAAACCCGTATATAATAGAAACACAGATTATCTCAATTTCAAAAGTTTTCAATCCAAAATTTCACTAATCATAAAACCACAAAGAAAAATGTATATGTCAGTTCAAGAAAATGAAGATTCAAGAGTAAAATTTTGTTATATAATTTCTCCTAGTCGCTCATTTAAATTATCAAATATGATTTCTCGCTATAAAAACCCGTATATAATAGAAACACAGATTATCTCAATGTCAAAGGTTTTCAATCCAAAATTTCACTAATCATAAAACCACAAAGAAAAATGTATATGTCAGTTCAAGAAAATGAAGATTCAAGAGTAAAATTTTGTTATATAATTTCTCCTAGTCTCTCATTTAAAATATCAAATATGATTTCTCGCTATAAAAACCCGTATATAATAGAAACACAGATTATCTCAATTTCAAAAGTTTTCAATCCAAAATTTCACTAATCATAAAACCACAAAGAAAAATGTATATGTCAGTTCAAGAAATTGAAGATTCAAGAGTAAAATTTTGTTATATAATTTCTCCTAGTCGCTCATTTAAATTATCAAATATGATTTCTCGCTATAAAAACCCGTATATAATAGAAACACAGATTATCTCAATGTCAAAGGTTTTCAATCCAAAATTTCACTAATCATAAAACCACAAAGAAAAATGTATGTGTCAGTTCAAGCAATTGAAGATTCAAGAGTAAAATTTTGTTATATAATTTCTCCTAGTCGCTCATTTAAAATATCAAATATGATTTCTCGCTATAAAAACCCGTATATAATAGAAACACAGATTATCTCAATTTCAAAAGTTTTCAATCCAAAATTTCACTAATCATAAAACCACAAAGAAAAATGTATATGTCAGTTCAAGAAAATGAAGATTCAAGAGTAAAATTTTGTTATATAATTTCTCCTAGTCGCTCATTTAAATTATCAAATATGATTTCTCGCTATAAAAACCCGTATATAATAGAAACACAGATTATCTCAATTTCAAAAGTTTTCAATCCAAAATTTCACTAATCATAAAACCACAAAGAAAAATGTATATGTCAGTTCAAGAAAATGAAGATTCAAGAGTAAAATTTTGTTATATAATTTCTCCTAGTCGCTCATTTAAATTATCAAATATGATTTCTCGCTATAAAAACCCGTATATAATAGAAACACAGATTATCTCAATGTCAAAGGTTTTCAATCCGAAATTTCACTAATCATAAAACCACAAAGAAAAATGTATATGTCAGTTCAAGAAAATGAAGATTCAAGAGTAAAATTTTGTTATATAATTTCTCCTAGTCGCTCATTTAAAGTATCAAATATGATTTCTCGCTATAAAAACCCGTATATAATAGAAACACAGATTATCTCAATTTCAAAAGTTTTCAATCCAAAATTTCACTAATCATAAAACCACAAAGAAAAATGTATATGTCAGTTCAAGAAAATGAAGATTCAAGAGTAAAATTTTGTTATATAATTTCTCCTAGTCGCTCATTTAAAATATCAAATATGATTTCTCGCTATAAAAACCCGTATATAATAGAAACACAGATTATCTCAATTTCAAAAGTTTTCAATCCAAAATTTCACTAATCATAAAACCACAAAGAAAAATGTATATGTCAGTTCAAGAAAATGAAGATTCAAGAGTAAAATTTTGTTATATAATTTCTCCTAGTCGCTCATTTAAATTATCAAATATGATTTCTCGCTATAAAAACCCGTATATAATAGAAACACAGATTATCTCAATGTCAAAGGTTTTCAATCCAAAATTTCACAAATCATAAAACCACAAAGAAAAATGTATATGTCAGTTCAAGAAAATGAAGATTCAAGAGTAAAATTTTGTTATATAATTTCTCCTAGTCGCTCATTTAAATTATCAAATATGATTTCTCGCTATAAAAACCCGTATATAATAGAAACACAGATTATCTCAATGTCAAAGGTTTTCAATCCAAAATTTCACTAATCATAAAACCACAAAGAAAAATGTATATGTCAGTTCAAGAAAATGAAGATTCAAGAGTAAAATTTTGTTATATAATTTCTCCTAGTCGCTCATTTAAATTATCAAATATGATTTCTCGCTATAAAAACCCGTATATAATAGAAACACAGATTATCTCAATGTCAAAGGTTTTCAATCCAAAATTTCACTAATCATAAAACCACAAAGAAAAATGTATATGTCAGTTCAAGAAAATGAAGATTCAAGAGTAAAATTTTGTTATATAATTTCTCCTAGTCGCTCATTTAAATTATCAAATATGATTTCTCGCTATAAAAACCCGTATATAATAGAAACACAGATTATCTCATTGTCAAAAGTTTTCAATCCAAAATTTCACTAATCATAAAACCACAAAGAAAAATGTATATGTCAGTTCAAGAAAATGAAGATTCAAGAGTAAAATTTTGTTATATAATTTCTCCTAGTCGCTCATTTAAAATATCAAATATGATTTCTCGCTATAAAAACCCGTATATAATAGAAACACAGATTATCTCAATTTCAAAAGTTTTCAATCCAAAATTTCACTAATCATAAAACCACAAAGACAAATGTATATGTCAGTTCAAGAAAATGAAGATTCAAGAGTAAAATTTTGTTATATAATTTCTCCTAGTCGCTCATTTAAAATATCAAATATGATTTCTCGCTATAAAAACCCGTATATAATAGAAACACAGATTATCTCAATTTCAAAAGTTTTCAATCCAAAATTTCACTAATCATAAAACCACAAAGAAAAATGTATATGTCAGTTCAAGAAAATGAAGATTCAAGAGTAAAATTTTGTTATATAATTTCTCCTAGTCGCTCATTTAAATTATCAAATATGATTTCTCGCTATAAAAACCCGTATATAATAGAAACACAGATTATCTCAATGTCAAAGGTTTTCAATCCAAAATTTCACAAATCATAAAACCACAAAGAAAAATGTATATGTCAGTTCAAGAAAATGAAGATTCAAGAGTAAAATTTTGTTATATAATTTCTCCTAGTCGCTCATTTAAATTATCAAATATGATTTCTCGCTATAAAAACCCGTATATAATAGAAACACAGATTATCTCAATGTCAAAGGTTTTCAATCCAAAATTTCACTAATCATAAAACCACAAAGAAAAATGTATATGTCAGTTCAAGAAAATGAAGATTCAAGAGTAAAATTTTGTTATATAATTTCTCCTAGTCTCTCATTTAAAATATCAAATATGATTTCTCGCTATAAAAACCCGTATATAATAGAAACACAGATTATCTCAATTTCAAAAGTTTTCAATCCAAAATTTCACTAATCATAAAACCACAAAGAAAAATGTATATGTCAGTTCAAGAAATTGAAGATTCAAGAGTAAAATTTTGTTATATAATTTCTCCTAGTCGCTCATTTAAATTATCAAATATGATTTCTCGCTATAAAAACCCGTATATAATAGAAACACAGATTATCTCAATGTCAAAGGTTTTCAATCCAAAATTTCACTAATCATAAAACCACAAAGAAAAATGTATGTGTCAGTTCAAGAAAATGAAGATTCAAGAGTAAAATTTTGTTATATAATTTCTCCTAGTCGCTCATTTAAAATATCAAATATGATTTCTCGCTATAAAAACCCGTATATAATAGAAACACAGATTATCTCAATTTCAAAAGTTTTCAATCCAAAATTTCACTAATCATAAAACCACAAAGAAAAATGTATATGTCAGTTCAAGAAAATGAAGATTCAAGAGTAAAATTTTGTTATATAATTTCTCCTAGTCGCTCATTTAAATTATCAAATATGATTTCTCGCTATAAAAACCCGTATATAATAGAAACACAGATTATCTCAATTTCAAAAGTTTTCAATCCAAAATTTCACTAATCATAAAACCACAAAGAAAAATGTATATGTCAGTTCAAGAAAATGAAGATTCAAGAGTAAAATTTTGTTATATAATTTCTCCTAGTCTCTCATTTAAAATATCAAATATGATTTCTCGCTATAAAAACCCGTATATAATAGAAACACAGATTATCTCAATTTCAAAAGTTTTCAATCCAAAATTTCACTAATCATAAAACCACAAAGAAAAATGTATATGTCAGTTCAAGAAATTGAAGATTCAAGAGTAAAATTTTGTTATATAATTTCTCCTAGTCGCTCATTTAAATTATCAAATATGATTTCTCGCTATAAAAACCCGTATATAATAGAAACACAGATTATCTCAATGTCAAAGGTTTTCAATCCAAAATTTCACTAATCATAAAACCACAAAGAAAAATGTATGTGTCAGTTCAAGAAAATGAAGATTCAAGAGTAAAATTTTGTTATATAATTTCTCCTAGTCGCTCATTTAAAATATCAAATATGATTTCTCGCTATAAAAACCCGTATATAATAGAAACACAGATTATCTCAATTTCAAAAGTTTTCAATCCAAAATTTCACTAATCATAAAACCACAAAGAAAAATGTATATGTCAGTTCAAGAAAATGAAGATTCAAGAGTAAAATTTTGTTATATAATTTCTCCTAGTCGCTCATTTAAATTATCAAATATGATTTCTCGCTATAAAAACCCGTATATAATAGAAACACAGATTATCTCAATTTCAAAAGTTTTCAATCCAAAATTTCACTAATCATAAAACCACAAAGAAAAATGTATATGTCAGTTCAAGAAAATGAAGATTCAAGAGTAAAATTTTGTTATATAATTTCTCCTAGTCGCTCATTTAAATTATCAAATATGATTTCTCGCTATAAAAACCCGTATATAATAGAAACACAGATTATCTCAATGTCAAAGGTTTTCAATCCAAAATTTCACTAATCATAAAACCACAAAGAAAAATGTATATGTCAGTTCAAGAAAATGAAGATTCAAGAGTAAAATTTTGTTATATAATTTCTCCTAGTCGCTCATTTAAATTATCAAATATGATTTCTCGCTATAAAAACCCGTATATAATAGAAACACAGATTATCTCAATGTCAAAGGTTTTCAATCCAAAATTTCACTAATCATAAAACCACAAAGAAAAATGTATATGTCAGTTCAAGAAAATGAAGATTCAAGAGTAAAATTTTGTTATATAATTTCTCCTAGTCGCTCATTTAAAATATCAAATATGATTTCTCGCTATAAAAACCCGTATATAATAGAAACACAGATTATCTCAATTTCAAAAGTTTTCAATCCAAAATTTCACTAATCATAAAACCACAAAGAAAAATGTATATGTCAGTTCAAGAAAATGAAGATTTAAGAGTAAAATTTTGTTATATAATTTCTCCTAGTCGCTCATTTAAATTATCAAATATGATTTCTCGCTATAAAAACCCGTATATAATAGAAACACAGATTATCTCAATTTCAAAAGTTTTCAATCCAAAATTTCACTAATCATAAAACCACAAAGAAAAATGTATATGTCAGTTCAAGAAAATGAAGATTCAAGAGTAAAATTTTGTTATATAATTTCTCCTAGTCGCTCATTTAAATTATCAAATATGATTTCTCGCTATAAAAACCCGTATATAATAGAAACACAGATTATCTCAATGTCAAAGGTTTTCAATCCAAAATTTCACTAATCATAAAACCACAAAGAAAAATGTATATGTCAGTTCAAGAAAATGAAGATTCAAGAGTAAAATTTTGTTATATAATTTCTCCTAGTCGCTCATTTAAAGTATCAAATATGATTTCTCGCTATAAAAACCCGTATATAATAGAAACACAGATTATCTCAATTTCAAAAGTTTTCAATCCAAAATTTCACTAATCATAAAACCACAAAGAAAAATGTATATGTCAGTTCAAGAAAATGAAGATTCAAGAGTAAAATTTTGTTATATAATTTCTCCTAGTCGCTCATTTAAATTATCAAATATGATTTCTCGCTATAAAAACCCGTATATAATAGAAACACAGATTATCTCAATGTCAAAGGTTTTCAATCCAAAATTTCACTAATCATAAAACCACAAAGAAAAATGTATATGTCAGTTCAAGAAAATGAAGATTCAAGAGTAAAATTTTGTTATATAATTTCTCCTAGTCGCTCATTTAAAGTATCAAATATGATTTCTCGCTATAAAAACCCGTATATAATAGAAACACAGATTATCTCAATTTCAAAAGTTTTCAATCCAAAATTTCACTAATCATAAAACCACAAAGAAAAATGTATATGTCAGTTCAAGAAAATGAAGATTCAAGAGTAAAATTTTGTTATATAATTTCTCCTAGTCGCTCATTTAAATTATCAAATATGATTTCTCGCTATAAAAACCCGTATATAATAGAAACACAGATTATCTCAATGTCAAAGGTTTTCAATCCAAAATTTCACTAATCATAAAACCACAAAGAAAAATGTATATGTCAGTTCAAGAAAATGAAGATTCAAGAGTAAAATTTTGTTATATAATTTCTCCTAGTCGCTCATTTAAAGTATCAAATATGATTTCTCGCTATAAAAACCCGTATATAATAGAAACACAGATTATCTCAATGTCAAAGGTTTTCAATCCAAAATTTCACTAATCATAAAACCACAAAGAAAAATGTATGTGTCAGTTCAAGAAAATGAAGATTCAAGAGTAAAATTTTGTTATATAATTTCTCCTAGTCGCTCATTTAAAATATCAAATATGATTTCTCGCTATAAAAACCCGTATATAATAGAAACACAGATTATCTCAATTTCAAAAGTTTTCAATCCAAAATTTCACTAATCATAAAACCACAAAGAAAAATGTATATGTCAGTTCAAGAAAATGAAGATTCAAGAGTAAAATTTTGTTATATAATTTCTCCTAGTCGCTCATTTAAATTATCAAATATGATTTCTCGCTATAAAAACCCGTATATAATAGAAACACAGATTATCTCAATGTCAAAGGTTTTCAATCCAAAATTTCACTAATCATAAAACCACAAAGAAAAATGTATATGTCAGTTCAAGAAAATGAAGATTCAAGAGTAAAATTTTGTTATATAATTTCTCCTAGTCGCTCATTTAAAGTATCAAATATGATTTCTCGCTATAAAAACCCGTATATAATAGAAACACAGATTATCTCAATTTCAAAAGTTTTCAATCCAAAATTTCACTAATCATAAAACCACAAAGAAAAATGTATATGTCAGTTCAAGAAAATGAAGATTCAAGAGTAAAATTTTGTTATATAATTTCTCCTAGTCGCTCATTTAAATTATCAAATATGATTTCTCGCTATAAAAACCCGTATATAATAGAAACACAGATTATCTCAATGTCAAAGGTTTTCAATCCAAAATTTCACTAATCATAAAACCACAAAGAAAAATGTATATGTCAGTTCTAGAAAATTAAGATTCAAGAGTAAAATTTTGTTATATAATTTCTCCTAGTCGCTCATTTAAAGTATCAAATATGATTTCTCGCTATAAAAACCCGTATATAATAGAAACACAGATTATCTCAATTTCAAAAGTTTTCAATCCAAAATTTCACTAATCATAAAACCACAAAGAAAAATGTATATGTCAGTTCAAGTCAATGAAGATTCAAGAGTAAAATTTTGTTATATAATTTCTCCTAGTCGCTCATTTAAAGTATCAAATATGATTTCTCGCTATAAAAACCCGTATATAATAGAAACACAGATTATCTCAATTTCAAAAGTTTTCAATCCAAAATTTCACTAATCATAAAACCACAAAGAAAAATGTATATGTCAGTTCAAGAAAATGAAGATTCAAGAGTAAAATTTGGTTATATAATTTCTCCTAGTCGCTCATTTAAAATATCAAATATGATTTCTCGCTATAAAAACCCGTATATAATAGAAACACAGATTATCTCAATTTCAAAAGTTTTCAATCCAAAATTTCACTAATCATAAAACCACAAAGAAAAATGTATATGTCAGTTCAAGAAAATGAAGATTCAAGAGTAAAATTTTGTTATATAATTTCTCCTAGTCGCTCATTTAAATTATCAAATATGATTTCTCGCTATAAAAACCCGTATATAATAGAAACACAGATTATCTCAATGTCAAAGGTTTTCAATCCAAAATTTCACTAATCATAAAACCACAAAGAAAAATGTATATGTCAGTTCAAGAAAATGAAGATTCAAGAGTAAAATTTTGTTATATAATTTCTCCTAGTCGCTCATTTAAATTATCAAATATGATTTCTCGCTATAAAAACCCGTATATAATAGAAACACAGATTATCTCAATGTCAAAGGTTTTCAATCCAAAATTTCACTAATCATAAAACCACAAAGAAAAATGTATATGTCAGTTCAAGAAAATGAAGATTCAAGAGTAAAATTTTGTTATATAATTTCTCCTAGTCGCTCATTTAAAATATCAAATATGATTTCTCGCTATAAAAACCCGTATATAATAGAAACACAGATTATCTCAATTTCAAAAGTTTTCAATCCAAAATTTCACTAATCATAAAACCACAAAGAAAAATGTATATGTCAGTTCAAGAAAATGAAGATTCAAGAGTAAAATTTTGTTATATAATTTCTCCTAGTCGCTCATTTAAATTATCAAATATGATTTCTCGCTATAAAAACCCGTATATAATAGAAACACAGATTATCTCAATGTCAAAGGTTTTCAATCCAAAATTTCACTAATCATAAAACCACAAAGAAAAATGTATATGTCAGTTCAAGAAAATGAAGATCCAAGAGTAAAATTTTGTTATATAATTTCTCCTAGTCGGTCATTTAAATTATCAAATATGATTTCTCGCTATAAAAACCCGTATATAATAGAAACACAGATTATCTCAATGTCAAAGGTTTTCAATCCAAAATTTCACTAATCATAAAACCACAAAGAAAAATGTATATGTCAGTTCAAGAAAATGAAGATTCAAGAGTAAAATTTTGTTATATAATTTCTCCTAGTCGCTCATTTAAATTATCAAATATGATTTCTCGCTATAAAAACCCGTATATAATAGAAACACAGATTATCTCAATGTCAAAGGTTTTCAATCCAAAATTTCACTAATCATAAAACCACAAAGAAAAATGTATATGTCAGTTCAAGAAAATGAAGATTCAAGAGTAAAAATTTTGTTATATAATTTCTCCTAGTCGCTCATTTAAAATATCAAATATGATTTCTCGCTATAAAAACCCGTATATAATAGAAACACAGATTATCTCAATTTCAAAAGTTTTCAATCCAAAATTTCACTAATCATAAAACCACAAAGAAAAATGTATATGTCAGTTCAAGAAAATGAAGATTCAAGAGTAAAATTTTGTTATATAATTTCTCCTAGTCGCTCATTTAAATTATCAAATATGATTTCTCGCTATAAAAACCCGTATATAATAGAAACACAGATTATCTCAATGTCAAAGGTTTTCAATCCAAAATTTCACTAATCATAAAACCACAAAGAAAAATGTATATGTCAGTTCAAGAAAATGAAGATTCAAGAGTAAAATTTTGTTATATAATTTCTCCTAATCTCTCATTTAAAATATCAAATATGATTTCTCGCTATAAAAACCCGTATATAATAGAAACACAGATTATCTCAATTTCAAAAGTTTTCAATCCAAAATTTCACTAATCATAAAACCACAAAGAAAAATGTATATGTCAGTTCAAGAAAATGAAGATTCAAGAGTAAAATTTTGTTATATAATTTCTCCTAGTCGCTCATTTAAATTATCAAATATGATTTCTCGCTATAAAAACCCGTATATAATAGAAACACAGATTATCTCAATGTCAAAGGTTTTCAATCCAAAATTTCACTAATCATAAAACCACAAAGAAAAATGTATGTGTCAGTTCAAGAAAATGAAGATTCAAGAGTAAAATTTTGTTATATAATTTCTCCAAGTCGCTCATTTAAAATATCAAATATGATTTCTCGCTATAAAAACCCGTATATAATAGAAACACAGATTATCTCAATTTCAAAAGTTTTCAATCCAAAATTTCACTAATCATAAAACCACAAAGAAAAATGTATATGTCAGTTCAAGAAAATGAAGATTCAAGAGTAAAATTTTGTTATATAATTTCTCCTAGTCGCTCATTTAAATTATCAAATATGATTTCTCGCTATAAAAACCCGTATATAATAGAAACACAGATTATCTCAATTTCAAAAGTTTTCAATCCAAAATTTTACTAATCAAAAAACCACAAAGAAAAATGTATATGTCAGTTCAAGAAAATGAAGATTCAAGAGTAAAATTTTGTTATATAATTTCTCCTAGTCGCTCATTTAAATTATCAAATATGATTTCTCGCTATAAAAACCCGTATATAATAGAAACACAGATTATCTCAATGTCAAAGGTTTTCAATCCAAAATTTCACTAATCATAAAACCACAAAGAAAAATGTATATGTCAGTTCAAGAAAATGAAGATTCAAGAGTAAAATTTTGTTATATAATTTCTCCTAGTCGCTCATTTAAAGTATCAAATATGATTTCTCGCTATAAAAACCCGTATATAATAGAAACACAGATTATCTCAATTTCAAAAGTTTTCAATCCAAAATTTCACTAATCATAAAACCACAAAGAAAAATGTATATGTCAGTTCAAGAAAATGAAGATTCAAGAGTAAAATTTTGTTATATAATTTCTCCTAGTCGCTCATTTAAATTATCAAATATGATTTCTCGCTATAAAAACCCGTATATAATAGAAACACAGATTATCTCAATGTCAAAGGTTTTCAATCCAAAATTTCACTAATCATAAAACCACAAAGAAAAATGTATATGTCAGTTCAAGAAAATGAAGATTCAAGAGTAAAATTTTGTTATATAATTTCTCCTAGTCGCTCATTTAAAGTATCAAATATGATTTCTCGCTATAAAAACCCGTATATAATAGAAACACAGATTATCTCAATTTCAAAAGTTTTCAATCCAAAATTTCACTAATCATAAAACCACAAAGAAAAATGTATATGTCAGTTCAAGAAAATGAAGATTCAAGAGTAAAATTTTGTTATATAATTTCTCCTAGTCGCTCATTTAAAGTATCAAATATGATTTCTCGCTATAAAAACCCGTATATAATAGAAACACAGATTATCTCAATTTCAAAAGTTTTCAATCCAAAATTTCACTAATCATAAAACCACAAAGAAAAATGTATATGTAAGTTCAAGAAAATGAAGATTCAAGAGTAAAATTTTGTTATATATTTTCTCCTAGTCGCTCATTTAAAATATCAAATATGATTTCTCGCTATAAAAACCCGTATATAATAGAAACACAGATTATCTCAATTTCAAAAGTTTTCAATCCAAAATTTCACTAATCATAAAACCACAAAGAAAAATGTATATGCCAGTTCAAGAAAATGAAGATTCAAGAGTAAAATTTTGTTATATAATTTCTCCTAGTCGCTCATTTAAATTATCAAATATGATTTCTCGCTATAAAAACCCGTATATAATAGAAACACAGATTATCTCAATGTCAAAGGTTTTCAATCCAAAATTTCACTAATCATAAAACCACAAAGAAAAATGTATATGTCAGTTCAAGAAAATGAAGATTCAAGAGTAAAATTTTGTTATATAATTTCTCCTAGTCGCTCATTTAAATTATCAAATATGATTTCTCGCTATAAAAACCCGTATATAATAGAAACACAGATTATCTCAATGTCAAAGGTTTTCAATCCAAAATTTCACTAATCATAAAACCACAAAGAAAAATGTATATGTCAGTTCAAGAAAATGAAGATTCAAGAGTAAAATTTTGTTATATAATTTCTCCTAGTCGCTCATTTAAAATATCAAATATGATTTCTCGCTATAAAAACCCGTATATAATAGAAACACAGATTATCTCAATTTCAAAAGTTTTCAATCCAAAATTTCACTAATCATAAAACCACAAAGAAAAATGTATATGTCAGTTCAAGAAAATGAAGATTCAAGAGTAAAATTTTGTTATATAATTTCTCCTAGTCGCTCATTTAAAGTATCAAATATGATTTCTCGCTATAAAAACCCGTATATAATAGAAACACAGATTATCTCAATTTCAAAAGTTTTCAATCCAAAATTTCACTAATCATAAAACCACAAAGAAAAATGTATATGTCAGTTCAAGAAAATGAAGATTCAAGAGTAAAATTTTGTTATATAATTTCTCCTAGTCGCTCATTTAAATTATCAAATATGATTTCTCGCTATAAAAACCCGTATATAATAGAAACACAGATTATCTCAATTTCAAAAGTTTTCAATCCAAAATTTCACTAATCATAAAACCACAAAGAAAAATGTATATGTCAGTTCAAGAAAATGAAGATTCAAGAGTAAAATTTTGTTATATAATTTCTCCTAGTCGCTCATTTAAAATATCAAATATGATTTCTCGCTATAAAAACCCGTATATAATAGAAACACAGATTATCTCAATGTCAAAGGTTTTCAATCCAAAATTTCACTAATCATAAAACCACAAAGAAAAATGTATGTGTCAGTTCAAGAAAATGAAGATTCAAGAGTAAAATTTTGTTATATAATTTCTCCAAGTCGCTCATTTAAAATATCAAATATGATTTCTCGCTATAAAAACCCGTATATAATAGAAACACAGATTATCTCAATTTCAAAAGTTTTCAATCCAAAATTTCACTAATCATAAAACCACAAAGAAAAATGTATATGTCAGTTCAAGAAAATGAAGATTCAAGAGTAAAATTTTGTTATATAATTTCTCCTAGTCGCTCATTTAAAGTATCAAATATGATTTCTCGCTATAAAAACCCGTATATAATAGAAACACAGATTATCTCAATTTCAAAAGTTTTCAATCCAAAATTTCACTAATCATAAAACCACAAAGAAAAATGTATATGTCAGTTCAAGAAAATGAAGATTCAAGAGTAAAATTTTGTTATATAATTTCTCCTAGTCGCTCATTTAAAGTATCAAATATGATTTCTCGCTATAAAAACCCGTATATAATAGAAACACAGATTATCTCAATTTCAAAAGTTTTCAATCCAAAATTTCACTAATCATAAAACCACAAAGAAAAATGTATATGTCAGTTCAAGAAAATGAAGATTCAAGAGTAAAATTTTGTTATATAATTTCTCCTAGTCGCTCATTTAAATTATCAAATATGATTTCTCGCTATAAAAACCCGTATATAATAGAAACACAGATTATCTCAATTTCAAAAGTTTTCAATCCAAAATTTCACTAATCATAAAACCACAAAGAAAAATGTATATGTCAGTTCAAGAAAATGAAGATTCAAGAGTAAAATTTTGTTATATAATTTCTCCTAGTCGCTCATTTAAATTATCAAATATGATTTCTCGCTATAAAAACCCGTATATAATAGAAACACAGATTATCTCAATTTCAAAAGTTTTCAATCCAAAATTTCACTAATCATAAAACCACAAAGAAAAATGTATATGTCAGTTCAAGAAAATGAAGATTCAAGAGTAAAATTTTGTTATATAATTTCTCCTAGTCGCTCATTTAAATTATCAAATATGATTTCTCGCTATAAAAACCCGTATATAATAGAAACACAGATTATCTCAATGTCAAAAGTTTTCAATCCAAAATTTCACTAATCATAAAACCACAAAGAAAAATGTATATGTCAGTTCAAGAAAATGAAGATTCAAGAGTAAAATTTTGTTATATAATTTCTCCTAGTCGCTCATTTAAATTATCAAATATGATTTCTCGCTATAAAAACCCGTATATAATAGAAACACAGATTATCTCAATTTCAAAAGTTTTCAATCCAAAATTTCACTAATCATAAAACCACAAAGAAAAATGTATATGTCAGTTCAAGAAAATGAAGATTCAAGAGTAAAATTTTGTTATATAATTTCTCCTAGTCGCTCATTTAAAATATCAAATATGATTTCTCGCTATAAAAACCCGTATATAATAGAAACACAGATTATCTCAATTTCAAAAGTTTTCAATCCAAAATTTCACTAATCATAAAACCACAAAGAAAAATGTATATGTCAGTTCAAGAAAATGAAGATTCAAGAGTAAAATTTTGTTATATAATTTCTCCTAGTCGCTCATTTAAATTATCAAATATGATTTCTCGCTATAAAAACCCGTATATAATAGAAACACAGATTATCTCAATTTCAAAAGTTTTCAATCCAAAATTTCACTAATCATAAAACCACAAAGAAAAATGTATATGTCAGTTCAAGAAAATGAAGATTCAAGAGTAAAATTTTGTTATATAATTTCTCCTAGTCGCTCATTTAAATTATCAAATATGATTTCTCGCTATAAAAACCCGTATATAATAGAAACACAGATTATCTCAATGTCAAAGGTTTTCAATCCAAAATTTCACTAATCATAAAACCACAAAGAAAAATGTATATGTCAGTTCAAGAAAATGAAGATTCAAGAGTAAAATTTTGTTATATAATTTCTCCTAGTCGCTCATTTAAATTATCAAATATGATTTCTCGCTATAAAAACCCGTATATAATAGAAACACAGATTATCTCAATTTCAAAAGTTTTCAATCCAAAATTTCACTAATCATAAAACCACAAAGAAAAATGTATATGTCAGTTCAAGAAAATGAAGATTCAAGAGTAAAATTTTGTTATATAATTTCTCCTAGTCGCTCATTTAAAATATCAAATATGATTTCTCGCTATAAAAACCCGTATATAATAGAAACACAGATTATCTCAATTTCAAAAGTTTTCAATCCAAAATTTCACTAATCATAAAACCACAAAGAAAAATGTATATGTCAGTTCAAGAAAATGAAGATTCAAGAGTAAAATTTTGTTATATAATTTCTCCTAGTCGCTCATTTAAATTATCAAATATGATTTCTCGCTATAAAAACCCGTATATAATAGAAACACAGATTATCTCAATGTCAAAGGTTTTCAATCCAAAATTTCACTAATCATAAAACCACAAAGAAAAATGTATATGTCAGTTCAAGAAAATGAAGATTCAAGAGTAAAATTTTGTTATATAATTTCTCCTAGTCGCTCATTTAAATTATCAAATATGATTTCTCGCTAAAAAAAACCCGTATATAATAGAAACACAGATTATCTCAATGTCAAAGGTTTTCAATCCAAAATTTCACTAATCATAAAACCACAAAGAAAAATGTATGTGTCAGTTCAAGAAAATGAAGATTCAAGAGTAAAATTTTGTTATATAATTTCTCCTAGTCGCTCATTTAAAATATCAAATATGATTTCTCGCTATAAAAACCCGTATATAATAGAAACACAGATTATCTCAATTTCAAAAGTTTTCAATCCAAAATTTCACTAATCATAAAACCACAAAGAAAAATGTATATGTCAGTTCAAGAAAATGAAGATTCAAGAGTAAAATTTTGTTATATAATTTCTCCTAGTCGCTCATTTAAATTATCAAATATGATTTCTCGCTATAAAAACCCGTATATAATAGAAACACAGATTATCTCAATTTCAAAAGTTTTCAATCCAAAATTTCACTAATCATAAAACCACAAAGAAAAATGTATATGTCAGTTCAAGAAAATGAAGATTCAAGAGTAAAATGTTGTTATATAATTTCTCCTAGTCGCTCATTTAAATTATCAAATATGATTTCTCGCTATAAAAACCCGTATATAATAGAAACACAGATTATCTCAATGTCAAAGGTTTTCAATCCAAAATTTCACTAATCATAAAACCACAAAGAAAAATGTATATGTCAGTTCAAGAAAATGAAGATTCAAGAGTAAAATTTTGTTATATAATTTCTCCTAGTCGCTCATTTAAAGTATCAAATATGATTTCTCGCTATAAAAACCCGTATATAATAGAAACACAGATTATCTCAATTTCAAAAGTTTTCAATCCAAAATTTCACTAATCATAAAACCACAAAGAAAAATGTATATGTCAGTTCAAGAAAATGAAGATTCAAGAGTAAAATTTTGTTATATAATTTCTCCTAGTCGCTCATTTAAATTATCAAATATGATTTCTCGCTATAAAAACCCGTATATAATAGAAACACAGATTATCTCAATGTCAAAGGTTTTCAATCCAAAATTTCACTAATCATAAAACCACAAAGAAAAATGTATATGTCACTTCAAGAAAATGAAGATTCAAGAGTAAAATTTTGTTATATAATTTCTCCTAGTCGCTCATTTAAAGTATCAAATATGATTTCTCGCTATAAAAACCCGTATATAATAGAAACACAGATTATCTCAATTTCAAAAGTTTTCAATCCAAAATTTCACTAATCATAAAACCACAAAGAAAAATGTATATGTCAGTTCAAGTCAATGAAGATTCAAGAGTAAAATTTTGTTATATAATTTCTCCTAGTCGCTCATTTTAAGTATCAAATATGATTTCTCGCTATAAAAACCCGTATATAATAGAAACACAGATTATCTCAATTTCAAAAGTTTTCAATCCAAAATTTCACTAATCATAAAACCACAAAGAAAAATGTATATGTCACTTCAAGAAAATGAAGATTCAAGAGTAAAATTTTGTTATATAATTTCTCCTAGTCGCTCATTTAAAGTATCAAATATGATTTCTCGCTATAAAAACCCGTATATAATAGAAACACAGATTATCTCAATTTCAAAAGTTTTCAATCCAAAATTTCACTAATCATAAAACCACAAAGAAAAATGTATATGTCAGTTCAAGAAAATGAAGATTCAAGAGTAAAATTTGGTTATATAATTTCTCCTAGTCGCTCATTTAAAATATCAAATATGATTTCTCGCTATAAAAACCCGTATATAATAGAAACACAGATTATCTCAATTTCAAAAGTTTTCAATCCAAAATTTCACTAATCATAAAACCACAAAGAAAAATGTATATGTCAGTTCAAGAAAATGAAGATTCAAGAGTAAAATTTTGTTATATAATTTCTCCTAGTCGCTCATTTAAATTATCAAATATGATTTCTCGCTATAAAAACCCGTATATAATAGAAACACAGATTATCTCAATGTCAAAGGTTTTCAATCCAAAATTTCACTAATCATAAAACCACAAAGAAAAATGTATATGTCAGTTCAAGAAAATGAAGATTCAAGAGTAAAATTTTGTTATATAATTTCTCCTAGTCGCTCATTTAAATTATCAAATATGATTTCTCGCTATAAAAACCCGTATATAATAGAAACACAGATTATCTCAATGTCAAAGGTTTTCAATCCAAAATTTCACTAATCATAAAACCACAAAGAAAAATGTATATGTCAGTTCAAGAAAATGAAGATTCAAGAGTAAAATTTTGTTATATAATTTCTCCTAGTCGCTCATTTAAAATATCAAATATGATTTCTCGCTATAAAAACCCGTATATAATAGAAACACAGATTATCTCAATTTCAAAAGTTTTCAATCCAAAATTTCACTAATCATAAAACCACAAAGAAAAATGTATATGTCAGTTCAAGAAAATGAAGATTCAAGAGTAAAATTTTGTTATATAATTTCTCCTAGTCGCTCATTTAAATTATCAAATATGATTTCTCGCTATAAAAACCCGTATATAATAGAAACACAGATTATCTCAATGTCAAAGGTTTTCAATCCAAAATTTCACTAATCATAAAACCACAAAGAAAAATGTATATGTCAGTTCAAGAAAATGAAGATTCAAGAGTAAAATTTTGTTATATAATTTCTCCTAGTCGCTCATTTAAATTATCAAATATGATTTCTCGCTATAAAAACCCGTATATAATAGAAACACAGATTATCTCAATGTCAAAGGTTTTCAATCCAAAATTTCACTAATCATAAAACCACAAAGAAAAATGTATATGTCAGTTCAAGAAAATGAAGATTCAAGAGTAAAATTTTGTTATATAATTTCTCCTAGTCGCTCATTTAAAATATCAAATATGATTTCTCGCTATAAAAACCCGTATATAATAGAAACACAGATTATCTCAATTTCAAAAGTTTTCAATCCAAAATTTCACTAATCATAAAACCACAAAGAAAAATGTATATGTCAGTTCAAGAAAATGAAGATTCAAGAGTAAAATTTTGTTATATAATTTCTCCTAGTCGCTCATTTAAATTATCAAATATGATTTCTCGCTATAAAAACCCGTATATAATAGAAACACAGATTATCTCAATGTCAAAGGTTTTCAATCCAAAATTTCACTTATCATAAAACCACAAAGAAAAATGTATATGTCAGTTCAAGAAAATGAAGATTCAAGAGTAAAATTTTGTTATATAATTTCTCCTAGTCGCTCATTTAAAATATCAAATATGATTTCTCGCTATAAAAACCCGTATATAATAGAAACACAGATTATCTCAATTTCAAAAGTTTTCAATCCAAAATTTCACTAATCATAAAACCACAAAGAAAAATGTATATGTCAGTTCAAGAAAATGAAGATTCAAGAGTAAAATTTTGTTATATAATTTCTCCTAGTCGCTCATTTAAAGTATCAAATATGATTTCTCGCTATAAAAACCCGTATATAATAGAAACACAGATTATCTCAATTTCAAAAGTTTTCAATCCAAAATTTCACTAATCATAAAACCACAAAGAAAAATGTATATGTCAGTTCAAGAAAATGAAGATTCAAGAGTAAAATTTTGTTATATAATTTCTCCTAGTCGCTCATTTAAAGTATCAAATATGATTTCTCGCTATAAAAACCCGTATATAATAGAAACACAGATTATCTCAATTTCAAAAGTTTTCAATCCAAAATTTCACTAATCATAAAACCACAAAGAAAAATGTATATGTCAGTTCAAGAAAATGAAGATTCAAGAGTAAAATTTTGTTATATAATTTCTCCTAGTCGCTCATTTAAAATATCAAATATGATTTCTCGCTATAAAAACCCGTATATAATAGAAACACAGATTATCTCAATTTCAAAAGTTTTCAATCCAAAATTTCACTAATCATAAAACCACAAAGAAAAATGTATATGCCAGTTCAAGAAAATGAAGATTCAAGAGTAAAATTTTGTTATTCAATTTCTCCTAGTCGCTCATTTAAATTATCAAATATGATTTCTCGCTATAAAAACCCGTATATAATAGAAACACAGATTATCTCAATGTCAAAGGTTTTCAATCCAAAATTTCACTAATCATAAAACCACAAAGAAAAATGTATATGTCAGTTCAAGAAAATGAAGATTCAAGAGTAAAATTTTGTTATATAATTTCTCCTAGTCGCTCATTTAAATTATCAAATATGATTTCTCGCTATAAAAACCCGTATATAATAGAAACACAGATTATCTCAATGTCAAAGGTTTTCAATCCAAAATTTCACTAATCATAAAACCACAAAGAAAAATGTATATGTCAGTTCAAGAAAATGAAGATTCAAGAGTTAAATTTTGTTATATAATTTCTCCTAGTCGCTCATTTAAAATATCAAATATGATTTCTCGCTATAAAAACCCGTATATAATAGAAACACAGATTATCTCAATTTCAAAAGTTTTCAATCCAAAATTTCACTAATCATAAAACCACAAAGAAAAATGTATATGTCAGTTCAAGAAAATGAAGATTCAAGAGTAAAATTTTGTTATATAATTTCTCCTAGTCGCTCATTTAAAGTATCAAATATGATTTCTCGCTATAAAAACCCGTATATAATAGAAACACAGATTATCTCAATTTCAAAAGTTTTCAATCCAAAATTTCACTAATCATAAAACCACAAAGAAAAATGTATATGTCAGTTCAAGAAAATGAAGATTCAAGAGTAAAATTTTGTTATATAATTTCTCCTAGTCGCTCATTTAAATTATCAAATATGATTTCTCGCTATAAAAACCCGTATATAATAGAAACACAGATTATCTCAATTTCAAAAGTTTTCAATCCAAAATTTCACTAATCATAAAACCACAAAGAAAAATGTATATGTCAGTTCAAGAAAATGAAGATTCAAGAGTAAAATTTTGTTATATAATTTCTCCTAGTCGCTCATTTAAAATATCAAATATGATTTCTCGCTATAAAAACCCGTATATAATAGAAACACAGATTATCTCAATTTCAAAAGTTTTCAATCCAAAATTTCACTAATCATAAAACCACAAAGAAAAATGTATATGTCAGTTCAAGAAAATGAAGATTCAAGAGTAAAATTTTGTTATATAATTTCTCCTAGTCGCTCATTTAAATTATCAAATATGATTTCTCGCTATAAAAACCCGTATATAATAGAAACACAGATTATCTCAATTTCAAAAGTTTTCAATCCAAAATTTCACTAATCATAAAACCACAAAGAAAAATGTATATGTCAGTTCAAGAAAATGAAGATTCAAGAGTAAAATTTTGTTATATAATTTCTCCTAGTCGCTCATTTAAAGTATCAAATATGATTTCTCGCTATAAAAACCCGTATATAATAGAAACACAGATTATCTCAATGTCAAAGGTTTTCAATCCAAAATTTCACTAATCATAAAACCACAAAGAAAAATGTATATGTCAGTTCAAGAAAATGAAGATTCAAGAGTAAAATTTTGTTATATAATTTCTCCTAGTCGCTCATTTAAAGTATCAAATATGATTTCTCGCTATAAAAACCCGTATATAATAGAAACACAGATTATCTCAATGTCAAAGGTTTTCAATCCAAAATTTCACTAATCATAAAACCACAAAGAAAAATGTATATGTCAGTTCAAGAAAATGAAGATTCAAGAGTAAAATTTTGTTATATAATTTCTCCTAGTCGCTCATTTAAATTATCAAATATGATTTCTCGCTATAAAAACCCGTATATAATAGAAACACAGATTATCTCAATTTCAAAAGTTTTCAATCAAAAATTTCACTAATCATAAAACCACAAAGAAAAATGTATATGTCAGTTCAAGAAAATGAAGATTCAAGAGTAAAATTTTGTTATATAATTTCTCCTAGTCGCTCATTTAAATTATCAAATATGATTTCTCGCTATAAAAACCCGTATATAATAGAAACACAGATTATCTCAATTTCAAAAGTTTTCAATCCAAAATTTCACTAATCATAAAACCACAAAGAAAAATGTATATGTCAGTTCAAGAAAATGAAGATTCAAGAGTAAAATTTTGTTATATAATTTCTCCTAGTCGCTCATTTAAATTATCAAATATGATTTCTCGCTATAAAAACCCGTATATAATAGAAACACAGATTATCTCAATGTCAAAGGTTTTCAATCCAAAATTTCACTAATCATAAAACCACAAAGAAAAATGTATATGTCAGTTCAAGAAAATAAAGAATAAAGAGTAAAATTTTGTTATATAATTTCTCCTAGTCGCTCATTTAAAATATCAAATATGATTTCTCGCTATAAAAACCCGTATATAATAGAAACACAGATTATCTCAATTTCAAAAGTTTTCAATCCAAAATTTCACTAATCATAAAACTACAAAGAAAAATGTATATGTCAGTTCAAGAAAATGAAGATTCAAGAGTAAAATTTTGTTATATAATTTCTCCTAGTCGCTCATTTAAAGTATCAAATATGATTTCTCGCTATAAAAACCCGTATATAATAGAAACACAGATTATCTCAATTTCAAAAGTTTTCAATCCAAAATTTCACTAATCATAAAACCACAAAGAAAAATGTATATGTCAGTTCAAGAAAATGAAGATTCAAGAGTAAAATTTTGTTATATAATTTCTCCTAGTCGCTCATTTAAAGTATCAAATATGATTTCTCGCTATAAAAACCCGTATATAATAGAAACACAGATTATCTCAATTTCAAAAGTATTCAATACAAAATTTCACTAATCATAAAACCACAAAGAAAAATGTATATGTCAGTTCAAGAAAATGAAGATTCAAGAGTAAAATTTTGTTATATAATTTCTCCTAGTCGCTCATTTAAATTATCAAATATGATTTCTCGCTATAAAAACCCGTATATAATAGAAACACAGATTATCTCAATTTCAAAAGTTTTCAATCCAAAATTTCACTAATCATAAAACCACAAAGAAAAATGTATATGTCAGTTCAAGAAAATGAAGATTCAAGAGTAAAATTTTGTTATATAATTTCTCCTAGTCGCTCATTTAAAATATCAAATATGATTTCTCGCTATAAAAACCCGTATATAATAGAAACACAGATTATCTCAATTTCAAAAGTTTTCAATCCAAAATTTCACTAATCATAAAACCACAAAGAAAAATGTATATGTCAGTTCAAGAAAATGAAGATTCAAGAGTAAAATTTTGTTATATAATTTCTCCTAGTCGCTCATTTAAATTATCAAATATGATTTCTCGCTATAAAAACCCGTATATAATAGAAACACAGATTATCTCAATTTCAAAAGTTTTCAATCCAAAATTTCACTAATCATAAAACCACAAAGAAAAATGTATATGTCAGTTCAAGAAAATGAAGATTCAAGAGTAAAATTTTGTTATATAATTTCTCCTAGTCGCTCATTTAAAGTATCAAATATGATTTCTCGCTATAAAAACCCGTATATAATAGAAACACAGATTATCTCAATTTCAAAAGTTTTCAATCCAAAATTTCACTAATCATAAAACCACAAAGAAAAATGTATATGTCAGTTCAAGAAAATGAAGATTTAATAGTAAAATTTTGTTATATAATTTCTCCTAGTCGCTCATTTAAATTATCAAATATGATTTCTCGCTATAAAAACCCGTATATAATAGAAACACAGATTATCTCAATGTCAAAGGTTTTCAATCCAAAATTTCACTAATCATAAAACCACAAAGAAAAATGTATATGTCAGTTCAAGAAAATGAAGATTCAAGAGTAAAATTTTGTTATATAATTTCTCCTAGTCGCTCATTTAAATTATCAAATATGATTTCTCGCTATAAAAACCCGTATATAATAGAAACACAGATTATCTCAATTTCAAAAGTTTTCAATCCAAAATTTCACTAATCATAAAACCACAAAGAAAAATGTATATGTCAGTTCAAGAAAATGAAGATTCAAGAGTAAAATTTTGTTATATAATTTCTCCTAGTCGCTCATTTAAAATATCAAATATGATTTCTCGCTATAAAAACCCGTATATAATAGAAACACAGATTATCTCAATTTCAAAAGTTTTCAATCCAAAATTTCACTAATCATAAAACCACAAAGAAAAATGTATATGTCAGTTCAAGAAAATGAAGATTCAAGAGTAAAATTTTGTTATATAATTTCTCCTAGTCGCTCATTTAAATTATCAAATATGATTTCTCGCTATAAAAACCCGTATATAATAGAAACACAGATTATCTCAATTTCAAAAGTTTTCAATCCAAAATTTCACTAATCATAAAACCACAAAGAAAAATGTATATGTCAGTTCAAGAAAATGAAGATTCAAGAGTAAAATTTTGTTATATAATTTCTCCTAGTCGCTCATTTAAATTATCAAATATGATTTCTCGCTATAAAAACCCGTATATAATAGAAACACAGATTATCTCAATGTCAAAGGTTTTCAATCCAAAATTTCACTAATCATAAAACCACAAAGAAAAATGTATATGTCAGTTCAAGAAAATGAAGATTCAAGAGTAAAATTTTGTTATATAATTTCTCCTAGTCGCTCATTTAAATTATCAAATATGATTTCTCGCTATAAAAACCCGTATATAATAGAAACACAGATTATCTCAATTTCAAAAGTTTTCAATCCAAAATTTCACTAATCATAAAACCACAAAGAAAAATGTATATGTCAGTTCAAGAAAATGAAGATTCAAGAGTAAAATTTTGTTATATAATTTCTCCTAGTCGCTCATTTAAAATATCAAATATGATTTCTCGCTATAAAAACCCGTATATAATAGAAACACAGATTATCTCAATTTCAAAAGTTTTCAATCCAAAATTTCACTAATCATAAAACCACAAAGAAAAATGTATATGTCAGTTCAAGAAAATGAAGATTCAAGAGTAAAATTTTGTTATATAATTTCTCCTAGTCGCTCATTTAAAGTATCAAATATGATTTCTCGCTATAAAAACCCGTATATAATAGAAACACAGATTATCTCAATTTCAAAAGTTTTCAATCCAAAATTTCACTAATCATAAAACCACAAAAAAAATGTATATGTCAGTTCAAGAAAATGAAGATTCAAGAGTAAAATTTTGTTATATAATTTCTCCTAGTCGCTCATTTAAAATATCAAATATGATTTCTCGCTATAAAAACCCGTATATAATAGAAACACAGATTATCTCAATTTCAAAAGTTTTCAATCCAAAATTTCACTAATCATAAAACCACAAAGAAAAATGTATGTGTCAGTTCAAGAAAATGAAGATTCAAGAGTAAAATTTTGTTATATAATTTCTCCTAGTCGCTCATTTAAAGTATCAAATATGATTTCTCGCTATAAAAACCCGTATATAATAGAAACACAGATTATCTCAATTTCAAAAGTTTTCAATCCAAAATTTCACTAATCATAAAACCACAAAGAAAAATGTATATGTCAGTTCAAGAAAATAAAGATTCAAGAGTAAAATTTTGTTATATAATTTCTCCTAGTCGCTCATTTAAAATATCAAATATGATTTCTCGCTATAAAAACCCGTATATAATAGAAACACAGATTATCTCAATTTCAAAAGTTTTCAATCCAAAATTTCACTAATCATAAAACCACAAAGAAAAATGTATATGTCAGTTCAAGAAAATGAAGATTCAAGAGTAAAATTTTGTTATATAATTTCTCCTAGTCGCTCATTTAAAGTATCAAATATGATTTCTCGCTATAAAAACCCGTATATAATAGAAACACAGATTATCTCAATTTCAAAAGTTTTCAATCCAAAATTTCTTTAATCATAAAACCACAAAGAAAAATGTATGTGTCAGTTCAAGAAAATGAAGATTCAAGAGTAAAATTTTGTTATATAATTTCTCCTAGTCGCTCATTTAAAGTATCAAATATGATTTCTCGCTATAAAAACCCGTATATAATAGAAACACAGATTATCTCAATTTCAAAAGTTTTCAATCCAAAATTTCACTAATCATAAAACCACAAAGAAAAATGTATATGTCAGTTCAAGAAAATGAAGATTCAAGAGTAAAATTTTGTTATATAATTTCTCCTAGTCGCTCATTTAAAATATCAAATATGATTTCTCGCTATAAAAACCCGTATATAATAGAAACACAGATTATCTCAATTTCAAAAGTTTTCAATCCAAAATTTCACTAATCATAAAACCACAAAGAAAAATGTATATGTCAGTTCAAGAAAATGAAGATTCAAGAGTAAAATTTTGTTATATAATTTCTCCTAGTCGCTCATTTAAAGTATCAAATATGATTTCTCGCTATAAAAACCCGTATATAATAGAAACACAGATTATCTCAATTTCAAAAGTTTTCAATCCAAAATTTCTTTAATCATAAAACCACAAAGAAAAATGTATATGTCAGTTCAAGAAAATGAAGATTTAAGAGTAAAATTTTGTTATATAATTTCTCCTAGTCGCTCATTTAAAGTATCAAATATGATTTCTCGCTATAAAAACCCGTATATAATAGAAACACAGATTATCTCAATTTCAAAAGTTTTCAATCCAAAATTTCACTAATCATAAAACCACAAAGAAAAATGTATATGTCAGTTCAAGAAAATGAAGATTCAAGAGTAAAATTTTGTTATATAATTTCTCCTAGTCGCTCATTTAAAATATCAAATATGATTTCTCGCTATAAAAACCCGTATATAATAGAAACACAGATTATCTCAATTTCAAAAGTTTTCAATCCAAAATTTCACTAATCATAAAACCACAAAGAAAAATGTATATGTCAGTTCAAGAAAATTAAGATTCAAGAGTAAAATTTTGTTATATAATTTCTCCTAGTCGCTCATTTAAAGTATCAAATATGATTTCTCGCTATAAAAACCCGTATATAATAGAAACACAGATTATCTCAATTTCAAAAGTTTTCAATCCAAAATTTCACTAATCATAAAACCACAAAGAAAAATGTATATGTCAGTTCAAGGAAATGAAGATTCAAGAGTAAAATTTTGTTATATAATTTCTCCTAGTCGCTCATTTAAAATATCAAATATGATTTCTCGCTATAAAAACCCGTATATAATAGAAACACAGATTATCTCAATTTCAAAAGTTTTCAATCCAAAATTTCACTTATCATAAAACCACAAAGAAAAATGTATATGTCAGTTCAAGAAAATGAAGATTCAAGAGTAAAATTTTGTTATATAATTTCTCCTAGTCGCTCATTTAAAATATCAAATATGATTTCTCGCTATAAAAACCCGTATATAATAGAAACACAGATTATCTCAATTTCAAAAGTTTTCAATCCAAAATTTCACTAATCATAAAACCACAAAGAAAAATGTATATGTCAGTTCAAGAAAATGAAGATTCAAGAGTAAAATTTTGTTATATAATTTCTCCTAGTCGCTCATTTAAATTATCAAATATGATTTCTCGCTATAAAAACCCGTATATAATAGAAACACAGATTATCTCAATGTCAAAGGTTTTCAATCCAAAATTTCACTAATCATAAAACCACAAAGAAAAATGTATATGTCAGTTCAAGAAAATAAAGATTCAAGAGTAAAATTTTGTTATATAATTTCTCCTAGTCGCTCATTTAAAATATCAAATATGATTTCTCGCTATAAAAACCCGTATATAATAGAAACACAGATTATCTCAATTTCAAAAGTTTTCAATCCAAAATTTCACTAATCATAAAACTACAAAGAAAAATGTATCTGTCAATTCAAGAGAATGAAGATTCAAGAGTAAAATGTTGTTATATAATTTCTCCTAGTTGCTCATTTAAAGTATCAAATATGATTTCTCGCTATAAAAACCCGTATATAATAGAAACACAGATTATCTCAATTTCAAAAGTTTTCAATCCAAAATTTCACTAATCATAAAACCACAAAGAAAAATGTATATGTCAGTTCAAGAAAATGAAGATTCAAGAGTAAAATTTTGTTATATAATTTCTCCTAGTCTCTCATTTAAAATATCAAATATGATTTCTCGCTATAAAAACCCGTATATAATAGAAACACAGATTATCTCAATTTCAAAAGTTTTCAATCCAAAATTTCACTAATCATAAAACCACAAAGAAAAATGTATATGTCAGTTCAAGAAAATGAAGATTCAAGAGTAAAATTTTGTTATATAATTTCTCCTAGTCGCTCATTTAAAGTATCAAATATGATTTCTCGCTATAAAAACCCGTATATAATAGAAACACAGATTATCTCAATTTCAAAAGTTTTCAATCCAAAATTTCACTAATCATAAAACCACAAAGAAAAATGTATATGTCAGTTCAAGAAAATGAAGATTCAAGAGTAAAATTTTGTTATATAATTTCTCCTAGTCGCTCATTTAAATTATCAAATATGATTTCTCGCTATAAAAACCCGTATATAATAGAAACACAGATTATCTCAATTTCAAAAGTTTTCAATCCAAAATTTCACTAATCATAAAACCACAAAGAAAAATGTATATGTCAGTTCAAGAAAATGAGGATTCAAGAGTAAAATTTTGTTATATAATTTCTCCTAGTCGCTCATTTAAATTATCAAATATGATTTCTCGCTATAAAAACCCGTATATAATAGAAACACAGATTATCTCAATGTCAAAGGTTTTCAATCCAAAATTTCACTTATCATAAAACCACAAAGAAAAATGTATATGTCAGTTCAAGAAAATGAAGATTCAAGAGTAAAATTTTGTTATATAATTTCTCCTAGTCGCTCATTTAAAATATCAAATATGATTTCTCGCTATAAAAACCCGTATATAATAGAAACACAGATTATCTCAATTTCAAAAGTTTTCAATCCAAAATTTCACTAATCATAAAACCACAAAGAAAAATGTATATGACAGTTCAAGAAAATGAAGATTCAAGAGTAAAATTTTGTTATATAATTTCTCCTAGTCGCTCATTTAAATTATCAAATATGATTTCTCGCTATAAAAACCCGTATATAATAGAAACACAGATTATCTCAATTTCAAAAGTTTTCAATCCAAAATTTCACTAATCATAAAACCACAAAGAAAAATGTATATGTCAGTTCAAGAAAATGAAGATTCAAGAGTAAAATTTTGTTATATAATTTCTCCTAGTCGCTCATTTAAATTATCAAATATGATTTCTCGCTATAAAAACCCGTATATAATAGAAACACAGATTATCTCAATGTCAAAGGTTTTCAATCCAAAATTTCACTAATCATAAAACCACAAAGAAAAATGTATATGTCAGTTCAAGAAAATGAAGATTCAAGAGTAAAATTTTGTTATATAATTTCTCCTAGTCTCTCATTTAAAATATCAAATATGATTTCTCGCTATAAAAACCCGTATATAATAGAAACACAGATTATCTCAATTTCAAAAGTTTTCAATCCAAAATTTCACTAATCATAAAACCACAAAGAAAAATGTATATGTCAGTTCAAGAAAATGAAAATTCAAGAGTAAAATTTTGTTATATAATTTCTCCTAGTCGCTCATTTAAATTATCAAATATGATTTCTCGCTATAAAAACCCGTATATAATAGAAACACAGATTATCTCAATGTCAAAGGTTTTCAATCCAAAATTTCACTAATCATAAAACCACAAAGAAAAATGTATATGTCAGTTCAAGAAAATGAAGATTCAAGAGTAAAATTTTGTTATAAAATTTCTCCTAGTCGCTCATTTAAAGTATCAAATATGATTTCTCGCTATAAAAACCCGTATATAATAGAAACACAGATTATCTCAATTTCAAAAGATTTCAATCCAAAATTTCACTAATCATAAAACCACAAAGAAAAATGTATATGTCAGTTCAAGAAAATGAAGATTCAAGAGTAAAATTTTGTTATATAATTTCTCCTAGTCGCTCATTTAAATTATCAAATATGATTTCTCGCTATAAAAACCCGTATATAATAGAAACACAGATTATCTCAATGTCAAAGGTTTTCAATCCAAAATTTCACTAATCATAAAACCACAAAGAAAAATGTATATGTCAGTTCAAGAAAATGAAGATTCAAGAGTAAAATTTTGTTATATAATTTCTCCTAGTCGCTCATTTAAAGTATCAAATATGATTTCTCGCTATAAAAACCCGTATATAATAGAAACACAGATTATCTCAATTTCAAAAGTTTTCAATCCAAAATTTCACTAATCATAAAACCACAAAGAAAAATGTATATGTCAGTTCAAGATAATGAAGATTCAAGAGTAAAATTTTGTTATATAATTTCTCCTAGTCGCTCATTTAAATTATCAAATATGATTTCTCGCTATAAAAACCCGTATATAATAGAAACACAGATTATCTCAATGTCAAAGGTTTTCAATCCAAAATTTCACTAATCATAAAACCACAAAGAAAAATGTATATGTCAGTTCAAGAAAATGAAGATTCAAGAGTAAAATTTTGTTATATAATTTCTCCTAGTCGCTCATTTAAATTATCAAATATGATTTCTCGCTATAAAAACCCGTATATAATAGAAACACAGATTATCTCAATGTCAAAGGTTTTCAATCCAAAATTTCACTAATCATAAAACCACAAAGAAAAATGTATATGTCAGTTCAAGAAAATGAAGATTCAAGAGTAAAATTTTGTTATATAATTTCTCCTAGTCGCTCATTTAAAATATCAAATATGATTTCTCGCTATAAAAACCCGTATATAATAGAAACACAGATTATCTCAATTTCAAAAGTTTTCAATCCAAAATTTCACTAATCATAAAACCACAAAGAAAAATGTATATGTCAGTTCAAGAAAATGAAGATTCAAGAGTAAAATTTTGTTATATAATTTCTCCTAGTCGCTCATTTAAAGTATCAAATATGATTTCTCGCTATAAAAACCCGTATATAATAGAAACACAGATTATCTCAATTTCAAAAGTTTTCAATCCAAAATTTCACTAATCATAAAACCACAAAGAAAAATGTATATGTCAGTTCAAGAAAATGAAGATTCAAGAGTAAAATTTTGTTATATAATTTCTCCTAGTCGCTCATTTAAATTATCAAATATGATTTCTCGCTATAAAAACCCGTATATAATAGAAACACAGATTATCTCAATTTCAAAAGTTTTCAATCCAAAATTTCACTAATCATAAAACCACAAAGAAAAATGTATATGTCAGTTCAAGAAAATGAAGATTCAAGAGTAAAATTTTGTTATATAATTTCTCCTTGTCGCTCATTTAAAATATCAAATATGATTTCTCGCTATAAAAACCCGTATATAATAGAAACACAGATTATCTCAATTTCAAAAGTTTTCAATCCAAAATTTCACTAATCATAAAACCACAAAGAAAAATGTATATGTCAGTTCAAGTAAATGAAGATTCAAGAGTAAAATTTTGTTATATAATTTCTCCTAATCGCTCATTTAAAGTATCAAATATGATTTCTCGCTATAAAAACCCGTATATAATAGAAACACAGATTATCTCAATTTCAAAAGTTTTCAATCCAAAATTTCACTAATCATAAAACCACAAAGAAAAATGTATATGTCAGTTCAAGAAAATGAAGATTCAAGAGTAAAATTTTGTTATATAATTTCTCCTAGTCGCTCATTTAAAGTATCAAATATGATTTCTCGCTATAAAAACCCGTATATAATAGAAACACAGATTATCTCAATTTCAAAAGTTTTCAATCCAAAATTTCACTAATCATAAAACCACAAAGAAAAATGTATATGTCAGTTCAAGAAAATGAAGATTCAAGAGTAAAATTTTGTTATATAATTTCTCCTAGTCGCTCATTTAAATTATCAAATATGATTTCTCGCTATAAAAACCCGTATATAATAGAAACACAGATTATCTCAATGTCAAAGGTTTTCAATCCAAAATTTCACTAATCATAAAACCACAAAGAAAAATGTATATGTCAGTTCAAGAAAATGAAGATTCAAGAGTAAAATTTTGTTATATAATTTCTCCTAGTCGCTCATTTAAAATATCAAATATGATTTCTCGCTATAAAAACCCGTATATAATAGAAACACAGATTATCTCAATTTCAAAAGTTTTCAATCCAAAATTTCACTAATCATAAAACCACAAAGAAAAATGTATATGTCAGTTCAAGTAAATGAAGATTCAAGAGTAAAATTTTGTTATATAATTTCTCCTAATCGCTCATTTAAAGTATCAAATATGATTTCTCGCTATAAAAACCCGTATATAATAGAAACACAGATTATCTCAATTTCAAAAGTTTTCAATCCAAAATTTCACTAATCATAAAACCACAAAGAAAAATGTATATGTCAGTTCAAGAAAATGAAGATTCAAGAGTAAAATTTTGTTATATAATTTCTCCTAGTCGCTCATTTAAATTATCAAATATGATTTCTCGCTATAAAAACCCGTATATAATAGAAACACAGATTATCTCAATGTCAAAGGTTTTCAATCCAAAATTTCACTAATCATAAAACCACAAAGAAAAATGTATATGTCAGTTCAAGAAAATGAAGATTCAAGAGTAAAATTTTGTTATATAATTTCTCCTAGTCGCTCATTTAAATTATCAAATATGATTTCTCGCTATAAAAACCCGTATATAATAGAAACACAGATTATCTCAATTTCAAAAGTTTTCAATCCAAAATTTCACTAATCATAAAACCACAAAGAAATATGTATATGTTAGTTCAAGAAAATGAAGATTCAAGAGTAAAATTTTGTTATATAATTTCTCCTAGTCGCTCATTTAAAGTATCAAATATGATTTCTCGCTATAAAAACCCGTATATAATAGAAACACAGATTATCTCAATTTCAAAAGTTTTCAATCCAAAATTTCACTAATCATAAAACCACAAAGAAAAATGTATATGTCAGTTCAAGAAAATGAAGATTCAAGAGTAAAATTTTGTTATATAATTTCTCCTAGTCGCTCATTTAAAGTATCAAATATGATTTCTCGCTATAAAAACCCGTATATAATAGAAACACAGATTATCTCAATTTCAAAAGTTTTCAATCCAAAATTTCACTAATCATAAAACCACAAAGAAAAATGTATATGTCAGTTCAAGAAAATGAAGATTCAAGAGTAAAATTTTGTTATATAATTTCTCCTAGTCGCTCATTTAAAATATCAAATATGATTTCTCGCTATAAAAACCCGTATATAATAGAAACACAGATTATCTCAATTTCAAAAGTTTTCAATCCAAAATTTCACTAATCATAAAACCACAAAGAAAAATGTATATGTCAGTTCAAGAAAATGAAGATTCAAGAGTAAAATTTTGTTATATAATTTCTCCTAGTCGCTCATTTAAAGTATCAAATATGATTTCTCGCTATAAAAACCCGTATATAATAGAAACACAGATTATCTCAATTTCAAAAGTTTTCAATCCAAAATTTCACTAATCATAAAACCACAAAGAAAAATGTATATGTCAGTTCAAGAAAATGAAGATTCAAGAGTAAAATTTTGTTATATAATTTCTCCTAGTCGCTCATTTAAAGTATCAAATATGATTTCTCGCTATAAAAACCCGTATATAATAGAAACACAGATTATCTCAATTTCAAAAGTTTTCAATCCAAAATTTCACTAATCATAAAACCACAAAGAAAAATGTATATGTCAGTTCAAGAAAATGAAGATTCAATAGTAAAATTTTGTTATATAATTTCTCCTAGTCGCTCATTTAAATTATCAAATATGATTTCTCGCTATAAAAACCCGTATATAATAGAAACACAGATTATCTCAATGTCAAAGGTTTTCAATCCAAAATTTCACTAATCATAAAACCACAAAGAAAAATGTATATGTCAGTTCAAGAAAATGAAGATTCAAGAGTAAAATTTTGTTATATAATTTCTCCTAGTCGCTCATTTAAATTATCAAATATGATTTCTCGCTATAAAAACCCGTATATAATAGAAACACAGATTATCTCAATTTCAAAAGTTTTCAATCCAAAATTTCACTAATCATAAAACCACAAAGAAAAATGTATATGTCAGTTCAAGAAAATGAAGATTCAAGAGTAAAATTTTGTTATATAATTTCTCCTAGTCGCTCATTTAAAATATCAAATATGATTTCTCGCTATAAAAACCCGTATATAATAGAAACACAGATTATCTCAATTTCAAAAGTTTTCAATCCAAAATTTCACTAATCATAAAACCACAAAGAAAAATGTATATGTCAGTTCAAGAAAATGAAGATTCAAGAGTAAAATTTTGTTATATAATTTCTCCTAGTCGCTCATTTAAATTATCAAATATGATTTCTCGCTATAAAAACCCGTATATTAGAAACACAGATTATCTCAATGTCAAAGGTTTTCAATCCAAAATTTCACTAATCATAAAACCACAAAGAAAAATGTATATGTCAGTTCAAGAAAATGAAGATTCAAGAGTAAAATTTTGTTATATAATTTCTCCTAGTCGCTCATTTAAATTATCAAATATGATTTCTCGCTATAAAAACCCGTATATAATAGAAACACAGATTATCTCAATTTCAAAAGTTTTCAATCCAAAATTTCACTAATCATAAAACCACAAAGAAAAATGTATTAGTCAGTTCAAGAAAATGAAGATTCAAGAGTAAAATTTTGTTATATAATTTCTCCTAGTCGCTCATTTAAATTATCAAATATGATTTCTCGCTATAAAAACCCGTATATAATAGAAACACAGATTATCTCAATTTCAAAAGTTTTCAATCCAAAATTTCACTAATCATAAAACCACAAAGAAAAATGTATATGTCAGTTCAAGAAAATGAAGATTCAAGAGTAAAATTTTGTTATATAATTTCTCCTAGTCGCTCATTTAAAGTATCAAATATGATTTCTCGCTATAAAAACCCGTATATAATAGAAACACAGATTATCTCAATTTCAAAAGTTTTCAATCCAAAATTTCACTAATCATAAAACCACAAAGAAAAATGTATATGTCAGTTCAAGAAAATGAAGATTCAAGAGTAAAATTTTGTTATATAATTTCTCCTAGTCGCTCATTTAAAGTATCAAAAGTGATTTCTCGCTATAAAAACCCGTATATAATAGAAACACAGATTATCTCAATTTCAAAAGTTTTCAATCCAAAATTTCACTAATCATAAAACCACAAAGAAAAATGTATATGTCAGTTCAAGAAAATGAAGATTCAAGAGTAAAATTTTGTTATATAATTTCTCCTAGTCGCTCATTTAAAGTATCAAATATGATTTCTCGCTATAAAAACCCGTATATAATAGAAACACAGATTATCTCAATTTCAAAAGTTTTCAATCCAAAATTTCACTAATCATAAAACCACAAAGAAAAATGTATATGTCAGTTCAAGAAAATGAAGATTCAAGAGTAAAATTTTGTTATATAATTTCTCCTAGTTGCTCATTTAAAGTATCAAATATGATTTCTCGCTATAAAAACCCGTATATAATAGAAACACAGATTATCTCAATTTCAAAAGTTTTCAATCCAAAATTTCACTAATCATAAAACCACAAAGAAAAATGTATATGTCAGTTCAAGAAAATGAAGATTCAAGAGTAAAATTTTGTTATATAATTTCTCCTAGTCGCTCATTTAAAGTATCAAATATGATTTCTCGCTATAAAAACCCGTATATAATAGAAACACAGATTATCTCAATTTCAAAAGTTTTCAATCCAAAATTTCACTAATCATAAAACCACAAAGAAAAATGTATATGTCAGTTCAAGAAAATGAAGATTCAAGAGTAAAATTTTGTTATATAATTTCTCCTAGTCGCTCATTTAAAGTATCAAATATGATTTCTCGCTATAAAAACCCGTATATAATAGAAACACAGATTATCTCAATTTCAAAAGTTTTCAATCCAAAATTTCACTAATCATAAAACCACAAAGAAAAATGTATATGTCAGTTCAAGAAAATGAAGATTCAAGAGTAAAATTTTGTTATATAATTTCTCCTAGTCGCTCATTTTAAGTATCAAATATGATTTCTCGCTATAAAAACCCGTATATAATAGAAACACAGATTATCTCAATTTCAAAAGTTTTCAATCCAAAATTTCACTAATCATAAAACCACAAAGAAAAATGTATATGTCAGTTCAAGAAAATGAAGATTTAAGAGTAAAATTTTAATATATAATTTCTCCTAGTCGCTCATTTAAATTATCAAATATGATTTCTCGCTATAAAAACCCGTATATAATAGAAACACAGATTATCTCAATGTCAAAGGTTTTCAATCCAAAATTTCACTAATCATAAAACCACAAAGAAAAATGTATATGTCAGTTCAAGAAAATTAAGATTCAAGAGTAAAATTTTGTTATATAATTTCTCCTAGTCGCTCATTTAAAGTATCAAATATGATTTCTCGCTATAAAAACCCGTATATAATAGAAACACAGATTATCTCAATTTCAAAAGTTTTCAATCCAAAATTTCACTAATCATAAAACCACAAAGAAAAATGTATATGTCAGTTCAAGAAAATGAAGATTCAAGAGTAAAATTTTGTTATATAATTTCTCCTAGTCGCTCATTTAAAGTATCAAATATGATTTCTCGCTATAAAAACCCGTATATAATAGAAACACAGATTATCTCAATTTCAAAAGTTTTCAATCCAAAATTTCACTAATCATAAAACCACAAAGAAAAATGTATATGTCAGTTCAAGAAAATGAAGATTCAAGAGTAAAATTTTGTTATATAATTTCTCCTAGTCGCTCATTTAAAGTATCAAATATGATTTCTCGCTATAAAAACCCGTATATAATAGAAACACAGATTATCTCAATTTCAAAAGTTTTCAATCCAAAATTTCACTAATCATAAAACCACAAAGAAAAATGTATATGTCAGTTCAAGAAAATGAAGATTCAAGAGTGAAATTTTGTTATATAATTTCTCCTAGTCGCTCATTTAAAGTATCAAATATGATTTCTCGCTATAAAAACCCGTATATAATAGAAACACAGATTATCTCAATTTCAAAAGTTTTCAATCCAAAATTTCACTAATCATAAAACCACAAAGAAAAATGTATATGTCAGTTCAAGAAAATGAAGATTCAAGAGTAAAATTTTGTATTATAATTTCTCCTAGTAGCTCTTTTAAAGTATCAAATATGATTTCTCGCTATAAAAACCCGTATATAATAGAAACACAGATTATCTCAATTTCAAAAGTTTTCAATCCAAAATTTCACTAATCATAAAACCACAAAGAAAAATGTATATGTCAGTTCAAGAACATGAAGATTCAAGAGTAAAATTTTGTTATATAATTTCTCCTAGTTGCTCATTTAAAGTATCAAATATGATTTCTCGCTATAAAAACCCGTATATAATAGAAACACAGATTATCTCAATTTCAAAAGTTTTCAATCCAAAATTTCACTAATCATAAAACCACAAAGAAAAATGTATATGTCAGTTCAAGAAAATGAAGATTCAAGAGTAAAATTTTGTTATATAATTTCTCCTAGTCGCTCATTTAAAGTATCAAATATGATTTCTCGCTATAAAAACCCGTATATAATAGAAACACAGATTATCTCAATTTCAAAAGTTTTCAATCCAAAATTTCACTAATCATAAAACCACAAAGAAAAATGTATATGTCAGTTCAAGAAAATGAAGATTCAAGAGTAAAATTTTGTTATATAATTTTTCCTAGTCGCTCATTTTAAGTATCAAATATGATTTCTCGCTATAAAAACCCGTATATAATAGAAACACAGATTATCTCAATTTCAAAAGTTTTCAATCCAAAATTTCACTAATCATAAAACCACAAAGAAAAATGTATATGTCAGTTCAAGAAAATGAAGATTTAAGAGTAAAATTTTGTTATATAATTTCTCCTAGTCGCTCATTTAAATTATCAAATATGATTTCTCGCTATAAAAACCCGTATATAATAGAAACACAGATTATCTCAATGTCAAAGGTTTTCAATCCAAAATTTCACTAATCATAAAACCACAAAGAAAAATGTATATGTCAGTTCAAGAAAATTAAGATTCAAGAGTAAAATTTTGTTATATAATTTCTCCTAGTCGCTCATTTAAAGTATCAAATATGATTTCTCGCTATAAAAACCCGTATATAATAGAAACACAGATTATCTCAATTTCAAAAGTTTTCAATCCAAAATTTCACTAATCATAAAACCACAAAGAAAAATGTATATGTCAGTTCAAGAAAATGAAGATTCAAGAGTAAAATTTTGTTATATAATTTCTCCTAGTCGCTCATTTAAAGTATCAAATATGATTTCTCGCTATAAAAACCCGTATATAATAGAAACACAGATTATCTCAATTTCAAAAGTTTTCAATCCAAAATTTCACTAATCATAAAACCACAAAGAAAAATGTATATGTCAGTTCAAGAAAATGAAGATTCAAGAGTAAAATTTTGTTATATAATTTCTCCTAGTCGCTCATTTAAAGTATCAAATATGATTTCTCGCTATAAAAACCCGTATATAATAGAAACACAGATTATCTCAATTTCAAAAGTTTTCAATCCAAAATTTCACTAATCATAAAACCACAAAGAAAAATGTATATGTCAGTTCAAGAAAATGAAGATTCAAGAGTAAAATTTTGTTATATAATTTCTCCTAGTCGCTCATTTAAAGTATCAAATATGATTTCTCGCTATAAAAACCCGTATATAATAGAAACACAGATTATCTCAATTTCAAAAGTTTTCAATCCAAAATTTCACTAATCATAAAACCACAAAGAAAAATGTATATGTCAGTTCAAGAAAATGAAGATTCAAGAGTAAAATTTTGTTATATAATTTCTCCTAGTCGCTCATTTAAAGTATCAAATATGATTTCTCGCTATAAAAACCCGTATATAATAGAAACACAGATTATCTCAATTTCAAAAGTTTTCAATCCAAAATTTCACTAATCATAAAACCACAAAGAAAAATGTATATGTCAGTTCAAGAAAATGAAGATTCAAGAGTAAAATTTTGTTATATAATTTCTCCTAGTCGCTCATTTTAAGTATCAAATATGATTTCTCGCTATAAAAACCCGTATATAATAGAAACACAGATTATCTCAATTTCAAAAGTTTTCAATCCAAAATTTCACTAATCATAAAACCACAAAGAAAAATGTATATGTCAGTTCAAGAAAATGAAGATTTAAGAGTAAAATTTTGTTATATAATTTCTCCTAGTCGCTCATTTAAATTATCAAATATGATTTCTCGCTATAAAAACCCGTATATAATAGAAACACAGATTATCTCAATGTCAAAGGTTTTCAATCCAAAATTTCACTAATCATAAAACCACAAAGAAAAATGTATATGTCAGTTCAAGAAAATTAAGATTCAAGAGTAAAATTTTGTTATATAATTTCTCCTAGTCGCTCATTTAAAGTATCAAATATGATTTCTCGCTATAAAAACCCGTATATAATAGAAACACAGATTATCTCAATTTCAAAAGTTTTCAATCCAAAATTTCACTAATCATAAAACCACAAAGAAAAATGTATATGTCAGTTCAAGAAAATGAAGATTCAAGAGTAAAATTTTGTTATATAATTTCTCCTAGTCGCTCATTTAAAGTATCAAATATGATTTCTCGCTATAAAAACCCGTATATAATAGAAACACAGATTATCTCAATTTCAAAAGTTTTCAATCCAAAATTTCACTAATCATAAAACCACAAAGAAAAATGTATATGTCAGTTCAAGAAAATGAAGATTCAAGAGTAAAATTTTGTTATATAATTTCTCCTAGTCGCTCATTTAATGTATCAAATATGATTTCTCGCTATAAAAACCCGTATATAATAGAAACACAGATTATCTCAATTTCAAAAGTTTTCAATCCAAAATTTCACTAATCATAAAACCACAAAGAAAAATGTATATGTCAGTTCAAGAAAATGAAGATTCAAGAGTAAAATTTTGTTATATAATTTCTCCTAGTCGCTCATTTAAAGTATCAAATATGATTTCTCGCTATAAAAACCCGTATATAATAGAAACACAGATTATCTCAATTTCAAAAGTTTTCAATCCAAAATTTCACTAATCATAAAACCACAAAGAAAAATGTATATGTCAGTTCAAGAAAATGAAGATTCAAGAGTAAAATTTTGTATTATAATTTCTCCTAGTAGCTCTTTTAAAGTATCAAATATGATTTCTCGCTATAAAAACCCGTATATAATAGAAACACAGATTATCTCAATTTCAAAAGTTTTCAATCCAAAATTTCACTAATCATAAAACCACAAAGAAAAATGTATATGTCAGTTCAAGAACATGAAGATTCAAGAGTAAAATTTTGTTATATAATTTCTCCTAGTTGCTCATTTAAAGTATCAAATATGATTTCTCGCTATAAAAACCCGTATATAATAGAAACACAGATTATCTCAATTTCAAAAGTTTTCAATCCAAAATTTCACTAATCATAAAACCACAAAGAAAAATGTATATGTCAGTTCAAGAAAATGAAGATTCAAGAGTAAAATTTTGTTATATAATTTCTCCTAGTCGCTCATTTAAAGTATCAAATATGATTTCTCGCTATAAAAACCCGTATATAATAGAAACACAGATTATCTCAATTTCAAAAGTTTTCAATCCAAAATTTCACTAATCATAAAACCACAAAGAAAAATGTATATGTCAGTTCAAGAAAATGAAGATTCAAGAGTAAAATTTTGTTATATAATTTCTCCTAGTCGCTCATTTTAAGTATCAAATATGATTTCTCGCTATAAAAACCCGTATATAATAGAAACACAGATTATCTCAATTTCAAAAGTTTTCAATCCAAAATTTCACTAATCATAAAACCACAAAGAAAAATGTATATGTCAGTTCAAGAAAATGAAGATTTAAGAGTAAAATTTTGTTATATAATTTCTCCTAGTCGCTCATTTAAATTATCAAATATGATTTCTCGCTATAAAAACCCGTATATAATAGAAACACAGATTATCTCAATGTCAAAGGTTTTCAATCCAAAATTTCACTAATCATAAAACCACAAAGAAAAATGTATATGTCAGTTCAAGAAAATTAAGATTCAAGAGTAAAATTTTGTTATATAATTTCTCCTAGTCGCTCATTTAAAGTATCAAATATGATTTCTCGCTATAAAAACCCGTATATAATAGAAACACAGATTATCTCAATTTCAAAAGTTTTCAATCCAAAATTTCACTAATCATAAAACCACAAAGAAAAATGTATATGTCAGTTCAAGAAAATGAAGATTCAAGAGTAAAATTTTGTTATATAATTTCTCCTAGTCGCTCATTTAAAGTATCAAATATGATTTCTCGCTATAAAAACCCGTATATAATAGAAACACAGATTATCTCAATTTCAAAAGTTTTCAATCCAAAATTTCACTAATCATAAAACCACAAAGAAAAATGTATATGTCAGTTCAAGAAAATGAAGATTCAAGAGTAAAATTTTGTTATATAATTTCTCCTAGTCGTTCATTTAAAGTATCAAATATGATTTCTCGCTATAAAAACCCGTATATAATAGAAACACAGATTATCTCAATTTCAAAAGTTTTCAACCCAAAATTTCACTAATCATAAAACCACAAAGAAAAATGTATATGTCAGTTCAAGAAAATGAAGATTCAAGAGTAAAATTTTGTTATATAATTTCTCCTAGTCGCTCATTTAAAGTATCAAATATGATTTCTCGCTATAAAAACCCGTATATAATAGAAACACAGATTATCTCAATTTCAAAAGTTTTCAATCCAAAATTTCACTAATCATAAAACCACAAAGAAAAATGTATATGTCAGTTCAAGAAAATGAAGATTCAAGAGTAAAATTTTGTATTATAATTTCTCCTAGTAGCTCTTTTAAAGTATCAAATATGATTTCTCGCTATAAAAACCCGTATATAATAGAAACACAGATTATCTCAATTTCAAAAGTTTTCAATCCAAAATTTCACTAATCATAAAACCACAAAGAAAAATGTATATGTCAGTTCAAGAACATGAAGATTCAAGAGTAAAATTTTGTTATATAATTTCTCCTAGTCGCTCATTTAAAGTATCAAATATGATTTCTCGCTATAAAAACCCGTATATAATAGAAACACAGATTATCTCAATTTCAAAAGTTTTCAATCCAAAATTTCACTAATCATAAAACCACAAAGAAAAATGTATATGTTAGTTCAGGAAAATGAAGATTCAAGAGTAAAATTTTGTTATATAATTTCTCCTAGTCGCTCATTTAAAGTATCAAATATGATTTCTCGCAAGAAAAACCCGTATATAATAGAAACACAGATTATCTCAATGTCAAAGGTTTTCAATCCAAAATTTCACTAATCATAAAACCATAAAGAAAAATGTATATGTCAGTTCAAGAAAATGAAGATTTAGGAGTAAAATTTTGTTATATAATTTCTCCTAGTCGCTCATTTAAATTATCAAATATGATTTCTCGCTATAAAAACCCGTATATAATAGAAACACAGATTATCTCAATTTCAAAAGTTTTCAATCCAAAATTTCACTAATCATAAATTCACAAAGAAAAATGTATATTACAGTTCAAGAAAATGAAGATTAAAGAGTAAAATTTTGTTATATAATTTCTCCTAGTCGCTCATTTAAAGTATCAAATATGATTTCTCGCAAGAAAAACCCGTATATAATAGAAACACAGATTATCTCAATGTCAAAGGTTTTCAATCCAAAATTTCACTAATCATAAAACCACAAAGAAAAATGTATATGTCAGTTCAAGAAAATGAAGATTCAAGAGTAAAATTTTGTTATATAATTTCTCCTAGTCGCTCATTTAAAGTATCAAATATGATTTCTCGCTATAAAAACCCGTATATAATAGAAACACAGATTATCTCAATTTCAAAAGTTTTCAATCCAAAATTTCACTAATCATAAAACCACAAAGAAAAATGTATATGTCAGTTCAAGAAAATTAAGATTCAAGAGTAAAATTTTGTTATATAATTTCTCCTAGTCGCTCATTTAAAGTATCAAATATGATTTCTCGCTATAAAAACCCGTATATAATAGAAACACAGATTATCTCAATTTCAAAAGTTTTCAATCCAAAATTTCACTAATCATAAAACCACAAAGAAAAATGTATATGTCAGTTCAAGAAAATGAAGATTCAAGAGTAAAATTTTGTTATATAATTTCTCCTAGTCGCTCATTTAAAGTATCAAATATGATTTCTCGCTATAAAAACCCGTATATAATAGAAACACAGATTATCTCAATTTCAAAAGTTTTCAATCCAAAATTTCACTAATCATAAAACCACAAAGAAAAATGTATATGTCAGTTCAAGAAAATGAAGATTCAAGAGTAAAATTTTGTTATATAATTTCTCCTAGTCGCTCATTTAAAGTATCAAATATGATTTCTCGCTATAAAAACCCGTATATAATAGAAACACAGATTATCTCAATTTCAAAAGTTTTCAATCCAAAATTTCACTAATCATAAAACCACAAAGAAAAATGTATATGTCAGTTCAAGAAAATGAAGATTCAAGAGTAAAATTTTGTTATATAATTTCTCCTAGTCGCTCATTTAAAGTATCAAATATGATTTCTCGCTATAAAAACCCGTATATAATAGAAACACAGATTATCTCAATGTCAAAGGTTTTCAATCCAAAATTTCACTAATCATAAAACCACAAAGAAAAATGTATATGTCAGTTCAAGAAAATGAAGATTCAAGAGTAAAATTTTGTTATATAATTTCTCCTAGTCGCTCATTTAAATTATCAAATATGATTTCTCGCTATAAAAACCCGTATATAATAGAAACACAGATTATCTCAATTTCAAAAGTTTTCAATCCAAAATTTCACTAATCATAAAACCACAAAGAAAAATGTATATGTCAGTTCAAGAAAATGAAGATTCAAGAGTAAAATTTTGTTATATAATTTCTCCTAGTCGCTCATTTAAAGTATCAAATATGATTTCTCGCTATAAAAACCCGTATATAATAGAAACACAGATTATCTCAATTTCAAAAGTTTTCAATCCAAAATTTCACTAATCATAAAACCACAAAGAAAAATGTATATGTCAGTTCAAGAAAATGAAGATTCAAGAGTAAAATTTTGTTATATAATTTCTCCTAGTCGCTCATTTAAAGTATCAAATATGATTTCTCGCTATAAAAACCCGTATATAATAGAAACACAGATTATCTCAATGTCAAAGGTTTTCAATCCAAAATTTCACTAATCATAAAACCACAAAGAAAAATGTATATGTCAGTTCAAGAAAATGAAGATTCAAGAGTAAAATTTTGTTATATAATTTCTCCTAGTCGCTCATTTAAATTATCAAATATGATTTCTCGCTATAAAAACCCGTATATAATAGAAACACAGATTATCTCAATTTCAAAAGTTTTCAATCCAAAATTTCACTAATCATAAAACCACAAAGAAAAATGTATATGTCAGTTCAAGAAAATGAAGATTCAAGAGTAAAATTTTGTTATATAATTTCTCCTAGTCGCTCATTTAAAGTATCAAATATGATTTCTCGCTATAAAAACCCGTATATAATAGAAACACAGATTATCTCAATTTCAAAAGTTTTCAATCCAAAATTTCACTAATCATAAAACCACAAAGAAAAATGTATATGTCAGTTCAAGAAAATGAAGATTCAAGAGTAAAATTTTGTTATATAATTTCTCCTAGTCGCTCATTTAAAGTATCAAATATGATTTCTCGCTATAAAAACCCGTATATAATAGAAACACAGATTATCTCAATTTCAAAAGTTTTCAATCCAAAATTTCACTAATCATAAAACCACAAAGAAAAATGTATATGTCAGTTCAAGAAAATGAAGATTCAAGAGTAAAATTTTGTTATATAATTTCTCCTAGTCGCTCATTTAAAGTATCAAATATGATTTCTCGCTATAAAAACCCGTATATAATAGAAACACAGATTATCTCAATTTCAAAAGTTTTCAATCCAAAATTTCACTAATCATAAAACCACAAAGAAAAATGTATATGTCAGTTCAAGTAAATGAAGATTCAAGAGTAAAATTTTGTTATATAATTTCTCCTAGTCGCTCATTTAAAGTATCAAATATGATTTCTCGCTATAAAAACCCGTATATAATAGAAACACAGATTATCTCAATTTCAAAAGTTTTCAATCCAAAATTTCACTAATCATAAAACCACAAAGAAAAATGTATATGTCAGTTCAAGATAATGAAGATTTAGGAGTAAAATTTTGTTATATAATTTCTCCTAGTCGCTCATTTAAATTATCAAATATGATTTCTCGCTATAAAAACCCGTATATAATAGAAACACAGATTATCTCAATTTCAAAAGTTTTCAATCCAAAATTTCACTAATCATAAAACCACAAAGAAAAATGTATATGTCAGTTCAAGAAAATGAAGATTTAAGAGTAAAATTTTGTTATATAATTTCTCCTAGTCGCTCATTTAAATTATCAAATATGATTTCTCGCTATAAAAACCCGTATATAATAGAAACACAGATTATCTCAATGTCAAAGGTTTTCAATCCAAAATTTCACTAATCATAAAACCACAAAGAAAAATGTATATGTCAGTTCAAGAAAATGAAGATTCAAGAGTAAAATTTTGTTATATAATTTCTCCTAGTCGCTCATTTAAAGTATCAAATATGATTTCTCGCTATTAAAACCCGTATATAATAGAAACACAGATTATCTCAATTTCAAAAGTTTTCAATCCAAAATTTCACTAATCATAAAACCACAAAGAAAAATGTATATGTCAGTTCAAGAAAATGAAGATTCAAGAGTAAAATTTTGTTATATAATTTCTCCTAGTCGCTCATTTAAAGTATCAAATATGATTTCTCGCTATAAAAACCCGTATATAATAGAAACACAGATTATCTCAATTTCAAAAGTTTTCAATCCAAAATTTCACTAATCATAAAACCACAAAGAAAAATGTATATGTCAGTTCAAGAAAATGAAGATTTAAGAGTAAAATTTTGTTATATAATTTCTCCTAGTCGCTCATTTAAATTATCAAATATGATTTCTCGCTATAAAAACCCGTATATAATAGAAACACAGATTATCTCAATGTCAAAGGTTTTCAATCCAAAATTTCACTAATCATAAAACCACAAAGAAAAATGTATATGTCAGTTCAAGAAAATTAAGATTCAAGAGTAAAATTTTGTTATATAATTTCTCCTAGTCGCTCATTTAAAGTATCAAATATGATTTCTCGCTATAAAAACCCGTATATAATAGAAACACAGATTATCTCAATTTCAAAAGTTTTCAATCCAAAATTTCACTAATCATAAAACCACAAAGAAAAATGTATATGTCAGTTCAAGAAAATGAAGATTCAAGAGTAAAATTTTGTTATATAATTTCTCCTAGTCGCTCATTTAAAGTATCAAATATGATTTCTCGCTATAAAAACCCGTATATAATAGAAACACAGATTATCTCAATTTCAAAAGTGTTCAATCCAAAATTTCACTAATCATAAAACCACAAAGAAAAATGTATATGTCAGTTCAAGAAAATGAAGATTCAAGAGTAAAATTTTGTTATATAATTTCTCCTAGTCGCTCATTTAAAGTATCAAATATGATTTCTCGCTATAAAAACCCGTATATAATAGAAACACAGATTATCTCAATTTCAAAAGTTTTCAATCCAAAATTTCACTAATCATAAAACCACAAAGAAAAATGTATATGTCAGTTCAAGAAAATGAAGATTTAAGAGTAAAATTTTGTTATTCAATTTCTCCTAGTCGCTCATTTAAATTATCAAATATGATTTCTCGCTATAAAAACCCGTATATAATAGAAACACAGATTATCTCAATTTCAAAAGTTTTCAATCCAAAATTTCACTAATCATAAAACCACAAAGAAAAATGTATATGTCAGTTCAAGAAAATGAAGATTCAAGAGTAAAATTTTGTTATATAATTTCTCCTAGTCGCTCATTTAAAGTATCAAATATGATTTCTCGCTATTAAAACCCGTATATAATAGAAACACAGATTATCTCAATTTCAAAAGTTTTCAATCCAAAATTTCACTAATCATAAAACCACAAAGAAAAATGTATATGTCAGTTCAAGAACATGAAGATTCAAGAGTAAAATTTTGTTATATAATTTCTCCTAGTCGCTCATTTAAAGTATCAAATATGATTTCTCGCTATAAAAACCCGTATATAATAGAAACACAGATTATCTCAATTTCAAAAGTTTTCAATCCAAAATTTCACTAATCATAAAACCACAAAGAAAAATGTATATGTCAGTTCAAGAAAATGAAGATTTAAGAGTAAAATTTTGTTATATAATTTCTCCTAGTCGCTCATTTAAATTATCAAATATGATTTCTCGCTATAAAAACCCGTATATAATAGAAACACAGATTATCTCAATTTCAAAAGTTTTCAATCCAAAATTTCACTAATCATAAAACCACAAAGAAAAATGTATATGTCAGTTCAAGAAAATGAAGATTCAAGAGTAAAATTTTGTTATATAATTTCTCCTAGTCGCTCATTTAAAGTATCAAATATGATTTCTCGCTATAAAAACCCGTATATAATAGAAACACAGATTATCTCAATTTCAAAAGTTTTCAATCCAAAATTTCACTAATCATAAAACCACAAAGAAAAATGTATATGTCAGTTCAAGAAAATGAAGATTCATGAGTAAAATTTTGTTATATAATTTCTCCTAGTCGCTCATTTAAAGTATCAAATATGATTTCTCGCTATAAAAACCCGTATATAATAGAAACACAGATTATCTCTTTTTCAAAAGTTTTCAATCCAAAATTTCACTAATCATAAAACCACAAAGAAAAATGTATATGTCAGTTCAAGAAAATGAAGATTTAAGAGTAAAATTTTGTTATATAATTTCTCCTAGTCGCTCATTTAAATTATCAAATATGATTTCTCGCTATAAAAACCCGTATATAATAGAAACACAGATTATCTCAATGTCAAAGGTTTTCAATCCAAAATTTCACTAATCATAAAACCACAAAGAAAAATGTATATGTCAGTTCAAGAAAATGAAGATTCAAGAGTAAAATTTTGTTATATAATTTCTCCTAGTCGCTCATTTAAAATATCAAATATGATTTCTCGCTATAAAAACCCGTATATAATAGAAACACAGATTATCTCAATTTCAAAAGTTTTCAATCCAAAATTTCACTAATCATAAAACCACAAAGAAAAATGTATATGTCAGTTCAAGAAAATGAAGATTCAAGAGTAAAATTTTGTTATATAATTTCTCCTAGTCGCTCTTTTAAAGTATCAAATATGATTTCTCGCTATATAAACCCGTATATAATAGAAACACAGATTATCTCAATTTCAAAAGTTTTCAATTCAAAATTTCACTAATCATAAAACCACAAAGAAAAATGTATATGTCAGTTCAAGAAAATGAAGATTCAAGAGTAAAATTTTGTTATATAATTTCTCCTAGTCGCTCATTTAAAATATCAAATATGATTTCTCGCTATAAAAACCCGTATATAATAGAAACACAGATTATCTCAATTTCAAAAGTTTTCAATCCAAAATTTCACTAATCATAAAACCACAAAGAAAAATGTATATGTCAGTTCAAGAAAATGAAGATTCAAGAGTAAAATTTTGTTATATAATTTCTCCTAGTCGCTCATTTAAAGTATCAAATATGATTTCTCGCTATAAAAACCCGTATATAATAGAAACACAGATTATCTCAATGTCAAAGGTTTTCAATCCAAAATTTCACTAATCATAAAACCACAAAGAAAAATGTATATGTCAGTTCAAGAAAATGAAGATTCAAGAGTAAAATTTTGTTATATAATTTCTCCTAGTCGCTCATTTAAATTATCAAATATGATTTCTCGCTATAAAAACCCGTATATAATAGAAACACAGATTATCTCAATTTCAAAAGTTTTCAATCCAAAATTTCACTAATCATAAAACCACAAAGAAAAATGTATATGTCAGTTCAAGAAAATGAAGATTCAAGAGTAAAATTTTGTTATATAATTTCTCCTAGTCGCTCATTTAAAGTATCAAATATGATTTCTCGCTATAAAAACCCGTATATAATAGAAACACAGATTATCTCAATTTCAAAAGTTTTCAATCCAAAATTTCACTAATCATAAAACCACAAAGAAAAATGTATATGTCAGTTCAAGAAAATGAAGATTCAAGAGTAAAATTTTGTTATATAATTTCTCCTAGTCGCTCATTTAAAGTATCAAATATGATTTCTCGCTATAAAAACCCGTATATAATAGAAACACAGATTATCTCATTGTCAAAAGTTTTCAATCCAAAATTTCACTAATCATAAAACCACAATGGAAAATCTATCTGTCAATTCAAGAAAATGAAGATTCAAGAGTAAAATGTTGTTATATAATTTCTCCTAGTCGCTCATTTAAAGTATCAAATATGATTTCTCGATATAAAAACCCGTATATAATAGAAACACAGATTATCTCATTGTCAAAAGTTTTCAATCCAAAATTTCACTAATCATAAAACCACAAAGAAAAGTCTATGTGTCAATTCAAGAAAATGAATATTCAAGAGTAAAATGTTGTTATATAATTTCTCCTAGTCGCTCATTTAAAGTATCAAATATGATTTCTCGCTATAAAAACCCGTATATAATAGAAACACAGATTATCTCATTGTCAAAAGTTTTCAATCCAAAATTTCACTAATCATAAAACCACAAAGAAAAATCTATCTGTCAATTCAAAATAATGAAGATTCAAGAGTAAAATGTTGTTATATAATTTCTCCTAGTCGCTCATTTAAAATATCAAATATGATTTCTCGCTATAAAAACCCGTATATAATAGAAACACAGATTATCTCATTGTCAAAAGTTTTCAATCCAAAATTTCACTAATCATAAAACCACAATGAAAAATCTATCTGTCAATTCAAGAAAATGAAGATTCAAGAGTAAAATGTTGTTATATAATTTCTCCTAGTCGCTCATTTAAAGTATCAAATATGATTTCGTGATATAAAAACCCGTATATAATAGAAACACAGATTATCTCATTGTCAAAAGTTTTCAATCCAAAATTTCACTAATCATAAAACCACAAAGAAAAATCTATGTGTCAATTCAAGAAAATGAATATTCAAGAGTAAAATGTTGTTATATAATTTCTCCTAGTCGCTCATTTAAAGTATCAAATATGATTTCTCGCTTAAAAACCCGTATATAATAGAAACACAGATTATCTCATTGTCAAAAGTTTTCAATCCAAAATTTCACTAATCATAAAACCACAAAGAAAAATCTATCTGTCAATTCAAGAAAATGAAGATTCAAAAATAAAATGTTGTTATATAATTTCTCCTAGTCGCTCATTTAAAGTATCCAATATGATATCTCGCTATAAAAACCCGTATATAATAGAAACACAGATTATCTCATTGTCAAAAGTTTTCAATCCAAAATTTCACTAATCATAAAACCACAATGAAAAATCTATCAGTCAATTCAAGAAAATGAAGATTCAAGAGTAAAATGTTGTTATATAATTTCTCCTAGTCGCTCATTTAAAGTATCAAATATGATTTCTCGCTATAAAAACCCGTATATAACAGAAACACAGATTATCTCATTGTCAAAAGTTTTCAATCCAAAATTTAACTAATCATAAAACCACAAAGAAAAATCTATCTATCAATTCAAGAAAATGAAGATTCAAGAGTAAAATGTTGTTATATAATTTCTCCTAGCCGCTCATTTAAAGTATCAAATATGATTTCTCGCTATAAAAACCCGTATATAACAGAAACACAGATTATCTCATTGTCAAAAGTTTTCAATCCAAAATTTCACTAATCATAAAACCACAAAGAAAAATCTATCTGTCAATTCAAGAAAATGAAGATTCAAGAGTAAAATGTTGTTATATAATTTCTCCTAGTCGCTCATTTAAAGTATCAAATATGATATCTCGCTATAAAAACCCGTATATAATAGAAACACAGATTATCTCATTGTCAAAAGTTTTCAATCCAAAATTTCACTAATCATAAAACCACAATGAAAAATCTATCTGTCAATTCAAGAAAATGAAGATTCAAGAGTAAATGTTGTTATATAATTTCTCCTAGTCGCTCATTTAAAGTATCAAATATGATTTCTCGATATAAAAACCCGTATATAATAGAAACACAGATTATCTCATTGTCAAAAGTTTTCAATCCAAAATTTCACTAATCATAAAACCACAAAGAAAAATCTATGTGTCAATTCAAGAAAATGAATATTCAAGAGTAAAATGTTGTTATATTATTTCTCCTAGTCGCTCATTTAAAGTATCAAATATGATTTCTCGCTATAAAAACCCGTATATAATAGAAACACAGATTATCTCATTGTCAAAAGTTTTCAATCCAAAATTTCACTAATCATAAAACCACAAAGAAAAATCTATCTGTCAATTCAAGAAAATGAAGATTCAAGAGTAAAATGTTGTTATATAATTTCTCCTAGTCGCTCATTTAAAGTATCAAATATGATTTCTCGCTATAAAAACCCGTATATAATAGAAACACAGATTATCTCATTGTCAAAAGTTTTCAATCCAAAATTTCACTAATCATAAAACCACAATGAAAAATCTATCTGTCAATTCAAGAAAATGAAGATTCAAGAGTAAAATGTTGTTATATAATTTCTCCTAGTCGCTCATTTAAAGTATCAAATATGATTTCTCGATATAAAAACCCGTATATAATAGAAACACAGATTATCTCATTGTCAAAAGTTTTCAATCCAAAATTTCACTAATCATAAAACCACAAAGAAAAATCTATGTGTCAATTCAAGAAAATGAATATTCAAGAGTAAAATGTTGTTATATAATTTCTCCTAGTCGCTCATTTAAAGTATCAAATATGATTTCTCGCTTAAAAAACCCGTATATAATAGAAACACAGATTATCTCATTGTCAAAAGTTTTCAATCCAAAATTTCACTAATCATAAAACCACAAAGAAAAATCTATCTGTCAATTCAAGAAAATGAAGATTCAAAAATAAAATGTTGTTATATAATTTCTCCTAGTCGCTCATTTAAAGTATCAAATATGATATCTCGCTATAAAAACCCGTATATAATAGAAACACAGATTATCTCATTGTCAAAAGTTTTCAATCCAAAATTTCACTAATCATAAAACCACAAAGAAAAATCTATCTGTCAATTCAAAATAATGAAGATTCAAGAGTAAAATGTTGTTATATAATTTCTCCTAGTCGCTCATTTAAAGTATCAAATATGATTTCTCGATATAAAAACCCGTATATAATAGAAACACAGATTATCTCATTGTCAAAAGTTTTCAATCCAAAATTTCACTAATCATAAAACCACAAAGAAAAATCTATGTGTCAATTCAAGAAAATGAAGATTCAAGAGTAAAATGTTGTTATATAATTTCTCCTAGTCGCTCATTTAAAGTATCAAATATGATTTCTCGATATAAAAACCCGTATATAATAGAAACACAGATTATCTCATTGTCAAAAGTTTTCAATCCAAAATTTCACTAATCATAAAACCACAAAGAAAAATCTATCTGTCAATTCAAGAAAATGAAGATTCAAGAGTAAAAGGTTGTTATATAATTTCTCCTAGTCGCTCATTTAAAGTATCAAATATGATTTCTCGCTATAAAAACCCGTATATAACAGAAACACAGATTATCTCATTGTCAAAAGTTTTCAATCCAAAATTTCACTAATCATAAAACCACAAAGAAAAATCTATCTGTCAATTCAAGAAAATGAAAATTCAAGAGTAAAATGTTGTTATATAATTTCTCCTAGTCGCTCATTTAAAGTATCAAATATGATTTCTCGCTATAAAAACCCGTATATAATAGAAACACAGATTATCTCATTGTCAAAAGTTTTCAATCCAAAATTTCACTAATCATAAAACCACAATGAAAAATCTATCTGTCAATTCAAGAAAATGAAGATTCAAGAGTAAAATGTTGTTATATAATTTCTCCTAGTCGATCATTTAAAGTATCAAATATGATTTCTCGATATAAAAACCCGTATATAATAGAAACACAGATTATCTCATTGTCAAAAGTTTTCAATCCAAAATTTCACTAATCAAAAAACCACAAAGAAAAATCTATGTGTCAATTCAAGAAAATGAATATTCAAGAGTAAAATAATGTTATATAATTTCTCCTAGTCGCTCATTTAAAGTATCAAATATGATTTCTCGCTATAAAAACCCGTATATAATAGAAACACAGATTATCTCATTGTCAAAAGTTTTCAATCCAAAATTTCACTAATCATAAAACCACAAAGAAAAATCTATCTGTTAATTCAAGAAAATGAAGATTCAAGAGTAAAATGTTGTTATATAATTTCTCCTAGTCGCTCATTTAAAGTATCAAATATGATTTCTCGCTATAAAAACCCGTATATAATAGAAACACAGATTATCTCATTGTCAAAAGTTTTCAATCCAAAATTTCACTAATCATAAAACCACAAAGAAAAATCTATCTGTCAATTCAAGAAAATGAAGATTCAAAAATAAAATGTTGTTATATAATTTCTCCTAGTCGCTCATTTAAAGTATCAAATATGATTTCTCGCTTAAAAAACCCGTATATAATAGAAACACAGATTATCTCATTGTCAAAAGTTTTCAATCCAAAATTTCACTAATCATAAAACCACAAAGAAAAATCTATCTGTCAATTCAAGAAAATGAAGATTCAAAAATAAAATGTTGTTATACAATTTCTCCTAGTCGCTCATTTAAAGTATCAAATATGATATCTCGCTATAAAAACCCGTATATAATAGAAACACAGATTATCTCATTGTCAAAAGTTTTCAATCCAAAATTTCACTAATCATAAAACCACAAAGAAAAATCTATCTGTCAATTCAAGAAAATGAAGATTCAAGAGTAAAAGGTTGTTATATAATTTCTCCTTGTCGCTCATTTAAAGTATCAAATATGATTTCTCGCTATAAAAACCCGTATATAACAGAAACACAGATTATCTCATTGTCAAAAGTTTTCAATCCAAAATTTCACTAATCATAAAACCACAAAGAAAAATCTATCTGTCAATTCAAGAAAATGAAAATTCAAGAGTAAAATGTTGTTATATAATTTCTCCTAGTCGCTCATTTAAAGTATCAAATATGATTTCTCGCTATAAAAACCCGTATATAATAGAAACACAGATTATCTCATTGTCAAAAGTTTTCAATCCAAAATTTCACTAATCATAAAACCACAATGAAAAATCTATCTGTCAATTCAAGAAAATGAAGATTCAAGAGTAAAATGTTGTTATATAATTTCTCCTAGTCGATCATTTAAAGTATCAAATATGATTTCTCGATATAAAAACCCGTATATAATAGAAACACAGATTATCTCATTGTCAAAAGTTTTCAATCCAAAATTTCACTAATCATAAAACCACAAAGAAAAATCTATCTGTTAATTCAAGAAAATGAAGATTCAAGAGTAAAATGTTGTTATATAATTTCTCCTAGTCGCTCATTTAAAGTATCAAATATGATTTCTCGCTATAAAAACCCGTATATAATAGAAACACAGATTATCTCATTGTCAAAAGTTTTCAATCCAAAATTTCACTAATCAAAAAACCACAAAGAAAAATCTATGTGTCAATTCAAGAAAATGAATATTCAAGAGTAAAATAATGTTATATAATTTCTCCTAGTCGCTCATTTAAAGTATCAAATATGATTTCTCGCTATAAAAACCCGTATATAATAGAAACACAGATTATCTCATTGTCAAAAGTTTTCAATCCAAAATTTCACTAATCATAAAACCACAAAGAAAAATCTATCTGTTAATTCAAGAAAATGAAGATTCAAGAGTAAAATGTTGTTATATAATTTCTCCTAGTCGCTCATTTAAAGTATCAAATATGATTTCTCGCTATAAAAACCCGTATATAATAGAAACACAGATTATCTCATTGTCAAAAGTTTTCAATCCAAAATTTCACTAATCATAAAACCACAAAGAAAAATCTATCTGTCAATTCAAGAAAATGAAGATTCAAAAATAAAATGTTGTTATATAATTTCTCCTAGTCGCTCATTTAAAGTATCAAATATGATTTCTCGCTTAAAAAACCCGTATATAATAGAAACACAGATTATCTCATTGTCAAAAGTTTTCAATCCAAAATTTCACTAATCATAAAACCACAAAGAAAAATCTATCTGTCAATTCAAGAAAATGAAGATTCAAAAATAAAATGTTGTTATACAATTTCTCCTAGTCGCTCATTTAAAGTATCAAATATGATATCTCGCTATAAAAACCCGTATATAATAGAAACACAGATTATCTCATTGTCAAAAGTTTTCAATCCAAAATTTCACTAATCATAAAACCACAAAGAAAAATCTATCTGTCAATTCAAGAAAATGAAGATTCAAGAGTAAAAGGTTGTTATATAATTTCTCCTAGTCGCTCATTTAAAGTATCAAATATGATTTCTCGCTATAAAAACCCGTATATAACAGAAACACAGATTATCTCATTGTCAAAAGTTTTCAATCCAAAATTTCACTAATCATAAAACCACAAAGAAAAATCTATCTGTCAATTCAAGAAAATGAAAATTCAAGAGTAAAATGTTGTTATATAATTTCTCCTAGTCGCTCATTTAAAGTATCAAATATGATTTCTCGCTATAAAAACCCGTATATAATAGAAACACAGATTATCTCATTGTCAAAAGTTTTCAATCCAAAATTTCACTAATCATAAAACCACAATGAAAAATCTATCTGTCAATTCAAGAAAATGAAGATTCAAGAGTAAAATGTTGTTATATAATTTCTCCTAGTCGATCATTTAAAGTATCAAATATGATTTCTCGATATAAAAACCCGTATATAATAGAAACACAGATTATCTCATTGTCAAAAGTTTTCAATCCAAAATTTCACTAATCAAAAAACCACAAAGAAAAATCTATGTGTCAATTCAAGAAAATGAATATTCAAGAGTAAAATAATGTTATATAATTTCTCCTAGTCGCTCATTTAAAGTATCAAATATGATTTCTCGCTATAAAAACCCGTATATAATAGAAACACAGATTATCTCATTGTCAAAAGTTTTCAATCCAAAATTTCACTAATCATAAAACCACAAAGAAAAATCTATCTGTTAATTCAAGAAAATGAAGATTCAAGAGTAAAATGTTGTTATATAATTTCTCCTAGTCGCTCATTTAAAGTATCAAATATGATTTCTCGCTATAAAAACCCGTATATAATAGAAACACAGATTATCTCATTGTCAAAAGTTTTCAATCCAAAATTTCACTAATCATAAAACCACAAAGAAAAATCTATCTGTCAATTCAAGAAAATGAAGATTCAAAAATAAAATGTTGTTATTAAATTTCTCCTAGTCGCTCATTTAAAGTATCAAATATGATTTCTCGCTTAAAAAACCCGTATATAATAGAAACACAGATTATCTCATTGTCAAAAGTTTTCAATCCAAAATTTCACTAATCATAAAACCACAAAGAAAAATCTATCTGTCAATTCAAGAAAATGAAGATTCAAAAATAAAATGTTGTTATACAATTTCTCCTAGTCGCTCATTTAAAGTATCAAATATGATATCTCGCTATAAAAACCCGTATATAATAGAAACACAGATTATCTCATTGTCAAAAGTTTTCAATCCAAAATTTCACTAATCATAAAACCACAAAGAAAAATCTATCTGTTAATTCAAGAAAATGAAGATTCAAGAGTAAAATGTTGTTATATAATTTCTCCTAGTCGCTCATTTAAAGTATCAAATATGATTTCTCGCTATAAAAACCCGTATATAATAGAAACACAGATTATCTCATTGTCAAAAGTTTTCAATCCAAAATTTCACTAATCATAAAACCACAAAGAAAAATCTATCTGTCAATTCAAGAAAATGAAGATTCAAAAATAAAATGTTGTTATATAATTTCTCCTAGTCGCTCATTTAAAGTATCAAATATGATTTCTCGCTATAAAAACCCGTATATAATAGAAACACAGATTATCTCATTGTCAAAAGTTTTCAATCCAAAATTTCACTAATCATAAAACCACAAAGAAAAATCTATCTGTCAATTCAAGAAAATGAAGATTCAAAAATAAAATGTTGTTATACAATTTCTCCTAGTCGCTCATTTAAAGTATCAAATATGATATCTCGCTATAAAAACCCGTATATAATAGAAACACAGATTATCTCATTGTCAAAAGTTTTCAATCCAAAATTTCACTAATCATAAAACCACAAAGAAAAATCTATCTGTCAATTCAAAATAATGAAGATTTAAGAGTAAAATGTTGTTATATAATTTCTCCTAGTCGCTCATTTAAAGTATCAAATATGATTTTCTCGCTATAAAAACCCGTATATAATAGAAACACAGATTATCTCATTGTCAAAAGTTTTCAATCCAAAATTTCACTAATCATAAAACCACAATGAAAAATCTATCTGTCAATTCAAGAAAATGAAGATTCAAGTGTAAAATGTTGTTATATAATTTCTCCTAGTCGCTCATTTAAAGTATCAAATATGATTTCTCGCTATAAAAACCCGTATATAATAGAAACACAGATTATCTCATTGTCAAAAGTTTTCAATCCAAAATTTCACTAATCATAAAACCACAAAGAAAAATCTATCTGTCAATTCAAAATAATGAAGATTTAAGAGTAAAATGTTGTTATATAATTTCTCCTAGTCGCTCACTTAAAGTATCAAATATGATTTCTCGCTATAAAAACCCGTATATAATAGAAACACAGATTATCTCATTGTCAAAAGTTTTCAATCCAAAATTTCACTAATCATAAAACCACAATGAAAAATCTATCTGTCAATTCAAGAAAATGAAGATTCAAGAGTAAAATGTTGTTATATAATTTCTCCTAGTCGCTCATTTAAAGTATGAAATATGATTTCTCGCTATAAAAACCCGTATATAATAGAAACACAGATTATCTCATTGTCAAAAGTTTTCAATCCAAAATTTCACTAATCATAAAACCACAATGAAAAATCTATCTGTCAATTCAAGAAAATGAAGATTCAAGAGTAAAATGTTGTTATATAATTTCTCCTAGTCGCTCATTTAAAGTATCAAATATGATTTCTCGATATAAAAACCCGTATATAATAGAAACACAGATTATCTCATTGTCAAAAGTTTTCAATCCAAAATTTCACTAATCATAAAACCACAAAGAAAAATCTATCTGTCAATTCAAGAAAATGAAGATTCAAAAATAAAATGTTGTTATATAATTTCTCCTAGTCGCTCATTTAAAGTATCAAATATGATTTCTCGCTTAAAAACCCGTATATAATAGAAACACAGATTATCTCATTGTCAAAAGTTTTCAATCCAAAATTTCACTAATCATAAAACCACAAAGAAAAATCTATCTGTCAATTCAAGAAAATGAAGATTCAAAAATAAAATGTTGTTATATAATTTCTCCTAGTCGCTCATTTAAAGTATCAAATATGATATCTCGCTATAAAAACCCGTATATAATAGAAACACAGATTATCTCATTGTCCAAAGTTTTCAATCCAAAATTTCACTAATCATAAAACCACAAAGAAAAATCTATCTGTCAATTCAAAATAATGAAGATTCAAGAGTAAAATGTTGTTATATAATTTTTCCTAGTCGCTCATTTAAAGTATCAAATATGATTTCTCGCTATAAAAACCCGTATATAATAGAAACACAGATTATCTCATTGTCAAAAGTTTTCAATCCAAAATTTCACTAATCATAAAACCACAAAGAAAAATCTATCTGTCAATTCAAAATAATGAAGATTTAAGAGTAAAATGTTGTTATATAATTTCTCCTAGTCGCTCATTTGAAGTATCAAATATGATTTCTCGCTATAAAAACCCGTATATAATAGAAACACAGATTATCTCATTGTCAAAAGTTTTCAATCCAAAATTTCACTAATCATAAAACCACAAAGAAAAATCTATCAGTCAATTCAAGAAAATGAAGATTCAAGAGTAAAATGTTGTTATATAATTTCTCCTAGTCGCTCATTTAAAGTATCAAATATGATTTCTCGCTATAAAAACCCGTATATAATAGAAACACAGATTATCTCATTGTCAAAAGTTTTCAATCCAAAATTTCACTAATCATAAAACCACAAAGAAAAATCTATCAGTCAATTCAAGAAAATGAAGATTCAAGAGTAAAATGTTGTTATATAAATTCTCCTAGTCGCTCATTTAAAGTATCAAATATGATTTCTCGCTATAAAAACCCGTATATAATAGAAACACAGATTATCTCATTGTCAAAAGTTTTCAATCCAAAATTTCACTAATCATAAAACCACAAAGAAAAATCTATCTGTCAATTCAAGAAAATGAAGATTCAAAAATAAAATGTTGTTATATAATTTCTCCTAGTCGCTCATTTAAAGTATCAAATATGATTTCTCGCTTAAAAACCCGTATATAATAGAAACACAGATTATCTCATTGTCAAAAGTTTTCAATCCAAAATTTCACTAATCATAAAACCACAAAGAAAAATCTATCTGTCAATTCAAGAAAATTAAGATTCAAAAATAAAATGTTGTTATATAATTTCTCCTAGTCGCTCATTTAAAGTATCAAATATGATATCTCGCTATAAAAACCCGTATATAATAGAAACACAGATTATCTCATTGTCCAAAGTTTTCAATCCAAAATTTCACTAATCATAAAACCACAAAGAAAAATCTATCTGTCAATTCAAAATAATGAAGATTCAAGAGTAAAATGTTGTTATATAATTTTTCCTAGTCGCTCATTTAAAGTATCAAATATGATTTCTCGCTATAAAAACCCGTATATAATAGAAACACAGATTATCTCATTGTCAAAAGTTTTCAATCCAAAATTTCACTAATCATAAAACCACAAAGAAAAATCTATCTGTCAATTCAAAATAATGAAGATTTAAGAGTAAAATGTTGTTATATAATTTCTCCTAGTCGCTCATTTGAAGTATCAAATATGATTTCTCGCTATAAAAACCCGTATATAATAGAAACACAGATTATCTCATTGTCAAAAGTTTTCAATCCAAAATTTCACTAATCATAAAACCACAAAGAAAAATCTATCTGTCAATTCAAAATAATGAAGATTTAAGAGTAAAATGTTGTTATATAATTTCTCCTAGTCGCTCATTTGAAGTATCAAATATGATTTCTCGCTATAAAAACCCGTATATAATAGAAACACAGATTATCTCATTGTCAAAAGTTTTCAATCCAAAATTTCACTAATCATAAAACCACAAAGAAAAATCTATCTGTTAATTCAAGAAAATGAAGATTCAAGAGTAAAATGTTGTTATATAATTTCTCCTAGTCGCTCATTTAAAGTATCAAATATGATTTCTCGCTATAAAAACCCGTATATAATAGAAACACAGATTATCTCATTGTCAAAAGTTTTCAATCCAAAATTTCACTAATCATAAAACCACAAAGAAAAATCTATCTGTCAATTCAAGAAAATGAAGATTCAAAAATAAAATGTTGTTATATAATTTCTCCTAGTCGCTCATTTAAAGTATCAAATATGATTTCTCGCTATAAAAACCCGTATATAATAGAAACACAGATTATCTCATTGTCAAAAGTTTTCAATCCAAAATTTCACTAATCATAAAACCACAAAGAAAAATCTATCTGTCAATTCAAGAAAATGAAGATTCAAAAATAAAATGTTGTTATACAATTTCTCCTAGTCGCTCATTTAAAGTATCAAATATGATATCTCGCTATAAAAACCCGTATATAATAGAAACACAGATTATCTCATTGTCAAAAGTTTTCAATCCAAAATTTCACTAATCATAAAACCACAAAGAAAAATCTATCTGTCAATTCAAAATAATGAAGATTTAAGAGTAAAATGTTGTTATATAATTTCTCCTAGTCGCTCATTTAAAGTATCAAATATGATTTTCTCGCTATAAAAACCCGTATATAATAGAAACACAGATTATCTCATTGTCAAAAGTTTTCAATCCAAAATTTCACTAATCATAAAACCACAATGAAAAATCTATCTGTCAATTCAAGAAAATGAAGATTCAAGAGTAAAATGTTGTTATATAATTTCTCCTAGTCGCTCATTTAAAGTATCAAATATGATTTCTCGCTATAAAAACCCGTATATAATAGAAACACAGATTATCTCATTGTCAAAAGTTTTCAATCCAAAATTTCACTAATCATAAAACCACAAAGAAAAATCTATCTGTCAATTCAAAATAATGAAGATTTAAGAGTAAAATGTTGTTATATAATTTCTCCTAGTCGCTCACTTAAAGTATCAAATATGATTTCTCGCTATAAAAACCCGTATATAATAGAAACACAGATTATCTCATTGTCAAAAGTTTTCAATCCAAAATTTCACTAATCATAAAACCACAATGAAAAATCTATCTGTCAATTCAAGAAAATGAAGATTCAAGAGTAAAATGTTGTTATATAATTTCTCCTAGTCGCTCATTTAAAGTATGAAATATGATTTCTCGCTATAAAAACCCGTATATAATAGAAACACAGATTATCTCATTGTCAAAAGTTTTCAATCCAAAATTTCACTAATCATAAAACCACAATGAAAAATCTATCTGTCAATTCAAGAAAATGAAGATTCAAGAGTAAAATGTTGTTATATAATTTCTCCTAGTCGCTCATTTAAAGTATCAAATATGATTTCTCGATATAAAAACCCGTATATAATAGAAACACAGATTATCTCATTGTCAAAAGTTTTCAATCCAAAATTTCACTAATCATAAAACCACAAAGAAAAATCTATCTGTCAATTCAAGAAAATGAAGATTCAAAAATAAAATGTTGTTATATAATTTCTCCTAGTCGCTCATTTAAAGTATCAAATATGATTTCTCGCTTAAAAACCCGTATATAATAGAAACACAGATTATCTCATTGTCAAAAGTTTTCAATCCAAAATTTCACTAATCATAAAACCACAAAGAAAAATCTATCTGTCAATTCAAGAAAATGAAGATTCAAAAATAAAATGTTGTTATATAATTTCTCCTAGTCGCTCATTTAAAGTATCAAATATGATATCTCGCTATAAAAACCCGTATATAATAGAAACACAGATTATCTCATTGTCCAAAGTTTTCAATCCAAAATTTCACTAATCATAAAACCACAAAGAAAAATCTATCTGTCAATTCAAAATAATGAAGATTCAAGAGTAAAATGTTGTTATATAATTTTTCCTAGTCGCTCATTTAAAGTATCAAATATGATTTCTCGCTATAAAAACCCGTATATAATAGAAACACAGATTATCTCATTGTCAAAAGTTTTCAATCCAAAATTTCACTAATCATAAAACCACAAAGAAAAATCTATCTGTCAATTCAAAATAATGAAGATTTAAGAGTAAAATGTTGTTATATAATTTCTCCTAGTCGCTCATTTGAAGTATCAAATATGATTTCTCGCTATAAAAACCCGTATATAATAGAAACACAGATTATCTAATTGTCAAAAGTTTTCAATCCAAAATTTCACTAATCATAAAACCACAAAGAAAAATCTATCAGTCAATTCAAGAAAATGAAGATTCAAGAGTAAAATGTTGTTATATAATTTCTCCTAGTCGCTCATTTAAAGTATCAAATATGATTTCTCGCTATAAAAACCCGTATATAATAGAAACACAGATTATCTCATTGTCAAAAGTTTTCAATCCAAAATTTCACTAATCATAAAACCACAAAGAAAAATCTATCAGTCAATTCAAGAAAATGAAGATTCAAGAGTAAAATGTTGTTATATAAATTCTCCTAGTCGCTCATTTAAAGTATCAAATATGATTTCTCGCTATAAAAACCCGTATATAATAGAAACACAGATTATCTCATTGTCAAAAGTTTTCAATCCAAAATTTCACTAATCATAAAACCACAAAGAAAAATCTATCTGTCAATTCAAGAAAATGAAGATTCAAAAATAAAATGTTGTTATATAATTTCTCCTAGTCGCTCATTTAAAGTATCAAATATGATTTCTCGCTTAAAAACCCGTATATAATAGAAACACAGATTATCTCATTGTCAAAAGTTTTCAATCCAAAATTTCACTAATCATAAAACCACAAAGAAAAATCTATCTGTCAATTCAAGAAAATTAAGATTCAAAAATAAAATGTTGTTATATAATTTCTCCTAGTCGCTCATTTAAAGTATCAAATATGATATCTCGCTATAAAAACCCGTATATAATAGAAACACAGATTATCTCATTGTCCAAAGTTTTCAATCCAAAATTTCACTAATCATAAAACCACAAAGAAAAATCTATCTGTCAATTCAAAATAATGAAGATTCAAGAGTAAAATGTTGTTATATAATTTTTCCTAGTCGCTCATTTAAAGTATCAAATATGATTTCTCGCTATAAAAACCCGTATATAATAGAAACACAGATTATCTCATTGTCAAAAGTTTTCAATCCAAAATTTCACTAATCATAAAACCACAAAGAAAAATCTATCTGTCAATTCAAAATAATGAAGATTTAAGAGTAAAATGTTGTTATATAATTTCTCCTAGTCGCTCATTTGAAGTATCAAATATGATTTCTCGCTATAAAAACCCGTATATAATAGAAACACAGATTATCTCATTGTCAAAAGTTTTCAATCCAAAATTTCACTAATCATAAAACCACAAAGAAAAATCTATCTGTCAATTCAAGAAAATGAAGATTCAAAAATAAAATGTTGTTATATAATTTCTCCTAGTCGCTCATTTAAAGAATCAAATATGATTTCTCGCTTAAAAACCCGTATATAATAGAAACACAGATTATCTCATTGTCAAAAGTTTTCAATCCAAAATTTCACTAATCATAAAACCACAAAGAAAAATCTATCTGTCAATTCAAAATAATGAAGATTTAAGAGTAAAATGTTGTTATATAATTTCTCCTAGTCGCTCATTTGAAGTATCAAATATGATTTCTCGCTATAAAAACCCGTATATAATAGAAACACAGATTATCTCATTGTCAAAAGTTTTCAATCCAAAATTTCACTAATCATAAAACCACAAAGAAAAATCTATCAGTCAATTCAAGAAAATGAAGATTCAAGAGTAAAATGTTGTTATATAATTTCTCCTAGTCGCTCATTTAAAGTATCAAATATGATTTCTCGCTATAAAAACCCGTATATAATAGAAACACAGATTATCTCATTGTCAAAAGTTTTCAATCCAAAATTTCACTAATCATAAAACCACAAAGAAAAATCTATCAGTCAATTCAAGAAAATGAAGATTCAAGAGTAAAATGTTGTTATATAAATTCTCCTAGTCGCTCATTTAAAGTATCAAATATGATTTCTCGCTATAAAAACCCGTATATAATAGAAACACAGATTATCTCATTGTCAAAAGTTTTCAATCCAAAATTTCACTAATCATAAAACCACAAAGAAAAATCTATCTGTCAATTCAAGAAAATGAAGATTCAAAAATAAAATGTTGTTATATAATTTCTCCTAGTCGCTCATTTAAAGTATCAAATATGATTTCTCGCTTAAAAACCCGTATATAATAGAAACACAGATTATCTCATTGTCAAAAGTTTTCAATCCAAAATTTCACTAATCATAAAACCACAAAGAAAAATCTATCTGTCAATTCAAGAAAATTAAGATTCAAAAATAAAATGTTGTTATATAATTTCTCCTAGTCGCTCATTTAAAGTATCAAATATGATATCTCGCTATAAAAACCCGTATATAATAGAAACACAGATTATCTCATTGTCCAAAGTTTTCAATCCAAAATTTCACTAATCATAAAACCACAAAGAAAAATCTATCTGTCAATTCAAAATAATGAAGATTCAAGAGTAAAATGTTGTTATATAATTTTTCCTAGTCGCTCATTTAAAGTATCAAATATGATTTCTCGCTATAAAAACCCGTATATAATAGAAACACAGATTATCTCATTGTCAAAAGTTTTCAATCCAAAATTTCACTAATCATAAAACCACAAAGAAAAATCTATCTGTCAATTCAAAATAATGAAGATTTAAGAGTAAAATGTTGTTATATAATTTCTCCTAGTCGCTCATTTGAAGTATCAAATATGATTTCTCGCTATAAAAACCCGTATATAATAGAAACACAGATTATCTCATTGTCAAAAGTTTTCAATCCAAAATTTCACTAATCATAAAACCACAAAGAAAAATCTATCTGTCAATTCAAGAAAATGAAGATTCAAAAATAAAATGTTGTTATATAATTTCTCCTAGTCGCTCATTTAAAGAATCAAATATGATTTCTCGCTTAAAAACCCGTATATAATAGAAACACAGATTATCTCATTGTCAAAAGTTTTCAATCCAAAATTTCACTAATCATAAAACCACAATGAAAAATCTATCTGTCAATTCAAGAAAATGAAGATTCAAGAGTAAAATGTTGTTATATAATTTCTCCTAGTCGCTCATTTAAAGTATCAAATATGATATCTCGCTATAAAAACCCGTATATAATAGAAACACAGATTATCTCATTGTCCAAAGTTTTCAATCCAAAATTTCACTAATCATAAAACCACAAAGAAAAATCTATCTGTCAATTCAAAATAATGAAGATTCAAGAGTAAAATGTTGTTATATAATTTTTCCTAGTCGCTCATTTAAAGTATCAAATATGATTTCTCGCTATAAAAACCCGTATATAATAGAAACACAGATTATCTCATTGTCAAAAGTTTTCAATCCAAAATTTCACTAATCATAAAACCACAAAGAAAAATCTATCTGTCAATTCAAAATAATGAAGATTTAAGAGTAAAATGTTGTTATATAATTTCTCCTAGTCGCTCATTTAAAGTATCAAATATGATTTTCTCGCTATAAAAACCCGTATATAATAGAAACACAGATTATCTCATTGTCAAAAGTTTTCAATCCAAAATTTCACTAATCATAAAACCACAATGAAAAATCTATCTGTCAATTCAAGAAAATGAAGATTCAAGAGTAAAATGTTGTTATATAATTTCTCCTAGTCGCTCATTTAAAGTATCAAATATGATTTCTCGCTATAAAAACCCGTATATAATAGAAACACAGATTATCTCATTGTCAAAAGTTTTCAATCCAAAATTTCACTAATCATAAAACCAAAAAGAAAAATCTATCTGTCAATTCAAAATAATGAAGATTTAAGAGTAAAATGTTGTTATATAATTTCTCCTAGTCGCTCACTTAAAGTATCAAATATGATTTCTCGCTATAAAAACCCGTATATAATAGAAACACAGATTATCTCATTGTCAAAAGTTTTCAATCCAAAATTTCACTAATCATAAAACCACAATGACAAATCTATCTGTCAATTCAAGAAAATGAAGATTCAAGAGTAAAATGTTGTTATATAATTTCTCCTAGTCGCTCATTTAAAGTATCAAATATGATTTCTCGCTATAAAAACCCGTATATAATAGAAACACAGATTATCTCATTGTCAAAAGTTTTCAATCCAAAATTTTACTAATCATAAAACCACAAAGAAAAATCTATATGTCAATTCAAGAAAATGAAGATTCAAGAGTAAAATGTTGTTATATAATTTCTCCTAGTCGCTCATTTAAAGTATCAAATATGATTTCTCGCTATAAAAACCCGTATATAATAGAAACACAGATTATCTCATTGTCAAAAGTTTTCAATCCAAAATTTCACTAATCATAAAACCACAAAGAAAAATCTATCTGTCAATTCAAAATAATGAAGATTTAAGAGTAAAATGTTGTTATATAATTTCTCCTAGTCGCTCATTTAAAGTATCAAATATGATTTTCTCGCTATAAAAACCCGTATATAATAGAAACACAGATTATCTCATTGTCAAAAGTTTTCAATCCAAAATTTCACTAATCATTAAACCACAAAGAAAAAGCTATCTGTCAATTCAAGAAAATGAAGATTCAAAAATAAAATGTTGTTATATAATTTCTCCTAGTCGCTCATTTAAAGTATCCAATATGATTTCTCGCTATAAAAACCCGTATATAATAGAAACACAGATTATCTCATTGTCAAAAGTTTTCAATCCAAAATTTCACTAATCATAAAACCACAAAGAAAAATCTATCTGTCAATTCAAAATAATGAAGATTTAAGAGTAAAATGTTGTTATATAATTTCTCCTAGTCGCTCATTTAAAGTATCAAATATGATTTTCTCGCTATAAAAACCCGTATATAATAGAAACACAGATTATCTCATTGTCAAAAGTTTTCAATCCAAAATTTCACTAATCATAAAACCACAAAGAAAAATCTATCTGTCAATTCAAGAAAATGAAGATTCAAAAATAAAATGTTGTTATATAATTTCTCCTAGTCGCTCATTTAAAGTATCAAATATGATTTCTCGCTATAAAAACCCGTATATAATAGAAACACAGATTATCTCATTGTCAAAAGTTTTCAATCCAAAATTTCACTAATCATTAAACCACAAAGAAAAATCTATCTGTCAATTCAAGAAAATGAAGATTCAAAAATAAAATGTTGTTATATAATTTCTCCTAGTCGCTCATTTAAAGTATCAAATATGATTTCTCGCTATAAAAACCCGTATATAATAGAAACACAGATTATCTCATTGTCAAAAGTTTTCAATCCAAAATTTCACTAATCATAAAACCACAAAGAAAAATCTATCTGTCAATTCAAAATAATGAAGATTTAAGAGTAAAATGTTGTTATATAATTTCTCCTAGTCGCTCATTTAAAGTATCAAATATGATTTTCTCGCTATAAAAACCCGTATATAATAGAAACACAGATTATCTCATTGTCAAAAGTTTTCAATCCAAAATTTCACTAATCATAAAACCACAAAGAAAAATCTATCTGTCAATTCAAGAAAATGAAGATTCAAAAATAAAATGTTGTTATATAATTTCTCCTAGTCGCTCATTTAAAGTATCAAATATGATTTCTCGCTATAAAAACCCGTATATAATAGAAACACAGATTATCTCATTGTCAAAAGTTTTCAATCCAAAATTTCACTAATCATAAAACCACAAAGAAAAATCTATCTGTCATTTCAAGAAAATGAAGATTCAAAAATAAAATGTTGTTATATAATTTTTCCTAGTCGCTCATTTAAAGTATCAAATATGATTTCTCGCTATAAAAACCCGTATATAATAGAAACACAGATTATCTCATTGTCAAAAGTTTTCAATCCAAAATTTCACTAATCATAAAACCACAAAGAAAAATCTATCTGTCAATTCAAAATAATGAAGATTTAAGAGTAAAATGTTGTTATATAATTTCTCCTAGTCGCTCATTTGAAATATCAAATATGATTTCTCGCTATAAAAACCCGTATATAATAGAAACACAGATTATCTCATTGTCAAAAGTTTTCAATCCAAAATTTCACTAATCATAAAACCACAAAGAAAAATCTATCAGTCAATTCAAGAAAATGAAGATTCAAGAGTAAAATGTTGTTATATAATTTCTCCTAGTCGCTCATTTAAAGTATCAAATATGATTTCTCGCTATAAAAACCCGTATATAATAGAAACACAGATTATCTCATTGTCAAAAGTTTTCAATCCAAAATTTCACTAATCATAAAACCACAAAGAAAAATCTATCAGTCAATTCAAGAAAATGAAGATTCAAGAGTAAAATGTTGTTATATAAATTCTCCTAGTCGCTCATTTAAAGTATCAAATATGATTTCTCGCTATAAAAACCCGTATATAATAGAAACACAGATTATCTCATTGTCAAAAGTTTTCAATCCAAAATTTCACTAATCATAAAACCACAAAGAAAAATCTATCTGTCAATTCAAGAAAATGAAGATTCAAAAATAAAATGTTGTTATATAATTTCTCCTAGTCGCTCATTTAAAGTATCAAATATGATTTCTCGCTTAAAAAACCCGTATATAATAGAAACACAGATTATCTCATTGTCAAAAGTTTTCAATCCAAAATTTCACTAATCATAAAACCACAAAGAAAAATCTATCTGTCAATTCAAGAAAATGAAGATTCAAAAATAAAATGTTGTTATATAATATCTCCTAGTCGCTCATTTAAAGTATCAAATATGATATCTCGCTATAAAAACCCGTATATAATAGAAACACAGATTATCTCATTGTCCAAAGTTTTCAATCCAAAATTTCACTAATCATAAAACCACAAAGAAAAATCTATCTGTCAATTCAAAATAATGAAGATTCAAGAGTAAAATGTTGTTATATAATTTTTCCTAGTCGCTCATTTAAAGTATCAAATATGATTTCTCGCTATAAAAACCCGTATATAATAGAAACACAGATTATCTCATTGTCAAAAGTTTTCAATCCAAAATTTCACTAATCATAAAACCACAAAGAAAAATCTATCTGTCAATTCAAAATAATGAAGATTTAAGAGTAAAATGTTGTTATATAATTTCTCCTAGTCGCTCATTTAAAGTATCAAATATGATTTTCTCGCTATAAAAAACCGTATATAATAGAAACACAGATTATCTCATTGTCAAAAGTTTTCAATCCAAAATTTCACTAATCATAAAACCACAATGAAAAATCTATCTGTCAATTCAAGAAAATGAAGATTCAAGAGTAAAATGTTGTTATATAATTTCTCCTAGTCGCTCATTTAAAGTATCAAATATGATTTCTCGCTATAAAAACCCGTATATAATAGAAACACAGATTATCTCATTGTCAAAAGTTTTCAATCCAAAATTTCACTAATCATAAAACCAAAAAGAAAAATCTATCTGTCAATTCAAAATAATGAAGATTTAAGAGTAAAATGTTGTTATATAATTTCTCCTAGTCGCTCACTTAAAGTATCAAATATGATTTCTCGCTATAAAAACCCGTATATAATAGAAACACAGATTATCTCATTGTCAAAAGTTTTCAATCCAAAATTTCACTAATCATAAAACCACAATGACAAATCTATCTGTCAATTCAAGAAAATGAAGATTCAAGAGTAAAATGTTGTTATATAATTTCTCCTAGTCGCTCATTTAAAGTATCAAATATGATTTCTCGCTATAAAAACCCGTATATAATAGAAACACAGATTATCTCATTGTCAAAAGTTTTCAATCCAAAATTTTACTAATCATAAAACCACAAAGAAAAATCTATATGTCAATTCAAGAAAATGAAGATTCAAGAGTAAAATGTTGTTATATAATTTCTCCTAGTCGCTCATTTAAAGTATCAAATATGATTTCTCGCTATAAAAACCCGTATATAATAGAAACACAGATTATCTCATTGTCAAAAGGTTTCAATCCAAAATTTCACTAATCATAAAACCACAAAGAAAAATCTATCTGTCAATTCAAAATAATGAAGATTTAAGAGTAAAATGTTGTTATATAATTTCTCCTAGTCGCTCATTTAAAGTATCAAATATGATTTTCTCGCTATAAAAACCCGTATATAATAGAAACACAGATTATCTCATTGTCAAAAGTTTTCAATCCAAAATTTCACTAATCATTAAACCACAAAGAAAAATCTATCTGTCAATTCAAGAAAATGAAGATTCAAAAATAAAATGTTGTTATATAATTTCTCCTAGTCGCTCATTTAAAGTATCAAATATGATTTCTCGCTATAAAAACCCGTATATAATAGAAACACAGATTATCTCATTGTCAAAAGTTTTCAATCCAAAATTTCACTAATCATAAAACCACAAAGAAAAATCTATCTGTCAATTCAAAATAATGAAGATTTAAGAGTAAAATGTTGTTATATAATTTCTCCTAGTCGCTCATTTAAAGTATCAAATATGATTTTCTCGCTATAAAAACCCGTATATAATAGAAACACAGATTATCTCATTGTCAAAAGTTTTCAATCCAAAATTTCACTAATCATAAAACCACAAAGAAAAATCTATCTGTCAATTCAAGAAAATGAAGATTCAAAAATAAAATGTTGTTATATAATTTCTCCTAGTCGCTCATTTAAAGTATCAAATATGATTTCTCGCTATAAAAACCCGTATATAATAGAAACACAGATTATCTCATTGTCAAAAGTTTTCAATCCAAAATTTCACTAATCATAAAACCACAAAGAAAAATCTATTTGTCAATTCAAGAAAATGAAGATTCAAAAATAAAATGTTGTTATATAATTTCTCCTAGTCGCTCATTTAAAGTATCAAATATGATTTCTCGCTATAAAAACCCGTATATAATAGAAACACAGATTATCTCATTGTCAAAAGTTTTCAATCCAAAATTTCACTAATCATAAAACCACAAAGAAAAATCTATCTGTCAATTCAAAATAATGAAGATTTAAGAGTAAACGGTTGTTATATAATTTCTCCTAGTCGCTCATTTAAAGTATCAAATATGATTTTCTCGCTATAAAAACCCGTATATAATAGAAACACAGATTATCTCATTGTCAAAAGTTTTCAATCCATAATTTCACTAATCATAAAACCACAAAGAAAAATCTATCTGTCAATTCAAGAAAATGAAGATTCAAAAATAAAATGTTGTTATATAATTTTTACTAGTCGCTCATTTAAAGTATCAAATATGATTTCTCGCTATAAAAACCCGTATATAATAGAAACACAGATTATCTCATTGTCAAAAGTTTTCAATCCAAAATTTCACTAATCATAAAACCACAAAGAAAAATCTATCTGTCAATTCAAAATAATGAAGATTTAAGAGTAAAATGTTGTTATATAATTTTTCCTAGTCGCTCATTTAAAGTATCAAATATGATTTCTCGCTATAAAAACCCGTATATAATAGAAACACAGATTATCTCATTGTCAAAAGTTTTCAATCCAAAATTTCACTAATCATAAAACCACAAAGAAAAATCTATCTGTCAATTCAAAATAATGAAGATTTAAGAGTAAAATGTTGTTATATAATTTCTCCTAGTCGCTCATTTAAAGTATCAAATATGATTTTCTCGCTATAAAAACCCGTATATAATAGAAACACAGATTATCTCATTGTCAAAAGTTTTCAATCCAAAATTTCACTAATCATAAAACCACAAAGAAAAATCTATCTGTCAATTCAAGAAAATGAAGATTCAAGAGTAAAATGTTGTTATATAATTTCTCCTAGTCGCTCATTTAAAGTATCAAATATGATTTCTCGCTATAAAAACCCGTATATAATAGAAACACAGATTATCTCATTGTCAAAATTTTCAATCCAAAATTTCACTAATCATAAAACCACAAAGAAAAATCTATCTGTCAATTCAAGAAAATGAAGATTCAAAAATAAAATGTTGTTATATAATTTCTCCTAGTCGCTCATTTAAAGTATCAAATATGATTTCTCGCTTAAAAAACCCGTATATAATAGAAACACAGATTATATCATTGTCAAAAGTTTTCAATCCAAAATTTCACTAATCATAAAACCACAAAGAAAAATCTATTTGTCAATTCAAGAAAATGAAGATTCAAGAGTAAAATGTTGTTATATAATTTCTCCTAGTCGCTCATTTAAAGTATCAAATATGATTTCTCGCTATAAAAACCCGTATATAATAGAAACACAGATTATCTCATTGTCAAAAGTTTTCAATCCAAAATTTCACTAATCATAAAACCACAAAGAAAAATCTATATGTCAATTCAAGGAAATGAAGATTCAAAAATAAAATGTTGTTATATAATTTCTCCTAGTCGCTCATTTAAAGTATCAAATATGATTTCTCGCTATAAAAACCCGTATATAATAGAAACACAGATTATCTCATTGTCAAAAGTTTTCAATCCAAAATTTCACTAATCATAAAACCACAAAGAAAAATCTATATGTCAATTCAAGAAAATGAAGATTCAAAAATAAAATGTTGTTATATAATTTCTCCTAGTCGCTCATTTAAAGTATCAAATATGATTTCTCGCTATAAAAACCCGTATATAATAGAAACACAGATTATCTCATTGTCAAAAGTTTTCAATCCAAAATTTCACTAATCATAAAACCACAAAGAAAAATCTATTTGTCAATTCAAGAAAATGAAGATTCAAAAATAAAATGTTGTTATATAATTTCTCCTAGTCGCTCATTTAAAGTATCAAATATGATTTCTCGCTATAAAAACCCGTATATAATAGAAACACAGATTATCTCATTGTCAAAAGTTTTCAATCCAAAATTTCACTAATCATAAAACCACAAAGAAAAATCTATTTGTCAATTCAAGAAAATGAAGATTTAAGAGTAAAATGTTGTTATATAATTTCTCCTAGTCGCTCATTTAAAGTATCAAATATGATTTCTCGCTATAAAAACCCGTATATAATAGAAACACAGATTATCTCATTGTCAAAAGTTTTCAATCCAAAATATCACTAATCATAAAACCACAAAGAAAAATCTATATGTCAATTCAAGAAAATGAAGATTCAAAAATAAAATGTTGTTATATAATTTCTCCTAGTCGCTCATTTAAAGTATCAAATATGATTTCTCGCTATAAAAACCCGTATATAATAGAAACACAGATTATCTCATTGTCAAAAGTTTTCAATCCAAAATTTCACTAATCATAAAACCACAAAGAAAAATCTATCTGTCAATTCAAGAAAATGAAGATTCAAAAATAAAATGTTGTTATATAATTTCTCCTAGTCGCTCATTTAAAGTATCAAATATGATTTCTCGCTATAAAAACCCGTATATAATAGAAACACAGATTATCTCATTGTCAAAAGTTTTCAATCCAAAATTTCACTAATCATAAAACCACAAAGAAAAATCTATCTGTTAATTCAAAAAAATGAGATTCAAAAATAAAATGTTGTTATATAATTTCTCCTAGTCGCTCATTTAAAGTATCAAATATGATTTCTCGCTATAAAAACCCGTATATAATAGAAACACAGATTAACTCATTGTCAAAAGTTTTCAATCCAAAATTTCACTAATCATAAAACCACAAAGAAAAATCTATCAGTCAATTCAAGAAAATGAAGATTCAAGAGTAAAATGTTGTTATATAATTTCTCCTAGTCGCTCATTTAAAGTATCAAATATGATTTCTCGCTATAAAAACCCGTATATAATAGAAACACAGATTATCTCATTGTCAAAAGTTTTTAATCCAAAATTTCACTAATCATAAAACCACAAAGAAAAATCTACCTGTCAATTCAAGAAAATGAAGATTCAAGAGTAAAATGTTGTTATATAATTTCTCCTAGTCGCTCATTTAAAGTATCAAATATGATTTCTCGCTATAAAAACCCGTATATAATAGAAACACAGATTATCTCATTGTCAAAAGTTTACAATCCAAAATTTCACTAATCTTAAAACCACAAAGAAAAATCTATCTGTCAATTCAAAATAATGAAGATTTAGGAGTAAAATGTTGTTATATAATTTCTCCTAGTCGCTCATTTAAAGTATCAAATATGATTTCTCGCTATAAAAACCCGTATATAATAGAAACACAGATTATCTCATTGTCAAAAGTTTTCAATCCAAAATTTCACTAATCATAAAACCACAAAGAAAAATCTATCTGTTAATTCAAGAAAATGAAGATTCAAAAATAAAATGTTGTTATATAATTTCTCCTAGTCGCTCATTTAAAGTATCAAATATGATTTCTCGCTATAAAAACCCGTATATAATAGAAACACAGATTATCTCATTGTCAAAAGTTTTCAATCCAAAATTTCACTAATCATAAAACCACAAAGAAAAATCTATCTGTTAATTCAAAAAAATGAGATTCAAAAATAAAATGTTGTTATATAATTTCTCCTAGTCGCTCATTTAAAGTATCAAATATGATTTCTCGCTATAAAAACCCGTATATAATAGAAACACAGATTAACTCATTGTCAAAAGTTTTCAATCCAAAATTTCACTAATCATAAAACCACAAAGAAAAATCTATCAGTCAATTCAAGAAAATGAAGATTCAAGAGTAAAATGTTGTTATATAATTTCTCCTAGTCGCTCATTTAAAGTATCAAATATGATTTCTCGCTATAAAAACCCGTATATAATAGAAACACAGATTATCTCATTGTCAAAAGTTTTCAATCCAAAATTTCACTAATCATAAAACCACAAAGAAAAATCTATCAGTCAATTCAAGAAAATGAAGATTCAAGAGTAAAATGTTGTTATATAATTTCTCCTAGTCGCTCATTTAAAGTATCAAATATGATTTCTCGCTATAAAAACCCGTATATAATAGAAACACAGATTATCTCATTGTCAAAAGTTTTCAATCCAAAATTTCACTAATCATAAAACCACAAAGAAAAATCTACCTGTCAATTCAAGAAAATGAAGATTCAAGAGTAAAATGTTGTTATATAATTTCTCCTAGTCGCTCATTAAAAGTATCAAATATGATTTCTCGCTATAAAAACCCGTATATAATAGAAACACAGATTATCTCATTGTCAAAAGTTTTCAATCCAAAATTTCACTAATCATAAAACCACAAAGAAAAATCTATCTGTCAATTCAAGAAAATGAAGATTCAAGAGTAAAATGTTGTTATATAATTTCTCCTAGTCGCTCATTTAAAGTATCAAATATGATTTCTCGCTATAAAAACCCGTATATAATAGAAACACAGATTATCTCATTGTCAAAAGTTTTCAATCCAAAATTTTACTAATCATAAAACCACAAAGAAAAATCTATCTGTCAATTCAAGTAATTAAAGATTCAAAAATAAAATGTTGTTATATAATTTCTCCTAGTCGCTCATTTAAAGTATCAAATATGATTTCTCGCTATAAAAACCCGTATATAATAGAAACACAGATTATCTCATTGTCAAAAGTTTTCAATCCAAAATTTCACTAATCATAAAACCACAAAGAAAAATCTATTTGTCAATTCAAGAAAATGAAGATTCAAGAGTAAAATGTTGTTATATAATTTCTCCTAGTCGCTCATTTAAAGTATCAAATATGATTTCTCGCTATAAAAACCCGTATATAATAGAAACACAGATTATCTCATTGTCAAAAGTTTTCAATCCAAAATTTCACTAATCATAAAACCACAAAGAAAAATCTATATGTCAATTCAAGAAAATGAAGATTCAAAAATAAAATGTTGTTATATAATTTCTCCTAGTCGCTCATTTAAAGTATCAAATATGATTTCTCGCTATAAAAACCCGTATATAATAGAAACACAGATTATTTCATTGTCAAAAGTTTTCAATCCAAAATTTTACTAATCATAAAACCACAAAGAAAAATCTATCTGTCAATTCAAGTAAATGAAGATTCAAAAATAAAATGTTGTTATATAATTTCTCCTAGTCGCTCATTTAAAGTATCAAATATGATTTCTCGCTATAAAAACCCGTATATAATAGAAACACAGATTATCTCATTGTCAAAAGATTTCAATCCAAAATTTCACTAATCATAAAACCACAAAGAAAAATCTATCTGTCAATTCAAGAAAATGAAGATTTAAGAGTAAAATGTTGTTATATAATTTCTCCTAGTCGCTCATTTAAAGTATCAAATATGATTTCTCGCTATAAAAACCCGTATATAATAGAAACACAGATTATCTCATTGTCAAAAGTTTTCAATCCAAAATTTCACTAATCATAAAACCACAAAGAAAAATCTATATGTCAATTCAAGAAAACGAAGATTCAAAAATAAAATGTTGTTATATAATTTCTCCTAGTCGCTCATTTAAAGTATCAAATATGATTTCTCGCTATAAAAACCCGTATATAATAGAAACACAGATTATCTCATTGTCAAAAGTTTTCAATCCAAAATTTCACTAATCATAAAACCACAAAGAAAAATCTATTTGTCAATTCAAGAAAATGAAGATTCACTAATTAAATGTTGTTATATAATTTCTCCTAGTCGCTCATTTAAAGTATCAAATATGATTTCTCGCTATAAAAACCCGTATATAATAGAAACACAGATTATCTCATTGTCAAAAGTTTTCAATCCAAAATTTCACTAATCATAAAACCACAAAGAAAAATCTATTTGTCAATTCAAGAAAATGAAGATTTAAGAGTAAAATGTTGTTATATAATTTCTCCTAGTCGCTCATTTAAAGTATCAAATATGATTTCTCGCTATAAAAACCCGTATATAATAGAAACACAGATTATCTCATTGTCAAAAGTTTTCAATCCAAAATATCACTAATCATAAAACCACAAAGAAAAATCTATATGTCAATTCAAGAAAATGAAGATTCAAAAATAAAATGTTGTTATATAATTTCTCCTAGTCGCTCATTTAAAGTATCAAATATGATTTCTCGCTATAAAAACCCGTATATAATAGAAACACAGATTATCTCATTGTCAAAAGTTTTCAATCCAAAATTTCACTAATCATAAAACCACAAAGAAAAATCTATCTGTCAATTCAAGAAAATGAAGATTCAAAAATAAAATGTTGTTATATAATTTCTCCTAGTCGCTCATTTAAAGTATCAAATATGATTTCTCGCTATAAAAACCCGTATATAATAGAAACACAGATTATCTCATTGTCAAAAGTTTTCAATCCAAAATTTCACTAATCATAAAACCACAAAGAAAAATCTATTTGTCAATTCAAGAAAATGAAGATTCAAGAGTAAAATGTTGTTATATAATTTCTCCTAGTCGCTCATTTAAAGTATCAAATATGATTTCTCGCTATAAAAACCCGTATATAATAGAAACACAGATTATCTCATTGTCAAAAGTTTTCAATCCAAAATTTCACTAATCATAAAACCACAAAGAAAAATCTATATGTCAATTCAAGAAAATGAAGATTCAAAAATAAAATGTTGTTATATAATTTCTCCTAGTCGCTCATTTAAAGTATCAAATATGATTTCTCGCTATAAAAACCCGTATATAATAGAAACACAGATTATTTCATTGTCAAAAGTTTTCAATCCAAAATTTTACTAATCATAAAACCACAAAGAAAAATCTATCTGTCAATTCAAGTAAATGAAGATTCAAAAATAAAATGTTGTTATATAATTTCTCCTAGTCGCTCATTTAAAGTATCAAATATGATTTCTCGCTATAAAAACCCGTATATAATAGAAACACAGATTATCTCATTGTCAAAAGATTTCAATCCAAAATTTCACTAATCATAAAACCACAAAGAAAAATCTATCTGTCAATTCAAGAAAATGAAGATTTAAGAGTAAAATGTTGTTATATAATTTCTCCTAGTCGCTCATTTAAAGTATCAAATATGATTTCTCGCTATAAAAACCCGTATATAATAGAAACACAGATTATCTCATTGTCAAAAGTTTTCAATCCAAAATTTCACTAATCATAAAACCACAAAGAAAAATCTATATGTCAATTCAAGAAAACGAAGATTCAAAAATAAAATGTTGTTATATAATTTCTCCTAGTCGCTCATTTAAAGTATCAAATATGATTTCTCGCTATAAAAACCCGTATATAATAGAAACACAGATTATCTCATTGTCAAAAGTTTTCAATCCAAAATTTCACTAATCATAAAACCACAAAGAAAAATCTATTTGTCAATTCAAGAAAATGAAGATTCACTAATTAAATGTTGTTATATAATTTCTCCTAGTCGCTCATTTAAAGTATCAAATATGATTTCTCGCTATAAAAACCCGTATATAATAGAAACACAGATTATCTCATTGTCAAAAGTTTTCAATCCAAAATTTCACTAATCATAAAACCACAAAGAAAAATCTATTTGTCAATTCAAGAAAATGAAGATTTAAGAGTAAAATGTTGTTATATAATTTCTCCTAGTCGCTCATTTAAAGTATCAAATATGATTTCTCGCTATAAAAACCCGTATATAATAGAAACACAGATTATCTCATTGTCAAAAGTTTTCAATCCAAAATATCACTAATCATAAAACCACAAAGAAAAATCTATATGTCAATTCAAGAAAATGAAGATTCAAAAATAAAATGTTGTTATATAATTTCTCCTAGTCGCTCATTTAAAGTATCAAATATGATTTCTCGCTATAAAAACCCGTATATAATAGAAACACAGATTATCTCATTGTCAAAAGTTTTCAATCCAAAATTTCACTAATCATAAAACCACAAAGAAAAATCTATCTGTCAATTCAAGAAAATGAAGATTCAAAAATAAAATGTTGTTATATAATTTCTCCTAGTCGCTCATTTAAAGTATCAAATATGATTTCTCGCTATAAAAACCCATATATAATAGAAACACAGATTATCTCATTGTCAAAAGTTTTCAATCCAAAATTTCACTAATCATAAAACCACAAAGAAAAATCTATCTGTTAATTCAAAAAAATGAGATTCAAAAATAAAATGTTGTTATATAATTTCTCCTAGTCGCTCATTTAAAGTATCAAATATGATTTCTCGCTATAAAAACCCGTATATAATAGAAACACAGATTAACTCATTGTCAAAAGTTTTCAATCCAAAATTTCACTAATCATAAAACCACAAAGAAAAATCTATCAGTCAATTCAAGAAAATGAAGATTCAAGAGTAAAATGTTGTTATATAATTTCTCCTAGTCGCTCATTTAAAGTATCAAATATGATTTCTCGCTATAAAAACCCGTATATAATAGAAACACAGATTATCTCATTGTCAAAAGTTTTCAATCCAAAATTTCACTAATCATAAAACCACAAAGAAAAATCTATCAGTCAATTCAAGAAAATGAAGATTCAAGAGTAAAATGTTGTTATATAATTTCTCCTAGTCGCTCATTTAAAGTATCAAATATGATTTCTCGCTATAAAAACCCGTATATAATAGAAACACAGATTATCTCATTGTCAAAAGTTTTCAATCCAAAATTTCACTAATCATAAAACCACAAAGAAAAATCTACCTGTCAATTCAAGAAAATGAAGATTCAAGAGTAAAATGTTGTTATATAATTTCTCCTAGTCGCTCATTTAAAGTATCAAATATGATTTCTCGCTATAAAAACCCGTATATAATAGAAACACAGATTATCTCATTGTCAAAAGTTTTCAATCCAAAATTTCACTAATCATAAAACCACAAAGAAAAATCTATTTGTCAATTCAAGAAAATGAAGATTCAAGAGTAAAATGTTGTTATATAATTTCTCCTAGTCGCTCATTTAAAGTATCAAATATGATTTCTCGCTATAAAAACCCGTATATAATAGAAACACAGATTATCTCATTGTCAAAAGTTTTCAATCCAAAATTTCACTAATCATAAAACCACAAAGAAAAATCTATATGTCAATTCAAGAAAATGAAGATTCAAAAATAAAATGTTGTTATATAATTTCTCCTAGTCGCTCATTTAAAGTATCAAATATGATTTCTCGCTATAAAAACCCGTATATAATAGAAACACAGATTATTTCATTGTCAAAAGTTTTCAATCCAAAATTTTACTAATCATAAAACCACAAAGAAAAATCTATCTGTCAATTCAAGTAAATGAAGATTCAAAAATAAAATGTTGTTATATAATTTCTCCTAGTCGCTCATTTAAAGTATCAAATATGATTTCTCGCTATAAAAACCCGTATATAATAGAAACACAGATTATCTCATTGTCAAAAGATTTCAATCCAAAATTTCACTAATCATAAAACCACAAAGAAAAATCTATCTGTCAATTCAAGAAAATGAAGATTTAAGAGTAAAATGTTGTTATATAATTTCTCCTAGTCGCTCATTTAAAGTATCAAATATGATTTCTCGCTATAAAAACCCGTATATAATAGAAACACAGATTATCTCATTGTCAAAAGTTTTCAATCCAAAATTTTACTAATCATAAAACCACAAAGAAAAATCTATCTGTCAATTCAAGTAAATGAAGATTCAAAAATAAAATGTTGTTATATAATTTCTCCTAGTCGCTCATTTAAAGTATCAAATATGATTTCTCGCTATAAAAACCCGTATATAATAGAAACACAGATTATCTCATTGTCAAAAGATTTCAATCCAAAATTTCACTAATCATAAAACCACAAAGAAAAATCTATCTGTCAATTCAAGAAAATGAAGATTTAAGAGTAAAATGTTGTTATATAATTTCTCCTAGTCGCTCATTTAAAGTATCAAATATGATTTCTCGCTATAAAAACCCGTATATAATAGAAACACAGATTATCTCATTGTCAAAAGTTTTCAATCCAAAATTTCACTAATCATAAAACCACAAAGAAAAATCTATATGTCAATTCAAGAAAACGAAGATTCAAAAATAAAATGTTGTTATATAATTTCTCCTAGTCGCTCATTTAAAGTATCAAATATGATTTCTCGCTATAAAAACCCGTATATAATAGAAACACAGATTATCTCATTGTCAAAAGTTTTCAATCCAAAATTTCACTAATCATAAAACCACAAAGAAAAATCTATTTGTCAATTCAAGAAAATGAAGATTCAAAAATAAAATGTTGTTATATAATTTCTCCTAGTCGCTCATTTAAAGTATCAAATATGATTTCTCGCTATAAAAACCCGTATATAATAGAAACACAGATTATCTCATTGTCAAAAGTTTTCAATCCAAAATTTCACTAATCATAAAACCACAAAGAAAAATCTATTTGTCAATTCAAGAAAATGAAGATTTAAGAGTAAAATGTTGTTATATAATTTCTCCTAGTCGCTCATTTAAAGTATCAAATATGATTTCTCGCTATAAAAACCCGTATATAATAGAAACACAGATTATCTCATTGTCAAAAGTTTTCAATCCAAAATATCACTAATCATAAAACCACAAAGAAAAATCTATATGTCAATTCAAGAAAATGAAGATTCAAAAATAAAATGTTGTTATATAATTTCTCCTAGTCGCTCATTTAAAGTATCAAATATGATTTCTCGCTATAAAAACCCGTATATAATAGAAACACAGATTATCTCATTGTCAAAAGTTTTCAATCCAAAATTTCACTAATCATAAAACCACAAAGAAAAATCTATCTGTCAATTCAAGAAAATGAAGATTCAAAAATAAAATGTTGTTATATAATTTCTCCTAGTCGCTCATTTAAAGTATCAAATATGATTTCTCGCTATAAAAACCCGTATATAATAGAAACACAGATTATCTCATTGTCAAAAGTTTTCAATCCAAAATTTCACTAATCATAAAACCACAAAGAAAAATCTATTTGTCAATTCAAGAAAATGAAGATTCAAAAATAAAATGTTGTTATATAATTTCTCCTAGTCGCTCATTTAAAGTATCAAATATGATTTCTCGCTATAAAAACCCGTATATAATAGAAACACAGATTATCTCATTGTCAAAAGTTTTCAATCCAAAATTTCACTAATCATAAAACCACAAAGAAAAATCTATTTGTCAATTCAAGAAAATGAAGATTTAAGAGTAAAATGTTGTTATATAATTTCTCCTAGTCGCTCATTTAAAGTATCAAATATGATTTCTCGCTATAAAAACCCGTATATAATAGAAACACAGATTATCTCATTGTCAAAAGTTTTCAATCCAAAATTTCACTAATCATAAAACCACAAAGAAAAATCTATCTGTTATTTCAAAAAAATGAGATTCAAAAATAAAATGTTGTTATATAATTTCTCCTAGTCGCTCATTTAAAGTATCAAATATGATTTCTCGCTATAAAAACCCGTATATAATAGAAACACAGATTAACTCATTGTCAAAAGTTTTCAATCCAAAATTTCACTAATCATAAAACCACAAAGAAAAATCTATCAGTCAATTCAAGAAAATGAAGATTCAAGAGTAAAATGTTGTTATATAATTTCTCCTAGTCGCTCATTTAAAGTATCAAATATGATTTCTCGCTATAAAAACCCGTATATAATAGAAACACAGATTATCTCATTGTCAAAAGTTTTCAATCCAAAATTTCACTAATCATAAAACCACAAAGAAAAATCTACCTGTCAATTCAAGAAAATGAAGATTCAAGAGTAAAATGTTGTTATATAATTTCTCCTAGTCGCTCATTTAAAGTATCAAATATGATTTCTCGCTATAAAAACCCGTATATAATAGAAACACAGATTATCTCATTGTCAAAAGTTTTCAATCCAAAATTTCACTAATCATAAAACCACAAAGAAAAATCTATCTGTCAATTCAAAATAATGAAGATTTAGGAGTAAAATGTTGTTATATAATTTCTCCTAGTCGCTCATTTAAAGTATCAAATATGATTTCTCGCTATAAAAACCCGTATATAATAGAAACACAGATTATCTCATTGTCAAAAGTTTTCAATCCAAAATTTCACTAATCATAAAACCACAAAGAAAAATCTATCTGTTAATTCAAGAAAATGAAGATTCAAAAATAAAATGTTGTTATATAATTTCTCCTAGTCGCTCATTTAAAGTATCAAATATGATTTCTCGCTATAAAAACCCGTATATAATAGAAACACAGATTATCTCATTGTCAAAAGGTTTCAATCCAAAATTTCACTAATCATAAAACCACAAAGAAAAATCTATCTGTCAATTCAAGAAAATGAAGATTCAAAAATAAAATGTTGTTATATAATTTCTCCTAGTCGCTCATTTAAAGTATCAAATATGATTTCTCGCTATAAAAACCCGTATATAATAGAAACACAGATTATCTCATTGTCAAAAGTTTTCAATCCAAAATTTCACTAATCATAAAACCACAAAGAAAAATCTATTTGTCAATTCAAGAAAATGAAGATTTAAGAGTAAAATGTTGTTATATAATTTCTCCTAGTCGCTCATTTAAAGTATCAAATATGATTTCTCGCTATAAAAACCCGTATATAATAGAAACACAGATTATCTCATTGTCAAAAGTTTTCAATCCAAAATTTCACTAATCATAAAACCACAAAGAAAAATCTATCTGTTAATTCAAAAAAATGAGATTCAAAAATAAAATGTTGTTATATAATTTCTCCTAGTCGCTCATTTAAAGTATCAAATATGATTTCTCGCTATAAAAACCCGTATATAATAGAAACACAGATTAACTCATTGTCAAAAGTTTTCAATCCAAAATTTCACTAATCATAAAACCACAAAGAAAAATCTATCAGTCAATTCAAGAAAATGAAGATTCAAGAGTAAAATGTTGTTATATAATTTCTCCTAGTCGCTCATTTAAAGTATCAAATATGATTTCTCGCTATAAAAACCCGTATATAATAGAAACACAGATTATCTCATTGTCAAAAGTTTTTAATCCAAAATTTCACTAATCATAAAACCACAAAGAAAAATCTACCTGTCAATTCAAGAAAATGAAGATTCAAGAGTAAAATGTTGTTATATAATTTCTCCTAGTCGCTCATTTAAAGTATCAAATATGATTTCTCGCTATAAAAACCCGTATATAATAGAAACACAGATTATCTCATTGTCAAAAGTTTACAATCCAAAATTTCACTAATCATAAAACCACAAAGAAAAATCTATCTGTCAATTCAAAATAATGAAGATTTAGGAGTAAAATGTTGTTATATAATTTCTCCTAGTCGCTCATTTAAAGTATCAAATATGATTTCTCGCTATAAAAACCCGTATATAATAGAAACACAGATTATCTCATTGTCAAAAGTTTTCAATCCAAAATTTCACTAATCATAAAACCACAAAGAAAAATCTATCTGTTAATTCAAGAAAATGAAGATTCAAAAATAAAATGTTGTTATATAATTTCTCCTAGTCGCTCATTTAAAGTATCAAATATGATTTCTCGCTATAAAAACCCGTATATAATAGAAACACAGATTATCTCATTGTCAAAAGTTTTCAATCCAAAATTTCACTAATCATAAAACCACAAAGAAAAATCTATCTGTTAATTCAAAAAAATGAGATTCAAAAATAAAATGTTGTTATATAATTTCTCCTAGTCGCTCATTTAAAGTATCAAATATGATTTCTCGCTATAAAAACCCGTATATAATAGAAACACAGATTAACTCATTGTCAAAAGTTTTCAATCCAAAATTTCACTAATCATAAAACCACAAAGAAAAATCTATCAGTCAATTCAAGAAAATGAAGATTCAAGAGTAAAATGTTGTTATATAATTTCTCCTAGTCGCTCATTTAAAGTATCAAATATGATTTCTCGCTATAAAAACCCGTATATAATAGAAACACAGATTATCTCATTGTCAAAAGTTTTCAATCCAAAATTTCACTAATCATAAAACCACAAAGAAAAATCTATCAGTCAATTCAAGAAAATGAAGATTCAAGAGTAAAATGTTGTTATATAATTTCTCCTAGTCGCTCATTTAAAGTATCAAATATGATTTCTCGCTATAAAAACCCGTATATAATAGAAACACAGATTATCTCATTGTCAAAAGTTTTCAATCCAAAATTTCACTAATCATAAAACCACAAAGAAAAATCTACCTGTCAATTCAAGAAAATGAAGATTCAAGAGTAAAATGTTGTTATATAATTTCTCCTAGTCGCTCATTAAAAGTATCAAATATGATTTCTCGCTATAAAAACCCGTATATAATAGAAACACAGATTATCTCATTGTCAAAAGTTTTCAATCCAAAATTTCACTAATCATAAAACCACAAAGAAAAATCTATCTGTCAATTCAAGAAAATTAAGATTCAAGAGTAAAATGTTGTTATATAATTTCTCCTAGTCGCTCATTTAAAGTATCAAATATGATTTCTCGCTATAAAAACCCGTATATAATAGAAACACAGATTATCTCATTGTCAAAAGTTTTCAATCCAAAATTTTACTAATCATAAAACCACAAAGAAAAATCTATCTGTCAATTCAAGTAATTAAAGATTCAAAAATAAAATGTTGTTATATAATTTCTCCTAGTCGCTCATTTAAAGTATCAAATATGATTTCTCGCTATAAAAACCCGTATATAATAGAAACACAGATTATCTCATTGTCAAAAGTTTTCAATCCAAAATTTCACTAATCATAAAACCACAAAGAAAAATCTATTTGTCAATTCAAGAAAATGAAGATTCAAGAGTAAAATGTTGTTATATAATTTCTCCTAGTCGCTCATTTAAAGTATCAAATATGATTTCTCGCTATAAAAACCCGTATATAATAGAAACACAGATTATCTCATTGTCAAAAGTTTTCAATCCAAAATTTCACTAATCATAAAACCACAAAGAAAAATCTATATGTCAATTCAAGAAAATGAAGATTCAAAAATAAAATGTTGTTATATAATTTCTCCTAGTCGCTCATTTAAAGTATCAAATATGATTTCTCGCTATAAAAACCCGTATATAATAGAAACACAGATTATTTCATTGTCAAAAGTTTTCAATCCAAAATTTTACTAATCATAAAACCACAAAGAAAAATCTATCTGTCAATTCAAGTAAATGAAGATTCAAAAATAAAATGTTGTTATATAATTTCTCCTAGTCGCTCATTTAAAGTATCAAATATGATTTCTCGCTATAAAAACCCGTATATAATAGAAACACAGATTATCTCATTGTCAAAAGATTTCAATCCAAAATTTCACTAATCATAAAACCACAAAGAAAAATCTATCTGTCAATTCAAGAAAATGAAGATTTAAGAGTAAAATGTTGTTATATAATTTCTCCTAGTCGCTCATTTAAAGTATCAAATATGATTTCTCGCTATAAAAACCCGTATATAATAGAAACACAGATTATCTCATTGTCAAAAGTTTTCAATCCAAAATTTCACTAATCATAAAACCACAAAGAAAAATCTATATGTCAATTCAAGAAAACGAAGATTCAAAAATAAAATGTTGTTATATAATTTCTCCTAGTCGCTCATTTAAAGTATCAAATATGATTTCTCGCTATAAAAACCCGTATATAATAGAAACACAGATTATCTCATTGTCAAAAGTTTTCAATCCAAAATTTCACTAATCATAAAACCACAAAGAAAAATCTATTTGTCAATTCAAGAAAATGAAGATTCACTAATTAAATGTTGTTATATAATTTCTCCTAGTCGCTCATTTAAAGTATCAAATATGATTTCTCGCTATAAAAACCCGTATATAATAGAAACACAGATTATCTCATTGTCAAAAGTTTTCAATCCAAAATTTCACTAATCATAAAACCACAAAGAAAAATCTATTTGTCAATTCAAGAAAATGAAGATTTAAGAGTAAAATGTTGTTATATAATTTCTCCTAGTCGCTCATTTAAAGTATCAAATATGATTTCTCGCTATAAAAACCCGTATATAATAGAAACACAGATTATCTCATTGTCAAAAGTTTTCAATCCAAAATATCACTAATCATAAAACCACAAAGAAAAATCTATATGTCAATTCAAGAAAATGAAGATTCAAAAATAAAATGTTGTTATATAATTTCTCCTAGTCGCTCATTTAAAGTATCAAATATGATTTCTCGCTATAAAAACCCGTATATAATAGAAACACAGATTATCTCATTGTCAAAAGTTTTCAATCCAAAATTTCACTAATCATAAAACCACAAAGAAAAATCTATCTGTCAATTCAAGAAAATGAAGATTCAAAAATAAAATGTTGTTATATAATTTCTCCTAGTCGCTCATTTAAAGTATCAAATATGATTTCTCGCTATAAAAACCCGTATATAATAGAAACACAGATTATCTCATTGTCAAAAGTTTTCAATCCAAAATTTCACTAATCATAAAACCACAAAGAAAAATCTATCAGTCAATTCAAGAAAATGAAGATTCAAGAGTAAAATGTTGTTATATAATTTCTCCTAGTCGCTCATTTAAAGTATCAAATATGATTTCTCGCTATAAAAACCCGTATATAATAGAAACACAGATTATCTCATTGTCAAAAGTTTTCAATCCAAAATTTCACTAATCATAAAACCACAAAGAAAAATCTACCTGTCAATTCAAGAAAATGAAGATTCAAGAGTAAAATGTTGTTATATAATTTCTCCTAGTCGCTCATTTAAAGTATCAAATATGATTTCTCGCTATAAAAACCCGTATATAATAGAAACACAGATTATCTCATTGTCAAAAGTTTTCAATCCAAAATTTCACTAATCATAAAACCACAAAGAAAAATCTATCTGTCAATTCAAAATAATGAAGATTTAGGAGTAAAATGTTGTTATATAATTTCTCCTAGTCGCTCATTTAAAGTATCAAATATGATTTCTCGCTATAAAAACCCGTATATAATAGAAACACAGATTATCTCATTGTCAAAAGTTTTCAATCCAAAATTTCACTAATCATAAAACCACAAAGAAAAATCTATCTGTTAATTCAAGAAAATGAAGATTCAAAAATAAAATGTTGTTATATAATTTCTCCTAGTCGCTCATTTAAAGTATCAAATATGATTTCTCGCTATAAAAACCCGTATATAATAGAAACACAGATTATCTCATTGTCAAAAGTTTTCAATCCAAAATTTCACTAATCATAAAACCACAAAGAAAAATCTATCTGTCAATTCAAGAAAATGAAGATTCAAAAATAAAATGTTGTTATATAATTTCTCCTAGTCGCTCATTTAAAGTATCAAATATGATTTCTTGCTATAAAAACCCATATATAATAGAAACACAGATTATCTCATTGTCAAAAGTTTTCAATCCAAAATTTCACTAATCATAAAACCACAAAGAAAAATCTATCTGTTAATTCAAAAAAATGAGATTCAAAAATAAAATGTTGTTATATAATTTCTCCTAGTCGCTCATTTAAAGTATCAAATATGATTTCTCGCTATAAAAACCCGTATATAATAGAAACACAGATTAACTCATTGTCAAAAGTTTTCAATCCAAAATTTCACTAATCATAAAACCACAAAGAAAAATCTATCAGTCAATTCAAGAAAATGAAGATTCAAGAGTAAAATGTTGTTATATAATTTCTCCTAGTCGCTCATTTAAAGTATCAAATATGATTTCTCGCTATAAAAACCCGTATATAATAGAAACACAGATTATCTCATTGTCAAAAGTTTTCAATCCAAAATTTCACTAATCATAAAACCACAAAGAAAAATCTACCTGTCAATTCAAGAAAATGAAGATTCAAGAGTAAAATGTTGTTATATAATTTCTCCTAGTCGCTCATTTAAAGTATCAAATATGATTTCTCGCTATAAAAACCCGTATATAATAGAAACACAGATTATCTCATTGTCAAAAGTTTTCAATCCAAAATTTCACTAATCATAAAACCACAAAGAAAAATCTATTTGTCAATTCAAGAAAATGAAGATTCAAGAGTAAAATGTTGTTATATAATTTCTCCTAGTCGCTCATTTAAAGTATCAAATATGATTTCTCGCTATAAAAACCCGTATATAATAGAAACACAGATTATCTCATTGTCAAAAGTTTTCAATCCAAAATTTCACTAATCATAAAACCACAAAGAAAAATCTATATGTCAATTCAAGAAAATGAAGATTCAAAAATTAAATGTTGTTATATAATTTCTCCTAGTCGCTCATTTAAAGTATCAAATATGATTTCTCGCTATAAAAACCCGTATATAATAGAAACACAGATTATCTCATTGTCAAAAGTTTTCAATCCAAAATTTCACTAATCATAAAACCACAAAGAAAAATCTATCTGTCAATTCAAAATAATGAAGATTTAGGAGTAAAATGTTGTTATATAATTTCTCCTAGTCGCTCATTTAAAGTATCAAATATGATTTCTCGCTATAAAAACCCGTATATAATAGAAACACAGATTATCTCATTGTCAAAAGTTTTCAATCCAAAATTTCACTAATCATAAAACCACAAAGAAAAATCTATCTGTTAATTCAAGAAAATGAAGATTCAAAAATAAAATGTTGTTATATAATTTCTCCTAGTCGCTCATTTAAAGTATCAAATATGATTTCTCGCTATAAAAACCCGTATATAATAGAAACACAGATTATCTCATTGTCAAAAGTTTTCAATCCAAAATTTCACTAATCATAAAACCACAAAGAAAAATCTATCTGTCAATTCAAGAAAATGAAGATTCAAAAATAAAATGTTGTTATATAATTTCTCCTAGTCGCTCATTTAAAGTATCAAATATGATTTCTCGCTATAAAAACCCATATATAATAGAAACACAGATTATCTCATTGTCAAAAGTTTTCAATCCAAAATTTCACTAATCATAAAACCACAAAGAAAAATCTATCTGTTAATTCAAAAAAATGAGATTCAAAAATAAAATGTTGTTATATAATTTCTCCTAGTCGCTCATTTAAAGTATCAAATATGATTTCTCGCTATAAAAACCCGTATATAATAGAAACACAGATTAACTCATTGTCAAAAGTTTTCAATCCAAAATTTCACTAATCATAAAACCACAAAGAAAAATCTATCAGTCAATTCAAGAAAATGAAGATTCAAGAGTAAAATGTTGTTATATAATTTCTCCTAGTCGCTCATTTAAAGTATCAAATATGATTTCTCGCTATAAAAACCCGTATATAATAGAAACACAGATTATCTCATTGTCAAAAGTTTTCAATCCAAAATTTCACTAATCATAAAACCACAAAGAAAAATCTATCAGTCAATTCAAGAAAATGAAGATTCAAGAGTAAAATGTTGTTATATAATTTCTCCTAGTCGCTCATTTAAAGTATCAAATATGATTTCTCGCTATAAAAACCCGTATATAATAGAAACACAGATTATCTCATTGTCAAAAGTTTTCAATCCAAAATTTCACTAATCATAAAACCACAAAGAAAAATCTACCTGTCAATTCAAGAAAATGAAGATTCAAGAGTAAAATGTTGTTATATAATTTCTCCTAGTCGCTCATTTAAAGTATCAAATATGATTTCTCGCTATAAAAACCCGTATATAATAGAAACACAGATTATCTCATTGTCAAAAGTTTTCAATCCAAAATTTCACTAATCATAAAACCACAAAGAAAAATCTATTTGTCAATTCAAGAAAATGAAGATTCAAGAGTAAAATGTTGTTATATAATTTCTCCTAGTCGCTCATTTAAAGTATCAAATATGATTTCTCGCTATAAAAACCCGTATATAATAGAAACACAGATTATCTCATTGTCAAAAGTTTTCAATCCAAAATTTCACTAATCATAAAACCACAAAGAAAAATCTATATGTCAATTCAAGAAAATGAAGATTCAAAAATAAAATGTTGTTATATAATTTCTCCTAGTCGCTCATTTAAAGTATCAAATATGATTTCTCGCTATAAAAACCCGTATATAATAGAAACACAGATTATTTCATTGTCAAAAGTTTTCAATCCAAAATTTTACTAATCATAAAACCACAAAGAAAAATCTATCTGTCAATTCAAGTAAATGAAGATTCAAAAATAAAATGTTGTTATATAATTTCTCCTAGTCGCTCATTTAAAGTATCAAATATGATTTCTCGCTATAAAAACCCGTATATAATAGAAACACAGATTATCTCATTGTCAAAAGATTTCAATCCAAAATTTCACTAATCATAAAACCACAAAGAAAAATCTATCTGTCAATTCAAGAAAATGAAGATTTAAGAGTAAAATGTTGTTATATAATTTCTCCTAGTCGCTCATTTAAAGTATCAAATATGATTTCTCGCTATAAAAACCCGTATATAATAGAAACACAGATTATCTCATTGTCAAAAGTTTTCAATCCAAAATTTTACTAATCATAAAACCACAAAGAAAAATCTATCTGTCAATTCAAGTAAATGAAGATTCAAAAATAAAATGTTGTTATATAATTTCTCCTAGTCGCTCATTTAAAGTATCAAATATGATTTCTCGCTATAAAAACCCGTATATAATAGAAACACAGATTATCTCATTGTCAAAAGATTTCAATCCAAAATTTCACTAATCATAAAACCACAAAGAAAAATCTATCTGTCAATTCAAGAAAATGAAGATTTAAGAGTAAAATGTTGTTATATAATTTCTCCTAGTCGCTCATTTAAAGTATCAAATATGATTTCTCGCTATAAAAACCCGTATATAATAGAAACACAGATTATCTCATTGTCAAAAGTTTTCAATCCAAAATTTCACTAATCATAAAACCACAAAGAAAAATCTATATGTCAATTCAAGAAAACGAAGATTCAAAAATAAAATGTTGTTATATAATTTCTCCTAGTCGCTCATTTAAAGTATCAAATATGATTTCTCGCTATAAAAACCCGTATATAATAGAAACACAGATTATCTCATTGTCAAAAGTTTTCAATCCAAAATTTCACTAATCATAAAACCACAAAGAAAAATCTATTTGTCAATTCAAGAAAATGAAGATTCAAAAATAAAATGTTGTTATATAATTTCTCCTAGTCGCTCATTTAAAGTATCAAATATGATTTCTCGCTATAAAAACCCGTATATAATAGAAACACAGATTATCTCATTGTCAAAAGTTTTCAATCCAAAATTTCACTAATCATAAAACCACAAAGAAAAATCTATTTGTCAATTCAAGAAAATGAAGATTTAAGAGTAAAATGTTGTTATATAATTTCTCCTAGTCGCTCATTTAAAGTATCAAATATGATTTCTCGCTATAAAAACCCGTATATAATAGAAACACAGATTATCTCATTGTCAAAAGTTTTCAATCCAAAATATCACTAATCATAAAACCACAAAGAAAAATCTATATGTCAATTCAAGAAAATGAAGATTCAAAAATAAAATGTTGTTATATAATTTCTCCTAGTCGCTCATTTAAAGTATCAAATATGATTTCTCGCTATAAAAACCCGTATATAATAGAAACACAGATTATCTCATTGTCAAAAGTTTTCAATCCAAAATTTCACTAATCATAAAACCACAAAGAAAAATCTATCTGTCAATTCAAGAAAATGAAGATTCAAAAATAAAATGTTGTTATATAATTTCTCCTAGTCGCTCATTTAAAGTATCAAATATGATTTCTCGCTATAAAAACCCGTATATAATAGAAACACAGATTATCTCATTGTCAAAAGTTTTCAATCCAAAATTTCACTAATCATAAAACCACAAAGAAAAATCTATTTGTCAATTCAAGAAAATGAAGATTCAAAAATAAAATGTTGTTATATAATTTCTCCTAGTCGCTCATTTAAAGTATCAAATATGATTTCTCGCTATAAAAACCCGTATATAATAGAAACACAGATTATCTCATTGTCAAAAGTTTTCAATCCAAAATTTCACTAATCATAAAACCACAAAGAAAAATCTATTTGTCAATTCAAGAAAATGAAGATTTAAGAGTAAAATGTTGTTATATAATTTCTCCTAGTCGCTCATTTAAAGTATCAAATATGATTTCTCGCTATAAAAACCCGTATATAATAGAAACACAGATTATCTCATTGTCAAAAGTTTTCAATCCAAAATTTCACTAATCATAAAACCACAAAGAAAAATCTATCTGTTATTTCAAAAAAATGAGATTCAAAAATAAAATGTTGTTATATAATTTCTCCTAGTCGCTCATTTAAAGTATCAAATATGATTTCTCGCTATAAAAACCCGTATATAATAGAAACACAGATTAACTCATTGTCAAAAGTTTTCAATCCAAAATTTCACTAATCATAAAACCACAAAGAAAAATCTATCAGTCAATTCAAGAAAATGAAGATTCAAGAGTAAAATGTTGTTATATAATTTCTCCTAGTCGCTCATTTAAAGTATCAAATATGATTTCTCGCTATAAAAACCCGTATATAATAGAAACACAGATTATCTCATTGTCAAAAGTTTTCAATCCAAAATTTCACTAATCATAAAACCACAAAGAAAAATCTACCTGTCAATTCAAGAAAATGAAGATTCAAGAGTAAAATGTTGTTATATAATTTCTCCTAGTCGCTCATTTAAAGTATCAAATATGATTTCTCGCTATAAAAACCCGTATATAATAGAAACACAGATTATCTCATTGTCAAAAGTTTTCAATCCAAAATTTCACTAATCATAAAACCACAAAGAAAAATCTATCTGTCAATTCAAAATAATGAAGATTTAGGAGTAAAATGTTGTTATATAATTTCTCCTAGTCGCTCATTTAAAGTATCAAATATGATTTCTCGCTATAAAAACCCGTATATAATAGAAACACAGATTATCTCATTGTCAAAAGTTTTCAATCCAAAATTTCACTAATCATAAAACCACAAAGAAAAATCTATCTGTTAATTCAAGAAAATGAAGATTCAAAAATAAAATGTTGTTATATAATTTCTCCTAGTCGCTCATTTAAAGTATCAAATATGATTTCTCGCTATAAAAACCCGTATATAATAGAAACACAGATTATCTCATTGTCAAAAGGTTTCAATCCAAAATTTCACTAATCATAAAACCACAAAGAAAAATCTATCTGTCAATTCAAGAAAATGAAGATTCAAAAATAAAATGTTGTTATATAATTTCTCCTAGTCGCTCATTTAAAGTATCAAATATGATTTCTCGCTATAAAAACCCATATATAATAGAAACACAGATTATCTCATTGTCAAAAGTTTTCAATCCAAAATTTCACTAATCATAAAACCACAAAGAAAAATCTATCTGTTAATTCAAAAAAATGAGATTCAAAAATAAAATGTTGTTATATAATTTCTCCTAGTCGCTCATTTAAAGTATCAAATATGATTTCTCGCTATAAAAACCCGTATATAATAGAAACACAGATTAACTCATTGTCAAAAGTTTTCAATCCAAAATTTCACTAATCATAAAACCACAAAGAAAAATCTATCAGTCAATTCAAGAAAATGAAGATTCAAGAGTAAAATGTTGTTATATAATTTCTCCTAGTCGCTCATTTAAAGTATCAAATATGATTTCTCGCTATAAAAACCCGTATATAATAGAAACACAGATTATCTCATTGTCAAAAGTTTTCAATCCAAAATTTCACTAATCATAAAACCACAAAGAAAAATCTACCTGTCAATTCAAGAAAATGAAGATTCAAGAGTAAAATGTTGTTATATAATTTCTCCTAGTCGCTCATTTAAAGTATCAAATATGATTTCTCGCTATAAAAACCCGTATATAATAGAAACACAGATTATCTCATTGTCAAAAGTTTTCAATCCAAAATTTCACTAATCATAAAACCACAAAGAAAAATCTATGTGTCAATTCAAGAAAATGAATATTCAAGAGTAAAATGTTGTTATATAATTTCTCCTAGTCGCTCATTTAAAGTATCAAATATGATTTCTCGCTATAAAAACCCGTATATAATAGAAACACAGATTATCTCATTGTCAAAAGTTTTCAATCCAAAATTTCACTAATCATAAAACCACAAAGAAAAATCTATCAGTCAATTCAAGAAAATGAAGATTCAAGAGTAAAATGTTGTTATATAATTTCTCCTAGTCGCTCATTTAAAGTATCAAATATGATTTCTCGCTATAAAAACCCGTATATAATAGAAACACAGATTATCTCATTGTCAAAAGTTTTCAATCCAAAATTTTACTAATCATAAAACCACAAAGAAAAATCTATCTGTCAATTCAAGAAAATGAAGATTCAAAAATAAAATGTTGTTATATAATTTCTCCTAGTCGCTCATTTAAGTATCAAATATGATTTCTCGCTTAAAAAACCCGTATATAATAGAAACACAGATTATCTCATTGTCAAAAGATTTCAATCCAAAATTTCACTAATCATAAAACCACAAAGAAAAATCTATGTGTCAATTCAAGAAAATGAATATTCAAGAGTAAAATGTTGTTATATAATTTCTCCTAGTCGCTCATTTAAAGTATCAAATATGATTTCTCGCTATAAAAACCCGTATATAATAGAAACACAGATTATCTCATTGTCAAAAGTTTTCAATCCAAAATATCACTAATCATAAAACCACAAAGAAAAATCTATATGTCAATTCAAGAAAATGAAGATTCAAAAATAAAATGTTGTTATATAATTTCTCCTAGTCGCTCATTTAAAGTATCAAATATGATTTCTCGCTATAAAAACCCGTATATAATAGAAACACAGATTATCTCATTGTCAAAAGTTTTCAATCCAAAATTTCACTAATCATAAAACCACAAAGAAAAATCTATCTGTCAATTCAAGAAAATGAAGATTCAAAAATAAAATGTTGTTATATAATTTCTCCTAGTCGCTCATTTAAAGTATCAAATATGATTTCTCGCTATAAAAACCCGTATATAATAGAAACACAGATTATCTCATTGTCAAAAGTTTTCAATCCAAAATTTCACTAATCATAAAACCACAAAGAAAAATCTATATGTCAATTCAAGAAAATGAAGATTCAAAAATAAAATGTTGTTATATAATTTCTCCTAGTCGCTCATTTAAAGTATCAAATATGATTTCTCGCTATAAAAACCCGTATATAATAGAAACACAGATTATTTCATTGTCAAAAGTTTTCAATCCAAAATTTTACTAATCATAAAACCACAAAGAAAAATCTATCTGTCAATTCAAGTAAATGAAGATTCAAAAATAAAATGTTGTTATATAATTTCTCCTAGTCGCTCATTTAAAGTATCAAATATGATTTCTCGCTATAAAAACCCGTATATAATAGAAACACAGATTATCTCATTGTCAAAAGATTTCAATCCAAAATTTCACTAATCATAAAACCACAAAGAAAAATCTATCTGTCAATTCAAGAAAATGAAGATTTAAGAGTAAAATGTTGTTATATAATTTCTCCTAGTCGCTCATTTAAAGTATCAAATATGATTTCTCGCTATAAAAACCCGTATATAATAGAAACACAGATTATCTCATTGTCAAAAGTTTTCAATCCAAAATTTTACTAATCATAAAACCACAAAGAAAAATCTATCTGTCAATTCAAGTAAATGAAGATTCAAAAATAAAATGTTGTTATATAATTTCTCCTAGTCGCTCATTTAAAGTATCAAATATGATTTCTCGCTATAAAAACCCGTATATAATAGAAACACAGATTATCTCATTGTCAAAAGATTTCAATCCAAAATTTCACTAATCATAAAACCACAAAGAAAAATCTATCTGTCAATTCAAGAAAATGAAGATTTAAGAGTAAAATGTTGTTATATAATTTCTCCTAGTCGCTCATTTAAAGTATCAAATATGATTTCTCGCTATAAAAACCCGTATATAATAGAAACACAGATTATCTCATTGTCAAAAGTTTTCAATCCAAAATTTCACTAATCATAAAACCACAAAGAAAAATCTATATGTCAATTCAAGAAAACGAAGATTCAAAAATAAAATGTTGTTATATAATTTCTCCTAGTCGCTCATTTAAAGTATCAAATATGATTTCTCGCTATAAAAACCCGTATATAATAGAAACACAGATTATCTCATTGTCAAAAGTTTTCAATCCAAAATTTCACTAATCATAAAACCACAAAGAAAAATCTATTTGTCAATTCAAGAAAATGAAGATTCAAAAATAAAATGTTGTTATATAATTTCTCCTAGTCGCTCATTTAAAGTATCAAATATGATTTCTCGCTATAAAAACCCGTATATAATAGAAACACAGATTATCTCATTGTCAAAAGTTTTCAATCCAAAATTTCACTAATCATAAAACCACAAAGAAAAATCTATTTGTCAATTCAAGAAAATGAAGATTTAAGAGTAAAATGTTGTTATATAATTTCTCCTAGTCGCTCATTTAAAGTATCAAATATGATTTCTCGCTATAAAAACCCGTATATAATAGAAACACAGATTATCTCATTGTCAAAAGTTTTCAATCCAAAATATCACTAATCATAAAACCACAAAGAAAAATCTATATGTCAATTCAAGAAAATGAAGATTCAAAAATAAAATGTTGTTATATAATTTCTCCTAGTCGCTCATTTAAAGTATCAAATATGATTTCTCGCTATAAAAACCCGTATATAATAGAAACACAGATTATCTCATTGTCAAAAGTTTTCAATCCAAAATTTCACTAATCATAAAACCACAAAGAAAAATCTATCTGTCAATTCAAGAAAATGAAGATTCAAAAATAAAATGTTGTTATATAATTTCTCCTAGTCGCTCATTTAAAGTATCAAATATGATTTCTCGCTATAAAAACCCGTATATAATAGAAACACAGATTATCTCATTGTCAAAAGTTTTCAATCCAAAATTTCACTAATCATAAAACCACAAAGAAAAATCTATTTGTCAATTCAAGAAAATGAAGATTCAAAAATAAAATGTTGTTATATAATTTCTCCTAGTCGCTCATTTAAAGTATCAAATATGATTTCTCGCTATAAAAACCCGTATATAATAGAAACACAGATTATCTCATTGTCAAAAGTTTTCAATCCAAAATTTCACTAATCATAAAACCACAAAGAAAAATCTATTTGTCAATTCAAGAAAATGAAGATTTAAGAGTAAAATGTTGTTATATAATTTCTCCTAGTCGCTCATTTAAAGTATCAAATATGATTTCTCGCTATAAAAACCCGTATATAATAGAAACACAGATTATCTCATTGTCAAAAGTTTTCAATCCAAAATTTCACTAATCATAAAACCACAAAGAAAAATCTATCTGTTATTTCAAAAAAATGAGATTCAAAAATAAAATGTTGTTATATAATTTCTCCTAGTCGCTCATTTAAAGTATCAAATATGATTTCTCGCTATAAAAACCCGTATATAATAGAAACACAGATTAACTCATTGTCAAAAGTTTTCAATCCAAAATTTCACTAATCATAAAACCACAAAGAAAAATCTATCAGTCAATTCAAGAAAATGAAGATTCAAGAGTAAAATGTTGTTATATAATTTCTCCTAGTCGCTCATTTAAAGTATCAAATATGATTTCTCGCTATAAAAACCCGTATATAATAGAAACACAGATTATCTCATTGTCAAAAGTTTTCAATCCAAAATTTCACTAATCATAAAACCACAAAGAAAAATCTACCTGTCAATTCAAGAAAATGAAGATTCAAGAGTAAAATGTTGTTATATAATTTCTCCTAGTCGCTCATTTAAAGTATCAAATATGATTTCTCGCTATAAAAACCCGTATATAATAGAAACACAGATTATCTCATTGTCAAAAGTTTTCAATCCAAAATTTCACTAATCATAAAACCACAAAGAAAAATCTATCTGTCAATTCAAAATAATGAAGATTTAGGAGTAAAATGTTGTTATATAATTTCTCCTAGTCGCTCATTTAAAGTATCAAATATGATTTCTCGCTATAAAAACCCGTATATAATAGAAACACAGATTATCTCATTGTCAAAAGTTTTCAATCCAAAATTTCACTAATCATAAAACCACAAAGAAAAATCTATCTGTTAATTCAAGAAAATGAAGATTCAAAAATAAAATGTTGTTATATAATTTCTCCTAGTCGCTCATTTAAAGTATCAAATATGATTTCTCGCTATAAAAACCCGTATATAATAGAAACACAGATTATCTCATTGTCAAAAGGTTTCAATCCAAAATTTCACTAATCATAAAACCACAAAGAAAAATCTATCTGTCAATTCAAGAAAATGAAGATTCAAAAATAAAATGTTGTTATATAATTTCTCCTAGTCGCTCATTTAAAGTATCAAATATGATTTCTCGCTATAAAAACCCATATATAATAGAAACACAGATTATCTCATTGTCAAAAGTTTTCAATCCAAAATTTCACTAATCATAAAACCACAAAGAAAAATCTATCTGTTAATTCAAAAAAATGAGATTCAAAAATAAAATGTTGTTATATAATTTCTCCTAGTCGCTCATTTAAAGTATCAAATATGATTTCTCGCTATAAAAACCCGTATATAATAGAAACACAGATTAACTCATTGTCAAAAGTTTTCAATCCAAAATTTCACTAATCATAAAACCACAAAGAAAAATCTATCAGTCAATTCAAGAAAATGAAGATTCAAGAGTAAAATGTTGTTATATAATTTCTCCTAGTCGCTCATTTAAAGTATCAAATATGATTTCTCGCTATAAAAACCCGTATATAATAGAAACACAGATTATCTCATTGTCAAAAGTTTTCAATCCAAAATTTCACTAATCATAAAACCACAAAGAAAAATCTACCTGTCAATTCAAGAAAATGAAGATTCAAGAGTAAAATGTTGTTATATAATTTCTCCTAGTCGCTCATTTAAAGTATCAAATATGATTTCTCGCTATAAAAACCCGTATATAATAGAAACACAGATTATCTCATTGTCAAAAGTTTTCAATCCAAAATTTCACTAATCATAAAACCACAAAGAAAAATCTATGTGTCAATTCAAGAAAATGAATATTCAAGAGTAAAATGTTGTTATATAATTTCTCCTAGTCGCTCATTTAAAGTATCAAATATGATTTCTCGCTATAAAAACCCGTATATAATAGAAACACAGATTATCTCATTGTCAAAAGTTTTCAATCCAAAATTTCACTAATCATAAAACCACAAAGAAAAATCTATCAGTCAATTCAAGAAAATGAAGATTCAAGAGTAAAATGTTGTTATATAATTTCTCCTAGTCGCTCATTTAAAGTATCAAATATGATTTCTCGCTATAAAAACCCGTATATAATAGAAACACAGATTATCTCATTGTCAAAAGTTTTCAATCCAAAATTTTACTAATCATAAAACCACAAAGAAAAATCTATCTGTCAATTCAAGAAAATGAAGATTCAAAAATAAAATGTTGTTATATAATTTCTCCTAGTCGCTCATTTAAGTATCAAATATGATTTCTCGCTTAAAAAACCCGTATATAATAGAAACACAGATTATCTCATTGTCAAAAGATTTCAATCCAAAATTTCACTAATCATAAAACCACAAAGAAAAATCTATGTGTCAATTCAAGAAAATGAATATTCAAGAGTAAAATGTTGTTATATAATTTCTCCTAGTCGCTCATTTAAAGTATCAAATATGATTTCTCGCTATAAAAACCCGTATATAATAGAAACACAGATTATCTCATTGTCAAAAGTTTTCAATCCAAAATATCACTAATCATAAAACCACAAAGAAAAATCTATATGTCAATTCAAGAAAATGAAGATTCAAAAATAAAATGTTGTTATATAATTTCTCCTAGTCGCTCATTTAAAGTATCAAATATGATTTCTCGCTATAAAAACCCGTATATAATAGAAACACAGATTATCTCATTGTCAAAAGATTTCAATCCAAAATTTCACTAATCATAAAACCACAAAGAAAAATCTATCTGTCAATTCAAGAAAATGAAGATTTAAGAGTAAAATGTTGTTATATAATTTCTCCTAGTCGCTCATTTAAAGTATCAAATATGATTTCTCGCTATAAAAACCCGTATATAATAGAAACACAGATTATCTCATTGTCAAAAGTTTTCAATCCAAAATTTCACTAATCATAAAACCACAAAGAAAAATCTACCTGTCAATTCAAGAAAATGAAGATTCAAGAGTAAAATGTTGTTATATAAGTTCTCCTAGTCGCTCATTTAAAGTATCAAATATGATTTCTCGCTATAAAAACCCGTATATAATAGAAACACAGATTATCTCATTGTCAAAAGTTTTCAATCCAAAATTTCACTAATCATAAAACCACAAAGAAAAATCTATTTGTCAATTCAAGAAAATGAAGATTCAAGAGTAAAATGTTGTTATATAATTTCTCCTAGTCGCTCATTTAAAGTATCAAATATGATTTCTCGCTATAAAAACCCGTATATAATAGAAACACAGATTATCTCATTGTCAAAAGTTTTCAATCCAAAATATCACTAATCATAAAACCACAAAGAAAAATCTATATGTCAATTCAAGAAAATGAAGATTCAAAAATAAAATGTTGTTATATAATTTCTCCTAGTCGCTCATTTAAAGTATCAAATATGATTTCTCGCTATAAAAACCCGTATATAATAGAAACACAGATTATCTCATTGTCAAAAGTTTTCAATCCAAAATTTCACTAATCATAAAACCACAAAGAAAAATCTATCTGTCAATTCAAGAAAATGAAGATTCAAAAATAAAATGTTGTTATATAATTTCTCCTAGTCGCTCATTTAAAGTATCAAATATGATTTCTCGCTATAAAAACCCGTATATAATAGAAACACAGATTATCTCATTGTCAAAAGTTTTCAATCCAAAATTTCACTAATCATAAAACCACAAAGAAAAATCTATCTGTTAATTCAAAAAAATGAGATTCAAAAATAAAATGTTGTTATATAATTTCTCCTAGTCGCTCATTTAAAGTATCAAATATGATTTCTCGCTATAAAAACCCGTATATAATAGAAACACAGATTAACTCATTGTCAAAAGTTTTCAATCCAAAATTTCACTAATCATAAAACCACAAAGAAAAATCTATCAGTCAATTCAAGAAAATGAAGATTCAAGAGTAAAATGTTGTTATATAATTTCTCCTAGTCGCTCATTTAAAGTATCAAATATGATTTCTCGCTATAAAAACCCGTATATAATAGAAACACAGATTATCTCATTGTCAAAAGTTTTCAATCCAAAATTTCACTAATCATAAAACCACAAAGAAAAATCTACCTGTCAATTCAAGAAAATGAAGATTCAAGAGTAAAATGTTGTTATATAATTTCTCCTAGTCGCTCATTTAAAGTATCAAATATGATTTCTCGCTATAAAAACCCGTATATAATAGAAACACAGATTATCTCATTGTCAAAAGTTTTCAATCCAAAATTTCACTAATCATAAAACCACAAAGAAAAATCTATCTGTTAATTCAAGAAAATGAAGATTCAAAAATAAAATGTTGTTATATAATTTCTCCTAGTCGCTCATTTAAAGTATCAAATATGATTTCTCGCTATAAAAACCCGTATATAATAGAAACACAGATTATCTCATTGTCAAAAGTTTTCAATCCAAAATTTCACTAATCATAAAACCACAAAGAAAAATCTATCTGTCAATTCAAGAAAATGAAGATTCAAAAATAAAATGTTGTTATATAATTTCTCCTAGTCGCTCATTTAAAGTATCAAATATGATTTCTCGCTATAAAAACCCGTATATAATAGAAACACAGATTATCTCATTGTCAAAAGATTTCAATCCAAAATTTCACTAATCATAAAACCACAAAGAAAAATCTATCTGTCAATTCAAGAAAATGAAGATTTAAGAGTAAAATGTTGTTATATAATTTCTCCTAGTCGCTCATTTAAAGTATCAAATATGATTTCTCGCTATAAAAACCCGTATATAATAGAAACACAGATTATCTCATTGTCAAAAGTTTTCAATCCAAAATTTCACTAATCATAAAACCACAAAGAAAAATCTACCTGTCAATTCAAGAAAATGAAGATTCAAGAGTAAAATGTTGTTATATAAGTTCTCCTAGTCGCTCATTTAAAGTATCAAATATGATTTCTCGCTATAAAAACCCGTATATAATAGAAACACAGATTATCTCATTGTCAAAAGTTTTCAATCCAAAATTTCACTAATCATAAAACCACAAAGAAAAATCTATTTGTCAATTCAAGAAAATGAAGATTCAAGAGTAAAATGTTGTTATATAATTTCTCCTAGTCGCTCATTTAAAGTATCAAATATGATTTCTCGCTATAAAAACCCGTATATAATAGAAACACAGATTATCTCATTGTCAAAAGTTTTCAATCCAAAATATCACTAATCATAAAACCACAAAGAAAAATCTATATGTCAATTCAAGAAAATGAAGATTCAAAAATAAAATGTTGTTATATAATTTCTCCTAGTCGCTCATTTAAAGTATCAAATATGATTTCTCGCTATAAAAACCCGTATATAATAGAAACACAGATTATCTCATTGTCAAAAGTTTTCAATCCAAAATTTCACTAATCATAAAACCACAAAGAAAAATCTATCTGTCAATTCAAGAAAATGAAGATTCAAAAATAAAATGTTGTTATATAATTTCTCCTAGTCGCTCATTTAAAGTATCAAATATGATTTCTCGCTATAAAAACCCGTATATAATAGAAACACAGATTATCTCATTGTCAAAAGTTTTCAATCCAAAATTTCACTAATCATAAAACCACAAAGAAAAATCTATCTGTTAATTCAAAAAAATGAGATTCAAAAATAAAATGTTGTTATATAATTTCTCCTAGTCGCTCATTTAAAGTATCAAATATGATTTCTCGCTATAAAAACCCGTATATAATAGAAACACAGATTAACTCATTGTCAAAAGTTTTCAATCCAAAATTTCACTAATCATAAAACCACAAAGAAAAATCTATCAGTCAATTCAAGAAAATGAAGATTCAAGAGTAAAATGTTGTTATATAATTTCTCCTAGTCGCTCATTTAAAGTATCAAATATGATTTCTCGCTATAAAAACCCGTATATAATAGAAACACAGATTATCTCATTGTCAAAAGTTTTCAATCCAAAATTTCACTAATCATAAAACCACAAAGAAAAATCTACCTGTCAATTCAAGAAAATGAAGATTCAAGAGTAAAATGTTGTTATATAATTTCTCCTAGTCGCTCATTTAAAGTATCAAATATGATTTCTCGCTATAAAAACCCGTATATAATAGAAACACAGATTATCTCATTGTCAAAAGTTTTCAATCCAAAATTTCACTAATCATAAAACCACAAAGAAAAATCTATCTGTCAATTCAAAATAATGAAGATTTAGGAGTAAAATGTTGTTATATAATTTCTCCTAGTCGCTCATTTAAAGTATCAAATATGATTTCTCGCTATAAAAACCCGTATATAATAGAAACACAGATTATCTCATTGTCAAAAGTTTTCAATCCAAAATTTCACTAATCATAAAACCACAAAGAAAAATCTATCTGTTAATTCAAGAAAATGAAGATTCAAAAATAAAATGTTGTTATATAATTTCTCCTAGTCGCTCATTTAAAGTATCAAATATGATTTCTCGCTATAAAAACCCGTATATAATAGAAACACAGATTATCTCATTGTCAAAAGTTTTCAATCCAAAATTTCACTAATCATAAAACCACAAAGAAAAATCTATCTGTCAATTCAAGAAAATGAAGATTCAAAAATAAAATGTTGTTATATAATTTCTCCTAGTCGCTCATTTAAAGTATCAAATATGATTTCTCGCTATAAAAACCCATATATAATAGAAACACAGATTATCTCATTGTCAAAAGTTTTCAATCCAAAATTTCACTAATCATAAAACCACAAAGAAAAATCTATCAGTCAATTCAAGAAAATGAAGATTCAAGAGTAAAATGTTGTTATATAATTTCTCCTAGTCGCTCATTTAAAGTATCAAATATGATTTCTCGCTATAAAAACCCGTATATAATAGAAACACAGATTATCTCATTGTCAAAAGTTTTCAATCCAAAATTTCACTAATCATAAAACCACAAAGAAAAATCTACCTGTCAATTCAAGAAAATGAAGATTCAAGAGTAAAATGTTGTTATATAATTTCTCCTAGTCGCTCATTTAAAGTATCAAATATGATTTCTCGCTATAAAAACCCGTATATAATAGAAACACAGATTATCTCATTGTCAAAAGTTTTCAATCCAAAATTTCACTAATCATAAAACCACAAAGAAAAATCTATGTGTCAATTCAAGAAAATGAATATTCAAGAGTAAAATGTTGTTATATAATTTCTCCTAGTCGCTCATTTAAAGTATCAAATATGATTTCTCGCTATAAAAACCCGTATATAATAGAAACACAGATTATCTCATTGTCAAAAGTTTTCAATCCAAAATTTCACTAATCATAAAACCACAAAGAAAAATCTATCAGTCAATTCAAGAAAATGAAGATTCAAGAGTAAAATGTTGTTATATAATTTCTCCTAGTCGCTCATTTAAAGTATCAAATATGATTTCTCGCTATAAAAACCCGTATATAATAGAAACACAGATTATCTCATTGTCAAAAGTTTTCAATCCAAAATTTTACTAATCATAAAACCACAAAGAAAAATCTATCTGTCAATTCAAGAAAATGAAGATTCAAAAATAAAATGTTGTTATATAATTTCTCCTAGTCGCTCATTTAAGTATCAAATATGATTTCTCGCTTAAAAAACCCGTATATAATAGAAACACAGATTATCTCATTGTCAAAAGATTTCAATCCAAAATTTCACTAATCATAAAACCACAAAGAAAAATCTATGTGTCAATTCAAGAAAATGAATATTCAAGAGTAAAATGTTGTTATATAATTTCTCCTAGTCGCTCATTTAAAGTATCAAATATGATTTCTCGCTATAAAAACCCGTATATAATAGAAACACAGATTATCTCATTGTCAAAAGTTTTCAATCCAAAATATCACTAATCATAAAACCACAAAGAAAAATCTATATGTCAATTCAAGAAAATGAAGATTCAAAAATAAAATGTTGTTATATAATTTCTCCTAGTCGCTCATTTAAAGTATCAAATATGATTTCTCGCTATAAAAACCCGTATATAATAGAAACACAGATTATCTCATTGTCAAAAGATTTCAATCCAAAATTTCACTAATCATAAAACCACAAAGAAAAATCTATCTGTCAATTCAAGAAAATGAAGATTTAAGAGTAAAATGTTGTTATATAATTTCTCCTAGTCGCTCATTTAAAGTATCAAATATGATTTCTCGCTATAAAAACCCGTATATAATAGAAACACAGATTATCTCATTGTCAAAAGTTTTCAATCCAAAATTTCACTAATCATAAAACCACAAAGAAAAATCTACCTGTCAATTCAAGAAAATGAAGATTCAAGAGTAAAATGTTGTTATATAAGTTCTCCTAGTCGCTCATTTAAAGTATCAAATATGATTTCTCGCTATAAAAACCCGTATATAATAGAAACACAGATTATCTCATTGTCAAAAGTTTTCAATCCAAAATTTCACTAATCATAAAACCACAAAGAAAAATCTATTTGTCAATTCAAGAAAATGAAGATTCAAGAGTAAAATGTTGTTATATAATTTCTCCTAGTCGCTCATTTAAAGTATCAAATATGATTTCTCGCTATAAAAACCCGTATATAATAGAAACACAGATTATCTCATTGTCAAAAGTTTTCAATCCAAAATATCACTAATCATAAAACCACAAAGAAAAATCTATATGTCAATTCAAGAAAATGAAGATTCAAAAATAAAATGTTGTTATATAATTTCTCCTAGTCGCTCATTTAAAGTATCAAATATGATTTCTCGCTATAAAAACCCGTATATAATAGAAACACAGATTATCTCATTGTCAAAAGTTTTCAATCCAAAATTTCACTAATCATAAAACCACAAAGAAAAATCTATCTGTCAATTCAAGAAAATGAAGATTCAAAAATAAAATGTTGTTATATAATTTCTCCTAGTCGCTCATTTAAAGTATCAAATATGATTTCTCGCTATAAAAACCCGTATATAATAGAAACACAGATTATCTCATTGTCAAAAGTTTTCAATCCAAAATTTCACTAATCATAAAACCACAAAGAAAAATCTATCTGTTAATTCAAAAAAATGAGATTCAAAAATAAAATGTTGTTATATAATTTCTCCTAGTCGCTCATTTAAAGTATCAAATATGATTTCTCGCTATAAAAACCCGTATATAATAGAAACACAGATTAACTCATTGTCAAAAGTTTTCAATCCAAAATTTCACTAATCATAAAACCACAAAGAAAAATCTATCAGTCAATTCAAGAAAATGAAGATTCAAGAGTAAAATGTTGTTATATAATTTCTCCTAGTCGCTCATTTAAAGTATCAAATATGATTTCTCGCTATAAAAACCCGTATATAATAGAAACACAGATTATCTCATTGTCAAAAGTTTTCAATCCAAAATTTCACTAATCATAAAACCACAAAGAAAAATCTACCTGTCAATTCAAGAAAATGAAGATTCAAGAGTAAAATGTTGTTATATAATTTCTCCTAGTCGCTCATTTAAAGTATCAAATATGATTTCTCGCTATAAAAACCCGTATATAATAGAAACACAGATTATCTCATTGTCAAAAGTTTTCAATCCAAAATTTCACTAATCATAAAACCACAAAGAAAAATCTATCTGTCAATTCAAAATAATGAAGATTTAGGAGTAAAATGTTGTTATATAATTTCTCCTAGTCGCTCATTTAAAGTATCAAATATGATTTCTCGCTATAAAAACCCGTATATAATAGAAACACAGATTATCTCATTGTCAAAAGTTTTCAATCCAAAATTTCACTAATCATAAAACCACAAAGAAAAATCTATCTGTTAATTCAAGAAAATGAAGATTCAAAAATAAAATGTTGTTATATAATTTCTCCTAGTCGCTCATTTAAAGTATCAAATATGATTTCTCGCTATAAAAACCCGTATATAATAGAAACACAGATTATCTCATTGTCAAAAGTTTTCAATCCAAAATTTCACTAATCATAAAACCACAAAGAAAAATCTATCTGTCAATTCAAGAAAATGAAGATTCAAAAATAAAATGTTGTTATATAATTTCTCCTAGTCGCTCATTTAAAGTATCAAATATGATTTCTCGCTATAAAAACCCATATATAATAGAAACACAGATTATCTCATTGTCAAAAGTTTTCAATCCAAAATTTCACTAATCATAAAACCACAAAGAAAAATCTATCTGTTAATTCAAAAAAATGAGATTCAAAAATAAAATGTTGTTATATAATTTCTCCTAGTCGCTCATTTAAAGTATCAAATATGATTTCTCGCTATAAAAACCCGTATATAATAGAAACACAGATTAACTCATTGTCAAAAGTTTTCAATCCAAAATTTCACTAATCATAAAACCACAAAGAAAAATCTATCAGTCAATTCAAGAAAATGAAGATTCAAGAGTAAAATGTTGTTATATAATTTCTCCTAGTCACTCATTTAAAGTATCAAATATGATTTCTCGCTATAAAAACCCGTATATAATAGAAACACAGATTATCTCAATTTCAAAAGTTTTCAATCCAAAATTTCACTAATCATAAAACCACAAAGAAAAATCTACCTGTCAATTCAAGAAAATGAAGATTCAAGAGTAAAATGTTGTTATATAATTTCTCCTAGTATCTCATTTAAAGTATCAAATATGATTTCTCGCTATAAAAACCCGTATATAATAGAAACACAGATTATCTCATTGTCAAAAGTTTTCAATCCAAAATTTCACTAATCATAAAACCACAAAGAAAAATCTATTTGTCAATTCAAGAAAATGAAGATTCAAGAGTAAAATGTTGTTATATAATTTCTCCTAGTCGCTCATTTAAAGTATCAAATATGATTTCTCGCTATAAAAACCCGTATATAATAGAAACACAGATTATCTCATTGTCAAAAGTTTTCAATCCAAAATTTCACTAATCATAAAACCACAAAGAAAAATCTATATGTCAATTCAAGAAAATGAAGATTCAAAAATAAAATGTTGTTATAAAATTTCTCCTAGTCGCTCATTTAAAGTATCAAATATGATTTCTCGCTATAAAAACCCGTATATAATAGAAACACAGATTATTTCATTGTCAAAAGTTTTCAATCCAAAATTTTACTAATCATAAAACCACAAAGAAAAATCTATCTGTCAATTCAAGTAAATGAAGATTCAAAAATAAAATGTTGTTATATAATTTCTCCTAGTCGCTCATTTAAAGTATCAAATATGATTTCTCGCTATAAAAACCCGTATATAATAGAAACACAGATTATCTCATTGTCAAAAGATTTCAATCCAAAATTTCACTAATCATAAAACCACAAAGAAAAATCTATCTGTCAATTCAAGAAAATGAAGATTTAAGAGTAAAATGTTGTTATATAATTTCTCCTAGTCGCTCATTTAAAGTATCAAATATGATTTCTCGCTATAAAAACCCGTATATAATAGAAACACAGATTATCTCATTGTCAAAAGTTTTCAATCCAAAATTTCACTAATCATAAAACCACAAAGAAAAATCTACCTGTCAATTCAAGAAAATGAAGATTCAAGAGTAAAATGTTGTTATATAAGTTCTCCTAGTCGCTCATTTAAAGTATCAAATATGATTTCTCGCTATAAAAACCCGTATATAATAGAAACACAGATTATCTCATTGTCAAAAGTTTTCAATCCAAAATTTCACTAATCATAAAACCACAAAGAAAAATCTATTTGTCAATTCAGGAAAATGAAGATTCAAGAGTAAAATGTTGTTATATAATTTCTCCTAGTCGCTCATTTAAAGTATCAAATATGATTTCTCGCTATAAAAACCCGTATATAATAGAAACACAGATTATCTCATTGTCAAAAGTTTTCAATCCAAAATTTCACTAATCATAAAACCACAAAGAAAAATCTATCTGTCAATTCAAGAAAATGAAGATTCAAGAGTAAAATGTTGTTATATAATTTCTCCTAGTCGCTCATTTAAAGTATCAAATATGATTTCTCGCTATAAAAACCCGTATATAATAGAAACACAGATTATCTCATTGTCAAAAGTTTTCAATCCAAAATTTCACTAATCATAAAACCACAAAGAAAAATCTATCTGTCAATTCAAGAAAATGAAGATTCAAAAATAAAATGTTGTTATATAATTTCTCCTAGTCGCTCATTTAAAGTATCAAATATGATTTCTCGCTATAAAAACCCGTATTTAATAGAAACACAGATTATTTCATTGTCAAAAGTTTTCAATCCAAAATTTTACTAATCATAAAACCACAAAGAAAAATCTATCTGTCAATTCAAGTAAATGAAGATTCAAAAATAAAATGTTGTTATATAATTTCTCCTAGTCGCTCATTTAAAGTATCAAATATGATTTCTCGCTATAAAAACCCGTATATAATAGAAACACAGATTATCTCATTGTCAAAAGATTTCAATCCAAAATTTCACTAATCATAAAACCACAAAGAAAAATCTATCTGTCAATTCAAGAAAATGAAGATTTAAGAGTAAAATGTTGTTATATAATTTCTCCTAGTCGCTCATTTAAAGTATCAAATATGATTTCTCGCTATAAAAACCCGTATATAATAGAAACACAGATTATCTCATTGTCAAAAGTTTTCAATCCAAAATTTCACTAATCATAAAACCACAAAGAAAAATCTATATGTCAATTCAAGAAAATGAAGATTTAAAATAAAATGTTGTTATATAATTTCTCCTAGTCGCTCATTTAAAGTATCAAATATGATTTCTCGCTATAAAAACCCGTATATAATAGAAACACAGATTATCTCATTGTCAAAAGTTTTCAATCCAAAATTTCACTAATCATAAAACCACAAAGAAAAATCTATTTGTCAATTCAAGAAAATGAAGATTCAAAAATAAAATGTTGTTATATAATTTCTCCTAGTCGCTCATTTAAAGTATCAAATATGATTTCTCGCTATAAAAACCCGTATATAATAGAAACACAGATTATCTCATTGTCAAAAGTTTTCAATCCAAAATTTCACTAATCATAAAACCACAAAGAAAAATCTATTTGTCAATTCAAGAAAATGAAGATTTAAGAGTAAAATGTTGTTATATAATTTCTCCTAGTCGCTCATTTAAAGTATCAAATATGATTTCTCGCTATAAAAACCCGTATATAATAGAAACACAGATTATCTCATTGTCAAAAGTTTTCAATCCAAAATTTCACTAATCATAAAACCACAAAGAAAAATCTATATGTCAATTCAAGAAAATGAAGATTCAAAAATAAAATGTTGTTATATAATTTCTCCTAGTCGCTCATTTAAAGTATCAAATATGATTTCTCGCTATAAAAACCCGTATATAATAGAAACACAGATTATCTCATTGTCAAAAGTTTTCAATCCCAAATTTCACTAATCATAAAACCACAAAGAAAAATCTATCTGTCAATTCAAGTAAATGAAGATTCAAAAATAAAATGTTGTTATATAATTTCTCCTAGTCGCTCATTTAAAGTATCAAATATGATTTCTCGCTATAAAAACCCGTATATAATAGAAACACAGATTATCTCATTGTCAAAAGTTTTCAATCCAAAATTTCACTAATCATAAAACCACAAAGAAAAATCTATTTGTCAATTCAAGAAAATGAAGATTCAAAAATAAAATGTTGTTATATAATTTCTCCTAGTCGCTCATTTAAAGTATCAAATATGATTTCTCGCTATAAAAACCCGTATATAATAGAAACACAGATTATCTCATTGTCAAAAGTTTTCAATCCAAAATTTCACTAATCATAAAACCACAAAGAAAAATCTATCTGTCAATTCAAGTAAATGAAGATTCAAAAATAAAATGTTGTTATATAATTTCTCCTAGTCGCTCATTTAAAGTATCAAATATGATTTCTCGCTATAAAAACCCGTATATAATAGAAACACAGATTATCTCATTGTCAAAAGTTTTCAATCCCAAATTTCACTAATCATAAAACCACAAAGAAAAATCTATCTGTCAATTCAAGTAAATGAAGATTCAAAAATAAAATGTTGTTATATAATTTCTCCTAGTCGCTCATTTAAAGTATCAAATATGATTTCTCGCTATAAAAACCCGTATATAATAGAAACACAGATTATCTCATTGTCAAAAGTTTTCAATCCCAAATTTCACTAATCATAAAACCACAAAGAAAAATCTATCTGTCAATTCAAGAAAATTAAGATTCAAGAGTAAAATGTCGTTATATAATTTCTCCTAGTCGCTCATTTAAAGTATCAAATATGATTTCTCGCTATAAAAACCCGTATATAATGGAAACACAGATTATCTCATTGTCAAAAGTTTTCAATCCAAAATTTCACTAATCATAAAACCACAAAGAAAAATCTATTTGTCAATTCAAGTAATTGAAGATTCAAAAATAAAATGTTGTTATATAATTTCTCCTAGTCGCTCATTTAAAGTATCAAATATGATTTCTCGCTATAAAAACCCGTATATAATAGAAACACAGATTATCTCATTGTCAAAAGTTTTCAATCCAAAATTTCACTAATCATAAAACCACAAAGAAAAATCTATCTGTCAGTTCAAGTAAATGAAGATTCAAAAATAAAATGTTGTTATATAATTTCTCCTAGTCGCTCATTTAAAGTATCAAATATGATTTCTCGCTATAAAAACCCGTATATAATAGAAACACAGATTATCTCATTGTCAAAAGTTTTCAATCCAAAATTTCACTAATCATAAAACCACAAAGAATAATCTATCAGTCAATTCAAGAAAATGAAGATTCAAGAGTAAAATGTCGTTATATAATTTCTCCTAGTCGCTCATTAAAAGTATCAAATATGATTTCCCGCTATAAAAACCCGTATATAATGGAAACACAGATTATCTCATTGTCAAAAGTTTTCAATCCAAAATTTCACTAATCATAAAACCACAAAGAAAAATATATCTGTCAATTCAAGAAAATGAAGATTCAAGAGTAAAATGTTGTTATAAAATTTCTCCTAGTCGCTCATTTAAAGTATCAAATATGATTTCTCGCTATAAAAACCCGTATATAATAGAAACACAGATTATCTCATTGTCAAAAGTTTTCAATCCAAAATTTCACTAATCATAAAACCACAAAGAAAAATCTATTTGTCAATTCAAGTAATTGAAGATTCAAAAATAAAATGTTGTTATATAATTTCTCCTAGTCGCTCATTTAAAGTATCAAATATGATTTCTCGCTATAAAAACCCGTATATAATAGAAACACAGATTATCTCATTGTCAAAAGTTTTCAATCCAAAATTTCACTAATCATAAAACCACCAAGAAAAATCTATCTGTCAATTCAAGTCAATGAAGATTCAAAAATAAAATGTTGTTATATAATTTCTCCTAGTCGCTCATTTAAAGTATCAAATATGATTTCTCGCTATAAAAACCCGTATATAATAGAAACACAGATTATCTCATTGTCAAAAGTTTTCAATCCAAAATTTCACTAATCATAAAACCACAAAGAAAAATCTATCCGTCAATTCAAGAAAATGAAGATTTAAACTTAAAATGTTGTTATATAATTTCTCCTAGTCGCTCATTAAAAGTATCAAATATGATTTCTCGCTATAAAAACCCGTATATAATGGAAACACAGATTATCTCATTGTCAAAAGTTTTCAATCCAAAATTTCACTAATCATAAAACCACAAAGAAAAATATATCTGTCAATTCAAGAAAATGAAGATTCAAGAGTAAAATGTTGTTATATAATTTCTCCTAGTCGCTCATTTAAAGTATCAAATATGATTTCTCGCTATAAAAACCCGTATATAATGGAAACACAGATTATCTCATTGTCAAAAGTTTTCAATCCAAAATTTCACTAATCATAAAACCACAAAAAAAAATCTATCTGTCAATTCAAGAAAATGAGGATTCAAACATAAAATGTTGTTATATAATTTCTCCTAGTCGCTCATTTAAAGTATCAAATATGATTTCTCGCTATAAAAACCCGTATATAATAGAAACACAGATTATCTCATTGTCAAAAGTTTTCAATCCAAAATTTCACTAATCATAAAACCACAAAGAAAAATCTATCTGTCAATTCAAGTAAATGAAGATTCTAGAGTAAAATGTTGTTATATAATTTCTCCTAGTCGCTCATTTAAAGTATCAAATATGATTTCTCGCTATAAAAACCCGTATATAATAGAAACACAGATTATCTCATTGTCAAAAGTTTTCAATCCAAAATTTCACTAATCATAAAACCACAAAAAAAAATCTATCTGTCAATTCAAGTTAATTAAGATTCAAAAATAAAATGTTGTTATATAATTTCTCCTAGTCGCTCATTTAAAGTATCAAATATGATTTCTCGCTATAAAAACCCGTATATAATAGAAACACAGATTATCTCATTGTCAAAAGTTTTCAATCCAAAATTTCACTAATGATAAAACCACAAAGAAAAATCTATCTGTCAATTCAAGAAAATGAAGATTCAAGAGTAAAATGTTGTTATATAATTTCTCCTAGTCGCTCATTTAAAGTATCAAATATGATTTCTCGCTATAAAAACCCGTATATAATGGAAACACAGATTATCTCATTGTCAAAAGTTTTCAATCCAAAATTTCACTAATCATAAAACCACAAAAAAAAATCTATCTGTCAATTCAAGAAAATGAAGATTCAAACATAAAATGTTGTTATATAATTTCTCCTAGTCGCTCATTTAAAGTATCAAATATGATTTCTCGCTATAAAAACCCGTATATAATAGAAACACAGATTATCTCATTGTCAAAAGTTTTCAATCCAAAATTTCACTAATCATAAAACCACAAAGAAAAATCTATCTGTCAATTCAAGAAAATGAAGATTCAAGAGTAAAATGTTGTTATATAATTTCTCCTAGTCGCTCATTTAAAGTATCAAATATGATTTCTCGCTATAAAAACCCGTATATAATAGAAACACAGATTATCTCATTGTCAAAAGTTTTCAATCCAAAATTTCACTAATCATAAAACCACAAAGAAAAATCTATTTGTCAATTCAAGTAATTGAAGATTCAAAAATAAAATGTTGTTATATAATTTCTCCTAGTCGCTCATTTAAAGTATCAAATATGATTTCTCGCTATAAAAACCCGTATATAATAGAAACACAGATTATCTCATTGTCAAAAGTTTTCAATCCAAAATTTCACTAATCATAAAACCACAAAGAAAAATCTATTTGTCAATTCAAGTAAATGAAGATTCAAAAATAAAATGTTGTTATATAATTTCTCCTAGTCGCTCATTTAAAGTATCAAATATGATTTCTCGCTATAAAAACCCGTATATAATAGAAACACAGATTATCTCATTGTCAAAAGTTTTCAATCCAAAATTTCACTAATCATAAAACCACAAAGAAAAATCTATCTGTCAATTCAAGTAAATGAAGATTCAAAAATAAAATGTTGTTATATAATTTCTCCTAGTCGCTCATTTAAAGTATCAAATATGATTTCTCGCTATAAAAACCCGTATATAATAGAAACACAGATTATCTCATTGTCAAAAGTTTTCAATCCCAAATTTCACTAATCATAAAACCACAAAGAAAAATCTATCTGTCAATTCAAGAAAATTAAGATTCAAGAGTAAAATGTCGTTATATAATTTCTCCTAGTCGCTCATTTAAAGTATCAAATATGATTTCTCGCTATAAAAACCCGTATATAATGGAAACACAGATTATCTCATTGTCAAAAGTTTTCAATCCAAAATTTCACTAATCATAAAACCACAAAGAAAAATCTATTTGTCAATTCAAGTAATTGAAGATTCAAAAATAAAATGTTGTTATATAATTTCTCCTAGTCGCTCATTTAAACTATCAAATATGATTTCTCGCTATAAAAACCCGTATATAATAGAAACACAGATTATCTCATTGTCAAAAGTTTTCAATCCAAAATTTCACTAATCATAAAACCACAAAGAAAAATCTATCTGTCAGTTCAAGTAAATGAAGATTCAAAAATAAAATGTTGTTATATAATTTCTCCTAGTCGCTCATTTAAAGTATCAAATATGATTTCTCGCTATAAAAACCCGTATATAATAGAAACACAGATTATCTCATTGTCAAAAGTTTTCAATCCAAAATTTCACTAATCATAAAACCACAAAGAATAATCTATCAGTCAATTCAAGAAAATGAAGATTCAAGAGTAAAATGTCGTTATATAATTTCTCCTAGTCGCTCATTAAAAGTATCAAATATGATTTCCCGCTATAAAAACCCGTATATAATGGAAACACAGATTATCTCATTGTCAAAAGTTTTCAATCCAAAATTTCACTAATCATAAAACCACAAAGAAAAATATATCTGTCAATTCAAGAAAATGAAGATTCAAGAGTAAAATGTTGTTATAAAATTTCTCCTAGTCGCTCATTTAAAGTATCAAATATGATTTCTCGCTATAAAAACCCGTATATAATAGAAACACAGATTATCTCATTGTCAAAAGTTTTCAATCCAAAATTTCACTAATCATAAAACCACAAAGAAAAATCTATTTGTCAATTCAAGTAATTGAAGATTCAAAAATAAAATTTTGTTATATAATTTCTCCTAGTCGCTCATTTAAAGTATCAAATATGATTTCTCGCTATAAAAACCCGTATATAATAGAAACACAGATTATCTCATTGTCAAAAGTTTTCAATCCAAAATTTCACTAATCATAAAACCACCAAGAAAAATCTATCTGTCAATTCAAGTCAATGAAGATTCAAAAATAAAATGTTGTTATATAATTTCTCCTAGTCGCTCATTTAAAGTATCAAATATGATTTCTCGCTATAAAAACCCGTATATAATAGAAACACAGATTATCTCATTGTCAAAAGTTTTCAATCCAAAATTTCACTAATCATAAAACCACAAAGAAAAATCTATCCGTCAATTCAAGAAAATGAAGATTCAAACTTAAAATGTTGTTATATAATTTCTCCTAGTCGCTCATTAAAAGTATCAAATATGATTTCTCGCTATAAAAACCCGTATATAATGGAAACACAGATTATCTCATTGTCAAAAGTTTTCAATCCAAAATTTCACTAATCATAAAACCACAAAGAAAAATATATCTGTCAATTCAAGAAAATGAAGATTCAAGAGTAAAATGTTGTTATATAATTTCTCCTAGTCGCTCATTTAAAGTATCAAATATGATTTCTCGCTATAAAAACCCGTATATAATGGAAACACAGATTATCTCATTGTCAAAAGTTTTCAATCCAAAATTTCACTAATCATAAAACCACAAAAAAAAATCTATCTGTCAATTCAAGAAAATGAGGATTCAAACATAAAATGTTGTTATATAATTTCTCCTAGTCGCTCATTTAAAGTATCAAATATGATTTCTCGCTATAAAAACCCGTATATAATAGAAACACAGATTATCTCATTGTCAAAAGTTTTCAATCCAAAATTTCACTAATCATAAAACCACAAAGAAAAATCTATCTGTCAATTCAAGTAAATGAAGATTCTAGAGTAAAATGTTGTTATATAATTTCTCCTAGTCGCTCATTTAAAGTATCAAATATGATTTCTCGCTATAAAAACCCGTATATAATAGAAACACAGATTATCTCATTGTCAAAAGTTTTCAATCCAAAATTTCACTAATCATAAAACCACAAAAAAAAATCTATCTGTCAATTCAAGTAAATGAAGATTCAAAAATAAAATGTTGTTATATAATTTCTCCTAGTCGCTCATTTAAAGTATCAAATATGATTTCTCGCTATAAAAACCCGTATATAATAGAAACACAGATTATCTCATTGTCAAAAGTTTTCAATCCAAAATTTCACTAATGATAAAACCACAAAGAAAAATCTATCTGTCAATTCAAGAAAATGAAGATTCAAGAGTAAAATGTTGTTATATAATTTCTCCTAGTCGCTCATTTAAAGTATCAAATATGATTTCTCGCTATAAAAACCCGTATATAATGGAAACACAGATTATCTCATTGTCAAAAGTTTTCAATCCAAAATTTCACTAATCATAAAACCACAAAAAAAAATCTATCTGTCAATTCAAGAAAATGAAGATTCAAACATAAAATGTTGTTATATAATTTCTCCTAGTCGCTCATTTAAAGTATCAAATATGATTTCTCGCTATAAAAACCCGTATATAATAGAAACACAGATTATCTCATTGTCAAAAGTTTTCAATCCAAAATTTCACTAATCATAAAACCACAAAGAAAAATCTATCTGTCAATTCAAGAAAATGAAGATTCAAGAGTAAAATGTTGTTATATAATTTCTCCTAGTCGCTCATTTAAAGTATCAAATATGATTTCTCGCTATAAAAACCCGTATATAATAGAAACACAGATTATCTCATTGTCAAAAGTTTTCAATCCAAAATTTCACTAATCATAAAACCACAAAGAAAAATCTATTTGTCAATTCAAGTAATTGAAGATTCAAAAATAAAATGTTGTTATATAATTTCTCCTAGTCGCTCATTTAAAGTATCAAATATGATTTCTCGCTATAAAAACCCGTATATAATAGAAACACAGATTATCTCATTGTCAAAAGTTTTCAATCCAAAATTTCACTAATCATAAAACCACAAAGAAAAATCTATTTGTCAATTCAAGTAAATGAAGATTCAAAAATAAAATGTTGTTATATAATTTCTCCTAGTCGCTCATTTAAAGTATCAAATATGATTTCTCGCTATAAAAACCCGTATATAATAGAAACACAGATTATCTCATTGTCAAAAGTTTTCAATCCAAAATTTCACTAATCATAAAACCACAAAGAAAAATCTATCTGTCAATTCAAGTAAATGAAGATTCAAAAATAAAATGTTGTTATATAATTTCTCCTAGTCGCTCATTTAAAGTATCAAATATGATTTCTCGCTATAAAAACCCGTATATAATAGAAACACAGATTATCTCATTGTCAAAAGTTTTCAATCCCAAATTTCACTAATCATAAAACCACAAAGAAAAATCTATCTGTCAATTCAAGAAAATTAAGATTCAAGAGTAAAATGTCGTTATATAATTTCTCCTAGTCGCTCATTTAAAGTATCAAATATGATTTCTCGCTATAAAAACCCGTATATAATGGAAACACAGATTATCTCATTGTCAAAAGTTTTCAATCCAAAATTTCACTAATCATAAAACCACAAAGAAAAATCTATTTGTCAATTCAAGTAATTGAAGATTCAAAAATAAAATGTTGTTATATAATTTCTCCTAGTCGCTCATTTAAACTATCAAATATGATTTCTCGCTATAAAAACCCGTATATAATAGAAACACAGATTATCTCATTGTCAAAAGTTTTCAATCCAAAATTTCACTAATCATAAAACCACAAAGAAAAATCTATCTGTCAGTTCAAGTAAATGAAGATTCAAAAATAAAATGTTGTTATATAATTTCTCCTAGTCGCTCATTTAAACTATCAAATATGATTTCTCGCTATAAAAACCCGTATATAATAGAAACACAGATTATCTCATTGTCAAAAGTTTTCAATCCAAAATTTCACTAATCATAAAACCACAAAGAATAATCTATCAGTCAATTCAAGAAAATGAAGATTCAAGAGTAAAATGTCGTTATATAATTTCTCCTAGTCGCTCATTAAAAGTATCAAATATGATTTCCCGCTATAAAAACCCGTATATAATGGAAACACAGATTATCTCATTGTCAAAAGTTTTCAATCCAAAATTTCACTAATCATAAAACCACAAAGAAAAATATATCTGTCAATTCAAGAAAATGAAGATTCAAGAGTAAAATGTTGTTATAAAATTTCTCCTAGTCGCTCATTTAAAGTATCAAATATGATTTCTCGCTATAAAAACCCGTATATAATAGAAACACAGATTATCTCATTGTCAAAAGTTTTCAATCCAAAATTTCACTAATCATAAAACCACAAAGAAAAATCTATTTGTCAATTCAAGTAATTGAAGATTCAAAAATAAAATTTTGTTATATAATTTCTCCTAGTCGCTCATTTAAAGTATCAAATATGATTTCTCGCTATAAAAACCCGTATATAATAGAAACACAGATTATCTCATTGTCAAAAGTTTTCAATCCAAAATTTCACTAATCATAAAACCACCAAGAAAAATCTATCTGTCAATTCAAGTCAATGAAGATTCAAAAATAAAATGTTGTTATATAATTTCTCCTAGTCGCTCATTTAAAGTATCAAATATGATTTCTCGCTATAAAAACCCGTATATAATAGAAACACAGATTATCTCATTGTCAAAAGTTTTCAATCCAAAATTTCACTAATCATAAAACCACAAAGAAAAATCTATCCGTCAATTCAAGAAAATGAAGATTCAAACTTAAAATGTTGTTATATAATTTCTCCTAGTCGCTCATTAAAAGTATCAAATATGATTTCTCGCTATAAAAACCCGTATATAATGGAAACACAGATTATCTCATTGTCAAAAGTTTTCAATCCAAAATTTCACTAATCATAAAACCACAAAGAAAAATATATCTGTCAATTCAAGAAAATGAAGATTCAAGAGTAAAATGTTGTTATATAATTTCTCCTAGTCGCTCATTTAAAGTATCAAATATGATTTCTCGCTATAAAAACCCGTTAATAATAGAAACACAGATTATCTCATTGTCAAAAGTTTTCAATCCAAAACTTCACTGATCATAAAACCACAAAAAAAAATCTATCTGTCAATTCAAGTAAATGAAGATTCAAAAATAAAATGTTGTTATATAATTTCTCCTAGTCGCTCATTTAAAGTATCAAATATGATTTCTCGCTATAAAAACCCGTATATAATAGAAACACAGATTATCTCATTGTCAAAAGTTTTCAATCCAAAATTTCACTAATGATAAAACCACAAAGAAAAATCTATCTGTCAATTCAAGAAAATGAAGATTCAAGAGTAAAATGTTGTTATATAATTTCTCCTAGTCGCTCATTTAAAGTATCAAATATGATTTCTCGCTATAAAAACCCGTATATAATGGAAACACAGATTATCTCATTGTCAAAAGTTTTCAATCCAAAATTTCACTAATCATAAAACCACAAAAAAAAATCTATCTGTCAATTCAAGAAAATGAAGATTCAAACATAAAATGTTGTTATATAATTTCTCCTAGTCGCTCATTTAAAGTATCAAATATGATTTCTCGCTATAAAAACCCGTATATAATAGAAACACAGATTATCTCATTGTCAAAAGTTTTCAATCCAAAATTTCACTAATCATAAAACCACAAAGAAAAATCTATTTGTCAATTCAAGTAATTGAAGATTCAAAAATAAAATTTTGTTATATAATTTCTCCTAGTCGCTCATTTAAAGTATCAAATATGATTTCTCGCTATAAAAACCCGTATATAATAGAAACACAGATTATCTCATTGTCAAAAGTTTTCAATCCAAAATTTCACTAATCATAAAACCACCAAGAAAAATCTATCTGTCAATTCAAGTCAATGAAGATTCAAAAATAAAATGTTGTTATATAATTTCTCCTAGTCGCTCATTTAAAGTATCAAATATGATTTCTCGCTATAAAAACCCGTATATAATAGAAACACAGATTATCTCATTGTCAAAAGTTTTCAATCCAAAATTTCACTAATCATAAAACCACAAAGAAAAATCTATCCGTCAATTCAAGAAAATGAAGATTCAAACTTAAAATGTTGTTATATAATTTCTCCTAGTCGCTCATTAAAAGTATCAAATATGATTTCTCGCTATAAAAACCCGTATATAATGGAAACACAGATTATCTCATTGTCAAAAGTTTTCAATCCAAAATTTCACTAATCATAAAACCACAAAGAAAAATATATCTGTCAATTCAAGAAAATGAAGATTCAAGAGTAAAATGTTGTTATATAATTTCTCCTAGTCGCTCATTTAAAGTATCAAATATGATTTCTCGCTATAAAAACCCGTATATAATAGAAACACAGATTATCTCATTGTCAAAAGTTTTCAATCCAAAATTTCACTAATCATAAAACCACAAAAAAAAATCTATCTGTCAATTCAAGTAAATGAAGATTCAAAAATAAAATGTTGTTATATAATTTCTCCTAGTCGCTCATTTAAAGTATCAAATATGATTTCTCGCTATAAAAACCCGTATATAATAGAAACACAGATTATCTCATTGTCAAAAGTTTTCAATCCAAAATTTCACTAATGATAAAACCACAAAGAAAAATCTATCTGTCAATTCAAGAAAATGAAGATTCAAGAGTAAAATGTTGTTATATAATTTCTCCTAGTCGCTCATTTAAAGTATCAAATATGATTTCTCGCTATAAAAACCCGTATATAATGGAAACACAGATTATCTCATTGTCAAAAGTTTTCAATCCAAAATTTCACTAATCATAAAACCACAAAAAAAAATCTATCTGTCAATTCAAGAAAATGAAGATTCAAACATAAAATGTTGTTATATAATTTCTCCTAGTCGCTCATTTAAAGTATCAAATATGATTTCTCGCTATAAAAACCCGTATATAATAGAAACACAGATTATCTCATTGTCAAAAGTTTTCAATCCAAAATTTCACTAATCATAAAACCACAAAGAAAAATCTATCTGTCAATTCAAGAAAATGAAGATTCAAGAGTAAAATGTTGTTATATAATTTCTCCTAGTCGCTCATTTAAAGTATCAAATATGATTTCTCGCTATAAAAACCCGTATATAATAGAAACACAGATTATCTCATTGTCAAAAGTTTTCAATCCAAAATTTCACTAATCATAAAACCACAAAGAAAAATCTATTTGTCAATTCAAGTAATTGAAGATTCAAAAATAAAATGTTGTTATATAATTTCTCCTAGTCGCTCATTTAAAGTATCAAATATGATTTCTCGCTATAAAAACCCGTATATAATAGAAACACAGATTATCTCATTGTCAAAAGTTTTCAATCCAAAATTTCACTAATCATAAAACCACAAAGAAAAATCTATCTGTCAATTCAAGAAAATGAAGATTCAAGAGTAAAATGTTGTTATATAATTTCTCCTAGTCGCTCATTTAAAGTATCAAATATGATTTCTCGCTATAAAAACCCGTATATAATAGAAACACAGATTATCTCATTGTCAAAAGTTTTCAATCCCAAATTTCACTAATCATTAAACCACAAAGAAAAATCTATCTGTCAATTCAAGAAAATTAAGATTCAAGAGTAAAATGTCGTTATATAATTTCTCCTAGTCGCTCATTTAAAGTATCAAATATGATTTCTCGCTATAAAAACCCGTATATAATGGAAACACAGATTATCTCATTGTCAAAAGTTTTCAATCCAAAATTTCACTAATCATAAAACCACAAAGAAAAATCTATTTGTCAATTCAAGTAATTGAAGATTCAAAAATAAAATGTTGTTATATAATTTCTCCTAGTCGCTCATTTAAACTATCAAATATGATTTCTCGCTATAAAAACCCGTATATAATAGAAACACAGATTATCTCATTGTCAAAAGTTTTCAATCCAAAATTTCACTAATCATAAAACCACAAAGAAAAATCTATCTGTCAGTTCAAGTAAATGAAGATTCAAAAATAAAATGTTGTTATATAATTTCTCCTAGTCGCTCATTTAAAGTATCAAATATGATTTCTCGCTATAAAAACCCGTATATAATAGAAACACAGATTATCTCATTGTCAAAAGTTTTCAATCCAAAATTTCACTAATCATAAAACCACAAAGAATAATCTATCAGTCAATTCAAGAAAATGAAGATTCAAGAGTAAAATGTCGTTATATAATTTCTCCTAGTCGCTCATTAAAAGTATCAAATATGATTTCCCGCTATAAAAACCCGTATATAATGGAAACACAGATTATCTCATTGTCAAAAGTTTTCAATCCAAAATTTCACTAATCATAAAACCACAAAGAAAAATATATCTGTCAATTCAAGAAAATGAAGATTCAAGAGTAAAATGTTGTTATATAATTTCTCCTAGTCGCTCATTTAAAGTATCAAATATGATTTCTCGCTATAAAAACCCGTATATAATAGAAACACAGATTATCTCATTGTCAAAAGTTTTCAATCCAAAATTTCACTAATCATAAAACCACAAAAAAAAATCTATCTGTCAATTCAAGTAAATGAAGATTCAAAAATAAAATGTTGTTATATAATTTCTCCTAGTCGCTCATTTAAAGTATCAAATATGATTTCTCGCTATAAAAACCCGTATATAATAGAAACACAGATTATCTCATTGTCAAAAGTTTTCAATCCAAAATTTCACTAATGATAAAACCACAAAGAAAAATCTATCTGTCAATTCAAGAAAATGAAGATTCAAGAGTAAAATGTTGTTATATAATTTCTCCTAGTCGCTCATTTAAAGTATCAAATATGATTTCTCGCTATAAAAACCCGTATATAATGGAAACACAGATTATCTCATTGTCAAAAGTTTTCAATCCAAAATTTCACTAATCATAAAACCACAAAAAAAAATCTATCTGTCAATTCAAGAAAATGAAGATTCAAACATAAAATGTTGTTATATAATTTCTCCTAGTCGCTCATTTAAAGTATCAAATATGATTTCTCGCTATAAAAACCCGTATATAATAGAAACACAGATTATCTCATTGTCAAAAGTTTTCAATCCAAAATTTCACTAATCATAAAACCACAAAGAAAAATCTATCTGTCAATTCAAGAAAATGAAGATTCAAGAGTAAAATGTTGTTATATAATTTCTCCTAGTCGCTCATTTAAAGTATCAAATATGATTTCTCGCTATAAAAACCCGTATATAATAGAAACACAGATTATCTCATTGTCAAAAGTTTTCAATCCAAAATTTCACTAATCATAAAACCACAAAGAAAAATCTATTTGTCAATTCAAGTAATTGAAGATTCAAAAATAAAATGTTGTTATATAATTTCTCCTAGTCGCTCATTTAAAGTATCAAATATGATTTCTCGCTATAAAAACCCGTATATAATAGAAACACAGATTATCTCATTGTCAAAAGTTTTCAATCCAAAATTTCACTAATCATAAAACCACAAAGAAAAATCTATCTGTCAATTCAAGAAAATGAAGATTCAAGAGTAAAATGTTGTTATATAATTTCTCCTAGTCGCTCATTTAAAGTATCAAATATGATTTCTCGCTATAAAAACCCGTATATAATAGAAACACAGATTATCTCATTGTCAAAAGTTTTCAATCCAAAATTTCACTAATCATAAAACCACAAAGAAAAATCTACCTGTCAATTCAAGAAAATGAAGATTCAAGAGTAAAATGTTGTTATATAATTTCTCCTAGTATCTCATTTAAAGTATCAAATATGATTTCTCGCTATAAAAACCCGTATATAATAGAAACACAGATTATCTCATTGTCAAAAGTTTTCAATCCAAAATTTCACTAATCATAAAACCACAAAGAAAAATCTATTTGTCAATTCAAGTAAATGAAGATTCAAAAATAAAATGTTGTTATATAATTTCTCCTAGTCGCTCATTTAAAGTATCAAATATGATTTCTCGCTATAAAAACCCGTATATAATAGAAACACAGATTATCTCATTGTCAAAAGTTTTCAATCCAAAATTTCACTAATCATAAAACCACAAAGAAAAATCTATCTGTCAATTCAAGTAAATGAAGATTCAAAAATAAAATGTTGTTATATAATTTCTCCTAGTCGCTCATTTAAAGTATCAAATATGATTTCTCGCTATAAAAACCCGTATATAATAGAAACACAGATTATCTCATTGTCAAAAGTTTTCAATCCCAAATTTCACTAATCATAAAACCACAAAGAAAAATCTATCTGTCAATTCAAGAAAATTAAGATTCAAGAGTAAAATGTCGTTATATAATTTCTCCTAGTCGCTCATTTAAAGTATCAAATATGATTTCTCGCTATAAAAACCCGTATATAATGGAAACACAGATTATCTCATTGTCAAAAGTTTTCAATCCAAAATTTCACTAATCATAAAACCACAAAGAAAAATCTATTTGTCAATTCAAGTAATTGAAGATTCAAAAATAAAATGTTGTTATATAATTTCTCCTAGTCGCTCATTTAAACTATCAAATATGATTTCTCGCTATAAAAACCCGTATATAATAGAAACACAGATTATCTCATTGTCAAAAGTTTTCAATCCAAAATTTCACTAATCATAAAACCACAAAGAAAAATCTATCTGTCAGTTCAAGTAAATGAAGATTCAAAAATAAAATGTTGTTATATAATTTCTCCTAGTCGCTCATTTAAAGTATCAAATATGATTTCTCGCTATAAAAACCCGTATATAATAGAAACACAGATTATCTCATTGTCAAAAGTTTTCAATCCAAAATTTCACTAATCATAAAACCACAAAGAATAATCTATCAGTCAATTCAAGAAAATGAAGATTCAAGAGTAAAATGTCGTTATATAATTTCTCCTAGTCGCTCATTAAAAGTATCAAATATGATTTCCCGCTATAAAAACCCGTATATAATGGAAACACAGATTATCTCATTGTCAAAAGTTTTCAATCCAAAATTTCACTAATCATAAAACCACAAAGAAAAATATATCTGTCAATTCAAGAAAATGAAGATTCAAGAGTAAAATGTTGTTATAAAATTTCTCCTAGTCGCTCATTTAAAGTATCAAATATGATTTCTCGCTATAAAAACCCGTATATAATAGAAACACAGATTATCTCATTGTCAAAAGTTTTCAATCCAAAATTTCACTAATCATAAAACCACAAAGAAAAATCTATTTGTCAATTCAAGTAATTGAAGATTCAAAAATAAAATTTTGTTATATAATTTCTCCTAGTCGCTCATTTAAAGTATCAAATATGATTTCTCGCTATAAAAACCCGTATATAATAGAAACACAGATTATCTCATTGTCAAAAGTTTTCAATCCAAAATTTCACTAATCATAAAACCACCAAGAAAAATCTATCTGTCAATTCAAGTCAATGAAGATTCAAAAATAAAATGTTGTTATATAATTTCTCCTAGTCGCTCATTTAAAGTATCAAATATGATTTCTCGCTATAAAAACCCGTATATAATAGAAACACAGATTATCTCATTGTCAAAAGTTTTCAATCCAAAATTTCACTAATCATAAAACCACAAAGAAAAATCTATCCGTCAATTCAAGAAAATGAAGATTCAAACTTAAAATGTTGTTATATAATTTCTCCTAGTCGCTCATTAAAAGTATCAAATATGATTTCTCGCTATAAAAACCCGTATATAATGGAAACACAGATTATCTCATTGTCAAAAGTTTTCAATCCAAAATTTCACTAATCATAAAACCACAAAGAAAAATATATCTGTCAATTCAAGAAAATGAAGATTCAAGAGTAAAATGTTGTTATATAATTTCTCCTAGTCGCTCATTTAAAGTATCAAATATGATTTCTCGCTATAAAAACCCGTATATAATAGAAACACAGATTATCTCATTGTCAAAAGTTTTCAATCCTAAATTTCACTAATCATAAAACCACAAAGAATAATCTATCAGTCAATTCAAGAAAATGAAAATTCAAGAGTAAAATGTCGTTATATAATTTCTCCTAGTCGCTCATTAAAAGTATCAAATATGATTTCCCGCTATAAAAACCCGTATATAATGGAAACACAGATTATCTCATTGTCAAAAGTTTTCAATCCAAAATTTCACTAATCATAAAACCACAAAGAAAAATATATCTGTCAATTCAAGAAAATGAAGATTCAAGAGTAAAATGTTGTTATAAAATTTCTCCTAGTCGCTCATTTAAAGTATCAAATATGATTTCTCGCTATAAAAACCCGTATATAATAGAAACACAGATTATCTCATTGTCAAAAGTTTTCAATCCAAAATTTCACTAATCATAAAACCACAAAGAAAAATCTATTTGTCAATTCAAGTAATTGAAGATTCAAAAATAAAATTTTGTTATATAATTTCTCCTAGTCGCTCATTTAAAGTATCAAATATGATTTCTCGCTATAAAAACCCGTATATAATAGAAACACAGATTATCTCATTGTCAAAAGTTTTCAATCCAAAATTTCACTAATCATAAAACCACCAAGAAAAATCTATCTGTCAATTCAAGTCAATGAAGATTCAAAAATAAAATGTTGTTATATAATTTCTCCTAGTCGCTCATTTAAAGTATCAAATATGATTTCTCGCTATAAAAACCCGTATATAATAGAAACACAGATTATCTCATTGTCAAAAGTTTTCAATCCAAAATTTCACTAATCATAAAACCACAAAGAAAAATCTATCCGTCAATTCAAGAAAATGAAGATTCAAACTTAAAATGTTGTTATATAATTTCTCCTAGTCGCTCATTAAAAGTATCAAATATGATTTCTCGCTATAAAAACCCGTATATAATGGAAACACAGATTATCTCATTGTCAAAAGTTTTCAATCCTAAATTTCACTAATCATAAAACCACAAAGAATAATCTATCAGTCAATTCAAGAAAATGAAAATTCAAGAGTAAAATGTCGTTATATAATTTCTCCTAGTCGCTCATTTAAAGTATCAAATATGATTTCTCGCTATAAAAACCCGTATATAATAGAAACACAGATTATCTCATTGTCAAAAGTTTTCAATCCTAAATTTCACTAATCATAAAACCACAAAGAATAATCTATCAGTCAATTCAAGAAAATGAAAATTCAAGAGTAAAATGTCGTTATATAATTTCTCCTAGTCGCTCATTAAAAGTATCAAATATGATTTCCCGCTATAAAAACCCGTATATAATGGAAACACAGATTATCTCATTGTCAAAAGTTTTCAATCCAAAATTTCACTAATCATAAAACCACAAAAAAAAATCTATCTGTCAATTCAAGAAAATGAAGATTCAAACATAAAATGTTCTTATATAATTTCTCCTAGTCGCTCATTTAAAGTATCAAATATGATTTCTCGCTATAAAAACCCGTATATAATAGAAACACAGATTATCTCATTGTCAAAAGTTTTCAATCCTAAATTTCACTAATCATAAAACCACAAAGAATAATCTATCAGTCAATTCAAGAAAATGAAAATTCAAGAGTAAAATGTCGTTATATAATTTCTCCTAGTCGCTCATTAAAAGTATCAAATATGATTTCCCGCTATAAAAACCCGTATATAATGGAAACACAGATTATCTCATTGTCAAAAGTTTTCAATCCAAAATTTCACTAATCATAAAACCACAAAGAAAAATATATCTGTCAATTCAAGAAAATGAAGATTCAAGAGTAAAATGTTGTTATAAAATTTCTCCTAGTCGCTCATTTAAAGTATCAAATATGATTTCTCGCTATAAAAACCCGTATATAATAGAAACACAGATTATCTCATTGTCAAAAGTTTTCAATCCAAAATTTCACTAATCATAAAACCACAAAGAAAAATCTATTTGTCAATTCAAGTAATTGAAGATTCAAAAATAAAATTTTGTTATATAATTTCTCCTAGTCGCTCATTTAAAGTATCAAATATGATTTCTCGCTATAAAAACCCGTATATAATAGAAACACAGATTATCTCATTGTCAAAAGTTTTCAATCCAAAATTTCACTAATCATAAAACCACCAAGAAAAATCTATCTGTCAATTCAAGTCAATGAAGATTCAAAAATAAAATGTTGTTATATAATTTCTCCTAGTCGCTCATTTAAAGTATCAAATATGATTTCTCGCTATAAAAACCCGTATATAATAGAAACACAGATTATCTCATTGTCAAAAGTTTTCAATCCAAAATTTCACTAATCATAAAACCACAAAGAAAAATCTATCCGTCAATTCAAGAAAATGAAGATTCAAACTTAAAATGTTGTTATATAATTTCTCCTAGTCGCTCATTAAAAGTATCAAATATGATTTCTCGCTATAAAAACCCGTATATAATGGAAACACAGATTATCTCATTGTCAAAAGTTTTCAATCCAAAATTTCACTAATCATAAAACCACAAAGAAAAATATATCTGATAATTCAAGAAAATGAAGATTCAAGAGTAAAATGTTGTTATATAATTTCTCCTAGTCGCTCATTTAAAGTATCAAATATGATTTCTCTCTATAAAAACCCGTATATAATGGAAACACAGATTATCTCATTGTCAAAAGTTTTCAATCCAAAATTTCACTAATCATAAAACCACAAAAAAAAATCTATCTGTCAATTCAAGAAAATGAAGATTCAAACATAAAATGTTGTTATATAATTTCTCCTAGTCGCTCATTTAAAGTATCAAATATGATTTCTCGCTATAAAAACCCGTATATAATAGAAACACAGATTATCTCATTGTCAAAAGTTTTCAATCCAAAATTTCACTAATCATAAAACCACAAAGAAAAATCTATCTGTCAATTCAAGTAAATGAAGATTCAAGAGTAAAATGTTGTTATATAATTTCTCCTAGTCGCTCATTTAAAGTATCAAATATGATTTCTCGCTATAAAAACCCGTATATAATAGAAACACAGATTATCTCATTGTCAAAAGTTTTCAATCCAAAATTTCACTAATCATAAAACCACAAAGAAAAATCTACCTGTCAATTCAAGAAAATGAAGATTCAAGAGTAAAATGTTGTTATATAATTTCTCCTAGTATCTCATTTAAAGTATCAAATATGATTTCTCGCTATAAAAACCCGTATATAATAGAAACACAGATTATCTCATTGTCAAAAGTTTTCAATCCAAAATTTCACTAATCATAAAACCACAAAGAAAAATCTATTTGTCAATTCAAGTAAATGAAGATTCAAAAATAAAATGTTGTTATATAATTTCTCCTAGTCGCTCATTTAAAGTATCAAATATGATTTCTCGCTATAAAAACCCGTATATAATAGAAACACAGATTATCTCATTGTCAAAAGTTTTCAATCCAAAATTTCACTAATCATAAAACCACAAAGAAAAATCTATCTGTCAATTCAAGTAAATGAAGATTCAAAAATAAAATGTTGTTATATAATTTCTCCTAGTCGCTCATTTAAAGTATCAAATATGATTTCTCGCTATAAAAACCCGTATATAATAGAAACACAGATTATCTCATTGTCAAAAGTTTTCAATCCCAAATTTCACTAATCATAAAACCACAAAGAAAAATCTATCTGTCAATTCTAGAAAATTAAGATTCAAGAGTAAAATGTCGTTATATAATTTCTCCTAGTCGCTCATTTAAAGTATCAAATATGATTTCTCGCTATAAAAACCCGTATATAATGGAAACACAGATTATCTCATTGTCCAAAGTTTTCAATCCAAAATTTCACTAATCATAAAACCACAAAGAAAAATCTATTTGTCAATTCAAGTAAATGAAGATTCAAAAATAAAATGTTGTTATATAATTTCTCCTAGTCGCTCATTTAAAGTATCAAATATGATTTCTCGCTATAAAAACCCGTATATAATAGAAACACAGATTATCTCATTGTCAAAAGTTTTCAATCCAAAATTTCACTAATCATAAAACCACAAAGAAAAATCTATCTGTCAGTTCAAGTAAATGAAGATTCAAAAATAAAATGTTGTTATATAATTTCTCCTAGTCGCTCATTTAAAGTATCAAATATGATTTCTCGCTATAAAAACCCGTATATAATAGAAACACAGATTATCTCATTGTCAAAAGTTTTCAATCCAAAATTTCACTAATCATAAAACCACAAAGAATAATCTATCAGTCAATTCAAGAAAATGAAGATTCAAGAGTAAAATGTCGTTATATAATTTCTCCTAGTCGCTCATTAAAAGTATCAAATATGATTTCCCGCTATAAAAACCCGTATATAATGGAAACACAGATTATCTCATTGTCAAAAGTTTTCAATCCAAAATTTCACTAATCATAAAACCACAAAGAAAAATATATCTGTCAATTCAAGAAAATGAAGATTCAAGAGTAAAATGTTGTTATAAAATTTCTCCTTGTCGCTCATTTAAAGTATCAAATATGATTTCTCGCTATAAAAACCCGTATATAATAGAAACACAGATTATCTCATTGTCAAAAGTTTTCAATCCAAAATTTCACTAATCATAAAACCACAAAGAAAAATCTATTTGTCAATTCAAGTAATTGAAGATTCAAAAATAAAATGTTGTTTTATAATTTCTCCTAGTCGCTCATTTAAAGTATCAAATATGATTTCTCGCTATAAAAACCCGTATATAATAGAAACACAGATTATCTCATTGTCAAAAGTTTTCAATCCCAAATTTCACTAATCATAAAACCACAAAGAAAAATCTATCTGTCAATTCAAGAAAATTAAGATTCAAGAGTAAAATGTCGTTATATAATTTCTCCTAGTCGCTCATTTAAAGTATCAAATATGATTTCTCGCTATAAAAACCCGTATATAATGGAAACACAGATTATCTCATTGTCCAAAGTTTTCAATCCAAAATTTCACTAATCATAAAACCACAAAGAAAAATCTATTTGTCAATTCAAGTAATTGAAGATTCAAAAATAAAATGTTGTTATATAATTTCTCCTAGTCGCTCATTTAAAGTATCAAATATGATTTCTCGCTATAAAAACCCGTATATAATAGAAACACAGATTATCTCATTGTCAAAAGTTTTCAATCCAAAATTTCACTAATCATAAAACCACAAAGAAAAATCTATCTGTCAGTTCAAGTAAATGAAGATTCAAAAATAAAATGTTGTTATATAATTTCTCCTAGTCGCTCATTTAAAGTATCAAATATGATTTCTCGCTATAAAAACCCGTATATAATAGAAACACAGATTATCTCATTGTCAAAAGTTTTCAATCCAAAATTTCACTAATCATAAAACCACAAAGAATAATCTATCAGTCAATTCAAGAAAATGAAGATTCAAGAGTAAAATGTCGTTATATAATTTCTCCTAGTCGCTCATTAAAAGTATCAAATATGATTTCCCGCTATAAAAACCCGTATATAATGGAAACACAGATTATCTCATTGTCAAAAGTTTTCAATCCAAAATTTCACTAATCATAAAACCACAAAGAAAAATATATCTGTCAATTCAAGAAAATGAAGATTCAAGAGTAAAATGTTGTTATAAAATTTCTCCTTGTCGCTCATTTAAAGTATCAAATATGATTTCTCGCTATAAAAACCCGTATATAATAGAAACACAGATTATCTCATTGTCAAAAGTTTTCAATCCAAAATTTCACTAATCATAAAACCACAAAGAAAAATCTATTTGTCAATTCAAGTAATTGAAGATTCAAAAATAAAATGTTGTTATATAATTTCTCCTAGTCGCTCATTTAAAGTATCAAATATGATTTCTCGCTATAAAAACCCGTATATAATAGAAACACAGATTATCTCATTGTCAAAAGTTTTCAATCCCAAATTTCACTAATCATAAAACCACAAAGAAAAATCTATTTGTCAATTCAAGTAATTGAAGATTCAAAAATAAAATGTTGTTATATAATTTCTCCTAGTCGCTCATTTAAAGTATCAAATATGATTTCTCGCTATAAAAACCCGTATATAATAGAAACACAGATTATCTCATTGTCAAAAGTTTTCAATCCAAAATTTCACTAATCATAAAACCACAAAGAAAAATCTATCTGTCAGTTCAAGTAAATGAAGATTCAAAAATAAAATGTTGTTATATAATTTCTCCTAGTCGCTCATTTAAAGTATCAAATATGATTTCTCGCTATAAAAACCCGTATATAATAGAAACACAGATTATCTCATTGTCAAAAGTTTTCAATCCAAAATTTCACTAATCATAAAACCACAAAGAATAATCTATCAGTCAATTCAAGAAAATGAAGATTCAAGAGTAAAATGTCGTTATATAATTTCTCCTAGTCGCTCATTAAAAGTATCAAATATGATTTCCCGCTATAAAAACCCGTATATAATGGAAACACAGATTATCTCATTGTCAAAAGTTTTCAATCCAAAATTTCACTAATCATAAAACCACAAAGAAAAATATATCTGTCAATTCAAGAAAATGAAGATTCAAGAGTAAAATGTTGTTATAAAATTTCTCCTAGTCGCTCATTTAAAGTATCAAATATGATTTCTCGCTATAAAAACCCGTATATAATAGAAACACAGATTATCTCATTGTCAAAAGTTTTCAATCCAAAATTTCACTAATCATAAAACCACAAAGAAAAATCTATTTGTCAATTCAAGTAATTGAAGATTCAAAAATAAAATGTTGTTATATAATTTCTCCTAGTCGCTCATTTAAAGTATCAAATATGATTTCTCGCTATAAAAACCCGTATATAATAGAAACACAGATTATCTCATTGTCAAAAGTTTTCAATCCAAAATTTCACTAATCATAAAACCACCAAGAAAAATCTATCTGTCAATTCAAGTCAATGAAGATTCAAAAATAAAATGTTGTTATATAATTTCTCCTAGTCGCTCATTTAAAGTATCAAATATGATTTCTCGCTATAAAAACCCGTATATAATAGAAACACAGATTATCTCATTGTCAAAAGTTTTCAATCCAAAATTTCACTAATCATAAAACCACAAAGAAAAATCTATCCGTCAATTCAAGAAAATGAAGATTCAAACTTAAAATGTTGTTATATAATTTCTCCTAGTCGCTCATTAAAAGTATCAAATATGATTTCTCGCTATAAAAACCCGTATATAATGGAAACACAGATTATCTCATTGTCAAAAGTTTTCAATCCAAAATTTCACTAATCATAAAACCACAAAGAGAAATATATCTGTCAATTCAAGAAAATGAAGATTCAAGAGTAAAATGTTGTTATATAATTTCTCCTAGTCGCTCATTTAAAGTATCAAATATGATTTCTCGCTATAAAAACCCGTATATAATGGAAACACAGATTATCTCATTGTCAAAAGTTTTCAATCCAAAATTTCACTAATCATAAAACCACAAAAAAAAATCTATTTGTCAATTCAAGAAAATGAAGATTCAAGAGTAAAATGTTGTTATATAATTTCTCCTAGTCGCTCATTTAAAGTATCAAATATGATTTCTCGCTATAAAAACCCGTATATAATAGAAACACAGATTATCTCATTGTCAAAAGTTTTCAATCCAAAATTTCACTAATCATAAAACCACAAAGAAAAATCTATCTGTCAATTCAAAATAATGAAGATTTAAGAGTAAAATGTTGTTATATAATTTCTCCTAGTCGCTCATTTAAAGTATCAAATATGATTTCTCGCTATAAAAACCCGTATATAATAGAAACACAGATTATCTCATTGTCAAAAGTTTTCAATCCAAAATTTCACTAATCATAAAACCACAAAAAAAAATCTATCTGTCAATTCAAGAAAATGAAGATTCAAAAATAAAATGTTGTTATATAATTTCTCCTAGTCGCTCATTTAAAGTATCAAATATGATTTCTCGCTATAAAAACCCGTATATAATAGAAACACAGATTATCTCATTGTCAAAAGTTTTCAATCCAAAATTTCACTAATCATAAAACCACAAAGAAAAATCTATCTGTCAATTCAAGAAAATGAAGATTCAAGAGTAAAATGTTGTTATATAATTTCTCCTAGTCGCTCATTTAAAGTATCAAATATGATTTCTCGCTATAAAAACCCGTATATAATAGAAACACAGATTATCTCATTGTCAAAAGTTTTCAATCCAAAATTTCACTAATCATAAAACCACAAAAAAAATCTATCTGTCAATTCAAGAAAATGAAGATTCAAAAATAAAATGTTGTTATATAATTTCTCATAGTCGCTCATTTAAAGTATCAAATATGATTTCTCGCTATAAAAACCCGTATATAATAGAAACACAGATTATCTCATTGTCAAAAGTTTTCAATCCAAAATTTCACTAATCATAAAACCACAAAAAAAAATCTATCTGTCAATTCAAGAAAATGAAGATTCAAAAATAAAATGTTGTTATATAATTTCTCCTAGTCGCTCATTTAAAGTATCAAATATGATTTCTCGCTATAAAAACCCGTATATAATAGAAACACAGATTATCTCATTGTCAAAAGTTTTCAATCCAAAATTTCACTAATCATAAAACCACAAAGAAAAATCTATCTGTCAATTCAAGAAAATGAAGATTCAAAAATAAAATGTTGTTATATAATTTCTCCTAGTCGCTCATTTAAAGTATCAAATATGATTTCTCGCTATAAAAACCCGAATATAATAGAAACACAGATTTTCTCATTGTCAAAAGTTTTCAATCCAAAATTTCACTAATCATAAAACCACAAAGAAAAATCTATCTGTCAATTCAACAAAATAAAGATTCAAGAGTAAAATTTTGTTATATAATTTCTCCTAGTCGCTCATTTAAAGTATCAAATATGATTTCTCGCTATAAAAACCCGTATATAATAGAAACACAGATTATCTCATTGTCAAAAGTTTTCAATCCAAAATTTCACTAATCATAAAACCACAAAGAAAAATCTATCTGTCAATTCAAGAAAATGAAGATTCAAAAATAAAATGTTGTTATATAATTTCTCCTAGTCGCTCATTTAAAGTATCAAATATGATTTCTCGCTATAAAAACCCGTATATAATAGAAACACAGATTTTCTCATTGTCAAAAGTTTTCAATCCAAAATTTCACTAATCATAAAACCACAAAGAAAAATCTATCTGTCAATTCAAGATAATGAAGATTCAAGAGTAAAATGTTGTTATATAATTTCTCCTAGTCGCTCATTTAAAGTATCAAATATGATTTCTCGCTATAAAAACCCGTATATAATAGAAACACAGATTATCTCATTGTCAAAAGTTTTCAATCCAAAATTTCACTAATCATAAAACCACAAAGAAAAATCTATCTGTCAATTCAAGATAATGAAGATTCAAGAGTAAAATGTTGTTATATAATTTCTCCTAGTCGCTCATTTAAAGTATCAAATATGATTTCTCACTATAAAAACCCGTATATAATAGAAACACAGATTATCTCATTGTCAAAAGTTTTCAATCCAAAATTTCACTAATCATAAAACCACAAAGCAAAATCTATCTGTCAATTCAAGAAAATGAAGATTCAAGAGTAAAATGTTGTTATATAATTTCTCCTAGTCGCTCATTTAAAGTATCAAATATGATTTCTCGCTATAAAAACCCGTATATAATAGAAACACAGATTATCTCATTGTCAAAAATTTTCAATCCAAAATTTCACTAATCATAAAACCACAAAGAAAAATCTATCTGTCAATTCAAAATAATGAAGATTTAAGAGTAAAATGTTGTTATATAATTTCTCCTAGTCGCTCATTTAAAGTATCAAATATGATTTCTCGCTATAAAAACCCGTATATAATAGAAACACAGATTATCTCATTGTCAAAAGTTTTCAATCCAAAATTTCACTAATCATAAAACCACAAAGAAAAATCTATCTGTCAATTCAAGAAAATGAAGATTCAAGAGTAAAATGTTGTTACATAATTTCTCCTAGTCGCTCATTTAAAGTATCAAATATGATTTCTCGCTATAAAAACCCGTATATAATAGAAACACAGATTATCTCATTGTCAAATGTTTTCAATCCAAAATTTCACTAATCATAAAACCACAAAGAAAAATCTATCCGTCAATTCAAGAAAATGAAGATTCAAGAGTAAAATGTTGTTATATAATTTCTCCTAGTCGCTCATTTAAAGTATCAAATATGATTTCTCGCTATAAAAACCCGTATATAATAGAAACACAGATTATCTCATTGTCAAAAGTTTTCAATCCAAAATTTCACTAATCATAAAACCACAAAGCAAAATCTATCTGTCAATTCAAGAAAATGAAGATTCAAGAGTAAAATGTTGTTATATAATTTCTCCTAGTCGCTCATTTAAAGTATCAAATATGATTTCTCGCTATAAAAACCCGTATATAATAGAAACACAGATTATCTCATTGTCAAAAGTTTTCAATCCAAAATTTCACTAATCATAAAACCACAAAGAAAAATCTATCTGTCAATTCAAGAAAATGAAGATTCAAGAGTAAAATGTTGTTATATAATTTCTCCTAGTCGCTCATTTAAAGTATCAAATATGATTTCTCGCTATAAAAAAACGTATATAATAGAAACACAGATTATCTCATTGTCAAAAGTTTTCAATCCAAAATTTCACTAATCATAAAACCACAAAGAAAAATCTATCTGTCAATTCAAGATAATGAAGATTCAAGAGTAAAATGTTGTTATATAATTTCTCCTAGTCGCTCATTTAAAGTATTAAATATGATTTCTCGCTATAAAAACCCGTATATAATAGAAACACAGATTATCTCATTGTCAAAAGTTTTCAATCCAAAATTTCACTAATCATAAAACCACAAAGCAAAATCTATCTGTCAATTCAAGAAAATGAAGATTCAAGAGTAAAATGTTGTTATATAATTTCTCCTAGTCGCTCATTTAAAGTATCAAATATGATTTCTCGCTATAAAAACCCGTATATAATAGAAACACAGATTATCTCATTGTCAAAAGTTTTCAATCCAAAATTTCACTAATCATAAAACCACAAAGAAAAATCTATCTGTCAATTCAAGAAAATGAAGATTCAAAAATAAAATGTTGTTATATAATTTCTCCTAGTCGCTCATTTAAAGTATCAAATATGATTTCTCGCTATAAAAACCCGTATATAATAGAAACACAGATTTTCTCATTGTCAAAAGTTTTCAATCCAAAATTTCACTAATCATAAAACCACAAAGAAAAATCTATCGGTCAATTCAAGATAATGAAGATTCAAGAGTAAAATGTTGTTATGTAATTTCTCCTAGTCGCTCATTTAAAGTATCAAATATGATTTCTCGCTATAAAAACCCGTATATAATAGAAATACAGATTATCTCATTGTCAAAAGTTTTCAATCCAAAATTTCACTAATCATAAAACCACAAAGAAAAATCTATCTGTCAATTCAAGAAAATGAAGATTCAAGAGTAAAATGTTGTTATATAATTTCTCCTAGTCGCTCATTTAAAGTATCAAATATGATTTCTCGCTATAAAAACCCGTATATAATAGAAACACAGATTATCTCATTGTCAAAAGTTTTCAATCCAAAATTTCACTAATCATAAAACCACAAAGAAAAATCTATCTGTCAATTCAAAATAATGAAGATTTAAGAGTAAAATGTTGTTATATAATTTCTCCTAGTCGCTCATTTAAAGTATCAAATATGATTTCTCGCTATAAAAACCCGTATATAATAGAAACACAGATTATCTCATTGTCAAAAGTTTTCAATCCAAAATTTCACTAATCATAAAACCACAAAAAAAAATCTATCTGTCAATTCAAGAAAATGAAGATTCAAAAATAAAATGTTGTTATATAATTTTTCCTAGTCGCTCATTTAAAGTATCAAATATGATTTCTCGCTATAAAAACCCGTATATAATAGAAACACAGATTTTCTCATTGTCAAAAGTTTTCAATCCAAAATTTCACTAATCATAAAACCACAAAGAAAAATCTATCTGTCAATTCAAGATAATGAAGATTCAAGAGTAAAATGTTGTTATATAATTTCTCCTAGTCGCTCATTTAAAGTATCAAATATGATTTCTCGCTATAAAAACCCGTATATAATAGAAACACAGATTATCTCATTGTCAAAAGTTTTCAATCCAAAATTTCACTAATCATAAAACCACAAAGAAAAATATATCTGTCAATTCAAGAAAATGAAGATTCAAGAGTAAAATGTTGTTATATAATTTCTCCTAGTCGCTCATTTAAAGTATCAAATATGATTTCTCGCTATAAAAACCCGTATATAATAGAAACACAGATTATCTCATTGTCAAAAGTTTTCAATCCAAAATTTCACTAATCATAAAACCACAAAGAAAAATCTATCTGTCAATTCAAAATAATGAAGATTTAAGAGTAAAATGTTGTTATATAATTTCTCCTAGTCGCTCATTTAAAGTATCAAATATGATTTCTCGCTATAAAAACCCGTATATAATAGAAACACAGATTATCTCATTGTCAAAAGTTTTCAATCCAAAATTTCACTAATCATAAAACCACAAAGCAAAATCTATCTGTCAATTCAAGAAAATGAAGATTCAAGAGTAAAATGTTGTTATATAATTTCTCCTAGTCGCTCATTTAAAGTATCAAATATGATTTCTCGCTATAACAACCCGTATATAATAGAAACACAGATTATCTCATTGTCAAAAGTTTTCAATCCAAAATTTCACTAATCATAAAACCACAAAGAAAAATCTATCTGTCAATTCAAGAAAATGAAGATTCAAGAGTAAAATGTTGTTATATAATTTCTCCTAGTCGCTCATTTAAAGTATCAAATATGATTTCTCGCTATAAAAACCCGTATATAATAGAAACACAGATTATCTCATTGTCAAAAGTTTTCAATCCAAAATTTCACTAATCATAAAACCACAAAGAAAAATCTATCTGTCAATTCAAAATAATGAAGATTTAAGAGTAAAATGTTGTTATATAATTTCTCCTAGTCGCTCATTTAAAGTATCAAATATGATTTCTCGCTATAAAAACCCGTATATAATAGAAACACAGATTATCTCATTGTCAAAAGTTTTCAATCCAAAATTTCACTAATCATAAAACCACAAAAAAAAATCTATCTGTCAATTCAAGAAAATGAAGATTCAAAAATAAAATGTTGTTATATAATTTTTCCTAGTCGCTCATTTAAAGTATCAAATATGATTTCTCGCTATAAAAACCCGTATATAATAGAAACACAGATTTTCTCATTGTCAAAAGTTTTCAATCCAAAATTTCACTAATCATAAAACCACAAAGAAAAATCTATCTGTCAATTCAAGATAATGAAGATTCAAGAGTAAAATGTTGTTATATAATTTCTCCTAGTCGCTCATTTAAAGTATCAAATATGATTTCTCGCTATAAAAACCCGTATATAATAGAAACACAGATTATCTCATTGTCAAAAGTTTTCAATCCAAAATTTCACTAATCATAAAACCACAAAGAAAAATCTATCTGTCAATTCAAGAAAATGAAGATTCAAGAGTAAAATGTTGTTATATAATTTCTCCTAGTCGCTCATTTAAAGTATCAAATATGATTTCTCGCTATAAAAACCCGTATATAATAGAAACACAGATTATCTCATTGTCAAAAGTTTTCAATCCAAAATTTCACTAATCATAAAACCACAAAGAAAAATCTATCTGTCAATTCAAAATAATGAAGATTTAAGAGTAAAATGTTGTTATATAATTTCTCCTAGTCGCTCATTTAAAGTATCAAATATGATTTCTCGCTATAAAAACCCGTATATAATAGAAACACAGATTATCTCATTGTCAAAAGTTTTCAATCCAAAATTTCACTAATCATAAAACCACAAAGCAAAATCTATCTGTCAATTCAAGAAAATGAAGATTCAAGAGTAAAATGTTGTTATATAATTTCTCCTAGTCGCTCATTTAAAGTATCAAATATGATTTCTCGCTATAAAAACCCGTATATAATAGAAACACAGATTATCTCATTGTCAAAAGTTTTCAATCCAAAATTTCACTAATCATAAAACCACAAAGAAAAATCTATCTGTCAATTCAAGAAAATGAAGATTCAAGAGTAAAATGTTGTTATATAATTTCTCCTAGTCGCTCATTTAAAGTATCAAATATGATTTCTCGCTATAAAAACCCGTATATAATAGAAACACAGATTATCTCATTGTCAAAAGTTTTCAATCCAAAATTTCACTAATCATAAAACCACAAAGAAAAATCTATCTGTCAATTCAAGAAAATGAAGATTCAAGAGTAAAATGTTGTTATATAATTTCTCCTAGTCGCTCATTTAAAGTATCAAATATGATTTCTCGCTATAAAAACCCGTATATAATAGAAACACAGATTATCTCATTGTCAAAAGTTTTCAATCCAAAATTTCACTAATCATAAAACCACAAAGCAAAATCTATCTGTCAATTCAAGAAAATGAAGATTCAAGAGTAAAATGTTGTTATATAATTTCTCCTAGTCGCTCATTTAAAGTATCAAATATGATTTCTCGCTATAAAAACCCGTATATAATAGAAACACAGATTATCTCATTGTCAAAAGTTTTCAATCCAAAATTTCACTAATCATAAAACCACAAAGAAAAATCTATCTGTTAATTCAAAAAAATGAGATTCAAAAATAAAATGTTGTTATATAATTTCTCCTAGTCGCTCATTTAAAGTATCGAATATGATTTCTCGCTAAAAAAACCCGTATAGAATTGAAACACAGATTATCTCTATGTCAAAAGTTTTTAATCCAAAATTTCACTAATCATAAAACCACAAAGAAAAATGTATCTGTTAGTTCAAGAAAATGAAGATTCAAAAATAAAATGTTGTTATATAATTTCTCCTAGTCGCTCATTTAAAGTATCAAATATGATTTCTCGCTATAAAAACCCGTATATAATAGAAACACAGATTATCTCATTGTCAAAAGTTTTCAATCCAAAATTTCACTAATCATAAAACCACAAAAAAAAATCTATCTGTCAATTCAAGAAAATGAAGATTCAAAAATAAAATGTTGTTATATAATTTCTCCTAGTCGCTCATTTAAAGTATCAAATATGATTTCTCGCTATAAAAACCCGTATATAATAGAAACACAGATTATCTCATTGTCAAAAGTTTTCAATCCAAAATTTCACTAATCATAAAACCACAAAGAAAAATCTATCTGTCAATTCAAGAAAATGAAGATTCAAGAGTAAAATGTTGTTATATAATTTCTCCTAGTCGCTCATTTAAAGTATCAAATATGATTTCTCGCTATAAAAACCCGTATATAATAGAAACACAGATTATCTCATTGTCAAAAGTTTTCAATCCAAAATTTCACTAATCATAAAACCACAAAGAAAAATCTATCTGTCAATTCAAAATAATGAAGATTTAAGAGTAAAATGTTGTTATATAATTTCTCCTAGTCGCTCATTTAAAGTATCAAATATGATTTCTCGCTATAAAAACCCGTATATAATAGAAACACAGATTATCTCATTGTCAAAAGTTTTCAATCCAAAATTTCACTAATCATAAAACCACAAAGCAAAATCTATCTGTCAATTCAAGAAAATGAAGATTCAAGAGTAAAATGTTGTTATATAATTTCTCCTAGTCGCTCATTTAAAGTATCAAATATGATTTCTCGCTATAAAAACCCGTATATAATAGAAACACAGATTATCTCATTGTCAAAAGTTTTCAATCCAAAATTTCACTAATCATAAAACCACAAAGAAAAATCTATCTGTCAATTCAAGAAAATGAAGATTCAAGAGTAAAATGTTGTTATATAATTTCTCCTAGTCGCTCATTTAAAGTATCAAATATGATTTCTCGCTATAAAAACCCGTATATAATAGAAACACAGATTATCTCATTGTCAAAAGTTTTCAATCCAAAATTTCACTAATCATAAAACCACAAAGAAAAATCTATCTGTCAATTCAAGATAATGAAGATTCAAGAGTAAAATGTTGTTATATAATTTCTCCTAGTCGCTCATTTAAAGTATCAAATATGATTTCTCGCTATAAAAACCCGTATATAATAGAAACACAGATTATCTCATTGTCAAAAGTTTTCAATCCAAAATTTCACTAATCATAAAACCACAAAGCAAAATCTATCTGTCAATTCAAGAAAATGAAGATTCAAGAGTAAAATGTTGTTATATAATTTCTCCTAGTCGCTCATTTAAAGTATCAAATATGATTTCTCGCTATAAAAACCCGTATATAATAGAAACACAGATTATCTCATTGTCAAAAGTTTTCAATCCAAAATTTCACTAATCATAAAACCACAAAGAAAAATCTATCTGTCAATTCAAAATAATGAAGATTTAAGAGTAAAATGTTGTTATATATTTTTCTCCTAGTCGCTCATTTAAAGTATCAAATATGATTTCTCGCTATAAAAACCCGTATATAATAGAAACACAGATTATCTCATTGTCAAAAGTTTTCAATCCAAAATTTCACTAATCATAAAACCACAAAGAAAAATCTATCTGTTAATTCAAAAAAATGAGATTCAAAAATAAAATGTTGTTATATAATTTCTCCTAGTCGCTCATTTAAAGTATCGAATATGATTTCTCGCTAAAAAAACCCGTATAGAATTGAAACACAGATTATCTCTATGTCAAAAGTTTTTAATCCAAAATTTCACTAATCATAAAACCACAAAGAAAAATGTATCTGTTAGTTCAAGAAAATGAAGATTCAAAAATAAAATGTTGTTATATAATTTCTCCTAGTCGCTCATTTAAAGTATCAAATATGATTTCTCGCTATAAAAACCCGTATATAATAGAAACACAGATTATCTCATTGTCAAAAGTTTTCAATCCAAAATTTCACTAATCATAAAACCACAAAAAAAAATCTATCTGTCAATTCAAGAAAATGAAGATTCAAAAATAAAATGTTGTTATATAATTTCTCCTAGTCGCTCATTTAAAGTATCAAATATGATTTCTCGCTATAAAAACCCGTATATAATAGAAACACAGATTATCTCATTGTCAAAAGTTTTCAATCCAAAATTTCACTAATCATAAAACCACAAAGAAAAATCTATCCGTCAATTCAAGATAATGAAGATTTAAGAGTAAAATGTTGTTATATAATTTCTCCTAGTCGCTCATTTAAAGTATCAAATATGATTTCTCGCTATAAAAACCCGTATATAATAGAAACACAGATTATCTCATTGTCAAAAGTTTTCAATCCAAAATTTCACTAATCATAAAACCACAAAGAAAAATCTATCTGTCAATTCAAGAAAATGAAGATTCAAGAGTAAAGTGTTGTTATATAATTTCTCCTAGTCGCTCATTTAAAGTATCAAATATGATTTCTCGCTATAAAAACCCGTATATAATAGAAACACAGATTATCTCATTGTCAAAAGTTTTCAATCCAAAATTTCACTAATCATAAAACCACAAAGAAAAATCTATCCGTCAATTCAAGAAAATGAAGATTCAAGAGTAAAATGTTGTTATATAATTTCTCCTAGTCGCTCATTTAAAGTATCAAATATGATTTCTCGCTATAAAAACCCGTATATAATAGAAACACAGATTATCTCATTGTCAAAAGTTTTCAATCCAAAATTTCACTAATCATAAAACCACAAAGCAAAATCTATCTGTCAATTCAAGAAAATGAAGATTCAAGAGTAAAATGTTGTTATATAATTTCTCCTAGTCGCTCATTTAAAGTATCAAATATGATTTCTCGCTATAAAAACCCGTATATAATAGAAACACAGATTATCTCATTGTCAAAAGTTTTCAATCCAAAATTTCACTAATCATAAAACCACAAAGAAAAATCTATCTGTCAATTCAAGAAAATGAAGATTCAAGAGTAAAATGTTGTTATATAATTTCTCCTAGTCGCTCATTTAAAGTATCAAATATGATTTCTCGCTATAAAAACCCGTATATAATAGAAACACAGATTATCTCATTGTCAAAAGTTTTCAATCCAAAATTTCACTAATCATAAAACCACAAAGAAAAATCTATCTGTTAATTCAAAAAAATGAGATTCAAAAATAAAATGTTGTTATATAATTTCTCCTAGTCGCTCATTTAAAGTATCGAATATGATTTCTCGCTAAAAAAACCCGTATAGAATTGAAACACAGATTATCTCTATGTCAAAAGTTTTTAATTCAAAATTTCACTAATCATAAAACCACAAAGAAAAATGTATCTGTTAGTTCAAGAAAATGAAGATTCAAAAATAAAATGTTGTTATATAATTTCTCCTAGTCGCTCATTTAAAGTATCAAATATGATTTCTCGCTATAAAAACCCGTATAAAATAGAAACACAGATTATCTCATTGTCAAAAGTTTTCAATCCAAAATTTCACTAATCATAAAACCACAAAAAAAAATCTATCTGTCAATTCAAGAGAATGAAGATTCAAAAATAAAATGTTGTTATATAATTTCTCCTAGTCGCTCATTTAAAGTATCAAATATGATTTCTCGCTATAAAAACCCGTATATAATAGAAACACAGATTATCTCATTGTCAAAAGTTTTCAATCCAAAATTTCACTAATCATAAAACCACAAAGAAAAATCTATCTGTCAATTCAAGAAAATGAAGATTCAAGAGTAAAATGTTGTTATATAATTTCTCCTAGTCGCTCATTTAAAGTATCAAATATGATTTCTCGCTATAAAAACCCGTATATAATAGAAACACAGATTATCTCATTGTCAAAAGTTTTCAATCCAAAATTTCACTAATCATAAAACCACAAAGAAAAATCTATCTGTTAATTCAAAAAAATGAGATTCAAAAATAAAATGTTGTTATATAATTTCTCCTAGTCGCTCATTTAAAGTATCAAATATGATTTCTCGCTATAAAAACCCGTATATAATAGAAACACAGATTATCTCATTGTCAAAAGTTTTCAATCCAAAATTTCACTAATCATAAAACCACAAAGAAAAATCTATCTGTCAATTCAAGAAAATGAAGATTCAAGAGTAAAATGTTGTTATATAATTTCTCCTAGTCGCTCATTTAAAGTATCAAATATGATTTCTCGCTATAAAAACCCGTATATAATAGAAACACAGATTATCTCATTGTCAAAAGTTTTCAATCCAAAATTTCACTAATCATAAAACCACAAAGAAAAATCTATCTGTCAATTCAAAATAATGAAGATTTAAGAGTAAAATGTTGTTATATAATTTCTCCTAGTCGCTCATTTAAAGTATCAAATATGATTTCTCGCTATAAAAACCCGTATATAATAGAAACACAGATTATCTCATTGTCAAAAGTTTTCAATCCAAAATTTCACTAATCATAAAACCACAAAGAAAAATCTATCTGTCAATTCAAGATAATGAAGATTCAAGAGTAAAATGTTGTTATATAATTTCTCCTAGTCGCTCATTTAAAGTATCAAATATGATTTCTCACTATAAAAACCCGTATATAATAGAAACACAGATTATCTCATTGTCAAAAGTTTTCAATCCAAAATTTCACTAATCATAAAACCACAAAGCAAAATCTATCTGTCAATTCAAGAAAATGAAGATTTAAGAGTAAAATGTTGTTATATAATTTCTCCTAGTCGCTCATTTAAAGTATCAAATATGATTTCTCGCTATAAAAACCCGTATATAATAGAAACACAGATTATCTCATTGTCAAAAATTTTCAATCCAAAATTTCACTAATCATAAAACCACAAAGAAAAATCTATCTGTCAATTCAAAATAATGAAGATTTAAGAGTAAAATGTTGTTATATAATTTCTCCTAGTCGCTCATTTAAAGTATCAAATATGATTTCTCGCTATAAAAACCCGTATATAATAGAAACACAGATTATCTCATTGTCAAAAGTTTTCAATCCAAAATTTCACTAATCATAAAACCACAAAGAAAAATCTATCTGTCAATTCAAGAAAATGAAGATTCAAGAGTAAAATGTTGTTATATAATTTCTCCTAGTCGCTCATTTAAAGTATCAAATATGATTTCTCGCTATAAAAACCCGTATATAATAGAAACACAGATTATCTCATTGTCAAAAGTTTTCAATCCAAAATTTCACTAATCATAAAACCACAAAGAAAAATCTATCTGTAATTCAAAAAAATGAGATTCAAAAATAAAATGTTGTTATATAATTTCTCCTAGTCGCTCATTTAAAGTATCGAATATGATTTCTCGCTAAAAAAACCCGTATAGAATAGAAACACAGATTATCTCTATGTCAAAAGTTTTTAATCCAAAATTTCACTAATCATAAAACCACAAAGAAAAATGTATCTGTTAGTTCAAGAAAATGAAGATTCAAGAGTAAAATTTTGTTATATAATTTCTCCTAGTCGCTCATTTAAAGTATCGAATATGATTTCTCGCTAAAAAACCCGTATAGAATAGAAACACAGATTATCTCTATGTCAAAAGTTTTCAATCCAAAATTTCACTAATCATAAAACCACAAAGAAAAATCTATCTGTCAATTCAAAAAAATGAAGATTCAAGAGTAAAATGTTGTTATATAATTTCTCCTAGTCGCTCATTTAAAGTATCAAATATGATTTCTCGCTATAAAAACCCGTATATAATAGAAACACAGATTATCTCCTTGTCAAAAGTTTTCAATCCAAAATTTCACTAATCATAAAACCACAAAGAAAAATCTATCTGTCAATTCAAGAAAATGATTGATGTTGAAGGACCAACAGACCAGGATATCAAGATTTTTTTCTAAAAAGATAACTTCAATTTTGGTCCTGTATTTGTAAGTTTTGGTCAAAATTTCAACGAAAAAATCTAAAAGAAAAAACCAACGATGGTTAGTTCACGGTCTTTTTTGGCCTTAAACCTTATTTTTTCGATTTCGTTTAAAATCTCTTTTCTTTGATGTTGAAGGACCAACAGACCAGATATCAAGTTTTTTTTTCGAACAGGATAACTTCAAATTTTGTCCTGTATTTGTAAGTTTTGGTCAAAATTTCAACGAAAAAATCAACAATGGTTAGTTCAAGGTTTTTTCGGCCTTTAAAGTTTATCCTTTCGATTTCGTTTAAATTTTCTTTTCATTGATGTTTAAGAACCAACAGACCAAGATATCAAGATTTTTACGAAAAAGATAACTTCAATTTTGGTCCTGTATTGGTAAGTTTTGGTCAAAATTTCAACGAAAAAATCTCAAAGATAAAATCCACGATGGTAAGTTCACGGTTTTTTTCGGCCTTAAATTTTTATCCTTTTGATTTCGTTTAAAATATCTTTTCTTGGATGTTGAAGGACCAACAGACCAAGATATCAATATTTTTAACGAAAAAGATAACTTCAATTTTGGTCCCGTATTTGTAAGTTTTGGTCAAAATTTCAACGAAAAAATCTCAAAGAAAAAATCAACGATGGTTAGTTCATGGTTTTTTCGGGCTTAAAAGTTTATCCTTTCGATTTCGTTTAAAATCTCTTTTCATTGATGTTGAAGGACCAACAGACCAGGATATCAAGATTTTTTTTGAAAAAGATAACCTCAATTTTGGTCCCGTGTTTGTAAGTTTTGGTCAAAATTTCAACGAAAAAATCTCAAAGAAAAAATCAACGATGGTTAGTTCACGGTTTTTTTCGGCTTTAAAATTTTATCCTTTCGATTTCGTTTTAATCTCTTTTCTTTGATGTTGAAGGACCAACAGACCAGGATATCAAGTTTTTTTTTCGAAAAGGATAACTTCAAATTTTCTCCTGTATTTGTAAGTTTTGGTCAAAATTTCAACGAAAAAATCTCAAAGAAAAAATCAACGATGGTTAGTTCACGGTTTTTTTCGGTCTTAAAATTTTATCCTTTCGATTTCATTTAAAATCTATTTTCTTTAATGTTTAAGAACCGACAGACCAAGATATCAAGATTTTTTACAAAAAAGATAACTTCAAATATGGTCCTGTATTTGTAAGTTTTGGTCCAAATTTCAACGAAAAAATTTCAAAGATAAAATCAACGATTGTTAGTTCATGGTTTTTTCGGGCTTAAAAGTTTATCCTTTCGATTTCGTTTAAAATCTCTTTTCATTGATGTTGAAGGACCAACAGACCAGGTAACCAAGATTTTTTTCTAAAAAGATAACTTCAATTTTGATCCTGTATTTGTAAGTTTTGGTCAAAATTTCAACGAAAAAATCTCAAAGAAAAAATTTACGATGGTTAGTTCACGGTTTTTTTCGGCTTTAAAATTTTATCCTTTCGATTTCGTTTAAAATCTCTTTTCATTGATGTTGAAGGACCAACAGACCAAGATATCAAGATTTTTTACGAAAAAGATAACTTCAATTTTGATCCTGTATTTGTAAGTTTTGGTCAAAATTTCAACGAAAAAATCTCAATGAAAAAATCAGCGATGGTTAGTTCACGGTTTTTTTCGGTCTTAAAATTTTATCCTTTTGATTTCATTTAAAATATATTTTCTTTGATGTTTAAGAACCAACAGACCAAGATATCAAGATTTTTTTCGAAAAAGATAACTTCAATTTTGGTCCCGTATTTGTAAGTTTTGGTCAAAATTTCAACGAAAAAATCTCAAAGAAAAAATTTACGATGGTTAGTTCACGGTTTTTTTCGGCTTTAAAATTTAATCCTTTCGATTTCGTTTAAAATCTCTTTTATTGATGTTGAAGAACCAACAGACCAAGATATCAAGATTTTTTACGAAAAAAAAAACTTCAATTTTGGTCCTGTATTGGTAAGTTTTGGTCAAAATTTCAACGAAAAAATCTTAAAGAAAAAATCCACGATGGTAAGTTCACCGTTTTTTTCGGCCTTAAATTTTTATCCCTTTGATTTCGTTTTATCCTCTTTTCTTTGATGTTGAAGGACCAACAGACCAGGATATCAAGTTTTTTTTTCGAAAAGGATAACTTCAAATTTTGTCCTGTATTTGTAAGTTTTGGTCCAAATTTCAACGAAAAAATCAACGATGGTTAGTTCAAGGTTTTTGGGCCTTTAAAGTTTATCCTTTCGATTTCGTTTAAAATTTCTTTTCATTGATGTTGAAGAACCAACAGACCAAGATATCAAGATTTTTTTCGAAAAAGATAACTTCAATTTTGGTCCCGTATTTGTAAGTTTTGGTCAAAATTTCAACGAAAAAATCTCAAAGAAAAAATCAACGATGGTTAGTTCATGGTTTTTTCGGGCTTAAAAGTTTATCCTTTCGATTTCGTTTAAAATCTCTTTTCATTGATGTTGAAGGACCAACAAACCAGGATATCAAGATTTTTTACTAAAAAGATAACTTCAATTTTGGTCCTGTATTTGTAAGTTTTGGTCAAAATTTCAACGAAAAAATCTAAAAGAAAAAACCAACGATGGTTAGTTCACGGTTTTTTTCGGCCTTAAAACATTATTTTTTCGATTTCGTTTAAAATCTCTTTTCTTTGATGTTGAAGGACCAACAGACCAGATATCAAGTTTTTTTTTCGAACATGATAACTTCAAATTTTGTACTGTATTTGTAAGTTTTGTTCAAAATTTCAACGAAAAAATCAACAATGGTTAGTTCAAGGTTTTTTCGGCCTTAAAAGTTTATCCTTTCGATTTCGTTTAAAATCTCTTTTCATTGTTGTTGAAGGACCAACATACCAAGATATCAAGATTTTTTACGAAAAAGATAACTTCAATTTTGGTCCTGTATTGGTAAGTTTTGGTCAAAATTTCAACGAAAAAATCTTAAAGAAAAAATCCACGATGGTAAGTTCACCGTTTTTTTCGGCCTTAAATTTTTATCCCTTTGATTTCGTTTTATCCTCTTTTCTTTGATGTTGAAGGACCAACAGACCAGGATATCAAGTTTTTTTTTCGAAAAGGATAACTTCAAATTTTGTCCTGTATTTGTAAGTTTTGGTCCAAATTTCAACGAAAAAATCAACGATGGTTAGTTCAAGGTTTTTTCGGCCTTTAAAGTTTATCCTTTCGATTTCGTTTAAAATTTCTTTTCATTGATGTTGAAGAACCAACAGACCAAGATATCAAGATTTTTTTCGAAAAAGATAACTTCAATTTTGGTCCCGTATTTGTAAGTTTTGGTCAAAATTTCAACGAAAAAATCTAAAAGAAAAAACCAACGATGGTTAGTTCACGGTTTTTTTCGGCCTTAAAACATTATTTTTTCGATTTCGTTTACAATCTCTTTTCTTTGATGTTGAAGGACCAACAGACCAGATATCAAGTTTTTTTTTCGAACATGATAACTTCAAATTTTGTACTGTATTTGTAAGTTTTGTTCAAAATTTCAACGAAAAAATCAACAATGGTTAGTTCAAGGTTTTTTCGGCCTTAAAAGTTTATCCTTTCAATTACGTTTAAAATCTCTTTTCTTTGATGTTGAAGGACCAACAGAACAAGATATCAAGTTTTTTTTTCGAAAAGGATAACTTCAAATTTTGTCTTGTATTTGTAAGTTTTGGTCAAAATTTCAACGAAAAAATCTCAAAGAAAAAATCAACGATGGTTAGTTCAAGATTGTTTCGACCGTAAAAGTTTATCCTTTCGATTTCGTTTAAAATCTCTTTTCATTTATGTTGAAGGACCAACAGACCAGGATATCAAGTTTTTTTTTCGAACAGGATAACTTCAATTTTGGTCCTGTATTTGTAAGTTTTGGTCAAAATTTCAAAGAAAAAATCAACGATGGTTAGTTCACGGTTTTTTTCGGTCCTAAAATTTTATTTTATCGATTTCATTTAAATTCTCTTTTCTTTGATGTTAAAGGACCAACAGACCAAGATATAAAGATTTTTTACGAAAAAGATAACTTCAATTTTGGTCCTGTATTTGTAAGTTTTGGTCAAAATTTCAAAGAAAAAATCAATGATGGTTAGTTCACGGTTTTTTTCGGTCTTAAAATTTTATCCTTTCAATTACGTTTAAAATCTCTTTTCTTTGATGTTGAAGGACCAACAGACCAAGATATCAAGTTTTTTTTTCGAAAAGGATAACTTCAAATTTTGTTTTGTATTTGTAAGTTTTGGTCAAAATTTCAACGAAAAAATCTCAAAGAAAAAATCAACGATGGTTAGTTCAAGGTTTTTTCGGCCTTAAAAGTTTATCCTTTCGATTTCGTTTAAAATCTCTTTTCTTTGATGTTGAAGGACCAACAGACCAAGATATCAAGTTTTTTTTCGAAAAAGATAACTTCTATTTTGGTCCTGTATTTGTAAGTTTTGGTCAAAATTTCAACGAAAAAATCTCAAAGAAAAAATCAACGATGGTTAGTTCACGGTTTTTTTCGGCCTTAAAATTTTATTCTTTCGATTTCATTTAAAATCTTTTTTCTTTGATGTGGAAGGACCAACAGACCATATATCAAGTTTTTTTTTCGAACAGGATAACTTCAAATTTTGTCCTGTATTTGTATGTTTTGGTCAAAATTTCAACGAAAAAATCTCAAAGAAAAAATCAACGATGGTTAGTTCAAGATTGTTTCGGCCGTAAAAGTTTATCCTTTCGATTTCGTTTAAAGTCTCTTTTCATTGATGTTGAAGGACCAACAGACCAGGTAACCAAGATTTTTTTCTAAAAAGATAACTTCAATTTTGATCCTGTATTTGTAAGTTTTGGTCAAAATTTCAACGAAAAAATCTCAAAGAAAAAATTTACGATGGTTAGTTCACGGTTTTTTTCGGCTTTAAAATTTTATCCTTTCGATTTCGTTTAAAATCTCTTTTCATTGATGTTGAAGGACCAACAGACCAAGATATCAAGATTTTTTACGAAAAAGATAACTTCAATTTTGATCCTGTATTTGTAAGTTTTGGTCAAAATTTCAACGAAAAAATCTCAATGAAAAAATCAGCGATGGTTAGTTCACGGTTTTTTTCGGTCTTAAAATTTTATCCTTTTGATTTCATTTAAAATATATTTTCTTTGATGTTTAAGAACCAACAGACCAAGATATCAAGATTTTTTTCGAAAAAGATAACTTCAATTTTGGTCCCGTATTTGTAAGTTTTGGTCAAAATTTCAACGAAAAAATCTCAAAGAAAAAATTTACGATGGTTAGTTCACGGTTTTTTTCGGCTTTAAAATTTAATCCTTTCGATTTCGTTTAAAATCTCTTTTATTGATGTTGAAGAACCAACAGACCAAGATATCAAGATTTTTTACGAAAAAAAAAACTTCAATTTTGGTCCTGTATTGGTAAGTTTTGGTCAAAATTTCAACGAAAAAATCTTAAAGAAAAAATCCACGATGGTAAGTTCACCGTTTTTTTCGGCCTTAAATTTTTATCCCTTTGATTTCGTTTTATCCTCTTTTCTTTGATGTTGAAGGACCAACAGACCAGGATATCAAGTTTTTTTTTCGAAAAGGATAACTTCAAATTTTGTCCTGTATTTGTAAGTTTTGGTCCAAATTTCAACGAAAAAATCAACGATGGTTAGTTCAAGGTTTTTTCGGCCTTTAAAGTTTATCCTTTCGATTTCGTTTAAAATTTCTTTTCATTGATGTTGAAGAACCAACAGACCAAGATATCAAGATTTTTTTCGAAAAAGATAACTTCAATTTTGGTCCCGTATTTGTAAGTTTTGGTCAAAATTTCAACGAAAAAATCTCAAAGAAAAAATCAACGATGGTTAGTTCATGGTTTTTTCGGGCTTAAAAGTTTATCCTTTCGATTTCGTTTAAAATCTCTTTTCATTGATGTTGAAGGACCAACAAACCAGGATATCAAGATTTTTTACTAAAAAGATAACTTCAATTTTGGTCCTGTATTTGTAAGTTTTGGTCAAAATTTCAACGAAAAAATCTAAAAGAAAAAACCAACGATGGTTAGTTCACGGTTTTTTTCGGCCTTAAAACATTATTTTTTCGATTTCGTTTAAAATCTCTTTTCTTTGATGTTGAAGGACCAACAGACCAGATATCAAGTTTTTTTTTCGAACATGATAACTTCAAATTTTGTACTGTATTTGTAAGTTTTGTTCAAAATTTCAACGAAAAAATCAACAATGGTTAGTTCAAGGTTTTTTCGGCCTTAAAAGTTTATCCTTTCGATTTCGTTTAAAATCTCTTTTCATTGTTGTTGAAGGACCAACATACCAAGATATCAAGATTTTTTACGAAAAAGATAACTTCAATTTTGGTCCTGTATTGGTAAGTTTTGGTCAAAATTTCAACGAAAAAATCTTAAAGAAAAAATCCACGATGGTAAGTTCACCGTTTTTTTCGGCCTTAAATTTTTATCCCTTTGATTTCGTTTTATCCTCTTTTCTTTGATGTTGAAGGACCAACAGACCAGGATATCAAGTTTTTTTTTCGAAAAGGATAACTTCAAATTTTGTCCTGTATTTGTAAGTTTTGGTCCAAATTTCAACGAAAAAATCAACGATGGTTAGTTCAAGGTTTTTTCGGCCTTTAAAGTTTATCCTTTCGATTTCGTTTAAAATTTCTTTTCATTGATGTTGAAGAACCAACAGACCAAGATATCAAGATTTTTTTCGAAAAAGATAACTTCAATTTTGGTCCCGTATTTGTAAGTTTTGGTCAAAATTTCAACGAAAAAATCTAAAAGAAAAAACCAACGATGGTTAGTTCACGGTTTTTTTCGGCCTTAAAACATTATTTTTTCGATTTCGTTTAAAATCTCTTTTCTTTGATGTTGAAGGACCAACAGACCAGATATCAAGTTTTTTTTTCGAACATGATAACTTCAAATTTTGTACTGTATTTGTAAGTTTTGTTCAAAATTTCAACGAAAAAATCAACAATGGTTAGTTCAAGGTTTTTTCGGCCTTAAAAGTTTATCCTTTCAATTACGTTTAAAATCTCTTTTCTTTGATGTTGAAGGACCAACAGAACAAGATATCAAGTTTTTTTTTCGAAAAGGATAACTTCAAATTTTGTCTTGTATTTGTAAGTTTTGGTCAAAATTTCAACGAAAAAATCTCAAAGAAAAAATCAACGATGGTTAGTTCAAGATTGTTTCGACCGTAAAAGTTTATCCTTTCGATTTCGTTTAAAATCTCTTTTCATTTATGTTGAAGGACCAACAGACCAGGATATCAAGTTTTTTTTTCGAACAGGATAACTTCAATTTTGGTCCTGTATTTGTAAGTTTTGGTCAAAATTTCAAAGAAAAAATCAACGATGGTTAGTTCACGGTTTTTTTCGGTCCTAAAATTTTATTTTATCGATTTCATTTAAATTCTCTTTTCTTTGATGTTAAAGGACCAACAGACCAAGATATAAAGATTTTTTACGAAAAAGATAACTTCAATTTTGGTCCTGTATTTGTAAGTTTTGGTCAAAATTTCAAAGAAAAAATCAATGATGGTTAGTTCACGGTTTTTTTCGGTCTTAAAATTTTATCCTTTCAATTACGTTTAAAATCTCTTTTCTTTGATGTTGAAGGACCAACAGACCAAGATATCAAGTTTTTTTTTCGAAAAGGATAACTTCAAATTTTGTTTTGTATTTGTAAGTTTTGGTCAAAATTTCAACGAAAAAATCTCAAAGAAAAAATCAACGATGGTTAGTTCAAGGTTTTTTCGGCCTTAAAAGTTTATCCTTTCGATTTCGTTTAAAATCTCTTTTCTTTGATGTTGAAGGACCAACAGACCAAGATATCAAGTTTTTTTTCGAAAAAGATAACTTCTATTTTGGTCCTGTATTTGTAAGTTTTGGTCAAAATTTCAACGAAAAAATCTCAAAGAAAAAATCAACGATGGTTAGTTCACGGTTTTTTTCGGCCTTAAAATTTTATTCTTTCGATTTCATTTAAAATCTTTTTTCTTTGATGTGGAAGGACGAACAGACCATATATCAAGTTTTTTTTTCGAACAGGATAACTTCAAATTTTGTCCTGTATTTGTATGTTTTGGTCAAAATTTCAACGAAAAAATCTCAAAGAAAAAATCAACGATGGTTAGTTCAAGATTGTTTCGGCCGTAAAAGTTTATCCTTTCGATTTCGTTTAAAGTCTCTTTTCATTGATGTTGAACAACCAACAGACCAGGATATCAAGATTTTTTTCAAACAGGATAACTTCAAATTTTGTCCTGTATTTGTAAGTTTTGGTCAAAATTTCAAAGAAAAAATCAACGATGGTTAGTTCACGGTTTTTTTCGGCCTTAAATTTTTATCCTTTTGATTTCGTTTAAAATCTCTTTTCTTTGATGTTGAAGGACCAACAGACCAAGATATCAAGATTTTTAACGAAAAAGATAACTTCAATTTTGGTCCTGTATTTGTAAGTTTTGGTCAAAATTTCAACGAAAAAATCTCAAAGAAAAAATCAACGATTGTTAGTTCATGGTTTTTTCGGGCTTAAAAGTTTATCCTTTCGATTTCGTTTAAAATCTCTTTTCAATGATGTTGAAGGACCAACAGACCAGGTAATCAAGATTTTTTTCTAAAAAGATAACTTCAATTTTGGTCCTGTTTTTGTAAGTTTTGGTCAAAATTTCAACGAAAAAATCTAAAAGAAAAAATCAACGATGGTTAGTTCACGGTTTTTTTCGGCCTTTAATTTTTATCCTTTTGATTTCGTTTAAAATATCTTTTCTTGAATGTTGAAGGACCAACAGACCAAGATATCAAGATTTTTTACGAAAAAGATAACTTCAATTTTGGTCCTGTATTGGTAAGTTTTGGTCAAAATTTCAACGAAAAAATCTCAAAGAAAAAATCCACGATGGTAAGTTCACGGTTTTTTTCGGCCTTTAATTTTTATCCTTTTGATTTCGTTTAAAATATCTTTTCTTGGATGTTGAAGGACCAACAGACCAAGATATCAAGATTTTTTACGAAAAGATAACTTCAATTTTGGTCCTGTTTTTGTAAGTTTTGGTCAAAATTTCAACGAAAAAATCTAAAAGAAAAAATCAACGATGGTTAGTTCACGGTTTTTTTCGGCCTTTAATTTTTATCCTTTTGATTTCGTTTAAAATCTCTTTTCATTGATGTTGAAGGACCAACAGACCAGGTAATCAAGATTTTTTTCTAAAAAGATAACTTCAATTTTGGTCCTGTTTTTGTAAGTTTTGGTCAAAATTTCAACGAAAAAATCTAAAAGAAAAAATCAACGATGGTTAGTTCACGGTTTTTTTCGGCCTTTAATTTTTATCCTTTTGATTTCGTTTAAAATCTCTTTTCATTGATGTTGAAGGACCAACAGACCAGGTAATCAAGATTTTTTTCTAAAAAGATAACTTCAATTTTGGTCCTGTTTTTGTAAGTTTTGGTCAAAATTTCAACGAAAAAATCTAAAAGAAAAAATCAACGATGGTTAGTTCACGGTTTTTTTCGGCCTTTAATTTTTATCCTTTTGATTTCGTTTAAAATATCTTTTCTTGGATGTTGAAGGACCAACAGACCAAGATATCAAGATTTTTTACGAAAAGATAACTTCAATTTTGGTCCTGTTTTTGTAAGTTTTGGTCAAAATTTCAACGAAAAAATCTAAAAGAAAAAATCAACGATGGTTAGTTCACGGTTTTTTTCGGCCTTAAAATTTTATTCTTTCGATTTCGTTTAAAATCTCTTTTCTTGGATGTTGAAGGACCAACAGACCAAGATATCAAGATTTTTTACGAAAAGATAACTTCAATTTTGGTCCTGTTTTTGTAAGTTTTGGTCAAAATTTCAACGAAAAAATCTCAAAGAAAAAATCAACGATTGTTAGTTCATGGTTTTTTCGGGCTTAAAAGTTTATCCTTTCGATTTCGTTTAAAATCTCTTTTCAATGATGTTGAAGGACCAACAGACCAGGTAATCAAGATTTTTTTCTAAAAAGATAACTTCAATTTTGGTCCTGTTTTTGTAAGTTTTGGTCAAAATTTCAACGAAAAAATCTAAAAGAAAAAATCAACGATGGTTAGTTCACGGTTTTTTTCGGCCTTTAATTTTTATCCTTTTGATTTCGTTTAAAATCTCTTTTCATTGATGTTGAAGGACCAACAGACCAGGTAATCAAGATTTTTTTCTAAAAAGATAACTTCAATTTTGGTCCTGTTTTTGTAAGTTTTGGTCAAAATTTCAACGAAAAAATCTAAAAGAAAAAATCAACGATGGTTAGTTCACGGTTTTTTTCGGCCTTTAATTTTTATCCTTTTGATTTCGTTTAAAATATCTTTTCTTGGATGTTGAAGGACCAACAGACCAAGATATCAAGATTTTTTACGAAAAGATAACTTCAATTTTGGTCCTGTTTTTGTAAGTTTTGGTCAAAATTTCAACGAAAAAATCTAAAAGAAAAAATCAACGATGGTTAGTTCACGGTTTTTTTCGGCCTTAAAATTTTATTCTTTCGATTTCGTTTAAAATCTCTTTTCTTTGATGTTGAAGGACCAACAGACCAGATATCAAGTTTTTTTTTCGAACAGGATAACTTCAATTTTGGTCCTGTATTTGTAAGTTTTGGTCAAAATTTCAAAGAAAAAATCAACGATGGTTAGTTCACGGTTTTTTTCGGTCCTAAAATTTTATTTTATCGTTTTCATTTAAATTCTCTTTTCTTTGATGTTAAAGGACCAACAGACCAAGATATCAAGATTTTTTTCGAAAAAGATAACTTCAATTTTGGTCCTGTATTTGTATGTTTTGGTCAAAATTTCAACGAAAAAATCAACGATGGTTAGTTCAAGGTTTTTTCGGCCTTAAATTTTTTTCTTTCGATTTCGTTTAAAATCTCTTTTCTTTGATGTTGAAGGACCAACAGACCAGATATCAAGTTTTTTTTTCGAACAGGATAACTTCAATTTTGGTCCTGTATTTGTAAGTTTTGGTCAAAATTTCAAAGAAAAAATCAACGATGGTTAGTTCACGGTTTTTTTCGGTCCTAAAATTTTATTTTATCGATTTCATTTAAATTCTCTTTTCTTTGATGTTAAAGGACCAACAGACCAAGATATCAAGATTTTTTTCGAAAAAGATAACTTCAATTTTGGTCCTGTATTTGTATGTTTTGGTCAAAATTTCAACGAAAAAATCAACGATGGTTAGTTCAAGGTTTTTTCGACCTTAAAAGTTTATCCTTTCGATTTCGTTTAAAATCTCTTTTCATTGATGTTTAAGGACCAACAGACCAAGATATCAAGATTTTTTACGAAAAAGATAACTTCAATTTTGGTCCTGTATTTGTAAGTTTTGGTCAAAATTTCAACGAAAATATTACAAAGAAAATACCAACGAAGGTAAGTTCACGGTTTTTTTCGGCCTTAAAACTTTATTCTTTCGATTTCGTTTAAAATCTCTTTTCTTTGATGTTGAAGGACCAACAGACCAGATATCAAGTTTTTTTTTCGAACAGGATAACTTCAAATTTTGACCTGTATTTGTAAGTTTTGGTCAAAATTTCAACGAAAAAATCAACGATGGTTAGTTCAAGGTTTTTTCGGCCTTTAAAGTTTATCCTTTCGATTTCGTTTAAAATTTCTTTTCATTGATGTTGAAGAACCAACAGACCAAGATATCAAGATTTTTTTCGAAAAAGATAACTTCAATTTTGGTCCCGTATTTGTAAGTTTTGGTCAAAATTTCAACGAAAAAATCTCAAAGAAAAAATCAACGATGGTTAGTTCATGGTTTTTTCGGGCTTAAAAGTTTATCCTTTCGATTTCGTTTAAAATTCCTTTTTCATTGATGTTTAAGGACCAACAGACCAGATATCAAGTTTTTTTTTCGAACAGGATAACTTCAAATTTTGTCCTGTATTTGTAAGTTTTGGTCAAAATTTCAACGAAAAAATCAACAATGGTTAGTTCAAGGTTTTTTCGGCCTTTAAAGTTTATCCTTTCGATTTCGTTTAAAATTTCTTTTCATTGATGTTCAAGTACCAACAGACCAAGATATCAAGATTTTTTTCGAAAAAGATAACTTCAATTTTGGTCCCGTATTTGTAAGTTTTGGTCAAAATTTTAACGAAAAAATCTCAAAGAAAAAATCAACGATGGTTAGTTCATGGTTTTTTCGGGCTTAAAAGTTTATCCTTTCGATTTCGTTTAAAATCTCTTTTCTTTGATGTTGAAGGACCAACAGACCAGATATCAAGTTTTTTTTTCGAACAGGATAACTTCAAATTTTGTCCTGTATTTGTAAGTTTTGGTCAAAATTTCAACGAAAAAATCAACAATGGTTAGTTCAAGGTTTTTTCGGCCTTTAAAGTTTATCCTTTCGATTTCGTTTAAATTTTCTTTTCATTGATGTTTAAGAACCAACAGACCAAGATATCAAGATTTTTTACGAAAAAGATAACTTCAATTTTGGTCCCGTATTTGTAAGTTTTGGTCAAAATTTCAACGAAAAAATCTCAAAGAAAAAATCAACGATGGTTAGTTCATGGTTTTTTCGGGCTTAAAAGTTTATCCTTTCGATTTCGTTTAAAATCTCTTTTCATTGATGTTGAAAGACCAACAGACCAAGATATCAAGATTTTTTACGAAAAAGATAACTTCAATTTTGGTCCTGTATTGGTAAGTTTTGGTCAAAATTTCAACGAAAAAATCTCAAAGATAAAATCCACGATGGTAAGTTCACGGTTTTTTTCGGCCTTAAATTTTTATCCTTTTGATTTCGTTTAAAATATCTTTTCTTAGATGTTGAAGGACCAACAGACCAAGATATCAAGATTTTTAACGAAAAAGATAACTTCAATTTTGGTCCTGTATTTGTAAGTTTTGGTCAAAATTTCAACGAAAAAATCTCAAAGATAAAATCAACGATTGTTAGTTCATGGTTTTTTCAGGTTTACAAGTTTTTCCTTTCGATTTCGTTTAAAATCTCTTTTCATTGATGTTGAAGGACCAACAGACCAGTTATTCAAGATTTTTTTCGAAAAAGATAACTTCATTTTTGGTCCTGTATTTGTAAGTTTTGGTCAACATTTCAACGAAAATATTACAAAGAAAAAACCAACGAAGGTAAGTTCACGGTTTTTTTCGGCCTTAAAACTTTATTCTTTCGATTTCGTTTAAAATCTCTTTTCTTTAATGTTGAAGGACCAACAGACCAGATATCAAGTTTTTTTTTCGAACAGGATAACTTCAAATTTTGACCTGTATTTGTAAGTTTTGGTCAAAATTTCAACGAAAAAATCAACGATGGTTAGTTCAAGGTTTTTTCGGCCTTTAAAGTTTATCCTTTCGATTTCGTTTAAAATTTCTTTTCATTGATGTTGAAGAACCAACAGACCAAGATATCAAGATTTTTTTCGAAAAAGATAACTTCAATTTTGGTCCCGTATTTGTAAGTTTTGGTCAAAATTTCAACGAAAAAATCTCAAAGAAAAAATCAACGATGGTTAGTTCATGGTTTTTTCGGGCTTAAAAGTTTATCCTTTCGATTTCGTTTAAAATTCCTTTTTCATTGATGTTTAAGGACCAACAGACCAGATATCAAGTTTTTTTTTCGAACAGGATAACTTCAAATTTTGTCCTGTATTTGTAAGTTTTGGTCAAAATTTCAACGAAAAAATCAACAATGGTTAGTTCAAGGTTTTTTCGGCCTTTAAAGTTTATCCTTTCGATTTCGTTTAAAATTTCTTTTCATTGATGTTCAAGTACCAACAGACCAAGATATCAAGATTTTTTTCGAAAAAGATAACTTCAATTTTGGTCCCGTATTTGTAAGTTTTGGTCAAAATTTTAACGAAAAAATCTCAAAGAAAAAATCAACGATGGTTAGTTCATGGTTTTTTCGGGCTTAAAAGTTTATCCTTTCGATTTCGTTTAAAATCTCTTTTCTTTGATGTTGAAGGACCAACAGACCAGATATCAAGTTTTTTTTTCGAACAGGATAACTTCAAATTTTGTCCTGTATTTGTAAGTTTTGGTCAAAATTTCAACGAAAAAATCAACAATGGTTAGTTCAAGGTTTTTTCGGCCTTTAAAGTTTATCCTTTCGATTTCGTTTAAAATTTCTTTTCATTGATGTTCAAGTACCAACAGACCAAGATATCAAGATTTTTTTCGAAAAAGATAACTTCAATTTTGGTCCCGTATTTGTAAGTTTTGGTCAAAATTTTAACGAAAAAATCTCAAAGAAAAAATCAACGATGGTTAGTTCATGGTTTTTTCGGGCTTAAAAGTTTATCCTTTCGATTTCGTTTAAAATCTCTTTTCTTTGATGTTGAAGGACCAACAGACCAGATATCAAGTTTTTTTTTCGAACAGGATAACTTCAAATTTTGTCCTGTATTTGTAAGTTTTGGTCAAAATTTCAACGAAAAAATCAACAATGGTTAGTTCAAGGTTTTTTCGGCCTTTAAAGTTTATCCTTTCGATTTCGTTTAAATTTTCTTTTCATTGATGTTTAAGAACCAACAGACCAAGATATCAAGATTTTTTACGAAAAAGATAACTTCAATTTTGGTCCCGTATTTGTAAGTTTTGGTCAAAATTTCAACGAAAAAATCTCAAAGAAAAAATCAACGATGGTTAGTTCATGGTTTTTTCGGGCTTAAAAGTTTATCCTTTCGATTTCGTTTAAAATTCCTTTTTCATTGATGTTTAAGGACCAACAGACCAGATATCAAGTTTTTTTTTCGAACAGGATAACTTCAAATTTTGTCCTGTATTTGTAAGTTTTGGTCAAAATTTCAACGAAAAAATCAACGATGGTTAGTTCAAGGTTTTTTCGGCCTTTAAAGTTTATCCTTTCGATTTCGTTAAAAATTTCTTTTCATTGATGTTGAAGAACCAACAGACCAAGATATCAAGATTTTTTTCGAAAAAGATAACTTCAATTTTGGTCCCGTATTTGTAAGTTTTGGTCAAAATTTCAACGAAAAAATCTCAAAGAAAAATTCAACGATGGTTAGTTCATGGTTTTTTCGGGCTTAAAAGTTTATCCTTTCGATTTCGTTTAAAATTCCTTTTTCATTGATGTTTAAGGACCAACAGACCAGATATCAAGTTTTTTTTTCGAACAGGATAACTTCAAATTTTGTCCTGTATTTGTAAGTTTTGGTCAAAATTTCAACGAAAAAATCAACAATGGTTAGTTCAAGGTTTTTTCGGCCTTTAAAGTTTATCCTTTCGATTTCGTTTAAAATTTCTTTTCATTGATGTTCAAGTACCAACAGACCAAGATATCAAGATTTTTTTCGAAAAAGATAACTTCAATTTTGGTCCCGTATTTGTAAGTTTTGGTCAAAATTTTAACGAAAAAATCTCAAAGAAAAAATCAACGATGGTTAGTTCATGGTTTTTTCGGGCTTAAAAGTTTATCCTTTCGATTTCGTTTAAAATCTCTTTTCTTTGATGTTGAAGGACCAACAGACCAGATATCAAGTTTTTTTTTCGAACAGGATAACTTCAAATTTTGTCCTGTATTTGTAAGTTTTGGTCAAAATTTCAACGAAAAAATCTCAAAGAAAAAATCAACGATGGTTAGTTCAAGGTTTTTTCGGCCTTAAAAGTTTATCCTTTCGATTTCGTTTAAAATCTCTTTTCATTGATCTTGAAGGACCAACAGACCAGTTAATCAAGATTTTTTTCGAAAAAGATAACTTCAATTTTGGTCCTGTATTTGTAAGTTTTGGTCAAAATTTCAACGAAAATATTACAAAGAAAATACCAACGAAGGTAAGTTCACGGTTTTTTTCGGCCTTAAAACTTTATTCTTTCGATTTCGTTTAAAATCTCTTTTCTTTGATGTTGAAGGACCAACAGACCAGATATCAAGTTTTTTTTTCGAACAGGATAACTTCAAATTTTGACCTGTATTTGTAAGTTTTGGTCAAAATTTCAACGAAAAAATCAACGATGGTTAGTTCAAGGTTTTTTCGGCCTTTAAAGTTTATCCTTTCGATTTCGTTTAAAATTTCTTTTCATTGATGTTGAAGAACCAACAGACCAAGATATCAAGATTTTTTTCGAAAAAGATAACTTCAATTTTGGTCCCGTATTTGTAAGTTTTGGTCAAAATTTCAACGAAAAAATCTCAAAGAAAAAATCAACGATGGTTAGTTCATGGTTTTTTCGGGCTTAAAAGTTTATCCTTTCGATTTCGTTTAAAATTCCTTTTTCATTGATGTTTAAGGACCAACAGACCAGATATCAAGTTTTTTTTTCGAACAGGATAACTTCAAATTTTGTCCTGTATTTGTAAGTTTTGGTCAAAATTTCAACGAAAAAATCAACAATGGTTAGTTCAAGGTTTTTTCGGCCTTTAAAGTTTATCCTTTCGATTTCGTTTAAAATTTCTTTTCATTGATGTTCAAGTACCAACAGACCAAGATATCAAGATTTTTTTCGAAAAAGATAACTTCAATTTTGGTCCCGTATTTGTAAGTTTTGGTCAAAATTTTAACGAAAAAATCTCAAAGAAAAAATCAACGATGGTTAGTTCATGGTTTTTTCGGGCTTAAAAGTTTATCCTTTCGATTTCGTTTAAAATCTCTTTTCTTTGATGTTGAAGGACCAACAGACCAGATATCAAGTTTTTTTTTCGAACAGGATAACTTCAAATTTTGTCCTGTATTTGTAAGTTTTGGTCAAAATTTCAACGAAAAAATCAACAATGGTTAGTTCAAGGTTTTTTCGGCCTTTAAAGTTTATCCTTTCGATTTCGTTTAAATTTTCTTTTCATTGATGTTTAAGAACCAACAGACCAAGATATCAAGATTTTTTACGAAAAAGATAACTTCAATTTTGGTCCCGTATTTGTAAGTTTTGGTCAAAATTTCAACGAAAAAATCTCAAAGAAAAAATCAACGATGGTTAGTTCATGGTTTTTTCGGGCTTAAAAGTTTATCCTTTCGATTTCGTTTAAAATCTCTTTTCATTGATGTTGAAAGACCAACAGACCAAGATATCAAGATTTTTTACGAAAAAGATAACTTCAATTTTGGTCCTGTATTGGTAAGTTTTGGTCAAAATTTCAACGAAAAAATCTCAAAGATAAAATCCATGATGGTAAGTTCACGGTTTTTTTCGGCCTTAAATTTTTATCCTTTTGATTTCGTTTAAAATATCTTTTCTTAGATGTTGAAGGACCAACAGACCAAGATATCAAGATTTTTAACGAAAAAGATAACTTCAATTTTGGTCCTGTATTTGTAAGTTTTGGTCAAAATTTCAACGAAAAAATCTCAAAGATAAAATCAACGATTGTTAGTTCATGGTTTTTTCAGGTTTACAAGTTTTTCCTTTCGATTTCGTTTAAAATCTCTTTTCATTGATGTTGAAGGACCAACAGACCAGTTATTCAAGATTTTTTTCGAAAAAGATAACTTCATTTTTGGTCCTGTATTTGTAAGTTTTGGTCAAAATTTCAACGAAAATATTACAAAGAAAAAACCAACGAAGGTAAGTTCACGGTTTTTTTCGGCCTTAAAACTTTATTCTTTCGATTTCGTTTAAAATCTCTTTTCTTTGATGTTGAAGGACCAACAGACCAGATATCAAGTTTTTTTTTCGAACAGGATAACTTCAAATTTTGACCTGTATTTGTAAGTTTTGGTCAAAATTTCAACGAAAAAATCAACGATGGTTAGTTCAAGGTTTTTTCGGCCTTTAAAGTTTATCCTTTCGATTTCGTTTAAAATTTCTTTTCATTGATGTTGAAGAACCAACAGACCAAGATATCAAGATTTTTTTCGAAAAAGATAACTTCAATTTTGGTCCCGTATTTGTAAGTTTTGGTCAAAATTTCAACGAAAAAATCTCAAAGAAAAATTCAACGATGGTTAGTTCATGGTTTTTTCGGGCTTAAAAGTTTATCCTTTCGATTTCGTTTAAAATTCCTTTTTCATTGATGTTTAAGGACCAACAGACCAGATATCAAGTTTTTTTTTCGAACAGGATAACTTCAAATTTTGTCCTGTATTTGTATGTTTTGGTCAAAATTTCAACGAAAAAATCTCAAAGAAAAAATCAACGATGGTTAGTTCAAGATTGTTTCGGCCGTAAAAGTTTATCCTTTCGATTTCGTTTAAAATCTCTTTTCATTGATGTTGAAGGACCAACAGACCAGGTAATCAAGATTTTTTTCTAAAAAGATAACTTCAATTTTGGTCCTGTTTTTGTAAGTTTTGGTCAAAATTTCAACGAAAAAATCTAAAAGAAAAAATCAACAATGCTTAGTTCACGGTTTTTTTCGGCCTTAAAATTTTATTCTTTCGATTTCGTTTAAATTCTTATTTCTTTGATGTTGAAGGACCAAGAGACCAGATATCAAGATTTTTTTCGAAAAAGATAACTTCAATTTTGATCCTGTATTTGTAAGTTTTGGTCAAAATTTCAACGAAAAAATCTCAAAGAAAAAATCCACGATGGTAAGTTCACGGTTTTTTTCATCATATAAAATTTTATCCTTTCGATTTCGTTTAAAATATCTTTTCTTTGATGTTGAAGGACCAACAGACCAGGTAACCAAGATTTTTTTCTAAAAAGATAACTTCAATTTTGATCCTGTATTTGTAAGTTTTGGTCAAAATTTCAACGAAAAAATCTAAAAGAAAAAATCAACAATGCTTAGTTCACGGTTTTTTTCGGCCTTAAAATTTTATTCTTTCGATTTCGTTTAAATTCTTATTTCTTTGATGTTGAAGGACCAAGAGACCAGATATCAAGATTTTTTTCGAAAAAGATAACTTCAATTTTGGTCCCGTATTTGTAAGTTTTGGTCAAAATTTCAACGAAAAAATCTCAAAGAAAAAATCCACGATGGTAAGTTCACGGTTTTTTTCATCATATAAAATTTTATCCTTTCGATTTCGTTTAAAATATCTTTTCTTTGATGTTGAAGGACCAACAGACCAAGTTATCAAGTTTTTTTTCGAAAAAGATAACTTCAATTTTGGTCCTGTATTTGTAAGTTTTGGTCAAAATTTCAACGAAAAAATCTAAAAGAAAAAACCAACGATGGTTAGTTCACGGTTTTTTTCGGCCTTAAAATTTTATTCGTTCGATTTCGTTTAAAATCTCTTTTCTTTGATGTTTAAGGACCAACAGACCAGATATCAAGTTTTTTTTTCGAACAGGATAACTTCAAATTTTGTCCTGTATTTGTAAGGTTTGTTCCAAATTTCAACGAAAAAATCTCAAAGAAAAAATCAACGATGGTTAGTTCAAGATTGTTTCGGCCGTAAAAGTTTATCCTTTCGATTTCGTTTAAAGTCTCTTTTCATTGATGTTGAAGGACCAACAGACCAGTATATCAAGTTTTTTTTTCGAACAGGATAACTTCAATTTTGGTCAAAATTTCAAAGAAAAAATCAACGATGGTTAGTTCACGGTTTTTTTCGGTCTTAAAATTTTATTTTTTCGATTTCATTTAAAATCTCTTTTCTTTGATGTAGAAGGAACAACAGACCAAGATATCAATTTTTTTTCGAAAAGGATAACTTCAATTTTGGTCCTGTATTTGTAAGTTTTGGTCAAAATTTCAACGAAAAAATCTAAAAGAAAAAATCAACGATGGTTAGTTCACGGTTTTTTTCGGCCTTTAATTTTTATCCTTTTGATTTCGTTTAAAATATCTTTTCTTGGATGTTGAAGGACCAACAGACCAAGATATCAAGATTTTTTACGAAAAAGATAACTTCAATTTTGGTCCTGTATTGGTAAGTTTTGGTCAAAATTTCAACGAAAAAATCTCAAAGAAAAAATCCACGATGGTAACTTCACGGTTTTTTTCGGCCTTAAAATTTTATCCTTTCAATTTCGTTTTAAATCTCTTTTCTTTGATGTTGAAGGACCAACAGACCAAGGTATCAAGTATTTTTTTCGAAAAAGATAACTTCAATTTTGGTCCTGTATTTGTAAGTTTTGGTCAAAATTTCAACGAAAAAATCTTGAAGAAAAAATCCACGATGGTTAGTTCACGGTTTTTTTCGGCCTTAAATTTTTATCCTTTTGATTTCGTTTAAAATCTCTTTTCTTTGATGTTGAAGGACCAACAGACCAAGATATCAAGATTTTTAACGAAAAAGATAACTTCAATTTTGGTCCTGTATTTGTAAGTTTTGGTCAAAATTTCAACGAAAAAATCTCAAAGAAAAAATCAACGATGGTTAGTTCAAGATTGTTTCGGCCGTAAAAGTTTATCCTTTCGATTTCGTTTAAAGTCTCTTTTCATTGATGTTGAAGGAACAACAGACCAGGATATCAAGTTTTTTTTCCGAACAGGATAACTTCAATTTTGGTCCTGTATTTGTAAGTTTTGGTCAAAATTTCAAAGAAAAAATCAACGATGGTTAGTTCACGGTTTTTTTCGGTATTAAAATTTTATTTTTTCGATTTCATTTATATCTCTTTTCTTTGATGTAGAAGGAACAACAGACCAATATATCAATTTTTTTTCGAAAAGGATAACTTCAATTTTGGTCCTGTATTTGTATGTTTTGGTCAAAATTTCAACGAAAAAATCTCAAAGAAAAAAACAAAGATGGTTAGTTCAAGGTTTTTTCGGCCTTAAAAGTTTATCCTTTCGATTTCGTTTAAAATCTCTTTTCATTGTTGTTGAAGGACCAACAGACCAAGATATCAAGATTTTTTACGAAAAAGATAACTTCAATTTTGGTCCTGTATTTGTAAGTTTTGGTCAAAATTTCAACGAAAAAATCTCAAAGAAAAAATCCACGATGGTAAATTCACGGTTTTTTTTCGGCCTTAAAATTTTATCCTTTCAATTACGTTTAAAATTTCTTTTCTTTGATGTTGAAGGACCAACAGACCAAGATATCAAGTTTTTTTTTCGAAAAGGATAACTTCAAATTTTGTCTTGTATTTGTAAGTTTTGGTCAAAATTTCAACGAAAAAATCTCAAAGAAAAAATCAACGATGGTTAGTTCAAGATTGTTTCGACCGTAAAAGTTTATCCTTTCGATTACGTTTAAAATCTCTTTTCATTTATGTTGAAGGACCAACAGACCAGGATATCAAGTTTTTTTTTCGAACAGGATAACTTCAATTTTGGTCCTGTATTTGTAAGTTTTGGTCAAAATTTCAAAGAAAAAATCAACGATGGTTAGTTCACGGTTTTTTTCGGTCCTAAAATTTTATTTTATCGATTTCATTTAAATTCTCTTTTCTTTGATGTTAAAGGACCAACAGACCAAGATATCAAGATTTTTTTCGAAAAAGATAACTTCAATTTTGGTCCTGTATTTGTATGTTTTGGTCAAAATTTCAACGAAAAAATCAACGATGGTTAGTTCAAGGTTTTTTCGGCCTTAAAAGTTTATCCTTTCGATTTCGTTTAAAATCTCTTTTCATTGATGTTGAAGGACCAACAGACCAAGATATCAAGATTTTTTACGAAAAAGATAACTTCAATTTTGGTCCTGTATTTGTAAGTTTTGGTCAAAATTTCAAAGAAAAAATCAATGATGGTTAGTTCACGGTTTTTTTCGGTTTTAAAATTTTATCCTTTCAATTACGTTTAAAATCTCTTTTCTTTGATGTTGAAGGACCAACAGACCAAGATATCAAGTTTTTTTTTCGAAAAGGATAACTTCAAATTTTGTTTTGTATTTGTAAGTTTTGGTCAAAATTTCAACGAAAAAATCTCAAAGAAAAAATCAACGATGGTTAGTTCAAGGTTTTTTCGGCCTTAAAAGTTTATCCTTTCGATTTCGTTTAAAATCTCTTTTCTTTGATGTTGAAGGACCAACAGACCAAGATATCAAGTTTTTTTTCGAAAAAGATAACTTCTATTTTGGTCCTGTATTTGTAAGTTTTGGTCAAAATTTCAACGAAAAAATCTCAAAGAAAAAATCAACGATGGTTAGTTCACGGTTTTTTTCGGCCTTAAAATTTTATTCTTTCGATTTCATTTAAAATCTTTTTTCTTTGATGTGGAAGGACCAACAGACCATATATCAAGTTTTTTTTTCGAACAGGATAACTTCAAATTTTGTCCTGTATTTGTATGTTTTGGTCAAAATTTCAACGAAAAAATCTCAAAGAAAAAATCAACGATGGTTAGTTCAAGATTGTTTCGGCCGTAAAAGTTTATCCTTTCGATTTCGTTTAAAGTCTCTTTTCATTGATGTTGAACAACCAACAGACCAGGATATCAAGATTTTTTTCAAACAGGATAACTTCAAATTTTTCGGCCTTAAATTTTTATCCTTTTGATTTCGTTTAAAATCTCTTTTCTTTGATGTTGAAGGACCAACAGACCAAGATATCAAGATTTTTAACGAAAAAGATAACTTCAATTTTGGTCCTGTATTTGTAAGTTTTGGTCAAAATTTCAACGAAAAAATCTCAAAGAAAAAATCAACGATTGTTAGTTCATGGTTTTTTCGGGCTTAAAAGTTTATCCTTTCGATTTCGTTTAAAATCTCTTTTCAATGATGTTGAAGGACCAACAGACCAGGTAATCAAGATTTTTTTCTAAAAAGATAACTTCAATTTTGGTCCTGTTTTTGTAAGTTTTGGTCAAAATTTCAACGAAAAAATCTAAAAGAAAAAATCAACGATGGTTAGTTCACGGTTTTTTTCGGCCTTTAATTTTTATCCTTTTGATTTCGTTTAAAATATCTTTTCTTGGATGTTGAAGGACCAACAGACCAAGATATCAAGATTTTTTACGAAAAAGATAACTTCAATTTTGGTCCTGTATTGGTAAGTTTTGGTCAAAATTTCAACGAAAAAATCTCAAAGAAAAAATCCACGATGGTAAGTTCACGGTTTTTTTCGGCCTTTAATTTTTATCCTTTTGATTTCGTTTAAAATATCTTTTCTTGGATGTTGAAGGACCAACAGACCAAGATATCAAGATTTTTTACGAAAAGATAACTTCAATTTTGGTCCTGTATTTGTAAGTTTTGGTCAAAATTTCAACGAAAAAATCTCAAAGAAAAAATCAACGATTGTTAGTTCATGGTTTTTTCGGGCTTAAAAGTTTATCCTTTCGATTTCGTTTAAAATCTCTTTTCATTGATGTTGAAGGACCAACAGACCAGGTAATCAAGATTTTTTTCTAAAAAGATAACTTCAATTTTGGTCCTGTTTTTGTAAGTTTTGGTCAAAATTTCAACGAAAAAATCTAAAAGAAAAAATCAACGATGGTTAGTTCACGGTTTTTTTCGGCCTTAAAATTTTATTCTTTCGATTTCGTTTAAAATCTCTTTTCTTTGATGTTGAAGGACCAACAGACCAGATATCAGGTTTTTTTTTCGGACAGGATAACTTCAAATTTTGTCCTGTATTTGTAAGTTTTGGTCAAAATTTCAACGAAAAAATCTCAAAGAAAAAATCAACGATTGTTAGTTCATGGTTTTTTCGGGCTTAAAATTTATCCTTTCGATTTCGTTTAAAATCTCTTTTCATTGATGTTGAAGGACCAACAGACCAGGTAATCAAGATTTTTTTCTAAAAAGATAACTTCAATTTTGGTCCTGTTTTTGTAAGTTTTCGTCAAAATTTCAACGAAAAAATCTAAAAGAAAAAATCAACGATGGTTAGTTCACGGTTTTTTTCGGCCTTTAATTTTTATTCTTTTGATTTCGTTTAAAATATCTTTTCTTGGATGTTGAAGGACCAACAGACCAAGATATCAAGATTTTTTACGAAAAAGATAACTTCAATTTTGGTCCTGTATTTGTAAGTTTTGGTCAAAATTTCAACGAAAAAATCTAAAAGAAAAAATCAACGATGGTTAGTTCACGGTTTTTTTCGGCCTTTAATTTTTATTCTTTTGATTTCGTTTAAAATATCTTTTCTTGGATGTTGAAGGACCAACAGACCAAGATATCAAGATTTTTTACGAAAAAGATAACTTCAATTTTGGTCCTGTTTTTGTAAGTTTTGGTCAAAATTTCAACGAAAAAATCTAAAAAAAAAAATAAACGATGGTTAGTTCACGGTTTTTTTCGGCCTTAAAATTTTATTCTTACGATTTCGTTTAAATTCTCTTTTCTTTGATGTTAAAGGACCAACAGACCAAGATATCAAGATTTTTTTCGAAAAAGATAACTTCAATTTTGGTCCTGTATTTGTATGTTTTGGTCAAAATTTCAACGAAAAAATCAACGATGGTTAGTTCAAGGTTTTTTCGGCCTTAAAAGTTTATCCTTTCGATTTCGTTTAAAATCTCTTTTCATTGATGTTGAAGGACCAACAGACCAAGATATCAAGATTTTTTACGAAAAAGATAACTTCAATTTTGGTCCTGTATTTGTAAGTTTTGGTCAAAATTTCAAAGAAAAAATCAATGATGGTTAGTTCACGGTTTTTTTCGGTTTTAAAATTTTATCCTTTCAATTACGTTTAAAATCTCTTTTCTTTGATGTTGAAGGACCAACAGACCAAGATATCAAGTTTTTTTTTCGAAAAGGATAACTTCAAATTTTGTTTTGTATTTGTAAGTTTTGGTCAAAATTTCAACGAAAAAATCTCAAAGAAAAAATCAACGATGGTTAGTTCAAGGTTTTTTCGGCCTTAAAAGTTTATCCTTTCGATTTCGTTTAAAATCTCTTTTCTTTGATGTTGAAGGACCAACAGACCAAGATATCAAGTTTTTTTTCGAAAAAGATAACTTCTATTTTGGTCCTGTATTTGTAAGTTTTGGTCAAAATTTCAACGAAAAAATCTCAAAGAAAAAATCAACGATGGTTAGTTCACGGTTTTTTTCGGCCTTAAAATTTTATTCTTTCGATTTCATTTAAAATCTTTTTTCTTTGATGTGGAAGGACCAACAGACCATATATCAAGTTTTTTTTTCGAACAGGATAACTTCAAATTTTGTCCTGTATTTGTATGTTTTGGTCAAAATTTCAACGAAAAAATCTCAAAGAAAAAATCAACGATGGTTAGTTCAAGATTGTTTCGGCCGTAAAAGTTTATCCTTTCGATTTCGTTTAAAGTCTCTTTTCATTGATGTTGAACAACCAACAGACCAGGATATCAAGATTTTTTTCAAACAGGATAACTTCAAATTTTTCGGCCTTAAATTTTTATCCTTTTGATTTCGTTTAAAATCTCTTTTCTTTGATGTTGAAGGACCAACAGACCAAGATATCAAGATTTTTAACGAAAAAGATAACTTCAATTTTGGTCCTGTATTTGTAAGTTTTGGTCAAAATTTCAACGAAAAAATCTCAAAGAAAAAATCAACGATTGTTAGTTCATGGTTTTTTCGGGCTTAAAAGTTTATCCTTTCGATTTCGTTTAAAATCTCTTTTCAATGATGTTGAAGGACCAACAGACCAGGTAATCAAGATTTTTTTCTAAAAAGATAACTTCAATTTTGGTCCTGTTTTTGTAAGTTTTGGTCAAAATTTCAACGAAAAAATCTAAAAGAAAAAATCAACGATGGTTAGTTCACGGTTTTTTTCGGCCTTTAATTTTTATCCTTTTGATTTCGTTTAAAATATCTTTTCTTGGATGTTGAAGGACCAACAGACCAAGATATCAAGATTTTTTACGAAAAGATAACTTCAATTTTGGTCCTGTATTTGTAAGTTTTGGTCAAAATTTCAACGAAAAAATCTCAAAGAAAAAATCAACGATTGTTAGTTCATGGTTTTTTCGGGCTTAAAAGTTTATCCTTTCGATTTCATTTAAAATCTCTTTTCATTGATGTTGAAGGACCAACAGACCAGGTAATCAAGATTTTTTTCTAAAAAGATAACTTCAATTTTGGTCCTGTTTTTGTAAGTTTTGGTCAAAATTTCAACGAAAAAATCTCAAAGAAAAAATCCACGATGGTAAGTTCACGGTTTTTTTCGGCCTTTAATTTTTATCCTTTTGATTTCGTTTAAAATATCTTTTCTTGGATGTTGAAGGACCAACAGACCAAGATATCAAGACTTTTTACGAAAAGATAACTTCAATTTTGGTCCTGTATTTGTAAGTTTTGGTCAAAATTTCAACGAAAAAATCTCAAAGAAAAAATCAACGATTGTTAGTTCATGGTTTTTTCGGGCTTAAAAGTTTATCCTTTCGATTTCGTTTAAAATCTCTTTTCATTGATGTTGAAGGACCAACAGACCAGGTAATCAAGATTTTTTTCTAAAAAGATAACTTCAATTTTGGTCCTGTTTTTGTAAGTTTTGGTCAAAATTTCAACGAAAAAATCTAAAAGAAAAAATCAACGATGGTTAGTTCACGGTTTTTTTCGGCCTTAAAATTTTATTCTTTCGATTTCGTTTAAAATCTCTTTTCTTTGATGTTGAAGGACCAACAGACCAGATATCAGGTTTTTTTTTGGACAGGATAACTTCAAATTTTGTCCTGTATTTGTAAGTTTTGGTCAAAATTTCAACGAAAAAATCTCAAAGAAAAAATCAACGATTGTTAGTTCATGGTTTTTTCGGGCTTAAAATTTATCCTTTCGATTTCGTTTAAAATCTCTTTTCATTGATGTTGAAGGACCAACAGACCAGGTAATCAAGATTTTTTTCTAAAAAGATAACTTCAATTTTGGTCCTGTTTTTGTAAGTTTTGGTCAAAATTTCAACGAAAAAATCTAAAAGAAAAAATCAACGATGGTTAGTTCACGGTTTTTTTCGGCCTTTAATTTTTATTCTTTTGATTTCGTTTAAAATATCTTTTCTTGGATGTTGAAGGACCAACAGACCAAGATATCAAGATTTTTTACGAAAAAGATAACTTCAATTTTGGTCCTGTATTTGTAAGTTTTGGTCAAAATTTCAACGAAAAAATCTAAAAGAAAAAATCAACGATGGTTAGTTCACGGTTTTTTTCGGCCTTTAATTTTTATTCTTTTGATTTCGTTTAAAATATCTTTTCTTGGATGTTGAAGGACCAACAGACCAAGATATCAAGATTTTTTACGAAAAAGATAACTTCAATTTTGGTCCTGTTTTTGTAAGTTTTGGTCAAAATTTCAACGAAAAAATCTAAAAAAAAAAATAAACGATGGTTAGTTCACGGTTTTTTTCGGCCTTAAAATTTTATTCTTACGATTTCGTTTAAAATCTCTTTTCTTTGATGTTGAAGGACCAACAGACCAGATATCAAGTTTTTTTTTCGAACAGGATAACTTCAATTTTGGTCCTGTATTTGTAAGTTTTGGTCAAAATTTCAAAGAAAAAATCAACGATGGTTAGTTCACGGTTTTTTTCGGTCCTAAAATTTTATTTTATCGATTTCATTTAAATTCTCTTTTCTTGGATGTTGAAGGACCAACAGACCAAGATATCAAGATTTTTTACGAAAAAGATAACTTCAATTTTGGTCCTGTTTTTGTAAGTTTTGGTCAAAATTTCAACGAAAAAATCTAAAAGAGAAAATCAACGATTGTACGTTCATGGTTTTTTCGGGCTTAAAAGTTTATCCTTTCGATTTCGTTTAAAATCTCTTTTCATTGATGTTAAAGGACCAACAGACCAGGTAATCAAGATTTTTTTCTAAAAAGATAACTTCAATTTTGGTCCTGTTTTTGTAAGTTTTGGTCAAAATTTCAACGAAAAAATCTAAAAGAAAAAATCAACGATGGTTAGTTCACGGTTTTTTTCGGCCTTAAAATTTTGTTCTTTCGATTTCGTTTAAAATCTCTTTTCTTTGATGTTGAAGGACCAACAGACCAGATATCAAGTTTTTTTTTCGAACAGGATAACTTCAATTTTGGTCCTGTATTTGTAAGTTTTGGTCAAAATTTCAAAGAAAAAATCAACGATGGTTAGTTCACGGTTTTTTTCGGTCCTAAAATTTTATTTTATCGATTCCATTTAAATTCTCTTCTCTTTGATGTTTAAGGACCAACAGACCAAGATATCAAGATTTTTTTCGAAAAAGATAACTTCAATTTTGGTCCTGTATTTGTATGTTTTGGTCAAAATTTCAACGAAAAAATCTAAAAGAAAAAATCAACGATGGTTAGTTCACGGTTTTTTTCGGCCTTAAAATTTTATTCTTTCGATTTCGTTTAAAATCTCTTTTCTTTGATGTTGAAGGACCAACAGACCAGATATCAAGTTTTTTTTTCGAACAGGATAACTTCAATTTTGGTCCTGTATTTGTAAGTTTTGGTCAAAATTTCAAAGAAAAAATCAACGATGGTTAGTTCACGGTTTTTTTCGGTCCTAAAATTTTATTTTATCGATTTCATTTAAATTCTCTTTTCTTTGATGTTAAAGGACCAACAGACCAAGATATCAAGATTTTTTTCGAAAAAGATAACTTCAATTTTGGTCCTGTATTGGTAAGTTTTGGTCAAAATTTCAACGAAAAAATCTCAAAGAAAAAATCCACGATGGTAAGTTCACGGTTTTTTTCGGCCTTTAATTTTTATCCTTTTGATTTCGTTTAAAATAACTTTTCTTGTATGTTGAAGGACCAACAGACCAAGATATCAAGATTTTTTACGAAAAAGATAACTTCAATTTTGGTCCTGTATTTGTAAGTTTTGGTCAAAATTTCAACGAAAAAATCTCAAAGAAAAAATCAACGATTGTTAGTTCATGGTTTTTTCGGCCTTAAATTTTTTTTTTCGATTTCGTTTAAAATCTCTTTTCTTTGATGTTGAAGGACCAACAGACCAGATATCAAGTTTTTTTTTCGAACAGGATAACTTCAATTTTGGTCCTGTATTTGTAAGTTTTGGTCAAAATTTCAAAGAAAAAATCAACGATGGTTAGTTCACGGTTTTTTTCGGTCCTAAAATTTTATTTTATCGATTCCATTTAAATTCTCTTCTCTTTGATGTTAAAGGACCAACAGACCAAGATATCAAGATTTTTTTCGAAAAAGATAACTTCAATTTTGGTCCTGTTTTTGTAAGTTTTGGTCAAAATTTCAACGAAAAAATCTAAAAGAAAAAATCAACGATGGTTAGTTCACGGTTTTTTTCGGCCTTAAATTTTTTTCTTTCGATTTCGTTTAAAATCTCTTTTCTTTGATGTTGAAGGACCAACAGACCAGATATCAAGTTTTTTTTTCGAACAGGATAACTTCAATTTTGGTCCTGTATTTGTAAGTTTTGGTCAAAATTTCAAAGAAAAAATCAACGATGGTTAGTTCACGGTTTTTTTCGGTCCTAAAATTTTATTTTATCGATTCCATTTAAATTCTCTTCTCTTTGATGTTGAAGGACCAACAGACCAAGATATCAAGTTTTTTTTTCGAAAAGGATAACTTCAAATTTTGTTTTGTATTTGTAAATTTTGGTCAAAATTTCAACGAAAAAATCTAAAAGAAAAAATCAACGATGGTTAGTTCACGGTTTTTTTCGGCCTTAAATTTTTTTCTTTCGATTTCGTTTAAAATCTCTTTTCTTTGATGTTGAAGGACCAACAGACCAGATATCAAGTTTTTTTTTCGAACAGGATAACTTCAATTTTGGTCCTGTATTTGTAAGTTTTGGTCAAAATTTCAAAGAAAAAATCAACGATGGTTAGTTCACGGTTTTTTTCGGTCCTAAAATTTTATTTTATCGATTCCATTTAAATTCTCTTCTCTTTGATGTTAAAGGACCAACAGACCAAGATATCAAGATTTTTTTCGAAAAAGATAACTTCAATTTTGGTCCTGTATTTGTATGTTTTGGTCAAAATTTCAACGAAAAAATCTAAAAGAAAAAATCAACGATGGTTAGTTCACGGTTTTTTTCGGCCTTAAAATTTTATTCTTTCGATTTCGTTTAAAATCTCTTTTCTTTGATGTTGAAGGACCAACAGACCAGATATCAAGTTTTTTTTTCGAACAGGATAACTTCAATTTTGGTCCTGTATTTGTAAGTTTTGGTCAAAATTTCAAAGAAAAAATCAACGATGGTTAGTTCACGGTTTTTTTCGGTCCTAAAATTTTATTTTATCGATTTCATTTAAATTCTCTTTTCTTTGATGTTAAAGGACCAACAGACCAAGATATCAAGATTTTTTTCGAAAAAGATAACTTCAATTTTGGTCCTGTATTTGTATGTTTTGGTCAAAATTTCAACGAAAAAATCAACGATGGTTAGTTCAAGGTTTTTTCGGCCTTAAAAGTTTATCCTTTCGATTTCGTTTAAAATCTCTTTTCATTGATGTTTAAGGACCAACAGACCAAGATATCAAGATTTTTTACGAAAAAGATAACTTCAATTTTGGTCCTGTATTTGTAAGTTTTGGTCAAAATTTCAAAGAAAAAATCAATGATGGTTAGTTCACGGTTTTTTTCGGTCTTAAAATTTTATCCTTTCAATTACGTTTAAAATCTCTTTTCTTTGATGTTGAAGGACCAACAGACCAAGATATCAAGTTTTTTTTTCGAAAAGGATAACTTCAAATTTTGTTTTGTATTTGTAAGTTTTGGTCAAAATTTCAACGAAAAAATCTCAAAGAAAAAATCAACGATGGTTAGTTCAAGGTTTTTTCGGCCTTAAAAGTTTATCCTTTCGATTTCGTTTAAAATCTCTTTTCTTTGATGTTGAACAACCAACAGACAAGGATATCAAGATTTTTTTCAAACAGGATAACTTCAAATTTTGTCCTGTATTTGTAAGTTTTGGTCAAAATTTCAAAGAAAAAATCAACGATGGTTAGTTCACGGTTTTTTTCGGCCTTAAATTTTTATCCTTTTGATTTCGTTTAAAATCTCTTTTCTTTGATGTTGAAGGACCAACAGACCAAGATATCAAGATTTTTAACGAAAAAGATAACTTCAATTTTGGTCCTGTATTTGTAAGTTTTGGTCAAAATTTCAACGAAAAAATCTCAAAGAAAAAATCAACGATTGTTAGTTCATGGTTTTTTCGGGCTTAAAAGTTTATCCTTTCGATTTCGTTTAAAATCTCTTTTCAATGATGTTGAAGGACCAACAGACCAGGTAATCAAGATTTTTTTCTAAAAAGATAACTTCAATTTTGGTCCTGTTTTTGTAAGTTTTGGTCAAAATTTCAACGAAAAAATCTAAAAGAAAAAATCAACGATGGTTAGTTCACGGTTTTTTTCGGCCTTTAATTTTTATCCTTTTGATTTCGTTTAAAATATCTTTTCTTGGATGTTGAAGGACCAACAGACCAAGATATCAAGATTTTTTACGAAAAAGATAACTTTAATTTTGGTCCTGTATTGGTAAGTTTTGGTCAAAATTTCAACGAAAAAATCTCAAAGAAAAAATCCACGATGGTAAGTTCACGGTTTTTTTCGGCCTTTAATTTTTATCCTTTTGATTTCGTTTAAAATATCTTTTCTTGTATGTTGAAGGACCAACAGACCAAGATATCAAGATTTTTTACGAAAAAGATAACTTCAATTTTGGTCCTGTATTTGTAAGTTTTGGTCAAAATTTCAACGAAAAAATCTAAAAGAGAAAATCAACGATTGTACGTTCATGGTTTTTTCGGGCTTAAAAGTTTATCCTTTCGATTTCGTTTAAAATCTCTTTTCATTGATGTTAAAGGACCAACTGACCAGGTAATCAAGATTTTTTTCTAAAAAGATAACTTCAATTTTGGTCCTGTTTTTGTAAGTTTTGGTCAAAATTTCAACGAAAAAATCTAAAAGAAAAAATCAACGATGGTTAGTTCACGGTTTTTTTCGGCCTTAAATTTTTTTCTTTCGATTTCGTTTAAAATCTCTTTTCTTTGATGTTGAAGGACCAACAGACCAGATATCAAGTTTTTTTTTCGAACAGGATAACTTCAATTTTGGTCCTGTATTTGTAAGTTTTGGTCAAAATTTCAAAGAAAAAATCAACGATGGTTAGTTCACGGTTTTTTTCGGTCCTAAAATTTTATTTTATCGATTTCATTTAAATTCTCTTTTCTTTGATGTTAAAGGACCAACAGACCAAGATATCAAGATTTTTTTCGAAAAAGATAACTTCAATTTTGGTCCTGTATTTGTATGTTTTGGTCAAAATTTCAACGAAAAAATCTCAAAGAAAAAATCAACGATGGTTAGTTCAAGGTTTTTTCGGCCTTAAAAGTTTATCCTTTCGATTTCGTTTAAAATCTCTTTTCTTTGATGTTGAAGGACCAACAGACCAAGATATCAAGTTTTTTTTCGAAAAAGATAACTTCTATTTTGGTCCTGTATTTGTAAGTTTTGGTCAAAATTTCAACGAAAAAATCTCAAAGAAAAAATCAACGATGGTTAGTTCACGGTTTTTTTCGGCCTTAAAATTTTATTCTTTCGATTTCATTTAAAATCTTTTTTCTTTGATGTGGAAGGACCAACAGACCATATATCAAGTTTTTTTTTCGAACAGGATAACTTCAAATTTTGTCCTGTATTTGTATGTTTTGGTCAAAATTTCAACGAAAAAATCTCAAAGAAAAAATCAACGATGGTTAGTTCACGGTTTTTTTCGGTCCTAAAATTTTATTTTATCGATTTCATTTAAATTCTCTTTTCTTGGATGTTGAAGGACCAACAGACCAAGATATCAAGATTTTTTTCGAAAAAGATAACTTCAATTTTGGTCCTGTATTTGTATGTTTTGGTCAAAATTTCAACGAAAAAATCTAAAAGAAAAAATCAACGATGGTTAGTTCACGGTTTTTTTCGGCCTTAAAATTTTATTCTTTCGATTTCGTTTAAAATCTCTTTTCTTTGATGTTGAAGGACCAACAGACCAGATATCAAGTTTTTTTTTCGAACAGGATAACTTCAATTTTGGTCCTGTATTTGTAAGTTTTGGTCAAAATTTCAAAGAAAAAATCAACGATGGTTAGTTCACGGTTTTTTTCGGTCCTAAAATTTTATTTTATCGATTTCATTTAAATTCTCTTTTCTTTGATGTTAAAGGACCAACAGACCAAGATATCAAGATTTTTTTCGAAAAAGATAACTTCAATTTTGGTCCTGTATTTGTATGTTTTGGTCAAAATTTCAACGAAAAAATCAACGATGGTTAGTTCAAGGTTTTTTCGGCCTTAAAAGTTTATCCTTTCGATTTCGTTTAAAATCTCTTTTCATTGATGTTTAAGGACCAACAGACCAAGATATCAAGATTTTTTACGAAAAAGATAACTTCAATTTTGGTCCTGTATTTGTAAGTTTTGGTCAAAATTTCAAAGAAAAAATCAATGATGGTTAGTTCACGGTTTTTTTCGGTCTTAAAATTTTATCCTTTCAATTACGTTTAAAATCTCTTTTCTTTGATGTTGAAGGACCAACAGACCAAGATATCAAGTTTTTTTTTCGAAAAGGATAACTTCAAATTTTGTTTTGTATTTGTAAGTTTTGGTCAAAATTTCAACGAAAAAATCTCAAAGAAAAAATCAACGATGGTTAGTTCAAGGTTTTTTCGGCCTTAAAAGTTTATCCTTTCGATTTCGTTTAAAATCTCTTTTCTTTGATGTTGAACAACCAACAGACCAGGATATCAAGATTTTTTTCAAACAGGATAACTTCAAATTTTGTCCTGTATTTGTAAGTTTTGGTCAAAATTTCAAAGAAAAAATCAACGATGGTTAGTTCACGGTTTTTTTCGGCCTTAAATTTTTATCCTTTTGATTTCGTTAAAAATCTCTTTTCTTTGATGTTGAAGGACCAACAGACCAAGATATCAAGATTTTTAACGAAAAAGATAACTTCAATTTTGGTCCTGTATTTGTAAGTTTTGGTCAAAATTTCAACGAAAAAATCTCAAAGAAAAAATCAACGATTGTTAGTTCATGGTTTTTTCGGGCTTAAAAGTTTATCCTTTCGATTTCGTTTAAAATCTCTTTTCAATGATGTTGAAGGACCAACAGACCAGGTAATCAAGATTTTTTTCTAAAAAGATAACTTCAATTTTGGTCCTGTTTTTGTAAGTTTTGGTCAAAATTTCAACGAAAAAATCTAAAAGAAAAAATCAACGATGGTTAGTTGACGGTTTTTTTCGGCCTTTAATTTTTATCCTTTTGATTTCGTTTAAAATATCTTTTCTTGGATGTTGAAGGACCAACAGACCAAGATATCAAGATTTTTTACGAAAAAGATAACTTTAATTTTGGTCCTGTATTGGTAAGTTTTGGTCAAAATTTCAACGAAAAAATCTCAAAGAAAAAATCCACGATGGTAAGTTCACGGTTTTTTTCGGCCTTTAATTTTTATCCTTTTGATTTCGTTTAAAATATCTTTTCTTGTAAGTTGAAGGACCAACAGACCAAGATATCAAGATTTTTTACGAAAAAGATAACTTCAATTTTGGTCCTGTATTTGTAAGTTTTGGTCAAAATTTCAACGAAAAAATCTCAAAGAAAAAATCAACGATTGTTAGTTCATGGTTTTTTCGGACTTAAAAGTTTATCCTTTTGATTTCGTTTAAAATCTCTTTTCTTTGATGTTGAAGGACCAACAGACCAAGATATCAAGTTTTTTTTCGAAAAAGATAACTTCAATTTTGGTCCTGTATTTGTAAGTTTTGGTCAAAATTTCAACGAAAATATCTCAAAGAAAAAATCAACGATGGTTAGTTCAAGGTTTTTTCGGCCTTAAAAGTTTATCCTTTCGATTTCGTTTAAAATCTCTTTTCTTTGATGTTTAAGGACCAACAGACCAAGATATCAAGTTTTTTTTCGAAAAAGATAACTTCTATTTTGGTCCTGTATTTGTAAGTTTTGGTCAAAATTTCAACGAAAAAATCTCAAAGAAAAAATCAACGATGGTTAGTTCACGGTTTTTTTCGGCCTTAAAATTTTATTCTTTCGATTTCATTTAAAATCTTTTTTCTTTGATGTGGAAGGACCAACAGACCATATATCAAGTTTTTTTTTCGAACAGGATAACTTCAAATTTTGTCCTGTATTTGTATGTTTTGGTCAAAATTTCAACGAAAAAATCTCAAAGAAAAAATCAACGATGGTTAGTTCAAGATTGTTTCGGCCGTAAAAGTTTATCCTTTCGATTTCGTTTAAAATCTCTTTTCATTGATGTTGAAGGACCAACAGACCAGGTAATCAAGATTTTTTTCTAAAAAGATAACTTCAATTTTGGTCCTGTTTTTGTAAGTTTTGGTCAAAATTTCAAAGAAAAAATCAACGATGGTTAGTTCACGGTTTTTTTCGGCCTTTAATTTTTATCCTTTTGATTTCGTTTAAAATATCTTTTCTTGTGTGTTGAAGGACCAACAGCCCAAGATATCAAGATTTTTTACAAAAAAGATAACTTCAATTTTGGTCCTGTATTTGTAAGTTTTGGTCAAAATTTCAACGAAAAAATCTCAAAGAAAAAATCAACGATGGTAAGTTCACGGTTTTTTTCGGCCTTAAAATTTTATCCTTTTGATTTCTTTTAAAATCTTATTTCTTTGATGTTGAAGGACCAACAGACCAAGATATCAAGATTTTTTACGAAAAAGATAACTTCAATTTTGGTCCTGTTTTTGTAAGTTTTGGTCAAAATTTCAACGAAAAAATCTAAAAGAAAAAATCATGGATGGTTAGTTCACGGTTTTTTTCGGCCTTAAAATTTTATTCTTTCGATTTCGTTTAAAATCTCTTTTCTTTGATGTTGAAGGACCAACAGACCAGATATCAAGTTTTTTTTTCGAACAGGATAACTTCAATTTTGGTCCTGTATTTGTAAGTTTTGGTCAAAATTTCAAAGAAAAAATCAACGATGGTTAGTTCACGGTTTTTTTCGGTCCTAAAATTTTATTTTATCGATTTCATTTAAATTCTCTTTTCTTTGATGTTAAAGGACCAACAGACCAAGATATCAAGATTTTTTTCGAAAAAGATAACTTCAATTTTGGTCCTGTATTTGTATGTTTTGGTCAAAATTTCAACGAAAAAATCAACGATGGTTAGTTCAAGGTTTTTTCGGCCTTAAAAGTTTATCCTTTCGATTTCGTTTAAAATCTCTTTTCATTGATGTTTAAGGACCAACAGACCAAGATATCAAGATTTTTTACGAAAAAGATAACTTCAATTTAGGTCCTGTATTTGTAAGTTTTGGTCAAAATTTCAAAGAAAAAATCAATGATGGTTAGTTCACGGTTTTTTTCGGTCTTAAAATTTTATCCTTTCAATTACGTTTAAAATCTCTTTTCTTTGATGTTGAAGGACCAACAGACCAAGATATCAAGTTTTTTTTTCGAAAAGGATAACTTCAAATTTTGTTTTGTATTTGTAAGTTTTGGTCAAAATTTCAACGAAAAAATCTCAAAGATAAAATCAACGATGGTTAGTTCAAGTTTTTTTCGGCCTTAAAAGTTTATCCTTTCGATTTCGTTTAAAATCTCTTTTCTTTGATGTTGAAGGACCAACAGACCAAGATATCAAGTTTTTTTTCGAAAAAGATAACTTCTATTTTGGTCCTGTATTTGTAAGTTTTGGTCAAAATTTCAACGAAAAAATCTCAAAGAAAAAATCAACGATGGTTAGTTCACGGTTTTTTTCGGCCTTAAAATTTTATTCTTTCGATTTCATTTAAAATCTTTTTTCTTTGATGTGGAAGGACCAACAGACCATATTTCAAGTTTTTTTTTCGAACAGGATAACTTCAAATTTTGTCCTGTATTTGTATGTTTTGGTCAAAATTTCAACGAAAAAATCTCAATGAAAAAATCAACGATGGTTAGTTCAAGATTGTTTCGGCCGTAAAAGTTTATCCTTTCGATTTCGTTTAAAGTCTCTTTTCATTGATGTTGAGCAACCAACAGACCAGGATATCAAGATTTTTTTCAAACAGGATAACTTCAAATTTTGTCCTGTATTTGTAAGTTTTGGTCAAAATTTCAACGAAAAAATCAACGATGGTTAGTTCACGGTTTTTTTCGGCCTTAAAATTTTATTCTTTCGATTTCGTTTAAAATCTCTTTTCTTTGATGTTGAAGGACCAACAGACCAGATATCAGGTTTTTTTTTCGGACAGGATAACTTCAAATTTTGTCCTGTATTTGTAAGTTTTGGTCAAAATTTCAACGAAAAAATCAACGATGGTTAGTTCAAGATTGTTTCGGCCGTAAAAGTTTATCCTTTCGATTTCGTTTAAAATTTCTTTTCATTGATGTTGAAGGACCAACAGACCAGGATATCAAGTTTTTTTTCGAAAAAGATAACTTCAATTTTGGTCTTGTATTTGTAAGTTTTAGTCAAAATTTCAACGAAAAAATCTCAAAGAAAAAATCAACGATGGTAAGTTCACGGTTTTTTTCGGCCTTAAAATTTTATCCTTTCAATTACGTTTAAAATCTCTTTTCTTTGATGTTGAAGGACCAACAGACCAAGATATCAAGTTTTTTTTTCGAAAAGGATAACTTCAAATTTTGTCTTGTATTTGTAAGTTTTGGTCAAAATTTCAACGAAAAAATCTCAAAGAAAAAATCAACGATGGTTAGTTCAAGGTTTTTTCGGCCTTAAAAGTTTATCCTTTCGATTTCGTTAAAAATCTCTTTTCTTTGATGTTGAAGGACCAACAGACCATATATCAAGTTTTTTTTTCGAACAGGATAACTTCAAATTTTGTCCTGTATTTGTATGTTTTGGTCAAAATTTCAACGAAAAAATCTCAAAGAAAAAATCAACGATGGTTTGTTCAAGATTGTTTCGGCCGTAAAAGTTTATCCTTTCGATTTCGTTTAGAGTCTCTTTTCATTGATGTTGAAGGACCAACAGACCAGGATATCAAGTTTTTTTTTCAAACAGGATAACTTCAAATTTTGTCCTGTATTTGTAAGTTTTGGTCAAAATTTCAACGAAAAAATCTCAAAGAAAAAATCCACGATGGTAAGTTCACGGTTTTTTTCGGCCTTAAATTTTCATCCTTTTGATTTCGTTTAAAATATCTTTTCTTGTGTGTTGAAGGACCAACAGACCAAGATATCAAGATTTTTTACGAAAAAGATAACTTCAATTTTGATCCTGTATTTGTAAGTTTTGGTCAAAATTTCAACGAAAAAATCTCAAAGAAAAAATCAACGATTGTTAGTTCATGGTTTTTTCGGGCTTAAAAGTTTATCCTTTCGATTTCGTTTAAAATCTCTTTTCATTGATGTTGAAGGACCAACAGACCAAGATATCAAGTTTTTTTTCGAAAAAGATAACTACAATTTTGGTCCTGTATTTGTAAGTTTTGGTCAAAATTTCAACGAAAAAATCTCAAAGAAAAAATCAACGATGGTTAGTTCACGGTTTTTTTCGGCCTTAAAATTTTATTCTTTCGATTTCGTTTAAAATCTTTTTTCTTTGATGTTGAAGGACCAACAGACCATATATCAAGTTTTTTTTTCGAACAGGATAACTTCAAATTTTGTCCTGTATTTGTATGTTTTGGTCAAAATTTCAACGAAAAAATCTCAAAGAAAAAATCAACGATGGTTTGTTCAAGATTGTTTCGGCCGTAAAAGTTTATCCTTTCGATTTCGTTTAGAGTCTCTTTTCATTGATGTTGAAGGACCAACAGACCAGGATATCAAGTTTTTTTTTCAAACAGGATAACTTCAAATTTTGTCCTGTATTTGTAAGTTTTGGTCAAAATTTCAAAGAAAAAATCAACGATGGTTAGTTCACGGTTTTTTTCGGCCTTAAATTTTCATCCTTTTGATTTCGTTTAAAATATCTTTTCTTGTGTGTTGAAGGACCAACAGACCAAGATATCAAGATTTTTTACGAAAAAGATAACTTCAATTTTGGTCCTGTATTGGTAAGTTTTGGTCAAAATTTCAACGAAAAAATCTCAAAGAAAAAATCCACGATGGTAAGTTCACGGTTTTTTTCGGCCTTAAAATTTTATCCTTTCGATTTCATTTAAAATCTATTTTCTTTGATGTTTAAGAACCAACAGACCAAGATATCAAGATTTTTTTCGAAAAAGATAACTTCAATTTTGGTCCTGTATTTGTAAGTTTTGGTCAAAATTTCAACGAAAAAATATCAATAAAAAATCAACGATGGTTAGTTCACGGTTTTTTTCGGCGGTAAAATTTTATCCTTTCGATTTCGTTTAAAATCTCATTTCCTTGATGTTGGAGGACTAAAAAACCTTGATATCAAGTTTTTTTCGAAAAGGATAACTTCAATTTTTGTCCTGTATTTGTAAGTTTTGGTCAAAATTTCAACGAAAAAATCTCAAAAAAAAAATCCACGATGGTAAGTTCACGGTTTTTTTCGGCCCTAAAATTTTATCCTTTTGATTTCGTTTAAAATCTCTTTTCTTTGATGTTGAAGGACCAACAGACCAAGATGTCAAGTTTTTTTTCGAAAAAGATAACTTCAATTTTGGTCCTGTATTTGTAAGTTTTGGTCAAAATTTCAACGAAAAAATCTCAAAGAAAAAATCAACGATTGTTAGTTCATGGTTTTTTCGGGCTTAAAAGTTTATCCTTTCGATTTCGTTTAAAATCTCTTTTCATTGATGTTGAAGGACCAACAGACCAGGTAATCAAATTTTTTTCTAAAAAGATAACTTCAATTTTGGTCCTGTATTTGTAAGTTTTGGTCAAAATTTCAACGAAAAAATCTAAAAGAAAAAATCAACGATGGTTAGTTCACGGTTTTTTTCGGCCTTAAAATTTTATTCTTTCGATTTCGTTTAAAATCTCTTTTCTTTGATGTTGAAGGACCAAAAGACCAGATATCAAGTTTTTTTTTCGGACAGGATAACTTCAAATTTTGTCCTGTATTTGTAAGTTTTGGTCAAAATTTCAACGAAAAAATCAACGATGGTTAGTTCAAGGTTTTTTCGGCCTTAAAAGTTTATCCTTTCGATTTCGTTTAAAATTTCTTTTCATTGATGTTGAGTGACCAACAGACCAGGATATCAAGTTTTTTTTCGAAAAAGATAACTTCAATTTTGGTCTTGTATTTGTAAGTTTTAGTCAAAATTTCAACGAAAAAATCTCAAAGAAAACATCAACGATGGTTGGTTCACGGTTTTTTTCGGTCTTAAAATTTTATCCTTTCGATTTCATTTAAAATCTATTTTCTTTGATGTTTAAGAACCAACAGACCAAGATATCAAGATTTTTTTCGAAAAAGATAACTTCAATTTTGGTCCTGTATTTGTAAGTTTTGGTCAAAATTTCAACGAAAAAATATCAATAAAAAATCAACGATGGTTAGTTCACGGTTTTTTTCGGCGGTAAAATTTTATCCTTTCGATTTCGTTTAAAATCTCATTTCCTTGATGTTGGAGGACTAAAAAACCTTGATATCAAGTTTTTTTCGAAAAGGATAACTTCAATTTTTGTCCTGTATTTGTAAGTTTTGGTCAAAATTTCAACGAAAAAATCTCAAAAAAAAAATCCACGATGGTAAGTTCACGGTTTTTTTCGGCCCTAAAATTTTATCCTTTTGATTTCGTTTAAAATCTCTTTTCTTTGATGTTGAAGGACCAACAGACCAAGATATCAAGTTTTTTTTCGAAAAAGATAACTTCAATTTTCGTCTTGTATTTGTAAGTTTTGGTCAAAATTTCAACGAAAAAATCTCAAAGAAAAAATCAACGATGGTTAGTTCACGGTTTTTTTCGGCCTTAAATTTTTATCCTTTCGATTTCATTTAAAATCTATTTTCTTTGAAGTTTAAGAACCAACAGACCAAGATATCAAGATTTTTTTCGAAAAAGATAACTTCAATTTTGGTCCTGTATTTGTAAGTTTTGGTCAAAATTTCAACGAAAAAATATCAATAAAAAATCAACGATGGTTAGTTCACGGTTTTTTTCGGCGGTAAAATTTTATCCTTTCGATTTCGTTTAAAATCTCATTTCCTTGATGTTGGAGGACTAAAAAACCTTGATATCAAGTTTTTTTCGAAAAGGATAACTTCAATTTTTGTCCTGTATTTGTAAGTTTTGGTCAAAATTTCAACGAAAAAATCTCAAAGAAAAAATCAACGATGGTTAGTTCAAGATTGTTTCGGCCGTAAAAGTTTATCCTTTCGATTTCGTTTAAAATCTCTTTTCATTGATGTTGAAGGACCAACAGACCAGGATATCAAGTTTTTTTTTCGAACAGGATAACTTCAAATTTTGTCCTGTATTTGTAAGTTTTGGTCAAAATTTCAAAGAAAAAATCAACGATGGTTAGTTCACGGTTTTTTCGGCTTAAATTTTTATCCTTTTGCTTTCGTTTAAAATATCTTTTCTTGTGTGTTGAAGGACCAACAGACCAAGATATCAAGATTTTTTACAAAAAAGATTACTTCAATTTTGGTCCTGTATTTGTAAGTTTTGGTCAAAATTTCAACGAAAAAATCTCAAAGAAAAAATCAACGATGGTAAGTTCACGGTTTTTTTCGGCCTTAAAATTTTATCCTTTTGATTTCGTTTAAAATCTCTTTTCTTTGATGTTGAAGGACCAACAGACCAAGATATCAAGTTTTTTTTCGAAAAAGATAACTTCAATTTTCGTCTTGTATTTGTAAGTTTTGGTCAAAATTTCAACGAAAAAATCTCAAAGAAAAAATCAACGATGGTTAGTTCACGGTTTTTTTCGGCCTTAAATTTTTATCCTTTTGATTTCGTTTAAAATATCTTTTCTTGGATGTTGAAGGACCAACAGACCAAGATATCAAGTTTTTTTTCGAAAAAGATAACTTCAATTTTGGTCCTGTATTGGTAAGTTTTGGTCAAAATTTCAACGAAAAAATCTCAAAGAAAAAATCCACGATGGTAAGTTCACGGTTTTTTTCGGCCTTAAATTTTTATCCTTTTGATTTCGTTTAAAATATTTTTTCTTGGATGTTGAAGGACCAACAGACCAAGATATCAAGATTTTTTACGAAAAAGATAACTTCAATTTTGGTCCTGTATTTGTAAGTTTTTGTCAAAATTTCAACGAAAAAATCTAAAAGAAAATACCAACGATGGTTAGTTCACGGTTTTTTTCGTCCTTAAAATTTTATCCTTTCGATTTCGTTTAAAATCTCTTTTCTTTGATGTTGAAGGACCAACAGACCAAGATATCAAGTTTTTTTTCGAAAAAGATAACTTCAATTTTGGTCCTGTATTGGTAAGTTTTGGTCAAAATTTCAACGAAAAAATCTCAAAGAAAAAATCCACGATGGTAAGTTCACGGTTTTTTTCGGCCTTAAATTTTTATCCTTTTGATTTCATTTAAAATATCTTTTCTTGGATGTTGAGGGACCAACAGACCAAGATATCAAGATTTTTTACGAAAAAGATAACTTCAATTTTGGTCCTGTATTTGTAAGTTTTTGTCAAAATTTCAACGAAAAAATCTAAAAGAAAATACCAACGATGGTTAGTTCACGGTTTTTTTCGTCCTTAAAATTTTATCCTTTCGATTTCGTTTAAAATCTCTATTCTTTGATGTTGAAGGACCAAACGACCAAGATATCAAGTTTTTTTTCGAAAAAGATAACTTCAATTTTGGTCCTGTATTGGTAAGTTTTGGTCAAAATTTCAACGAAAAAATCTCAAAGAAAAAATCCACGATGGTAAGTTCACGGTTTTTTTCGGCCTTAAATTTTTATCCTTTTGATTTCGTTTAAAATCTCTTTTCTTTGATGTTGAAGGACCAACAGACCAAGATATCAAGTTTTTTTTCGAAAAAGATAACTTCAATTTTCGTCTTGTATTTGTAAGTTTTGGTCAAAATTTCAACGAAAAAATCTCAAAGTTAAAATCAACGATGGTTAGTTCACGGTTTTTTTCGGTTTTAAAATTTTATCCTTTCTATTTCATTTAAAATCTATTTTCTTTGATGTTTAAGAACCAACAGACCAAGATATCAAGATTTTTTTCGAAAAAGATAACTTCAATTTTGGTCCTGTATTGGTAAGTTTTGGTCAAAATTTCAACGAAAAAATCTCAAAGAAAAAATCCACGATGGTAAGTTCACGGTTTATTTTCGGCCTTAAATTTTTATCCTTTTGATTTCGTTTAAAATATCTTTTCTTGGATGTTGAAGGACCAACAGACCAAGATATCAAGATTTTTTACGAAAAAGATAACTTCAATTTTGATCCTGTATTTGTAAGTTTTTGTCAAAATTTCAACGAAAAAATCTAAAAGAAAATACCAACGATGGTTAGTTCACGGTTTTTTTCGTCCTTAAAATTTTATCCTTTCGATTTCGTTTAAAATCTCTTTTCTTTGATGTTGAAGGACCAACAGACTAAGATATCAAGATTTTTTACGAAAAAGATAACTTCAATTTTGGTCCTGTATTTGTAAGTTTTTGTCAAATTTCAACGAAAAAATCTAAAAGAAAAAATCAACGATGGTTAGTTCACGGTTTTTTTCGGCTTTAAAATTTTATCCATTCGATTTCGTTTAAAATCTCTTTTCTTTGATGTTGAAGGACCATCAGACCAGGATATCAAGTTTTTTTTCGAAAAAGATAACTTCAATTTTGGTCCTGTATTGGTAAGTTTTGGTCAAAATTTCAACGAAAAAATCTCAAAGAAAAAATCCACGATGGTAAGTTCACGGTTTTTTTCGGCCTTTAATTTTTATCCTTTTGATTTCGTTTAAAATCTCTTTTCTTTGATGTTGAAGGACCAACAGACCAAGATATCAAGTTTTTTTTCGAAAAAGATAACTACAATTTTGGTCCTGTATTTGTAAGTTTTGGTCAAAATTTCAACGAAAAAATCTCAAAGAAAAAATCAACGATGGTTAGTTCACGGTTTTTTTCGGCCTTAAAATTTTATTCTTTCGATTTCGTTTAAAATCTCTTTTCTTTGATGTTTAAGGACCAACAGACCAGATATCAAGTTTTTTTTTCGAACAGGATAACTTCAAATTTTGGTCCCGTATTTGTAAGTTTTGGTCAAAATTTCAACGAAAAAATCTCAAAGAAAAAATCCACGATGGTAAGTTCACGGTTTTTTTCGGCCTTAAATTTTTATCCTTTTGATTTCGTTTAAAATATCTTTTCTTGGATGTTGAAGGACCAACAGACCAAGATATCAAGAGTTTTTACGAAAAAGATAACTTCAATTTTGATCCTGTATTTGTAAGTTTTGGTCAAAATTTCAACGAAAAAATCTCAAAGAAAAAATCAACGTTGGTTAGTTCAAGGTTTTTTCGGGCTTAAAAGTTTATCCTTTCGATTTCGTTTAAAATCTCTTTTCATTGATGTTGAAGGACCAACAGACCAGGATTTCAAGATTTTTTCTAAAAAGATAACTTCAATTTTGATCCTGTATTTGTAAGTTTTTGTCAAAATTTCAACGAAAAAATCTAAAAGAAAATACCAACGATGGTTAGTTCACGGTTTTTTTCGTCCTTAAAATTTTATCCTTTCGATTTCGTTTAAAATCTCTTTTCTTTGATGTTGAAGGACCAACAGACCAAGATATCAAGATTTTTTACGAAAAAGAAAACTTCAATTTTGGTCCTGTATTTGTAAGTTTTTGTCAAAATTTCAACGAAAAAATCTAAAAGAAAATACCAACGATGGTTAGTTCACGGTTTTTTTCGTCCTTAAAATTTTATCCTTTCGATTTCGTTTAAAATCTCTATTCTTTGATGTTGAAGGACCAACAGACCAAGATATCAAGTTTTTTTTCGAAAAAGATAACTTCAATTTTGGTCCTGTATTGGTAAGTTTTGGTCAAAATTTCAACGAAAAAATCTCAAAGAAAAAATCCACGATGGTAAGTTCACGGTTTTTTTCGGCCTTAAATTTTTATCCTTTTGATTTCGTTTAAAATCTCTTTTCTTTGATGTTGAAGGACCAACAGACCAAGATATCAAGTTTTTTTTCGAAAAAGATAACTTCAATTTTCGTCTTGTATTTGTAAGTTTTGGTCAAAATTTCAACGAAAAAATCTCAAAGAAAAAATCAACGATGGTTAGTTCACGGTTTTTTTCGGCCTTAAAATTTTATTCTTTCGATTTCGTTTAAAATCTCTTTTCTTTGATGTTTAAGGACCAACAGACCAGATATCAAGTTTTTTTTTCGAACAGGATAACTTCAAATTTTGGTCCCGTATTTGTAAGTTTTGGTCAAAATTTCAACGAAAAAATCTCAAAGAAAAAATCCACGATGGTAAGTTCACGGTTTTTTTCGGCCTTAAATTTTTATCCTTTTGATTTCGTTTAAAATATCTTTTCTTGGATGTTGAAGGACCAACAGACCAAGATATCAAGAGTTTTTACGAAAAAGATAACTTCAATTTTGATCCTGTATTTGTAAGTTTTGGTCAAAATTTCAACGAAAAAATCTCAAAGAAAAAATCAACGTTGGTTAGTTCAAGGTTTTTTCGGGCTTAAAAATTTATCCTTTCGATTTCGTTTAAAATCTCTTTTCATTGATGTTGAAGGACCAACAGACCAGGATTTCAAGATTTTTTCTAAAAAGATAACTTCAATTTTGGTCCTGTATTTGTAAGTTTTGGTCAAAATTTCAACGAAAAAATCTAAAAGAAAATACCAACGATGGTTAGTTCAAGATTGTTTCGGCCGTAAAAGTTTATCCTTTCGATTTCGTTTAAAATCTCTTTTCATTGATGTTGAAGGGCCAACAGACCAGGATATCAAGATTTTTTTCTAAAAAGATAACTTCAATTTTAGTCCTGTATTTGTAAGTTTTGGTCAAAATTTCAACGAAAAAATCTCAAAGAAAAAATCCACGATGGTTAGTTCACGGTTTTTTTCGGCCTTAAATTTTTATCCTTTAGATTTCGTTTAAAATTTCTTTTCATTGATGTTGAAGAACCAACAGACCAAGATATCAAGATTTATTTCGAAAAAAATAACTTCAATTTTGATCCCGTATTTGTAAGTTTTGGTCAAAATTTCAACGAAAAAATCTAAAAGAAAAAATCAACGATGGTTAGTTCACGGTTTTTTTCGTCCTTAAAATTTTATCCTTTCGATTTCGTTTAAAATATCTTTTCTTTGATGTTGAAGGACCAACAGACCAAGATATCAAGATTTTTTACGAAAAAGATAACTTCAATTTTGGTCCTGTATTTGTAAGTTTTTGTCAAAATTTCAACGAAAAAATCTAAAAGAAAAAATCAACGATGGTTAGTTCACGGTTTTTTTCGGCTTTAAAATTTTATCCATTCGATTTCGTTTAAAATCTCTTTTCTTTGATGTTGAAGGACCATCAGACCAGGATATCAAGTTTTTTTTCGAAAAGGATAACTTCAAATTTTGTCCTGTATTTGTAAGTTTTGGTCAAAATTTCAACAAAAAAATCTCAAAGAAAAAATCAACGATGGTTAGTTCACGGTTTTTTTCGGCTTTAAAATTTTATCCTTTCGACTTCGTTTAAAATCTCTTTTCATTGATGTTGGAGAACCAACAGACCAAGATATCAAGATTTTTTACGAAAAAGATAACTTCAATTTTGGTCCTGTATTGGTAAGTTTTGCTCAAAATTTCAACGAAAAAATCTCAAAGAAAAAATCCACGATGGTAAGTTCACGGTTTTTTTCGGCCTTAAATTTTTATCCTTTTGATTTCGTTTAAAATATCTTTTCTTGGATGTTGAGGGACCAACAGACCAAGATATCAAGATTTTTTACGAAAAAGATAACTTCAATTTTGGTCCTGTATTTGTAAGTTTTTGTCAAAATTTCAACGAAAAAATCTAAAAGAAAATACCAACGATGGTTAGTTCACGGTTTTTTTCGTCCTTAAAATTTTATCCTTTCGATTTCGTTTAAAATCTCTATTCTTTGATGTTGAAGGACCAACAGACCAAGATATCAAGTTTTTTTTCGAAAAAGATAACTTCAATTTTGGTCCTGTATTGGTAAGTTTTGGTCAAAATTTCAACGAAAAAATCTCAAAGAAAAAATCCACGATGGTAAGTTCACGGTTTTTTTCGGCCTTAAATTTTTATCCTTTTGATTTCGTTTAAAATCTCTTTTCTTTGATGTTGAAGGACCAACAGACCAAGATATCAAGTTTTTTTTCGAAAAAGATAACTTCAATTTTCGTCTTGTATTTGTAAGTTTTGGTCAAAATTTCAACGAAAAAATCTAAAAGAAAAAATCAACGATGGTTAGTTCACGGTTTTTTTCGGCTTTAAAATTTTATCCATTCGATTTCGTTTAAAATCTCTTTTCTTTGATGTTGAAGGACCATCAGACCAGGATATCAAGTTTTTTTTCGAAAAGGATAACTTCAAATTTTGTCCTGTATTTGTAAGTTTTGGTCAAAATTTCAACAAAAAAATCTCAAAGAAAAAATCAACGATGGTTAGTTCACGGTTTTTTTCGGCTTTAAAATTTTATCCTTTCGACTTCGTTTAAAATCTCTTTTCATTGATGTTGGAGAACCAACAGACCAAGATATCAAGATTTTTTACGAAAAAGATAACTTCAATTTTGGTCCTGTATTGGTAAGTTTTGCTCAAAATTTCAACGAAAAAATCTCAAAGAAAAAATCCACGATGGTAAGTTCACGGTTTTTTTCGGCCTTAAATTTTTATCCTTTTGATTTCGTTTAAAATATCTTTTCTTGGATGTTGAGGGACCAACAGACCAAGATATCAAGTTTTTTTTCGAAAAAGATAACTTCAATTTTCGTCTTGTATTTGTAAGTTTTGGTCAAAATTTCAACGAAAAAATCTCAAAGAAAAAATCAACGATGGTTAGTTCACGGTTTTTTTCGGCCTTAAAATTTTATTCTTTCGATTTCGTTTAAAATCTCTTTTCTTTGATGTTAAAGGACCAACAGACCAGATATCAAGTTTTTTTTTCGAACAGGATAACTTCAAATTTTGGTCCCGTATTTGTAAGTTTTGGTCAAAATTTCAACGAAAAAATCTCAAAGAAAAAATCCACGATGGTTAGTTCACGGTTTTTTTCGTCCTTAAAATTTTATCCTTTCGATTTCGTTTAAAATCTCTATTCTTTGATGTTGAAGGACCAACAGACCAAGATATCAAGTTTTTTTTCGAAAAAGATAACTTCAATTTTCGTCTTGTATTTGTAAGTTTTGGTCAAAATTTCAACGAAAAAATCTCAAAGAAAAAATCAACGATGGTTAGTTCACGGTTTTTTTCGGCCTTAAAATTTTATTCTTTCGATTTCGTTTAAAATCTCTTTTCTTTGATGTTAAAGGACCAACAGACCAGATATCAAGTTTTTTTTTCGAACAGAATAACTTCAAATTTTGGTCCCGTATTTGTAAGTTTTGGTCAAAATTTCAACGAAAAAATCTCAAAGAAAAAATCCACGATGGTTAGTTCACGGTTTTTTTCGGCCTTAAATTTTTATCCTTTAGATTTCGTTTAAAATTTCTTTTCATTGATGTTGAAGAACCAACAGACCAAGATATCAAGATTTATTTCGAAAAAAATAACTTCAATTTTGATCCCGTATTTGTAAGTTTTGGTCAAAATTTCAACGAAAAAATCTAAAAGAAAAAATCAACGATGGTTAGTTCACGGTTTTTTTCGTCCTTAAAATTTTATCCTTTCGATTTCGTTTAAAATATCTTTTCTTTGATGTTGAAGGACCAACAGACCAAGATATCAAGATTTTTTACGAAAAAGATAACTTCAATTTTGGTCCTGTATTTGTAAGTTTTTGTCAAAATTTCAACGAAAAAATCTAAAAGAAAAAATCAACGATGGTTAGTTCACGGTTTTTTTCGACTTTAAAATTTTATCCATTCGATTTCGTTTAAAATCTCTTTTCTTTGATGTTGAAGGACCATCAGACCAGGATATCAAGTTTTTTTTCGAAAAGGATAACTTCAAATTTTGTCCTGTATTTGTAAGTTTTGGTCAAAATTTCAACAAAAAAATCTCAAAGAAAAAATCAACGATGGTTAGTTCACGGTTTTTTTCGGCTTTAAAATTTTATCCTTTCGACTTCGTTTAAAATCTCTTTTCATTGATGTTGGAGAACCAACAGACCAAGATATCAAGATTTTTTACGAAAAAGATAACTTCAATTTTGGTCCTGTATTGGTAAGTTTTGCTCAAAATTTCAACGAAAAAATCTCAAAGAAAAAATCCACGATGGTAAGTTCACGGTTTTTTTCGGCCTTAAATTTTTATCCTTTTGATTTCGTTTAAAATATCTTTTCTTGGATGTTGAAGGACCAACAGACCAAGATATCAAGATTTTTTACGAAAAATATAACTTCAATTTTGGTCCTGTATTTGTAAGTTTTGGTCAAAATTTCAACGAAAAAATCTAAAAGAAAATACCAACGATGGTTAGTTCACGGTTTTTTTCGGCCTTAAAATTTTATTCTTTCGATTTAGTTTAAAATCTCTTTTCTTTGATGTTAAAGGACCAACAGACCAGATATCAAGTTTTTTTTTCGAACAGGATAACTTCAAATTTTGGTCCCGTATTTATAAGTTTTGGTCAAAATTTCAACGAAAAAATCTCAAAGAAAAAATCCACGATGGTAAGTTCACGGTTTTTTTCGGCCTTAAATTTTTATCCTTTTGATTTCGTTTAAAATATCTTTTCTTGGATGTTGAAGGACCAACAGACCAAGATATCAAGAGTTTTTACGAAAAAGATAACTTCAATTTTGATCCTGTATTTGTAAGTTTTGGTCAAAATTTCAACGAAAAAATCTCAAAGAAAAAATCAACGTTGGTTAGTTCAAGGTTTTTTCGGGCTTAAAAGTTTATCCTTTCGATTTCGTTTAAAATCTCTTTTCATTGATGTTGAAGGACCAACAGACCAGGATTTCAAGATTTTTTCTAAAAAGATAACTTCAATTTTGGTCCTGTATTTGTAAGTTTTGGTCAAAATTTCAACGAAAAAATCTAAAAGAAAATACCAACGATGGTTAGTTCAAGATTGTTTCGGCCGTAAAAGTTTATCCTTTCGATTTCGTTTAAAATCTCTTTTCATTGATGTTGAAGGGCCAACAGACCAGGATATCAAGATTTTTTTCTAAAAAGATAACTTCAATTTTAGTCCTGTATTTGTAAGTTTTGGTCAAAATTTCAACGAAAAAATCTCAAAGAAAAAATCCACGATGGTTAGTTCACGGTTTTTTTCGGCCTTAAATTTTTATCCTTTAGATTTCGTTTAAAATTTCTTTTCATTGATGTTGAAGAACCAACAGACCAAGATATCAAGATTTATTTCGAAAAAAATAACTTCAATTTTGGTCCCGTATTTGTAAGTTTTGGTCAAAATTTCAACGAAAAAATTTCAAAGAAAAAATCCACGATGGTAAGTTCACGGTTTTTTTCGGCCTTAAATTTTTATCCTTTTGATTTCGTTTAAAATATCTTTTCTTGGATATTGAAGGACCAACAGACTGAGATATCAAGATTTTTTACGAAAAAGATAACTTCAATTTTGGTTCCGTATTTGTAAGTTTTGGTCAAAATTTCAACGAAAAAATCTCAAAGAAAAAATCCACGATGATAAGTTCACGGTTTTTTTCGGCCTTAAATTTTTATCCTTTCGACTTCGTTTAAAATCTCTTTTCATTGATGTTGGAGAACCAACAGACCAAGATATCAAGATTTTTTACGAAAAAGATAACTTCAATTTTGGTCCTGTATTTGTAAGTTTTGGTCAAAATTTCAACGAAAAAATCTAAAAGAAAATACCAACGATGGTTAGTTCACGGTTTTTTTCGGCCTTAAAATTTTATTCTTTCGATTTCGTTTAAAATCTCTTTTCTTTGATGTTAAAGGACCAACAGACCAGATATCAAGTTTTTTTTTCGAACAGGATAACTTCAAATTTTGGTCCCGTATTTGTAAGTTTTGGTCAAAATTTCAACGAAAAAATCTCAAAGAAAAAATCCACGATGGTAAGTTCACGATTTTTTTTCGGCCTTAAATTTTTATCCTTTTGATTTCGTTTAAAATATCTTTTCTTGGATGTTGAAGGACCAATAGACCAAGATATCAAGATTTTATACGAAAAAGATAACTTCAATTTTGATCCTGTATTTGTAAGTTTTGGTCAAAATTTCAACGAAAAAATCTCAAAGAAAAAATCAACGATGGTTAGTTCACGGTTTTTTTCGGCCTTAAAATTTTATTCTTTCGATTTCGTTTAAAATCTCTTTTCATTGATCTTGAAGGACCAACAGACCAGGATTTCAAGATTTTTTCTAAAAAGATAACTTCAATTTTGGTCCTGTATTTGTAAGTTTTGGTAAAAATTTCAACGAAAAAATCTAAAAGAAAATACCAACGATGGTTAGTTCAAGATTGTTTCGGCCGTAAAAGTTTATCCTTTCGATTTCGTTTAAAATCTCTTTTCTTTGATGTTAAAGGACCAACAGACCAGATATCAAGTTTTTTTTTCGAACAGGATAACTTCAAATTTTGGTCCCGTATTTGTAAGTTTTGGTCAAAATTTCAACGAAAAAATCTCAAAGAAAAAATCCACGATGGTAAGTTCACGGTTTTTTTCGGCCTTAAATTTTTATCCTTTTGATTTCGTTTAAAATATCTTTTCTTGGATGTTGAAGGACCAACAGACCAAGATATCAAGAGTTTTTACGAAAAAGATAACTTCAATTTTGATCCTGTATTTATAAGTTTTGGTCAAAATTTCAACGAAAAAATCTCAAAGAAAAAATCAACGTTGGTTAGTTCAAGGTTTTTTCGGGCTTAAAAGTTTATCCTTTCGATTTCGTTTAAAATCTCTTTTCATTGATGTTGAAGGACCAACAGACCAGGATTTCAAGATTTTTTCTAAAAAGATAACTTCAAATTTGGTCCTGTATTTGTAAGTTTTGGTCAAAATTTCAACTAAAAAATCTCAAAGAAAATATCCACGATGGTTAGTTCACGGTTTTTTTCGGCCTTAAATTTTTATCCTTTCGATTTCGTTTAAAATTTCTTTTCATTGATGTTGAAGAACCAACAGACCAAGATATCAAGATTTTTTTCGAAAAAAATAACTTCAATTTTGGTCCCGTATTTGTAAGTTTTGGTCAAAATTTCAACGAAAAAATCTCAAAGAAAAAATCCACGATGGTAAGTTCACGGTTTTTTTCGGCCTTAAATTTTTATTCTTTCGATTTCGTTTAAAATCTCTTTTCTTTGATGTTAAAGGACCAACAGACCAGATATCAAGTTTTTTTTTCGAACAGGATAACTTCAAATTTTGGTCCCGTATTTGTAAGTTTTGGTCAAAATTTCAACGAAAAAATCTCAAAGAAAAAATCCACGATGGTAAGTTCACGATTTTTTTTCGGCCTTAAATTTTTATCCTTTTGATTTCGTTTAAAATATCTTTTCTTGGATGTTAAAGGACCAATAGACCAAGATATCAAGATTTTTTACGAAAAAGATAACTTCAATTTTGATCCTGTATTTGTAAGTTTTGGTCAAAATTTCAACGAAAAAATCTCAAAGAAAAAATCCACGATGGTTAGTTCACGGTTTTTTTCGGCCTTAAATTTTTATCCTTTCGATTTCGTTTAAAATTTCTTTTCATTGATGTTGAAGAACCAACAGACCAAGATATCAAGATTTTTTTCGAAAAAAATAACTTCAATTTTGGTCCCGTATTTGTAAGTTTTGGTCAAAATTTCAACGAAAAAATCTCAAAGAAAAAATCCACGATGGTAAGTTCACGGTTTTTTTCGGCCTTAAATTTTTATCCTTTTGATTTCGTTTAAAATATCTTTTCTTGGATGTTGAAGGACCAACAGACCAAGATATCAAGATTTTTTACGAAAAAGATAACTTCAATTTTGATCCTGTATTTGTAAGTTTTGGTCAAAATTTCAACGAAAAAATCTCAAAGAAAAAATCAACGATGGTTAGTTCAAGGTTTTTTCGGGCTTAAAAGTTTATCCTTTCGATTTCGTTTAAGATCTCTTTTCATTGATGTTAAAGGACCAACAGACCAGGATTTCAAGATTTTTTCTAAAAAGATAACTTCAATTTTGGTCCTGTATTTGTAAGTTTTGGTCAAAATTTCAACGAAAAAATCTAAAAGAAAATACCAACGATGGTTAGTTCAAGATTGTTTCGGCCGTAAAAGTTTATCCTTTCGATTTCGTTTAAAATCTCTTTTCTTTGATGTTAAAGGACCAACAGACCAGATATCAAGTTTTTTTTTCGAACAGGATAACTTCAAATTTTGGTCCCGTATTTGTAAGTTTTGGTCAAAATTTCAACGAAAAAATCTCAAAGAAAAAATCCACGATGGTAAGTTCACGGTTTTTTTCGGCCTTAAATTTTTATCCTTTTGATTTCGTTTAAAATATCTTTTCTTGGATGTTGAAGGACCAACAGACCAAGATATCAAGAGTTTTTACGAAAAAGATAACTTCAATTTTGATCCTGTATTTGTAAGTTTTGGTCAAAATTTCAACGAAAAAATCTCAAAGAAAAAATCAACGTTGGTTAGTTCAAGGTTTTTTCGGGCTTAAAAGTTTATCCTTTCGATTTCGTTTAAAATCTCTTTTCATTGATGTTGAAGGACCAACAGACCAGGATTTCAAGATTTTTTCTAAAAAGATAACTTCAATTTTGGTCCTGTATTTGTAAGTTTTGGTCAAAATTTCAACTAAAAAATCTCAAAGAAAATATCCACGATGGTTAGTTCACGGTTTTTTTCGGCCTTAAATTTTTATTCTTTCGATTTCGTTTAAAATCTCTTTTCTTTGATGTTAAAGGACCAACAGACCAGATATCAAGTTTTTTTTTCGAACAGGATAACTTCAAATTTTGGTCCCGTATTTGTAAGTTTTGGTCAAAATTTCAACGAAAAAATCTCAAAGAAAAAATCCACGATGGTAAGTTCACGATTTTTTTTCGGCCTTAAATTTTTATCCTTTTGATTTCGTTTAAAATATCTTTTCTTGGATGTTGAAGGACCAATAGACCAGGATATCAAGATTTTTTTCTAAAAAGATAACTTCAATTTTAGTCCTGTATTTGTAAGTTTTGGTCAAAATTTCAACGAAAAAATCTCAAAGAAAAAATCCACGATGGTTAGTTCACGGTTTTTTTCGGCCTTAAATTTTTATCCTTTCGATTTCGTTTAAAATTTCTTTTCATTAATGTTTAAGAACCAACAGACCAAGATATCAAGATTTTTTTCGAAAAAAATAACTTCAATTTTGGTCCCGTATTTGTAAATTTTGGTCAAAATTTCCATGAAAAAATCTCAAAGAAAAAATCCACAATGTTAGTTCACGGTTTTTTTCGGCCTTAAAATTTTATCTATTCGATTTCGTTTAAAATCTCTTTTCTTTGATGTTGAAGGACCAACAGACCAAGATATCAAGTTTTTTTTCGAAAAAGTTAACTTCAATTTTGGTCCTGTATTTGTAAGTTTTGGTCAAAATTTCAACGAAAAAATCTCAAAGAAAAAATCCACGATGGTTAGTTCACGGTTTTTTTCGGCCTTAAATTTTTATCCTTTCGATTTCGTTTAAAATTTCTTTTCATTAATGTTGAAGAACCAACAGACCAAGATATCAAGATTTTTTTCGAAAAAAATAACTTCAATTTTGGTCCCGTATTTGTAAGTTTTGGTCAAAATTTCAACGAAAAAATCTCAAAGAAAAAATCAACGATGGTTAGTTCAAGGTTTTTTCGGGCTTAAAAGTTTATCCTTTCGATTTCGTTTAAAATCTCTTTTCATTGATGTTAAAGGACCAACAGACCAGGATTTCAAGATTTTTTCTAAAAAGATAACTTCAATTTTGGTCCTGTATTTGTAAGTTTTGGTCAAAATTTCAACGAAAAAATCTAAAAGAAAATACCAACGATGGTTAGTTCAAGATTGTTTCGGCCGTAAAAGTTTATCCTTTCGATTTCGTTTAAAATCTCTTTTCTTTGATGTTAAAGGACCAACAGACCAGATATCAAGTTTTTTTTTCGAACAGGATAACTTCAAATTTTGGTCCCGTATTTGTAAGTTTTGGTCAAAATTTCAACGAAAAAATCTCAAAGAAAAAATCCACGATGGTAAGTTCACGGTTTTTTTCGGCCTTAAATTTTTATCCTTTTGATTTCGTTTAAAATATCTTTTCTTGGATGTTGAAGGACCAACAGACCAAGATATCAAGAGTTTTTACGAAAAAGATAACTTCAATTTTGATCCTGTATTTGTAAGTTTTGGTCAAAATTTCAACGAAAAAATCTCAAAGAAAAAATCAACGTTGGTTAGTTCAAGGTTTTTTCGGGCTTAAAAGTTTATCCTTTCGATTTCGTTTAAAATCTCTTTTCATTGATGTTGAAGGACCAACAGACCAGGATTTCAAGATTTTTTCTAAAAAGATAACTTCAATTTTGGTCCTGTATTTGTAAGTTTTGGTCAAAATTTCAACTAAAAAATCTCAAAGAAAATATCCACGATGGTTAGTTCACGGTTTTTTTCGGCCTTAAATTTTTATTCTTTCGATTTCGTTTAAAATCTCTTTTCTTTGATGTTAAAGGACCAACAGACCAGATATCAAGTTTTTTTTTCGAACAGGATAACTTCAAATTTTGGTCCCGTATTTGTAAGTTTTGGTCAAAATTTCAACGAAAAAATCTCAAAGAAAAAATCCACGATGGTAAGTTCACGATTTTTTTTCGGCCTTAAATTTTTATCCTTTTGATTTCGTTTAAAATATCTTTTCTTGGATGTTGAAGGACCAATAGACCAGGATATCAAGATTTTTTTCTAAAAAGATAACTTCAATTTTAGTCCTGTATTTGTAAGTTTTGGTGAAAATTTCAACGAAAAAATCTCAAAGAAAAAATCCACGATGGTTAGTTCACGGTTTTTTTCGGCCTTAAATTTTTATCCTTTCGATTTCGTTTAAAATTTCTTTTCATTAATGTTTAAGAACCAACAGACCAAGATATCAAGATTTTTTTCGAAAAAAATAACTTCAATTTTGGTCCCGTATTTGTAAATTTTGGTCAAAATTTCCATGAAAAAATCTCAAAGAAAAAATCCACAATGTTAGTTCACGGTTTTTTTCGGCCTTAAAATTTTATCTATTCGATTTCTTTTAAAATCTCTTTTCTTTGATGTTGAAGGACCAACAGACCAAGATATCAAGTTTTTTTTCGAAAAAGTTAACTTCAATTTTGGTCCTGTATTTGTAAGTTTTGGTCAAAATTTCAACTAAAAAATCTCAAAGAAAATATCCACGATGGTTAGTTCACGGTTTTTTTCGGCCTTAAATTTTTATTCTTTCGATTTCGTTTAAAATCTCTTTTCTTTGATGTTAAAGGACCAACAGACCAGATATCAAGTTTTTTTTTCGAACAGGATAACTTCAAATTTTGGTCCCGTATTTGTAAGTTTTGGTCAAAATTTCAACGAAAAAATCTCAAAGAAAAAATCCACGATGGTAAGTTCACGATTTTTTTTCGGCATTAAATTTTTATCCTTTTGATTTCGTTTAAAATATCTTTTCTTGGATGTTGAAGGACCAATAGACCAGGATATCAAGATTTTTTTCTAAAAAGATAACTTCAATTTTAGTCCTGTATTTGTAAGTTTTGGTCAAAATTTCAACGAAAAAATCTCAAAGAAAAAATCCACGATGGTTAGTTCACGGTTTTTTTCGGCCTTAAATTTTTATCCTTTCGATTTCGTTTAAAATTTCTTTTCATTAATGTTTAAGAACCAACAGACCAAGATATCAAGATTTTTTTCGAAAAAAATAACTTCAATTTTGGTCCCGTATTTGTAAATTTTGGTCAAAATTTCCATGAAAAAATCTCAAATAAAAAATCCACAATGTTAGTTCACGGTTTTTTTCGGCCTTAAAATTTTATCTATTCGATTTCTTTTAAAATCTCTTTTCTTTGATGTTGAAGGACCAACAGACCAAGATATCAAGTTTTTTTTCGAAAAAGTTAACTTCAATTTTGGTCCTGTATTTGTAAGTTTTGGTCAAAATTTCAACGAAAAAATCTCAAAGAAAAAATCCACGATGGTTAGTTCACGGTTTTTTTTGGCCTTAAATTTTTATCCTTTCGATTTCGTTTAAAATTTCTTTTCATTAATGTTGAAGAACCAACAGACCAAGATATCAAGATTTTTTTCGAAAAAAATAACTTCAATTTTGGTCCCGTATTTGTAAGTTTTGGTCAAAATTTCAACGAAAAAATCTCAAAGAAAAAATCAACGATGGTTAGTTCAAGGTTTTTTCGGGCTTAAAAGTTTATCCTTTCGATTTCGTTTAAAATCTCTTTTCATTGATGTTGAAGGACCAACAGACCAGGATTTCAAGATTTTTTCTAAAAAGATAACTTCAATTTTGGTCCTGTATTTGTAAGTTTTGGTCAAAATTTCAACGAAAAAATCTAAAAGAAAATACCAACGATGGTTAGTTCAAGATTGTTTCGGCCGTAAAAGTTTATCCTTTCGATTTCGTTTAAAATCTCTTTTCATTGATGTTGAAGGGCCAACAGACCAGGATATCAAGATTTTTTTCTAAAAAGATAACTTCAATTTTAGTCCTGTATTTGTAAGTTTTGGTCAAAATTTCAACGAAAAAATCTCAAAGAAAAAATCCACGATGGTTAGTTCACGGTTTTTTTCGGCCTTAAATTTTTATCCTTTCGATTTCGTTTAAAATTTCTTTTCATTAATGTTGAAGAACCAACAGACCAAGATATCAAGATTTTTTTCGAAAAAAATAACTTCAATTTTGGTCCTGTATTTGTAAGTTTTGGTCAAAATTTCAACGAAAAAATCTCAAAGAAAAAATTCACGATGGTAAGTTCACGGTTTTTTTCGGCCGTAAAAATTTATCCTTTCGATTTCGTTTAAAATCTCTTTTCATTGATGTTGAAGGACCAACAGACCAGGATATCAAGTTTTTTTTCGAAAAAGATAACTTCAATTTTGGTCCTGTATTTATAAGTTTTGGTCAAAATTTCAACGAAAAAATCTCAAAGAAAAAATCCACGATGGTTAGTTCACGGTTTTTTTCGGCCTTAAAATTTTATCCTTTCGATTTCGTTTAAAATCTCTTTTCTTTGATGTTGAAGGACCAACAGACCAAATTTCAAGTTTTTTTTCGAAAAAGATAACTTCAAATTTGGTCCTGTATTTGTAAGTTTTGGTCAAAATTTCAACGAAATAATCTCAAAGAAAAAATCAACGATGGTTAGTTCACGGTTTTTTTCGGCTTTAAAATTTTATCCTTTCGATTTCGTTTAAAATCTCTTTTCTTTGATGTTGGAGGACCAACAGATCAAGATATCAAGTTTTTTTTCAAACAGGATAATTTTAATTTTTGTCCTGTATTTGTAAGTTTTGGTCAAAATTACAACGAAAAAATCTCAAAAAAAAATCAACGATGGTTAGTTCACGGTTTTTTTCGGCCTTAAAATTTTATTCTTTCGATTTCGTTTAAAATTTCTTTTCATTAATGTTGAAGAACCAACAGACCAAGATATCAAGATTTTTTTCGAAAAAAATAATTTCAATTTTGGTCCCGTATTTGTAAGTTTTGGTCAAAATTTCCATGAAAAAATCTCAAAGAAAAAATCCACAATGTTAGTTCACGGTTTTTTTCGGCCTTAAAAGTTTATTCTTTCGATTTCGTTTAAAATCTCTTTTCATTGATGTTGAAGGACCAACAGACCAAGATATCAAGATTTTTTACAAAAAAGATAACTTCAATTTTGGTCCTGTATTTGTAAGTTTTGGTCAAAATTTCAACGAAAAAATCTCAAAGAAAAAATCAACGATGGTAAGTTCACGGTTTTTTTCGGCCTTAAAATTTTATCCTTTTGATTTCGTTTAAAATCTTATTTCTTTGATTTTGAAGGACCAACAGGCCAAGATATCAAGTTTTTTTTCGAAAAAGATAACTTCAATTTTGGTCCTGTATTTGTAAGTTTTGGTCAAAATTACAACGAAAAAATCTCAAAAAAAAATCAACGATGGTTAGTTCACGGTTTTTTTCGGCCTAAAAATTTTATTCTTTCGATTTCGTTTAAAATTTCTTTTCATTAATGTTTAAGAACCAACAGACCAAGATATCAAGATTTTTTTCGAAAAAAATAACTTCAATTTTGGTCCCGTATTTGTAAGTTTTGGTCAAAATTTCCATGAAAAAATCTCAAAGAAAAAATCCACAATGTTAGTTCACGGTTTTTTTCGGCCTTAAAAGTTTATCCTTTCGATTTCGTTTAAAATCTCTTTTCATTGATGTTGAAGGACCAACAGACCAGGATATCAAGTTTTTTTTTCGAACAGGATAACTTCAAATTTTGTCCTGTATTTGTAAGTTTTGGTCAAAATTTCAAAAAAAAAATCAACGATGGTTAGTTCACGGTTTTTTTCGGCCTTTAATTTTTATTCTTTTGATTTCGTTTAAAATATCTTTTCTTGTGTGTTGAAGGACCAACAGACCAAGATATCAAGATTTTTTACAAAAAAAATAACTTCAATTTTGGTCCTGTATTTGTAAGTTTTGGTCAAAATTTCAACGAAAAAATCTCAAAGAAAAAATCAACGATGGTAAGTTCACGGTTTTTTTCGGCCTTAAAATTTTATCCTTTTGATTTCGTTTAAAATCTTATTTCTTTGATTTTGAAGGACCAACAGGCCAAGATATCAAGTTTTTTTTCGAAAAAGATAACTTCAATTTTGGTCCTGTATTTGTAAGTTTTGGTCAAAATTTCAACGAAATAATCTCAAAGAAAAAATCAACGATGGTTAGTTCACGGTTTTTTTCGGCTTTAAAATTTTATCCTTTCGATTTCGTTTAAAATCTTTTTTCTTTGATGTTGAAGGACCAACAGACCAGATATCAAGTTTTTTTTTCGAACAGGAAAACTTCAAATTTTGTCCTGTATTTGTAAGTTTTGGTCAAAATTTCAAAGAAAAAATCAACGATGGTTAGTTCACGGTTTTTTTCGGCCTTAAATTTTTATCCTTTTGATTTCGTTTAAAATATCTTTTCTTGTGTGTTGAAGGACCAACAGACTAAGATATCAAGATTTTTTACAAAAAAGATAACTTCAATTTTGGTCCTGTATTTGTAAGTTTTGGTCAAAATTTCAACGAAAAAATCTCAAAGAAAAAATCAACGATGGTAAGTTCACGGTTTTTTTCGGCCTTAAAATTTTATTCTTTCGATTTCGTTTAAAATCTCTTTTCATTGATCTTGAAGGACCAACAGACCAGGATTTCAAGATTTTTTCTAAAAAGATAACTTCAATTTTGGTCCTGAATTTGTAAGTTTTGGTAAAAATTTCAACGAAAAAATCTAAAAGAAAATACCAACGATGGTTAGTTCAAGATTGTTTCGGCCGTAAAAGTTTATCCTTTCGATTTCGTTTAAAATCTCTTTTCTTTGATGTTAAAGGACCAACAGACCAGATATCAAGTTTTTTTTTCGAACAGGATAACTTCAAATTTTGGTCCCGTATTTGTAAGTTTTGGTCAAAATTTCAACGAAAAAATCTCAAAGAAAAAATCCACGATGGTAAGTTCACGGTTTTTTTCGGCCTTAAATTTTTATCCTTTTGATTTCGTTTAAAATATCTTTTCTTGGATGTTGAAGGACCAACAGACCAAGATATCAAGAGTTTTTACGAAAAAGATAACTTCAATTTTGATCCTGTATTTGTAAGTTTTGGTCAAAATTTCAACGAAAAAATCTCAAAGAAAAAATCAACGTTGGTTAGTTCAAGGTTTTTTCGGGCTTAAAAGTTTATCCTTTCGATTTCGTTTAAAATCTCTTTTCATTGATGTTGAAGGACCAACAGACCAGGATTTCAAGATTTTTTCTAAAAAGATAACTTCAATTTTGGTCCTGTATTTGTAAGTTTTGGTCAAAATTTCAACTAAAAAATCTCAAAGAAAATATCCACGATGGTTAGTTCACGGTTTTTTTCGGCCTTAAATTTTTATCCTTTCGATTTCGTTTAAAATTTCTTTTCATTGATGTTGAAGAACCAACAGACCAAGATATCAAGATTTTTTTCGAAAAAAATAACTTCAATTTTGGTCCCGTATTTGTAAGTTTTGGTCAAAATTTCAACGAAAAAATCTCAAAGAAAAAATCCACGATGGTAAGTTCACGGTTTTTTTCGGCCTTAAATTTTTATTCTTTCGATTTCGTTTAAAATCTCTTTTCTTTGATGTTAAAGGACCAACAGACCAGATATCAAGTTTTTTTTTCGAACAGGATAACTTCAAATTTTGGTCCCGTATTAGTAAGTTTTGGTCAAAATTTCAACGAAAAAATCTCAAAGAAAAAATCCACGATGGTAAGTTCACGATTTTTTTTCGGCCTTAAATTTTTATCCTTTTGATTTCGTTTAAAATATCTTTTCTTGGATGTTGAAGGACCAATAGACCAAGATATCAAGATTTTTTACGAAAAAGATAACTTCAATTTTGATCCTGTATTTGTAAGTTTTGGTCAAAATTTCAACGAAAAAATCTCAAAGAAAAAATCCACGATGGTTAGTTCACGGTTTTTTTCGGCCTTAAATTTTTATCCTTTCGATTTCGTTTAAAATTCCTTTTCATTGATGTTGAAGAACCAACAGACCAAGATATCAAGATTTTTTTCGAAAAAAATAACTTCAATTTTGGTCCCGTATTTGTAAGTTTTGGTCAAAATTTCAACGAAAAAATCTCAAAGAAAAAATCCACGATGGTAAGTTCACGGTTTTTTTCGGCCTTAAATTTTTATCCTTTTGATTTCGTTTAAAATATCTTTTCTTGGATGTTGAAGGACCAACAGACCAAGATATCAAGATTTTTTACGAAAAAGATAACTTCAATTTTGATCCTGTATTTGTAAGTTTTGGTCAAAATTTCAACGAAAAAATCTAAAAGAAAATACCAACGATGGTTAGTTCAAGATTGTTTCGGCCGTAAAAGTTCATCCTTTCGATTTCGTTTAAAATCTCTTTTCATTGATGTTGAAGGGCCAACAGACCAGGATATCAAGATTTTTTTCTAAAAAGATAACTTCAATTTTAGTCCTGTATTTGTAAGTTTTGGTCAAAATTTCAACGAAAAAATCTCAAAGAAAAAATCCACGATGGTTAGTTCACGGTTTTTTTCGGCCTTAAATTTTTATCCTTTCGATTTCGTTTAAAATTTCTTTTCATTAATGTTTAAGAACCAACAGACCAAGATATCAAGATTTTTTTCGAAAAAAATAACTTCAATTTTGGTCCCGTATTTGTAAATTTTGGTCAAAATTTCCATGAAAAAATCTCAAAGAAAAAATCCACAATGTTAGTTCACGGTTTTTTTCGGCCTTAAAATTTTATCTATTCGATTTCGTTTAAAATCTCTTTTCTTTGATGTTGAAGGACCAACAGACCAAGATATCAAGTTTTTTTTCGAAAAAGTTAACTTCAATTTTGGTCCCGTATTTGTAAGTTTTGGTCAAAATTTCAACGAAAAAATCTCAAAGAAAAAATCAACGATGGTTAGTTCAAGGTTTTTTCGGGCTTAAAAGTTTATCCTTTCGATTTCGTTTAAAATCTCTTTTCATTGATGTTGAAGGACCAACAGACCAGGATTTCAAGATTTTTTCTAAAAAGATAACTTCAATTTTGGTCCTGTATTTGTAAGTTTTGGTCAAAATTTCAACGAAAAAATCTAAAAGAAAATACCAACGATGGTTAGTTCAAGATTGTTTCGGCCGTAAAAGTTTATCCTTTCGATTTCGTTTAAAATCTCTTTTCTTTGATGTTAAAGGACCAACAGACCAGATATCAAGTTTTTTTTTCGAACAGGATAACTTCAAATTTTGGTCCCGTATTTGTAAGTTTTGGTCAAAATTTCAACGAAAAAATCTCAAAGAAAAAATCCACGATGGTAAGTTCACGGTTTTTTTCGGCCTTAAATTTTTATCCTTTTGATTTCGTTTAAAATATCTTTTCTTGGATGTTGAAGGACCAACAGACCAAGATATCAAGAGTTTTTACGAAAAAGATAACTTCAATTTTGATCCTGTATTTGTAAGTTTTGGTCTAAATTTCAACGAAAAAATCTCAAAGAAAAAATCAACGTTGGTTAGTTCAAGGTTTTTTCGGGCTTAAAAGTTAATCCTTTCGATTTCGTTTAAAATCTCTTTTCATTGATGTTGAAGGACCAACAGACCAGGATTTCAAGATTTTTTCTAAAAAGATAACTTCAATTTTGGTCCTGTATTTGTAAGTTTTGGTCAAAATTTCAACTAAAAAATCTCAAAGAAAATATCCACGATGGTTAGTTCACGGTTTTTTTCGGCCTTAAATTTTTATTCTTTCGATTTCGTTTAAAATCTCTTTTCTTTGATGTCAAAGGACCAACAGACCAGATATCAAGTTTTTTTTTCGAACAGGATAACTTCAAATTTTGGTCCCGTATTTGTAAGTTTTGGTCAAAATTTCAACGAAAAAATCTCAAAGAAAAAATCCACGATGGTAAGTTCACGATTTTTTTTCGGCCTTAAATTTTTATCCTTTTGATTTCGTTTAAAATATCTTTTCTTGGATGTTGAAGGACCAATAGACCAGGATATCAAGATTTTTTTCTAAAAAGATAACTTCAATTTTAGTCCTGTATTTGTAAGTTTTGGTCAAAATTTCAACGAAAAAATCTCAAAGAAAAAATCCACGATGGTTAGTTCACGGTTTTTTTCGGCCTTAAATTTTTTTCCTTTCGATTTCGTTTAAAATTTCTTTTCATTAATGTTTAAGAACCAACAGACCAAGATATCAAGATTTTTTTCGAAAAAAATAACTTCAATTTTGGTCCCGTATTTGTAAATTTTGGTCAAAATTTCCATGAAAAAATCTCAAAGAAAAAATCCACAATGTTAGTTCACGGTTTTTTTCGGCCTTAAAATTTTATCTATTCGATTTCGTTTAAAATCTCTTTTCTTTGATGTTGAAGGACCAACAGACCAAGATATCAAGTTTTTTTTCGAAAAAGTTAACTTCAATTTTGGTCCTGTATTTGTAAGTTTTGGTCAAAATTTCAACGAAAAAATCTCAAAGAAAAAATCCACGATGGTTAGTTCACGGTTTTTTTCGGACTTAAATTTTTATCCTTTCGATTTCGTTTAAAATTTCTTTTCATTAATGTTGAAGAACCAACAGACCAAGATATCAAGATTTTTTTCGAAAAAAATAACTTCAATTTTGGTCCCGTATTTGTAAGTTTTGGTCAAAATTTCAACGAAAAAATCTCAAAGAAAAAATCAACGATGGTTAGTTCAAGGTTTTTTCGGGCTTAAAAGTTTATCCTTTCGATTTCGTTTAAAATCTCTTTTCATTGATGTTGAAGGACCAACAGACCAGGATTTCAAGATTTTTTCTAAAAAGATAACTTCAATTTTGGTCCTGTATTTGTAAGTTTTGGTCAAAATTTCAACGAAAAAATCTAAAAGAAAATACCAACGATGGTTAGTTCAAGATTGTTTCGCCCGTAAAAGTTTATCCTTTCGATTTCGTTTAAAATCTCTTTTCATTGATGTTGAAGGGCCAACAGACCAGGATATCAAGATTTTTTTCTAAAAAGATAACTTCAATTTTAGTCCTGTATTTGTAAGTTTTGGTCAAAATTTCAACGAAAAAATCTCAAAGAAAAAATCCACGATGGTTAGTTCACGGTTTTTTTCGGCCTTAAATTTTTATCCTTTCGATTTCGTTTAAAATTTCTTTTCATTAATGTTGAAGAACCAACAGACCAAGATATCAAGATTTTTTTCGAAAAAAATAACTTCAATTTTGGTCCCGTATTTGTAAGTTTTGGTCAAAATTTCCATGAAAAAATCTCAAAGAAAAAATCCACAATGTTAGTTCACGGTTTTTTTCGGCCTTAAAATTTTATCTATTCGATTTCGTTTAAAATCTCTTTTCTTTGATGTTGAAGGACCAACAGACCAAGATATCAAAATTTTTTTCGAAAAAGTTAACTTCAATTTTGGTCCTGTATTTGTAAGTTTTGGTCAAAATTTCAACGAAAAAATCTCAAAGAAAAAATCCACGATGGTAAGTTCACGGTTTTTTTCGGCCGTAAAAATTTATCCTTTCGATTTCGTTTAAAATCTCTTTTCATTGATGTTGAAGGACCAACAGACCAGGATATCAAGTTTTTTTTCGAAAAAGATAACTTCAATTTTGGTCCTGTATTTATAAGTTTTGGTCAAAATTTCAACGAAAAAATCTCAAAGAAAAAATCCACGATGGTTAGTTCACGGTTTTTTTCGGCCTTAAAATTTTATCCTTTCGATTTCGTTTAAAATCTCTTTTCTTTGATGTTGAAGGACCAACAGACCAAATTTCAAGTTTTTTTTCGAAAAAGATAACTTCAAATTTGGTCCTGTATTTGTAAGTTTTGGTCAAAATTTCAACGAAATAATCTCAAAGAAAAAATCAACGATGGTTAGTTCACGGTTTTTTTCGGCTTTAAAATTTTATCCTTTCGATTTCGTTTAAAATCTCTTTTCTTTGATGTTGGAGGACCAACAGATCAAGATATCAAGTTTTTTTTCAAACAGGATAATTTTAATTTTTGTCCTGTATTTGTAAGTTTTGGTCAAAATTTCAACGAAATAATCTCAAAGAAAAAATCAACGATGGTTAGTTCACGGTTTTTTTCGGCCTTAAAATTTTATTCTTTCGATTTCGTTTAAAATTTCTTTTCATTAATGTTGAAGAACCAACAGACCAAGATATCAAGATTTTTTTCGAAAAAAATAACTTCAATTTTGGTCCCGTATTTGTAAGTTTTGGTCAAAATTTCCATGAAAAAATCTCAAAGAAAAAATCCACAATGTTAGTTCACGGTTTTTTTCGGCCTTAAAAGTTTATTCTTTCGATTTCGTTTAAAATCTCTTTTCATTGATGTTGAAGGACCAACAGACCAAGATATCAAGATTTTTTACAAAAAAGATAACTTCAATTTAGGTCCTGTATTTGTAAGTTTTGGTCAAAATTTCAACGAAAAAATCTCAAAGAAAAAATCAACGATGGTAAGTTCACGGTTTTTTTCGGCCTTAAAATTTTATCCTTTTGATTTCGTTTAAAATCTTATTTCTTTGATTTTGAAGGACCAACAGGCCAAGATATCAAGTTTTTTTTCGAAAAAGATAACTTCAATTTTGGTCCTGTATTTGTAAGTTTTGGTCAAAATTTCAACGAAATAATCTCAAAGAAAAAATCAACGATGGTTAGTTCACGGTTTTTTTCGGCTTTAAAATTTTATCCTTTCGATTTCGTTTGAAATCTCTTTTCTTTGATGTTGGAGGACCAACAGATCAAGATATCAAGTTTTTTTTCAAACAGGATAATTTTAATTTTTGTCCTGTATTTGTAAGTTTTGGTCAAAATTACAACGAAAAAATCTCAAAAAAAAATCAACGATGGTTAGTTCACGGTTTTTTTCGGCCTTAAAATTTTATTCTTTCGATTTCGTTTAAAATTTCTTTTCATTAATGTTGAAGAACCAACAGACCAAGATATCAAGATTTTTTTCGAAAAAAATAACTTCAATTTTGGTCCCGTATTTGTAAGTTTTGGTCAAAATTTCCATGAAAAAATCTCAAAGAAAAAATCCACAATGTTAGTTCACGGTTTTTTTCGGCCTTAAAAGTTTATCCTTTCGATTTCGTTTAAAATCTCTTTTCATTGATGTTGAAGGACCAACAGACCAGGATATCAAGTTTTTTTTTCGAACAGGATAACTTCAAATTTTGTCCTGTATTTGTAAGTTTTGGTCAAAATTTCAAAAAAAAAATCAACGATGGTTAGTTCACGGTTTTTTTCGGCCTTAAAATTTTATCTTTTTGATTTCGTTTAAAATCTTATTTCTTTGATGTTGAAGGACCAACAGACCAAGATATCAAGATTTTTTACAAAAAAGATAACTTCAATTTTGGTCCTGTATTTGTAAGTTTTGGTCAAAATTTCAACGAAAAAATCTCAAAGAAAAAATCAACGATGGTAAGTTCACGGTTTTTTTCGGCCTTAAAATTTTATCCTTTTGATTTCGTTTAAAATCTTATTTCTTTGATTTTGAAGGACCAACAGGCCAAGATATCAAGTTTTTTTTCGAAAAAGATAACTTCAATTTTGGTCCTGTATTTGTAAGTTTTGGTCAAAATTTCAACGAAATAATCTCAAAGAAAAAATCAACGATGGTTAGTTCACGGTTTTTTTCGGCTTTAAAATTTTATCCTTTCGATTTCGTTTAAAATCTTTTTTCTTTGATGTTGAAGGACCAACAGACCAGATATCAAGTTTTTTTTTCGAACAGGAAAACTTCAAATTTTGTCCTGTATTTGTAAGTTTTGGTCAAAATTTCAAAGAAAAAATCAACGATGGTTAGTTCACGGTTTTTTTCGGCCTTAAATTTTTATCCTTTTGATTTCGTTTAAAATATCTTTTCTTGTGTGTTGAAGGACCAACAGACCAAGATATCAAGATTTTTTACAAAAAAGATAACTTCAATTTTGGTCCTGTATTTGTAAGTTTTGGTCAAAATTTCAACGAAAAAATCTCAAAGAAAAAATCAACGATGGTAAGTTCACGGTTTTTTTCGGCCTTAAAATTTTATCCTTTTGATTTCGTTTAAAATCTTATTTCTTTGATTTTGAAGGACCAACAGGCCAAGATATCAAGTTTTTTTTCGAAAAAGATAACTTCAAATTTGGTCCTGTATTTGTAAGTTTTGGTCAAAATTTCAACGAAATAATCTCAAAGAAAAAATCAACGATGGTTAGTTCAAGATTGTTTCGGCCGTAAAAGTTTATCCTTTCGATTTCGTTTAAAATCTCTTTTCATTGATGTTGAAGGACCAACAGACCAGATATCAAGTTTTTTTTTCGAACAGGAAAACTTCAAATTTTGTCCTGTATTTGTAAGTTTTGGTCAAAATTTCAAAGAAAAAATCAACGATGGTTAGTTCACGGTTTTTTCGGCCTTAAATTTTTATCCTTTTGATTTCGTTTAAAATATCTTTTCTTGTGTGTTGAAGGACCAACAGACCAAGATATCAAGTTTTTTTTCGAAAAAGATAACTTCAATTTTGGTCCTGTATTTGTAAGTTTTGGTCAAAATTTCAACGAAAAAATCTCAAAGAAAAAATCAACGATGGTAAGTTCACGGTTTTTTTCGGCCTTAAAATTTTATCCTTTTGATTTCGTTTAAAATCTCTTTTCTTTGATGTTGGAGGACCAACAGATCAAGATATCAAGTTTTTTTTCAAACAGGATAATTTTAATTTTTGTGCTGTATTTGTAAGTTTTGGTCAAAATTACAACGAAAAAATCTCAAAAAAAAATCAACGATGGTTAGTTCACGGTTTTTTTCGGCCTTAAAATTTTATTCTTTCGATTTCGTTTAAAATTTCTTTTCATTAATGTTGAAGAACCAACAGACCAAGATATCAAGATTTTTTTCGAAAAAAATAACTTCAATTTTGGTCCCGTATTTGTAAGTTTTGTTCAAAATTTCCATGAAAAAATCTCAAAGAAAAAATCCACAATGTTAGTTCACGGTTTTTTTCGGCCTTAAAAGTTTATTCTTTCGATTTCGTTTAAAATCTCTTTTCATTGATGTTGAAGGACCAACAGACCAAGATATCAAGATTTTTTACAAAAAAGATAACTTCAATTTTGGTCCTGTATTTGTAAGTTTTGGTCAAAATTTCAACGAAAAATTCTCAAAGAAAAAATCCACGATGGTAAGTTCACGGTTTTTTTCGGCCTTAAAATTTTATCCTTTTGATTTCGTTTAAAATCTCTTTTCTTTGATGTTGAAGGACCAACAGACCAAGATATCAAGTTTTTTTTCGAAAAAGATAACTTCAATTTTGGTCCTGTATTTGTAAGTTTTGGTCAAAATTTCCATGAAAAAATCTCAAAGAAAAAATCCACAATGTTAGTTCACGGTTTTTTTCGGCCTTAAAATTTTATTCTTTCGATTTCGTTTAAAATCTCTTTTCATTGATGTTGAAGGACCAACAGACCAAGATATCAAGATTTTTTACAAAAAAGATAACTTCAATTTTGGTCCTGTATTTGTAAGTTTTGGTCAAAATTTCAACGAAAAATTCTCAAAGAAAAAATCCACGATGGTAAGTTCACGGTTTTTTTCGGCCTTAAAATTTTATCCTTTTGATTTCGTTTAAAATCTCTTTTCTTTGATGTTGAAGGACCAACAGACCAAGATATCAAGTTTTATTTCGAAAAAGATAACTTCAATTTTGGTCCTGTATTTGTAAGTTTTGGTCAAAATTTCAACGAAAAAATCTCAAAGAAAAAATCCACGATGGTAAGTTCACGGTTTTTTTCGGCCGTAAAAATTTATCCTTTTAATTTCGTTTAAAATCTCTTTTCATTGATGTTGAAGGACCAACAGACCAGGATATCAAGTTTTTTTTCGAAAAAGATAACTTCAAATTTGGTCCTGTATTTGTAAGTTTTGGTCAAAATTTCAACGAAATAATCTCAAAGAAAAAATCAACGATGGTTAGTTCACGGTTTTTTTCGGCTTTAAAATTTTATCCTTTCGATTTCGTTTAAAATCTCTTTTCTTTGATGTTGGAGGACCAACAGATCAAGATATCAAGTTTTTTTTCAAACAGGATAATTTTAATTTTTGTCCTGTATTTGTAAGTTTTGGTCAAAATTACAAAGAAAAAATCTCAAAAAAAAATCAACGATGGTTAGTTCACGGTTTTTTTCGGCCTTAAAATTTTATTCTTTCGATTTCGTTTAAAATCTTTTTTCTTTGATGTTGAAGGACCAACAGACCAGATATCAAGTTTTTTTTTCGAACAGGAAAACTTCAAATTTTGTCCTGTATTTGTAAGTTTTGGTCAAAATTTCAAAGAAAAAATCAACGATGGTTAGTTCACGGTTTTTTTCGGCCTTAAATTTTTATCCTTTTGATTTCGTTTAAAATATCTTTTCTTGTGTGTTGAAGGACCAACAGACCAAGATATCAAGTTTTTTTTCGAAAAAGATAACTTCAATTTTGGTCCTGTATTTGTAAGTTTTGGTCAAAATGTCAACGAAAAAATCTCAAAGAAAAAATCAACGATGGTTAGTTCAAGATTGTTTCGGCCGTAAAAGTTTATCCTTTCGATTTCGTTTAAAATCTCTTTTCATTGATGTTGAAGGACCAACAGACCAGGATATCAAGTTTTTTTTTCGAACAGGATAACTTCAAATTTTGTCCTGTATTTGTAAGTTTTGGTCAAAATTTCAAAGAAAAAATCAACGATGGTTAGTTCACGGTTTTTTTCGGCCTTAAATTTTTATCCTTTTGATTTCGTTTAAAATATCTTTTCTTGTGTGTTGAAGGACCAACAGACCAAGATATCAAGATTTTTTACAAAAAAGATAACTTCAATTTTGGTCCTGTATTTGTAAGTTTTGGTCAAAATTTCAACGAAAAAATCTCAAAGAAAAAATCAACGATGGTAAGTTCACGGTTTTTTTCGGCCTTAAAATTTTATCTTTTTGATTTCGTTTAAAATCTTATTTCTTTAATGTTGAAGGACCAACAGGCCAAGATATCAAGTTTTTTTTCGAAAAAGATAACTTCAATTTTGGTCCTGTATTTGTAAGTTTTGGTCAAAATGTCAACGAAAAAATCTCAAAGAAAAAATCAACGATGGTTAGTTCAAGATTGTTTCGGCCGTAAAAGTTTATCCTTTCGATTTCGTTTAAAATCTCTTTTCATTGATGTTGAAGGACCAACAGACCAAGATATCAAGTTTTTTTTCGAAAAAGATAACTTCAATTTTGGTCCTGTATTTGTAAGTTTTGGTCAAAATTTCAAAGAAAAAATCAACGATGGTTAGTTCACGGTTTTTTTCGGCCTTAAATTTTTATCCTTTTGATTTCGTTTAAAATATCTTTTCTTGTGTGTTGAAGGACCAACAGACCAAGATATCAAGATTTTTTACAAAAAAGATAACTTCAATTTTGGTCCTGTATTTGTAAGTTTTGGTCAAAATTTCAACGAAAAAATCTCAAAGAAAAAATCAACGATGGTAAGTTCACGGTTTTTTTCGGCCTTAAAATTTTATCTTTTTGATTTCGTTTAAAATCTTATTTCTTTGATGTTGAAGGACCAACAGGCCAAGATATCAAGTTTTTTTTCGAAAAAGATAACTTCAATTTTGGTCCTGTATTTGTAAGTTTTGGTCAAAATGTCAACGAAAAAATCTCAAAGAAAAAATCAACGATGGTTAGTTCAAGATTGTTTCGGCCGTAAAAGTTTATCCTTTCGATTTCGTTTAAAATCTCTTTTCATTGATGTTGAAGGACCAACAGACCAAGATATCAAGTTTTTTTTCGAAAAAGATAACTTCAATTTTGGTCCTGTATTTGTAAGTTTTGGTCAAAATTTCAACGAAAAAATCTCAAAAAAAAAATCAACGATGGTTAGTTCACGGTTTTTTTCGGCCTTAAAATTTTATTCTTTCGATTTCGTTTAAAATATTTTTTCTTTGATGTTGAAGGACCAACAGACCAGATATCAAGTTTTTTTTTCGAACAGGATAACTTCAAATTTTGTCTTGTATTTGTAAGTTTTGGTCAAAATTTCAAAGAAAAAATCAACGATGGTTAGTTCACGGTTTTTTTCGGCCTTAAATTTTTATCCTTTTGATTTCGTTTAAAATATCTTTTCTTGTGTGTTGAAGGACCAACAGACCAAGATATCAAGATTTTTTACAAAAAAGATAACTTCAATTTTGGTCCTGTATTTGTAAGTTTTGGTCAAAATTTCAACGAAAAAATCTCAAAGAAAAAATCAACGATGGTAAGTTCACGGTTTTTTTCGGCCTTAAAAGTTTATCCTTTCGATTTCGTTTAAAATCTCTTTTCATTGATGTTGAAGGACCAACAGAACAGGATATCAAGTTTTTTTTTCGAACAGGATAACTTCAAATTTTGTCCTGTATTTGTAAGTTTTGGTCAAAATTTCAAAGAAAAAATCAACGATGGTTAGCTCACGGTTTTTTTCGGCCTTAAATTTTTATCCTTTTGATTTCGTTTAAAATCTCTTTTCTTTGATGTTGAGGGACCAACAGACCAAGATATCAAGTTTTTTTTCGAAAAAGATAACTTCAATTTTGGTCCTGTATTTGTAAGTTTTGGTCAAAATTTCAACGAAAAAATCTCAAAGAAAAAATCCACGATGGTAAGTTCACGGTTTTTTTCGGCCGTAAAAGTTTATCCTTTCGATTTCGTTTAAAATCTCTTTTCATTGATGTTGAAGGACCAACAGACCAGGATATCAAGTTTTTTTTTCGAACAGGATAACTTCAAATTTTGTCCTGTATTTGTAAGTTTTGGTCAAAATTTCAAAGAAAAAATCAACGATGGTTAGTTCACGGTTTTTTTTGGCCTTAAATTTTTATCCTTTTGATTTCGTTTAAAATCTCTTTTCTTTGATGTTGAAGGACCAACAGACCAAGATATCAAGATTTTTTACAAAAAAGATAACTTCAATTTTGGTCCTGTATCTGTAAGTTTTGGTCAAAATTTCAACGAAAAAATCTCAAAGAAAAAATCCACGATGGTAAGTTCACTGTTTTTTTCGGCCGTAAAAATTTATCCTTTCGATTTCGTTTAAAATCTCTTTTCATTGATGTTGAAGGACCAACAGACCAGGATATCAAGTTTTTTTTCGAAAAAGATAACTTCAAATTTTGTCTTGTATTTGTAAGTTTTGGTCAAAATTTCAACGAAAAAATCTTAAAGAGAAAATCCACGATGGTTAGTTCAAGGTTTTTTCGGCCTTAAAAGTTTATCCTTTCGATTTCGTTTAAAAACTCTTTTCTTTTATGTTGAAGGACCAACAGACCAAGATATCAAGTTTTTTTTCGAAAAAGATAACTTCAATTTTGGTCCTGTATTTGTAAGTTTTGGTCAAAATTTCAACGAAATAATCTCAAAGAAAAAATCAACGATGGTTAGTTAACGGTTTTTTTCGGCTTTAAAATTTTATCCTTTCGATTTCGTTTAAAATCTCTTTTCTTTGATGTTGGAGGACCAACAGATCAAGATATCAAGTTTTTTTTCAAACAGGATAATTTTAATTTTTGTCCTGTATTTGTAAGTTTTGGTCAAAATTACAACGAAAAAATCTCAAAAAAAAAATCAACGATGGTTAGTTCACGGTTTTTTTCGGCCTTAAAATTTTATTCTTTCGATTTCGTTTAAAATATTTTTTCTTTGATGTTGAAGGACCAACAGAGCAGATATCAAGTTTTTTTTTCGAACAGGATAACTTCAAATTTTGTCCTGTATTTGTAAGTTTTGGTCAAAATTTCAAAGAAAAAATCAACGATGGTTAGTTCACGGTTTTTTTCGGCCTTAAATTTTTATCCTTTTGATTTCGTTTAAAATATCTTTTCTTGTGTGTTGAAGGACCAACAGACCAAGATATCAAGTTTTTTTTCGAAAAAGATAACTTCAATTTTGGTCCTGTATTTGTAAGTTTTGGTCAAAATTTCAACGAAAAATTCTCAAAAAAAAAATCCACGATGGTAAGTTCACGGTTTTTTTCGGCCTTAAAATTTTATCCTTTTGATTTCGTTTAAAATCTCTTTTCTTTGATGTTGAAGGACCAACAGACCAAGATATCAAGATTTTTTACAAAAAAGATAACTTCAATTTTGGTCCTGTATTTGTAAGTTTTGGTCAAAATTTCAACGAAAAAATCTCAAAGAAAAAATCCACGATGGTAAGTTCACGGTTTTTTTCGGCCGTAAAAATGTATCCTTTCGATTTCGTTTAAAATCTCTTTTCATTGATGTTGAAGGACCAACAGACCAGGATATCAAGTTTTTTTTCGAAAAAGATAACTTCAAATTTTGTCTTGTATTTGTAAGTTTTGGTCAAAATTTCAACGAAAAAATCTTAAAGAGAAAATCCACGATGGTTAGTTCAAGGTTTTTTCGGCCTTAAAAGTTTATCCTTTCGATTTCGTTTAAAAACTCTTTTCTTTTATGTTGAAGGACCAACAGACCAAGATATCAAGTTTTTTTTCGAAAAAGATAACTTCAATTTTGGTCCTGTATTTGTAAGTTTTGGTCAAAATTTCAACGAAATAATCTCAAAGAAAAAATCAACGATGGTTAGTTCACGGTTTTTTTCGGCTTTAAAATTTTATCCTTTCGATTTCGTTTAAAATCTCTTTTCATTGATGTTGAAGGACCAACAGACCAGGATATCAAGTTTTTTTTTCGAACAGGATAACTTCAAATTTTGTCCTGTATTTGTAAGTTTTGGTCAAAATTTCAAAGAAAAAATCAACGATGGTTAGTTCACGGTTTTTTTCGGCCTTAAATTTTTATCCTTTTGATTTCGTTTAAAATATCTTTTCTTGTGTGTTGAAGGACCAACAGACCAAGATATCAAGATTTTTTACAAAAAAGATAACTTCAATTTTGGTCCTGTATTTGTAAGTTTTGGTCAAAATTTCAACGAAAAAATCTCAAAGAAAAAATCAACGATGGTAAGTTCACGGTTTTTTTCGGCCTTAAAATTTAATCCTTTTGATTTCGTTTAAAATCTTATTTCTTTGATGTTGAAGGACCAACAGGCCAAGATATCAAGTTTTTTTTCGAAAAAGATAACTTCAATTTTGGTCCTGTATTTGTAAGTTTTGGTCAAAATGTCAACGAAAAAATCTCAAAGAAAAAATCAACGATGGTTAGTTCAAGATTGTTTCGGCCGTAAAAGTTGATCCTTTCGATTTCGTTTAAAATCTCTTTTCATTGATGTTGAAGGACCAACAGACCAAGATATCAAGTTTTTTTTCGAAAAAGATAACTTCAAATTTTGTCTTGTATTTGTAAGTTTTGGTCAAAATTTCAAAGAAAAAATCAACGATGGTTAGTTCACGGTTTTTTTCGGCCTTAAATTTTTATCCTTTTGATTTCGTTTAAAATATCTTTTCTTGTGTGTTGAAGGACCAACAGACCAAGATATCAAGTTTTTTTTCGAAAAAGATAACTTCAATTTTGGTCCTGTATTTGTAAGTTTTGGTCAAAATTTCAACGAAAAATTCTCAAAAAAAAAATCCACGATGGTAAGTTCACGGTTTTTTTCGGCCTTAAAAGTTTATCCTTTCGATTTCGTTTAAAATCTCTTTTCATTGATGTTGAAGGACCAACAGACCAGGATATCAAGTTTTTTTTTCGAACAGGATAACTTCAAATTTTGTCCTGTATTTGTAAGTTTTGGTCAAAATTTCAAAGAAAAAATCAACGATGGTTAGCTCACGGTTTTTTTCGGCCTTAAATTTTTATCCTTTTGATTTCGTTTAAAATCTCTTTTCTTTGATGTTGAAGGACCAACAGACCAAGATATCAAGTTTTTTTCCGAAAAAGATAACTTCAATTTTGGTCCTGTATTTGTAAGTTTTGGTCAAAATTTCAACGAAAAAATCTCAAAAAAAAAATCAACGATGGTTAGTTCACAGTTTTTTTCGGCCTTAAAATTTTATTCTTTCGATTTCGTTTAAAATATTTTTTCTTTGATGTTGAAGGACCAACAGAGCAGATATAAAGTTTTTTTTTCGAACAGGATAACTTCAAATTTTGTCCTGTATTTGTAAGTTTTGGTCAAAATTTCAAAGAAAAAATCAACGATGGTTAGTTCACGGTTTTTTTCGGCCTTAAATTTTTATCCTTTTGATTTCGTTTAAAATATCTTTTCTTGTGTGTTGAAGGACCAACAGACCAAGATATCAAGTTTTTTTTCGAAAAAGATAACTTCAATTTTGGTCCTGTATTTGTAAGTTTTGGTCAAAATTTCAACGAAAAATTCTCAAAAAAAAAATCCACGATGGTAAGTTCACGGTTTTTTTCGGCCTTAAAATTTTATCCTTTTGATTTCGTTTAAAATCTCTTTTCTTTGATGTTGAAGGACCAACAGACCAAGATATCAAGATTTTTTACAAAAAAGATAACTTCAATTTTGGTCCTGTATTTGTAAGTTTTGGTCAAAATTTCAAAGAAAAAATCTCAAAGAAAAAATCCACGATGGTAAGTTCACGGTTTTTTTCGGCCGTAAAAATGTATCCTTTCGATTTCGTTTAAAATCTCTTTTCATTGATGTTGAAGGACCAACAGACCAGGATATCAAGTTTTTTTTCGAAAAAGATAACTTCAAATTTTGTCTTGTATTTGTAAGTTTTGGTCAAAATTTCAACGAAAAAATCTTAAAGAGAAAATCCACGATGGTTAGTTCAAGGTTTTTTCGGCCTTAAAAGTTTATCCTTTCGATTTCGTTTAAAAACTCTTTTCTTTTATGTTGAAGGACCAACAGACCAAGATATCAAGTTTTTTTTCGAAAAAGATAACTTCAATTTTGGTCCTGTATTTGTAAGTTTTGGTCAAAATTTCAACGAAATAATCTCAAAGAAAAAATCAACGATGGTTAGTTCACGGTTTTTTTCGGCTTTAAAATTTTATCCTTTCGATTTCGTTTAAAATCTCTTTTCATTGATGTTGAAGGACCAACAGACCAGGATATCAAGTTTTTTTTTCGAACAGGATAACTTCAAATTTTGTCCTGTATTTGTAAGTTTTGGTCAAAATTTCAAAGAAAAAATCAACGATGGTTAGTTCACGGTTTTTTTCGGCCTTAAATTTTTATCCTTTTGATTTCGTTTTAAATATCTTTTCTTGTGTGTTGAAGGACCAACAGACCAAGATATCAAGATTTTTTACAAAAAAGATAACTTCAATTTTGGTCCTGTATTTGTAAGTTTTGGTCAAAATTTCAAAGAAAAAATCAACGATGGTTAGCTCACGGTTTTTTTCGGCCTTAAATTTTTATCCTTTTGATTTCGTTTAAAATATCTTTTCTTGTGTGTTGAAGGACCAACAGACCAAGATATCAAGATTTTTTACAAAAAAGATAACTTCAATTTTGGTCCTGTATTTGTAAGTTTTGGTCAAAATTTCAACGAAAAAATCTCAAAGAAAAAATCCACGATGGTAAGTTCACGGTTTTTTTCGGCCGTAAAAGTTTATCCTTTCGATTTCGTTTAAAATCTCTTTTCATTGATGTTGAAGGACCAACAGACCAGGATATCAAGTTTTTTTTTCGAACAGGATAACTTCAAATTTTGTCCTGTATTTGTAAGTTTTGGTCAAAATTTCAAAGAAAAAATCAACGATGGTTAGTTCACGGTTTTTTTCGGCCTTAAATTTTTATCCTTTCGATTTCGTTTAAAATATCTTTTCTTGTGTGTTGAAGGACCAACAGACCAAGATATCAAGTTTTTTTTCGAAAAAGATAACTTCAATTTTGGTCCTGTATTTGTAAGTTTTGGTCAAAATGTCAACGAAAAAATCTCAAAGAAAAAATCAACGATGGTTAGTTCAAGATTGTTTCGGCCGTAAAAGTTTATCCTTTCGATTTCGTTTAAAATCTCTTTTCATTGATGTTGAAGGACCAACAGACCAGGATATCAAGTTTTTTTTTCGAACAGGATAACTTCAAATTTTGTCCTGTATTTGTAAGTTTTGGTCAAAATTTCAAAGAAAAAATCAACGATGGTTAGTTCACGGTTTTTTTCGGCCTTAAATTTTTATCCTTTTGATTTCGTTTAAAATATCTTTTCTTGTGTGTTGAAGGACCAACAGACCAAGATATCAAGATTTTTTACAAAAAAGATAACTTCAATTTTGGTCCTGTATTTGTAAGTTTTGGTCAAAATGTCAACGAAAAAATCTCAAAGAAAAAATCAACGATGGTTAGTTCAAGATTGTTTCGGCCGTAAAAGTTTATCCTTTCGATTTCGTTTAAAATCTCTTTTCATTGATGTTGAAGGACCAACAGACCAGGATATCAAGTTTTTTTTTCGAACAGGATAACTTCAAATTTTGTCCTGTATTTGTAAGTTTTGGTCAAAATTTCAAAGAAAAAATCAACGATGGTTAGTTCACGGTTTTTTTCGGCCTTAAAATTTTATCTTTTTGATTTCGTTTAAAATCTTATTTCTTTGATGTTGAAGGACCAACAGGCCAAGATATCAAGTTTTTTTTCGAAAAAGATAACTTCAATTTTGGTCCTGTATTTGTAAGTTTTGGTCAAAATGTCAACGAAAAAATCTCAAAGAAAAAATCAACGATGGTTAGTTCAAGATTGTTTCGGCCGTAAAAGTTTATCCTTTCGATTTCGTTTAAAATCTCTTTTCATTGATGTTGAAGGACCAACAGACCAGGATATCAAGTTTTTTTTTCGAACAGGATAACTTCAAATTTTGTCCTGTATTTGTAAGTTTTGGTCAAAATTTCAAAGAAAAAATCAACGATGGTTAGTTCACGGTTTTTTTCGGCCTTAAATTTTTATCCTTTTGATTTCGTTTAAAATATCTTTTCTTGTGTGTTGAAGGACCAACAGACCAAGATATCAAGATTTTTTACAAAAAAGATAACTTCAATTTTGGTCCTGTATTTGTAAGTTTTGGTCAAAATTTCAACGAAAAAATCTCAAAGAAAAAATCAACGATGGTAAGTTCACGGTTTTTTTCGGCCTTAAAATTTTATCCTTTTGATTTCGTTTAAAATCTTATTTCTTTGATGTTGAAGGACCAACAGGCCAAGATATCAAGTTTTTTTTCGAAAAAGATAACTTCAATTTTGGTCCTGTATTTGTAAGTTTTGGTCAAAATGTCAACGAAAAAATCTCAAAGAAAAAATCAACGATGGTTAGTTCAAGATTGTTTCGGCCGTAAAAGTTTATCCTTTCGATTTCGTTTAAAATCTCTTTTCATTGATGTTGAAGGACCAACAGACCAGGATATCAAGTTTTTTTTTCGAACAGGATAACTTCAAATTTTGTCCTGTATTTGTAAGTTTTGGTCAAAATTTCAAAGAAAAAATCAACGATGGTTAGTTCACGGTTTTTTTCGGCCTTAAAATTTTATCTTTTTGATTTCGTTTAAAATCTTATTTCTTTGATGTTGAAGGACCAACAGGCCAAGATATCAAGTTTTTTTTCGAAAAAGATAACTTCAATTTTGGTCCTGTATTTGTAAGTTTTGGTCAAAATGTCAACGAAAAAATCTCAAAGAAAAAATCAACGATGGTTAGTTCAAGATTGTTTCGGCCGTAAAAGTTTATCCTTTCGATTTCGTTTAAAATCTCTTTTCATTGATGTTGAAGGACCAACAGACCAAGATATCAAGTTTTTTTTCGAAAAAGATAACTTCAATTTTGGTCCTGTATTTGTAAGTTTTGGTCAAAATTTCAACGAAAAAATCTCAAAAAAAAAATCAACGATGGTTAGTTCACGGTTTTTTTCGGCCTTAAAATTTTATTCTTTCGATTTCGTTTAAAATATTTTTTCTTTGATGTTGAAGGACCAACAGACCAGATATCAAGTTTTTTTTTCGAACAGGATAACTTCAAATTTTGTCTTGTATTTGTAAGTTTTGGTCAAAATTTCAAAGAAAAAATCAACGATGGTTAGTTCACGGTTTTTTTCGGCCTTAAATTTTTATCCTTTTGATTTCGTTTAAAATATCTTTTCTTGTGTGTTGAAGGACCAACAGACCAAGATATCAAGATTTTTTACAAAAAAGATAACTTCAATTTTGGTCCTGTATTTGTAAGTTTTGGTCAAAATTTCAACGAAAAAATCTCAAAGAAAAAATCAACGATGGTAAGTTCACGGTTTTTTTCGGCCTTAAAAGTTTATCCTTTCGATTTCGTTTAAAATCTCTTTTCATTGATGTTGAAGGACCAACAGAACAGGATATCAAGTTTTTTTTTCGAACAGGATAACTTCAAATTTTGTCCTGTATTTGTAAGTTTTGGTCAAAATTTCAAAGAAAAAATCAACGATGGTTAGCTCACGGTTTTTTTCGGCCTTAAATTTTTATCCTTTTGATTTCGTTTAAAATCTCTTTTCTTTGATGTTGAAGGACCAACAGACCAAGATATCAAGTTTTTTTTCGAAAAAGATAACTTCAATTTTGGTCCTGTATTTGTAAGTTTTGGTCAAAATGTCAACGAAAAAATCTCAAAGAAAAAATCAACGATGGTTAGTTCAAGATTGTTTCGGCCGTAAAAGTTTATCCTTTCGATTTCGTTTAAAATCTCTTTTCATTGATGTTGAAGGACCAACAGACCAGGATATCAAGTTTTTTTTTCGAACAGGATAACTTCAAATTTTGTCCTGTATTTGTAAGTTTTGGTCAAAATGTCAACGAAAAAATCTCAAAGAAAAAATCAACGATGGTTAGTTCAAGATTGTTTCGGCCGTAAAAGTTTATCCTTTCGATTTCGTTTAAAATCTCTTTTCATTGATGTTGAAGGACCAACAGACCAGGATATCAAGTTTTTTTTTCGAACAGGATAACTTCAAATTTTGTCCTGTATTTGTAAGTTTTGGTCAAAATTTCAAAGAAAAAATCAACGATGGTTAGTTCACGGTTTTTTTCGGCCTTAAATTTTTATCCTTTTGATTTCGTTTAAAATATCTTTTCTTGTGTGTTGAAGGACCAACAGACCAAGATATCAAGATTTTTTACAAAAAAGATAACTTCAATTTTGGTCCTGTATTTGTAAGTTTTGGTCAAAATTTCAACGAAAAAATCTCAAAGAAAAAATCAACGATGGTAAGTTCACGGTTTTTTTCGGCCTTAAAATTTTATCCTTTTGATTTCGTTTAAAATCTTATTTCTTTGATGTTGAAGGACCAACAGGCCAAGATATCAAGTTTTTTTTCGAAAAAGATAACTTCAATTTTGGTCCTGTATTTGTAAGTTTTGGTCAAAATGTCAACGAAAAAATCTCAAAGAAAAAATCAACGATGGTTAGTTCAAGATTGTTTCGGCCGTAAAAGTTTATCCTTTCGATTTCGTTTAAAATCTCTTTTCATTGATGTTGAAGGACCAACAGACCAGGATATCAAGTTTTTTTTTCGAACAGGATAACTTCAAATTTTGTCCTGTATTTGTAAGTTTTGGTCAAAATTTCAAAGAAAAAATCAACGATGGTTAGTTCACGGTTTTTTTCGGCCTTAAAATTTTATCTTTTTGATTTCGTTTAAAATCTTATTTCTTTGATGTTGAAGGACCAACAGGCCAAGATATCAAGTTTTTTTTTCGAAAAAGATAACTTCAATTTTGGTCCTGTATTTGTAAGTTTTGGTCAAAATGTCAACGAAAAAATCTCAAAGAAAAAATCAACGATGGTTAGTTCAAGATTGTTTCGGCCGTAAAAGTTTATCCTTTCGATTTCGTTTAAAATCTCTTTTCATTGATGTTGAAGGACCAACAGACCAAGATATCAAGTTTTTTTTCGAAAAAGATAACTTCAATTTTGGTCCTGTATTTGTAAGTTTTGGTCAAAATTTCAACGAAAAAATCTCAAAAAAAAAATCAACGATGGTTAGTTCACGGTTTTTTTCGGCCTTAAAATTTTATTCTTTCGATTTCGTTTAAAATATTTTTTCTTTAATGTTGAAGGACCAACAGACCAGATATCAAGTTTTTTTTTCGAACAGGATAACTTCAAATTTTGTCTTGTATTTGTAAATTTTGGTCAAAATTTCAAAGAAAAAATCAACGATGGTTAGTTCACGGTTTTTTTCGGCCTTAAATTTTTATCCTTTTGATTTCGTTTAAAATATCTTTTCTTGTGTGTTGAAGGACCAACAGACCAAGATATCAAGATTTTTTACAAAAAAGATAACTTCAATTTTGGTCCTGTATTTGTAAGTTTTGGTCAAAATTTCAACGAAAAAATCTCAAAGAAAAAATCAACGATGGTAAGTTCACGGTTTTTTTCGGCCTTAAAAGTTTATCCTTTCGATTTCGTTTAAAATCTCTTTTCATTGATGTTGAAGGACCAACAGAACAGGATATCAAGTTTTTTTTTCGAACAGGATAACTTCAAATTTTGTCCTGTATTTGTAAGTTTTGGTCAAAATTTCAAAGAAAAAATCAACGATGGTTAGCTCACGGTTTTTTTCGGCCTTAAATTTTTATCCTTTTGATTTCGTTTAAAATCTCTTTTCTTTGATGTTGAAGGACCAACAGACCAAGATATCAAGTTTTTTTTCGAAAAAGATAACTTCAATTTTGGTCCTGTATTTGTAAGTTTTGGTCAAAATGTCAACGAAAAAATCTCAAAGAAAAAATCAACGATGGTTAGTTCAAGATTGTTTCGGCCGTAAAAGTTTATCCTTTCGATTTCGTTTAAAATCTCTTTTCATTGATGTTGAAGGACCAACAGACCAGGATATCAAGTTTTTTTTTCGAACAGGATAACTTCAAATTTTGTCCTGTATTTGTAAGTTTTGGTCAAAATTTCAAAGAAAAAATCAACGATGGTTAGTTCACGGTTTTTTTCGGCCTTAAATTTTTATCCTTTTGATTTCGTATAAAATATCTTTTCTTGTGTGTTGAAGGACCAACAGACCAAGATATCAAGTTTTTTTTCGAAAAAGAGAAACTTCAATTTTGGTCCTGTATTTGTAAGTTTTGGTCAAAATGTCAACGAAAAAATCTCAAAGAAAAAATCAACGATGGTTAGTTCAAGATTGTTTCGGCCGTATAAGTTTATCCTTTCGATTTCGTTTAAAATCTCTTTTCATTGATGTTGAAGGACCAACAGACCAGGTTATCAAGTTTTTTTTTCGAACAGGATAACTTCAAATTTTGTCCTGTATTTGTAAGTTTTGGTCAAAATTTCAAAGAAAAAATCAACGATGGTTAGTTCACGGTTTTTTTCGGCCTTAAATTTTTATCCTTTTGATTTCGTTTAAAATATCTTTTCTTGTGTGTTGAAGGACCAACAGACCAAGATATCAAGATTTTTTACAAAAAAGATAACTTCAATTTTGGTCCTGTATTTGTAAGTTTTGGTCAAAATTTCAACGAAAAAATCTCAAAGAAAAAATCAACGATGGTAAGTTCACGGTTTTTTTCGGCCTTAAAAGTTAATCCTTTCGATTTCGTTTAAAATCTCTTTTCATTGATGTTGAAGGACCAACAGAACAGGATATCAAGTTTTTTTTTCGAACAGGATAACTTCAAATTTTGTCCTGTATTTGTAAGTTTTGGTCAAAATTTCAAAGAAAAAATCAACGATGGTTAGTTCACGGTTTTTTTTGGCCTTAAATTTTTATCCTTTTGATTTCGTTTAAAATATCTTTTCTTGTGTGCTGAAGGACCAACAGACCAAGATATCAAGATTTTTTACAAAAAAGATAACTTCAATTTTGGTCCTGTATTTGTAAGTTTTGGTCAAAATTTCAACGAAAAAATCTTAAAGAAAAAATCCACGATGGTAAGTTCACGGTTTTTTTCGGCCTTAAAATTTTATCCTTTTGATTTCGTTTAAAATCTCTTTTCTTTGATGTTGAAGGACCAACAGACCAAGATATCAAGTTTTTTTTCGAAAAAGATAACTTCAATTTTGGTCCTGTATTTGTAAGTTTTGGTCAAAATGTCAACGAAAAAATCTCAAAGAAAAAATCAACGATGGTTAGTTCAAGATTGTTTCGGCCGTAAAAGTTTATCCTTTCGATTTCGTTTAAAATCTCTTTTCATTGATGTTGAAGGACCAACAGACCAGGTTATCAAGTTTTTTTTTCGAACAGGATAACTTCAAATTTTGTCCTGTATTTGTAAGTTTTGGTCAAAATTTCAAAGAAAAAATCAACGATGGTTAGTTCACGGTTTTTTTCGGCCTTAAATTTTTATCCTTTTGATTTCGTTTAAAATATCTTTTCTTGTGTGTTGAAGGACCAACAGACCAAGATATCAAGATTTTTTACAAAAAAGATAACTTCAATTTTGGTCCTGTATTTGTAAGTTTTGGTCAAAATTTCAACGAAAAAATCTCAAAGAAAAAATCAACGATGGTAAGTTCACGGTTTTTTTCGGCCTTTAAATTTTATCCTTTTGATTTCGTTTAAAATCTATTTTCTTTGATGTTGAAGGGCCAACAGGCCAAGATATCAAGTTTTTTTTCGAAAAAGATAACTTCAATTTTGGTCCTGTATTTGTAAGTTTTGGTCAAAATTTCAACGAAAAAATCTCAAAAAAAAAATCAACGATGGTTAGTTCACGGTTTTTTTCGGCCTTAAAATTTTATTCTTTCGATTTCGTTTAAAATATTTTTTCTTTGATGTTGAAGGACCAACAGACCAGATATCAAGTTTTTTTTTCGAACAGGATAACTTCAAATTTTGTCTTGTATTTGTAAGTTTTGGTCAAAATTTCAAAGAAAAAATCAACGATGGTTAGTTCACGGTTTTTTTCGGCCTTAAATTTTTATCCTTTTGATTTCGTTTAAAATATCTTTTCTTGTGTGTTGAAGGACCAACAGACCAAGATTTCAAGATTTTTAACAAAAAAGATAACTTCAATTTTGGTCCTGTATTTGTAAGTTTTGGTCAAAATTTCAACGAAAAAATCTCAAAGAAAAAATCAACGATGGTAAGTTCACGGTTTTTTTCGGCCTTAAAAGTTTATCCTTTCGATTTCGTTTAAAATCTCTTTTCATTGATGTTGAAGGACCAACAGAACAGGATATCAAGTTTTTTTTTCGAACAGGATAACTTCAAATTTTGTCCTGTATTTGTAAGTTTTGGTCAAAATTTCAAAGAAAAAATCAACGATGGTTATATCACGGTTTTTTTCGGCCCTAAATTTTTATCCTTTTGATTTCGTTTAAAATATCTTTTCTTGTGTGTTGAAGGACCAACAGACCAAGATATCAAGATTTTTTACAAAAAAGATAACTTCAATTTTGGTCCTGTATTTGTAAGTTTTGGTCAAAATTTCAACGAAAAAATCTCAAAGAAAAAATCAACGATGGTAAGTTCACGGTTTTTTTCGGCCTTAAAAGTTTATCCTTTCGATTTCGTTTAAAATCTCTTTTCATTGATGTTGAAGGACCAACAGAACAGGATATCAAGTTTTTTTTTCGAACAGGATAACTTCAAATTTTGTCCTGTATTTGTAAGTTTTGGTCAAAATTTAAAAGAAAAAATCAACGATGGTTATATCACGGTTTTTTTCGGCCTTAAATTTTTATCCTTTTGATTTCGTTTAAAATATCTTTTCTTGTGTGTTGAAGGACCAACAGACCAAGATATCAAGATTTTTTACAAAAAAGATAACTTCAATTTTGGTCCTGTATTTGTAAGTTTTGGTCAAAATTTCAACGAAAAAATCTCAAAGAAAAAATCAACGATGGTAAGTTCACGGTTTTTTTCGGCCTTAAAAGTTTATCCTTTCGATTTCGTTTAAAATCTCTTTTCATTGATGTTGAAGGTCCAACAGAACAGGATATCAAGTTTTTTTTTCGAACAGGATAACTTCAAATTTTGTCCTGTATTTGTAAGTTTTGGTCAAAATTTCAAAGAAAAAATCAACGATGGTTATATCACGGTTTTTTTCGGCCTTAAATTTTTATCCTTTTGATTTCGTTTAAAATATCTTTTCTTGTGTGTTGAAGGACCAACAGACCAAGATATCAAGATTTTTTACAAAAAAGATAACTTCAATTTTGGTCCTGTATTTGTAAGTTTTGGTCAAAATTTCAACGAAAAAATCTCAAAGAAAAAATCAACGATGGTAAGTTCACGGTTTTTTTCGGCCTTAAAAGTTTATCCTTTCGATTTCGTTTAAAATCTCTTTTCATTGATGTTGAAGGACCAACAGAACAGGATATCAAGTTTTTTTTTCGAACAGGATAACTTCAAATTTTGTCCTGTATTTGTAAGTTTTGGTCAAAATTTCAAAGAAAAAATCAACGATGGTTATATCACGGTTTTTTTCGGCCTTAAATTTTTATCCTTTTGATTTCGTTTAAAATATCTTTTCTTGTGTGTTGAAGGACCAACAGACCAAGATATCAAGATTTTTTACAAAAAAGATAACTTCAATTTTGGTCCTGTATTTGTAAGTTTTGGTCAAAATTTCAACGAAAAAATCTCAAAGAAAAAATCAACGATGGTAAGTTCACGGTTTTTTTCGGCCTTAAAAGTTTATCCTTTCGATTTCGTTTAAAATCTTTTTCATTGATGTTGAAGGACCAACAGAACAGGATATCAAGTTTTTTTTTCGAACAGGATAACTTCAAATTTTGTCCTGTATTTGTAAGTTTTGGTCAAAATTTCAAAGAAAAAATCAACGATGGTTAGTTCACGGTTTTTTTCGGCCTTAAAATTTTATCTTTTTGATTTCGTTTAAAATCTTATTTCTTTGATGTTGAAGGACCAACAGACCAAGATATCAAGATTTTTTACAAAAAAGATAACTTCAATTTTGGTCCTGTATTTGTAAGTTTTGGTCAAAATTTCAACGAAAAAATCTTAAAGAAAAAATCAACGATGGTAAGTTCACGGTTTTTTTCGGCCTTAAAATTTTATCCTTTTGTATTCGTTTAAAATCTATTTTCTTTGATGTTGAAGGGCCAACAGGCCAAGATATCAAGTTTTTTTTCGAAAAAGATAACTTCAATTTTGGTCCTGTATTTGTAAGTTTTGGTCAAAATTTCAACGAAAAAATCTCAAAAAAAAAATCAACGATGGTTAGTTCACGGTTTTTTTCGGCCTTAAAATTTTATTCTTTCGATTTCGTTTAAAATATCTTTTCTTGTGTGCTGAAGGACCAACAGACCAAGATATCAAGATTTTTTACAAAAAAGATAACTTCAATTTTGGTCCTGTATTTGTAAGTTTTGGTCAAAATTTCAACGAAAAAATCTCAAAGAAAAAATCAACGATGGTAAGTTCACGGTTTTTTTCGGCCTTAAAATTTTATCCTTTTGTATTCGTTTAAAATCTATTTTCTTTGATGTTGAAGGGCCAACAGGCCAAGATATCAAGTTTTTTTTCGAAAAAGATAACTTCAATTTTGGTCCTGTATTTGTAAGTTTTGGTCAAAATTTCAACGAAAAAATCTCAAAAAAAAAATCAACGATGGTTAGTTCACGGTTTTTTTCGGCCTTAAAATTTTATTCTTTCGATTTCGTTTAAAATATTTTTTCTTTGATGTTGAAGGACCAACAGACCAAGATATCAAGATTTTTTACAAAAAAGATAACTTCAATTTTGGTCCTGTATTTGTAAGTTTTGGTCAAAATTTCAACGAAAAAATCTCAAAGAAAAAATCAACGATGGTAAGTTCACGGTTTTTTTCGGCCTTAAAATTTTATCCTTTTGTATTCGTTTAAAATCTATTTTCTTTGATGTTGAAGGGCCAACAGGCCAAGATATCAAGTTTTTTTTCGAAAAAGATAACTTCAATTTTGGTCCTTTTTTTGTAAGTTTTGGTCAAAATTTCAACGAAAAAATCTCAAAAAAAAAATCAACGATGGTTAGTTCACGGTTTTTTTCGGCCTTAAAATTTTATTCTTTCGATTTCGTTTAAAATATTTTTTCTTTGATGTTGAAGGACCAACAGACCAGATATAAAGTTTTTTTTTCGAACAGGATAACTTCAAATTTTGTCTTGTATTTGTAAGTTTTGGTCAAAATTTCAAAGAAAAAATCAACGATGGTTATATCACGGTTTTTTTCGGCCTTAAATTTTTATCCTTTTGATTTCGTTTAAAATATCTTTTCTTGTGTGTTGAAGGACCAACAGACCAAGATATCAAGATTTTTTACAAAAAAGATAACTTCAATTTTGGTCCTGTATTTGTAAGTTTTGGTCAAAATTTCAACGAAAAAATCTCAAAGAAAAAATCAACGATGGTAAGTTCACGGTTTTTTTCGGCCTTAAAAGTTTATCCTTTCGATTTCGTTTAAAATCTCTTTTCATTGATGTTGAAGGACCAACAGAACAGGATATCAAGTTTTTTTTTCGAACAGGATAACTTCAAATTTTGTCCTGTATTTGTAAGTTTTGGTCAAAATTTCAAAGAAAAAATCAACGATGGTTAGCTCACGGTTTTTTTCGGCCTTAAATTTTTATCCTTTTGATTTCGTTTAAAATCTCTTTTCTTCGATGTTGAAGGACCAACAGACCAAGATATCAAGTTTTTTTTCGAAAAAGATAACTTCAATTTTGGTCCTGTATTTGTAAGTTTTGGTCAAAATGTCAACGAAAAAATCTCAAAGAAAAAATCAACGATGGTTAGTTCAAGATTGTTTCGGCCGTAAAAGTTTATCCTTTCGATTTCGTTTAAAATCTCTTTTCATTGATGTTGAAGGACCAACAGACCAGGTTATCAAGTTTTTTTTTCGAACAGGATAACTTCAAATTTTGTCCTGTATTTGTAAGTTTTAGTCAAAATTTCAAAGAAAAAATCAACGATGGTAAGTCCACGGTTTTTTTCGGCCTTAAATTTTTATCCTTTTGATTTCGTTTAAAATATCTTTTCTTGTGTGTTGAAGGACCAACAGACCAAGATATCAAGATTTTTTACAAAAAAGATAACTTCAATTTTGGTCCTGTATTTGTAAGTTTTGGTCAAAATTTCAACGAAAAAATCTCAAAGAAAAAATCAACGATGGTAAGTTCACGGTTTTTTTCGGCCTTTAATTTTTATCCTTTTGATTTCGTTTAAAATATCTTTTCTTGTGTGTTGAAGGACCAACAGACCAAGATATCAAGTTTTTTTTCGAAAAAGATAACTTCAATTTTGGTCCTGTATTTGTAAGTTTTGGTCAAAATGTCAACGAAAAAATCTCAAAGAAAAAATCAACGATGGTTAGTTCAAGATTGTTTCGGCCGTAAAAGTTTATCCTTTCGATTTCGTTTAAAATCTCTTTTCATTGATGTTGAAGGACCAACAGACCAGGATATCAAGTTTTTTTTTCGAACAGGATAACTTCAAATTTTGTCCTGTATTTGTAAGTTTTGGTCAAAATTTCAAAGAAAAAATCAACGATGGTTAGTTCACGGTTTTTTTCGGCCTTAAATTTTTATCCTTTTGATTTCGTTTAAAATATCTTTTCTTGTGTGTTGAAGGACCAACAGGCCAAGATATCAAGTTTTTTTTCGAAAAAGATAACTTCAATTTTGGTCCTGTATTTGTAAGTTTTGGTCAAAATTTCAACGAAAATATCTCAAAGAAAAAATCAACGATGGTAAGTTCACGGTTTTTTTCGGCCTTAAAAGTTTATCCTTTCGATTTCGTTTAAAATCTCTTTTCATTGATGTTGAAGGACCAACAGACCAGGATATCAAGTTTTTTTTTCGAACAGGATAACTTCAAATTTTGTCCTGTATTTGTAAGTTTTGGTCAAAATTTCAACGAAAAAATCTCAAAGAAAAAATCAACGATGGGTAGTTCAAGATTTTTTCGGCTTTAAAAGTTTATCCTTTCGATTTCGTTTAAAATCTCTTTTCATTGATGTTGAAGGACCAACAGACCAGGATATCAAGTTTTTTTTTCGAACAGGATAACTTCAAATTTTGTCCTGTATTTGTAAGTTTTGGTCAAAATTTCAAAGAAAAAATCAACGATGGTTAGTTCACGGTTTTTTTCGGCCTTAAATTTTTATTCTTTTGATTTCGTTTAAAATATCTTTTCTTGTGTGTTGAAGGACCAACAGACCAAGATATCAAGTTTTTTTTCGAAAAAGATAACTTCAATTTTGGTCCTGTATTTGTAAGTTTTGGTCAAAATTTCAACGAAAAAATCTCAAAGAAAAAATCCACGATGGTAAGTTCACGGTTTTTTTCGGCCGTAAAAGTTTATCCTTTCGATTTCGTTTAAAATCTCTTTTCATTGATGTTGAAGGACCAACAGACCAGGATATCAAGTTTTTTTTTCGAACAGGATAACTTCAAATTTTGTCCTGTATTTGTAAGTTTTGGTCAAAATTTCAAAGAAAAAATCAACGATGGTTAGTTCACGGTTTTTTTTGGCCTTAAATTTTTATCCTTTTGATTTCGTTTAAAATATCTTTTCTTGTGTGTTGAAGGACCAACAGACCAAGATATCAAGATTTTTTACAAAAAAGATAACTTCAATTTTGGTCCTGTATTTGTAAGTTTTGGTCAAAATTTCAACGAAAAAATCTCAAAGAAAAAATCCACGATGGTAAGTTCACGGTTTTTTTCGGCCTTAAAATTTTATCCTTTTGATTTCGTTTAAAATCTCTTTTCTTTGATGTTGAAGGACCAACAGACCAAGATATCAAGTTTTTTTTCGAAAAAGATAACTTCAATTTTGGTCCTGTATTTGTAAGTTTTGGTCAAAATGTCAACGAAAAAATCTCAAAGAAAAAATCAACGATGGTTAGTTCAAGATTGTTTCGGCCGTAAAAGTTTATCCTTTCGATTTCGTTTAAAATCTCTTTTCATTGATGTTGAAGGACCAACAGACCAGGTTATCAAGTTTTTTTTTCGAACAGGATAACTTCAAATTTTGTCCTGTATTTGTAAGTTTTAGTCAAAATTTCAAAGAAAAAATCAACGATGGTAAGTCCACGGTTTTTTTCGGCCTTAAATTTTTATCCTTTTGATTTCGTTTAAAATATCTTTTCTTGTGTGTTGAAGGACCAACAGACCAAGATATCAAGATTTTTTACAAAAAAGATAACTTCAATTTTGGTCCTGTATTTGTAAGTTTTGGTCAAAATTTCAACGAAAAAATCTCAAAGAAAAAATCAACGATGGTAAGTTCACGGTTTTTTTCGGCCTTAAATTTTTATCCTTTTGATTTCGTTTAAAATATCTTTTCTTGTGTGTTGAAGGACCAACAGACCAAGATATCAAGTTTTTTTTCGAAAAAGATAACTTCAATTTTGGTCCTGTATTTGTAAGTTTTGGTCAAAATGTCAACGAAAAAATCTCAAAGAAAAAATCAACGATGGTTAGTTCAAGATTGTTTCGGCCGTAAAAGTTTATCCTTTCGATTTCGTTTAAAATCTCTTTTCATTGATGTTGAAGGACCAACAGACCAGGATATCAAGTTTTTTTTTCGAACAGGATAACTTCAAATTTTGTCCTGTATTTGTAAGTTTTGGTCAAAATTTCAAAGAAAAAATCAACGATGGTTAGTTCACGGTTTTTTTCGGCCTTAAATTTTTATCCTTTTGATTTCGTTTAAAATATCTTTTCTTGTGTGTTGAAGGACCAACAGGCCAAGATATCAAGTTTTTTTTCGAAAAAGATAACTTCAATTTTGGTCCTGTATTTGTAAGTTTTGGTCAAAATTTCAACGAAAATATCTCAAAGAAAAAATCAACGATGGTAAGTTCACGGTTTTTTTCGGCCTTAAAAGTTTATCCTTTCGATTTCGTTTAAAATCTCTTTTCATTGATGTTGAAGGACCAACAGACCAGGATATCAAGTTTTTTTTTCGAACAGGATAACTTCAAATTTTGTCCTGTATTTGTAAGTTTTGGTCAAAATTTCAACGAAAAAATCTCAAAGAAAAAATCAACGATGGGTAGTTCAAGATTTTTTCGGCTTTAAAAGTTTATCCTTTCGATTTCGTTTAAAATCTCTTTTCATTGATGTTGAAGGACCAACAGACCAGGATATCAAGTTTTTTTTTCGAACAGGATAACTTCAAATTTTGTCCTGTATTTGTAAGTTTTGGTCAAAATTTCAAAGAAAAAATCAACGATGGTTAGTTCACGGTTTTTTTCGGCCTTAAATTTTTATTCTTTTGATTTCGTTTAAAATATCTTTTCTTGTGTGTTGAAGGACCAACAGACCAAGATATCAAGATTTTTTACAAAAAAGATAACTTCAATTTTGGTCCTGTATTTGTAAGTTTTGGTCAAAATTTCAACGAAAAAATCTCAAAGAAAAAATCAACGATGGTAAGTTCACGGTTTTTTTCGGCCTTAAATTTTTATCCTTTTGATTTCGTTTAAAATCTTATTTCTTTGATGTTGAAGGACCAACAGGCCAAGATATCAAGTTTTTTTTCGAAAAAGATAACTTCAATTTTGGTCCTGTATTTGTAAGTTTTGGTCAAAATGTCAACGAAAAAATCTCAAAGAAAAAATCAACGATGGTTAGTTCAAGATTGTTTCGGCCGTAAAAGTTTATCCTTTCGATTTCGTTTAAAATCTCTTTTCATTGATGTTGAAGGACCAACAGACCAGGATATCAAGTTTTTTTTTCGAACAGGATAACTTCAAATTTTGTCCTGTATTTGTAAGTTTTGGTCAAAATTTCAAAGAAAAAATCAACGATGGTTAGTTCACGGTTTTTTTCGGCCTTAAATTTTTATCCTTTTGATTTCGTTTAAAATATCTTTTCTTGTGTGTTGAAGGACCAACAGACCAAGATATCAAGATTTTTTACAAAAAAGATAACTTCAATTTTGGTCCTGTATTTGTAAGTTTTGGTCAAAATTTCAACGAAAAAATCTCAAAGAAAAAATCAACGATGGTAAGTTCACGGTTTTTTTCGGCCTTAAAAGTTTATCCTTTCGATTTCGTTTAAAATCTCTTTTCATTGATGTTGAAGGACCAACAGACCAGGATATCAAGTTTTTTTTTCGAACAGGATAACTTCAAATTTTGTCCTGTATTTGTAAGTTTTGGTCAAAATTTCAAAGAAAAAATCAACGATGGTTAGCTCACGGTTTTTTTCGGCCTTAAATTTTTATCCTTTTGATTTCGTTTAAAATCTCTTTTCTTTGATGTTGAAGGACCAACAGACCAAGATATCAAGTTTTTTTTCGAAAAAGATAACTTCAATTTTGGTCCTGTATTTGTAAGTTTTGGTCAAAATTTCAACGAAAATATCTCAAAGAAAAAATCAACGATGGGTAGTTCAAGATTTTTTCGGCTTTAAAAGTTTATCCTTTCGATTTCGTTTAAAATCTCTTTTCATTGATGTTGAAGGACCAACAGACCAGGATATCAAGTTTTTTTTTCGAACAGGATAACTTCAAATTTTGTCCTGTATTTGTAAGTTTTGGTCAAAATTTCAACGAAAAAATCTTAAAGAAAAAATCAACGATGGTAAGTTCACGGTTTTTTTCGGCCTTAAAATTTTATCCTTTTGTATTCGTTTAAAATCTATTTTCTTTGATGTTGAAGGGCCAACAGGCCAAGATATCAAGTTTTTTTTCGAAAAAGATAACTTCAATTTTGGTCCTGTATTTGTAAGTTTTGGTCAAAATTTCAACGAAAAAATCTCAAAAAAAAAATCAACGATGGTTAGTTCACGGTTTTTTTCGGCCTTAAAATTTTATTCTTTCGATTTCGTTTAAAATATCTTTTCTTGTGTGCTGAAGGACCAACAGACCAAGATATCAAGATTTTTTACAAAAAAGATAACTTCAATTTTGGTCCTGTATTTGTAAGTTTTGGTCAAAATTTCAACGAAAAAATCTCAAAGAAAAAATCAACGATGGTAAGTTCACGGTTTTTTTCGGCCTTAAAATTTTATCCTTTTGTATTCGTTTAAAATCTATTTTCTTTGATGTTGAAGGGCCAACAGGCCAAGATATCAAGTTTTTTTTCGAAAAAGATAACTTCAATTTTGGTCCTGTATTTGTAAGTTTTGGTCAAAATTTCAACGAAAAAATCTCAAAAAAAAAATCAACGATGGTTAGTTCACGGTTTTTTTCGGCCTTAAAATTTTATTCTTTCGATTTCGTTTAAAATATTTTTTCTTTGATGTTGAAGGACCAACAGACCAAGATATCAAGATTTTTTACAAAAAAGATAACTTCAATTTTGGTCCTGTATTTGTAAGTTTTGGTCAAAATTTCAACGAAAAAATCTCAAAGAAAAAATCAACGATGGTAAGTTCACGGTTTTTTTCGGCCTTAAAATTTTATCCTTTTGTATTCGTTTAAAATCTATTTTCTTTGATGTTGAAGGGCCAACAGGCCAAGATATCAAGTTTTTTTTCGAAAAAGATAACTTCAATTTTGGTCCTTTTTTTGTAAGTTTTGGTCAAAATTTCAACGAAAAAATCTCAAAAAAAAAATCAACGATGGTTAGTTCACGGTTTTTTTCGGCCTTAAAATTTTATTCTTTCGATTTCGTTTAAAATATTTTTTCTTTGATGTTGAAGGACCAACAGACCAGATATAAAGTTTTTTTTTCGAACAGGATAACTTCAAATTTTGTCTTGTATTTGTAAGTTTTGGTCAAAATTTCAAAGAAAAAATCAACGATGGTTATATCACGGTTTTTTTCGGCCTTAAATTTTTATCCTTTTGATTTCGTTTAAAATATCTTTTCTTGTGTGTTGAAGGACCAACAGACCAAGATATCAAGATTTTTTACAAAAAAGATAACTTCAATTTTGGTCCTGTATTTGTAAGTTTTGGTCAAAATTTCAACGAAAAAATCTCAAAGAAAAAATCAACGATGGTAAGTTCACGGTTTTTTTCGGCCTTAAAAGTTTATCCTTTCGATTTCGTTTAAAATCTCTTTTCATTGATGTTGAAGGACCAACAGAACAGGATATCAAGTTTTTTTTTCGAACAGGATAACTTCAAATTTTGTCCTGTATTTGTAAGTTTTGGTCAAAATTTCAAAGAAAAAATCAACGATGGTTAGCTCACGGTTTTTTTCGGCCTTAAATTTTTATCCTTTTGATTTCGTTTAAAATCTCTTTTCTTCGATGTTGAAGGACCAACAGACCAAGATATCAAGTTTTTTTTCGAAAAAGATAACTTCAATTTTGGTCCTGTATTTGTAAGTTTTGGTCAAAATGTCAACGAAAAAATCTCAAAGAAAAAATCAACGATGGTTAGTTCAAGATTGTTTCGGCCGTAAAAGTTTATCCTTTCGATTTCGTTTAAAATCTCTTTTCATTGATGTTGAAGGACCAACAGACCAGGTTATCAAGTTTTTTTTTCGAACAGGATAACTTCAAATTTTGTCCTGTATTTGTAAGTTTTAGTCAAAATTTCAAAGAAAAAATCAACGATGGTAAGTCCACGGTTTTTTTCGGCCTTAAATTTTTATCCTTTTGATTTCGTTTAAAATATCTTTTCTTGTGTGTTGAAGGACCAACAGACCAAGATATCAAGATTTTTTACAAAAAAGATAACTTCAATTTTGGTCCTGTATTTGTAAGTTTTGGTCAAAATTTCAACGAAAAAATCTCAAAGAAAAAATCAACGATGGTAAGTTCACGGTTTTTTTCGGCCTTTAATTTTTATCCTTTTGATTTCGTTTAAAATATCTTTTCTTGTGTGTTGAAGGACCAACAGACCAAGATATCAAGTTTTTTTTCGAAAAAGATAACTTCAATTTTGGTCCTGTATTTGTAAGTTTTGGTCAAAATGTCAACGAAAAAATCTCAAAGAAAAAATCAACGATGGTTAGTTCAAGATTGTTTCGGCCGTAAAAGTTTATCCTTTCGATTTCGTTTAAAATCTCTTTTCATTGATGTTGAAGGACCAACAGACCAGGATATCAAGTTTTTTTTTCGAACAGGATAACTTCAAATTTTGTCCTGTATTTGTAAGTTTTGGTCAAAATTTCAAAGAAAAAATCAACGATGGTTAGTTCACGGTTTTTTTCGGCCTTAAATTTTTATCCTTTTGATTTCGTTTAAAATATCTTTTCTTGTGTGTTGAAGGACCAACAGGCCAAGATATCAAGTTTTTTTTCGAAAAAGATAACTTCAATTTTGGTCCTGTATTTGTAAGTTTTGGTCAAAATTTCAACGAAAATATCTCAAAGAAAAAATCAACGATGGTAAGTTCACGGTTTTTTTCGGCCTTAAAAGTTTATCCTTTCGATTTCGTTTAAAATCTCTTTTCATTGATGTTGAAGGACCAACAGACCAGGATATCAAGTTTTTTTTTCGAACAGGATAACTTCAAATTTTGTCCTGTATTTGTAAGTTTTGGTCAAAATTTCAACGAAAAAATCTCAAAGAAAAAATCAACGATGGGTAGTTCAAGATTTTTTCGGCTTTAAAAGTTTATCCTTTCGATTTCGTTTAAAATCTCTTTTCATTGATGTTGAAGGACCAACAGACCAGGATATCAAGTTTTTTTTTCGAACAGGATAACTTCAAATTTTGTCCTGTATTTGTAAGTTTTGGTCAAAATTTCAAAGAAAAAATCAACGATGGTTAGTTCACGGTTTTTTTCGGCCTTAAATTTTTATTCTTTTGATTTCGTTTAAAATATCTTTTCTTGTGTGTTGAAGGACCAACAGACCAAGATATCAAGTTTTTTTTCGAAAAAGATAACTTCAATTTTGGTCCTGTATTTGTAAGTTTTGGTCAAAATTTCAACGAAAAAATCTCAAAGAAAAAATCCACGATGGTAAGTTCACGGTTTTTTTCGGCCGTAAAAGTTTATCCTTTCGATTTCGTTTAAAATCTCTTTTCATTGATGTTGAAGGACCAACAGACCAGGATATCAAGTTTTTTTTTCGAACAGGATAACTTCAAATTTTGTCCTGTATTTGTAAGTTTTGGTCAAAATTTCAAAGAAAAAATCAACGATGGTTAGTTCACGGTTTTTTTTGGCCTTAAATTTTTATCCTTTTGATTTCGTTTAAAATATCTTTTCTTGTGTGTTGAAGGACCAACAGACCAAGATATCAAGATTTTTTACAAAAAAGATAACTTCAATTTTGGTCCTGTATTTGTAAGTTTTGGTCAAAATTTCAACGAAAAAATCTCAAAGAAAAAATCCACGATGGTAAGTTCACGGTTTTTTTCGGCCTTAAAATTTTATCCTTTTGATTTCGTTTAAAATCTCTTTTCTTTGATGTTGAAGGACCAACAGACCAAGATATCAAGTTTTTTTTCGAAAAAGATAACTTCAATTTTGGTCCTGTATTTGTAAGTTTTGGTCAAAATGTCAACGAAAAAATCTCAAAGAAAAAATCAACGATGGTTAGTTCAAGATTGTTTCGGCCGTAAAAGTTTATCCTTTCGATTTCGTTTAAAATCTCTTTTCATTGATGTTGAAGGACCAACAGACCAGGTTATCAAGTTTTTTTTTCGAACAGGATAACTTCAAATTTTGTCCTGTATTTGTAAGTTTTAGTCAAAATTTCAAAGAAAAAATCAACGATGGTAAGTCCACGGTTTTTTTCGGCCTTAAATTTTTATCCTTTTGATTTCGTTTAAAATATCTTTTCTTGTGTGTTGAAGGACCAACAGACCAAGATATCAAGATTTTTTACAAAAAAGATAACTTCAATTTTGGTCCTGTATTTGTAAGTTTTGGTCAAAATTTCAACGAAAAAATCTCAAAGAAAAAATCAACGATGGTAAGTTCACGGTTTTTTTCGGCCTTAAATTTTTATCCTTTTGATTTCGTTTAAAATATCTTTTCTTGTGTGTTGAAGGACCAACAGACCAAGATATCAAGTTTTTTTTCGAAAAAGATAACTTCAATTTTGGTCCTGTATTTGTAAGTTTTGGTCAAAATGTCAACGAAAAAATCTCAAAGAAAAAATCAACGATGGTTAGTTCAAGATTGTTTCGGCCGTAAAAGTTTATCCTTTCGATTTCGTTTAAAATCTCTTTTCATTGATGTTGAAGGACCAACAGACCAGGATATCAAGTTTTTTTTTCGAACAGGATAACTTCAAATTTTGTCCTGTATTTGTAAGTTTTGGTCAAAATTTCAAAGAAAAAATCAACGATGGTTAGTTCACGGTTTTTTTCGGCCTTAAATTTTTATCCTTTTGATTTCGTTTAAAATATCTTTTCTTGTGTGTTGAAGGACCAACAGGCCAAGATATCAAGTTTTTTTTCGAAAAAGATAACTTCAATTTTGGTCCTGTATTTGTAAGTTTTGGTCAAAATTTCAACGAAAATATCTCAAAGAAAAAATCAACGATGGTAAGTTCACGGTTTTTTTCGGCCTTAAAAGTTTATCCTTTCGATTTCGTTTAAAATCTCTTTTCATTGATGTTGAAGGACCAACAGACCAGGATATCAAGTTTTTTTTTCGAACAGGATAACTTCAAATTTTGTCCTGTATTTGTAAGTTTTGGTCAAAATTTCAACGAAAAAATCTCAAAGAAAAAATCAACGATGGGTAGTTCAAGATTTTTTCGGCTTTAAAAGTTTATCCTTTCGATTTCGTTTAAAATCTCTTTTCATTGATGTTGAAGGACCAACAGACCAGGATATCAAGTTTTTTTTTCGAACAGGATAACTTCAAATTTTGTCCTGTATTTGTAAGTTTTGGTCAAAATTTCAAAGAAAAAATCAACGATGGTTAGTTCACGGTTTTTTTCGGCCTTAAATTTTTATTCTTTTGATTTCGTTTAAAATATCTTTTCTTGTGTGTTGAAGGACCAACAGACCAAGATATCAAGATTTTTTACAAAAAAGATAACTTCAATTTTGGTCCTGTATTTGTAAGTTTTGGTCAAAATTTCAACGAAAAAATCTCAAAGAAAAAATCAACGATGGTAAGTTCACGGTTTTTTTCGGCCTTAAATTTTTATCCTTTTGATTTCGTTTAAAATCTTATTTCTTTGATGTTGAAGGACCAACAGGCCAAGATATCAAGTTTTTTTTCGAAAAAGATAACTTCAATTTTGGTCCTGTATTTGTAAGTTTTGGTCAAAATGTCAACGAAAAAATCTCAAAGAAAAAATCAACGATGGTTAGTTCAAGATTGTTTCGGCCGTAAAAGTTTATCCTTTCGATTTCGTTTAAAATCTCTTTTCATTGATGTTGAAGGACCAACAGACCAGGATATCAAGTTTTTTTTTCGAACAGGATAACTTCAAATTTTGTCCTGTATTTGTAAGTTTTGGTCAAAATTTCAAAGAAAAAATCAACGATGGTTAGTTCACGGTTTTTTTCGGCCTTAAATTTTTATCCTTTTGATTTCGTTTAAAATATCTTTTCTTGTGTGTTGAAGGACCAACAGACCAAGATATCAAGATTTTTTACAAAAAAGATAACTTCAATTTTGGTCCTGTATTTGTAAGTTTTGGTCAAAATTTCAACGAAAAAATCTCAAAGAAAAAATCAACGATGGTAAGTTCACGGTTTTTTTCGGCCTTAAAAGTTTATCCTTTCGATTTCGTTTAAAATCTCTTTTCATTGATGTTGAAGGACCAACAGACCAGGATATCAAGTTTTTTTTTCGAACAGGATAACTTCAAATTTTGTCCTGTATTTGTAAGTTTTGGTCAAAATTTCAAAGAAAAAATCAACGATGGTTAGCTCACGGTTTTTTTCGGCCTTAAATTTTTATCCTTTTGATTTCGTTTAAAATCTCTTTTCTTTGATGTTGAAGGACCAACAGACCAAGATATCAAGTTTTTTTTCGAAAAAGATAACTTCAATTTTGGTCCTGTATTTGTAAGTTTTGGTCAAAATTTCAACGAAAATATCTCAAAGAAAAAATCAACGATGGGTAGTTCAAGATTTTTTCGGCTTTAAAAGTTTATCCTTTCGATTTCGTTTAAAATCTCTTTTCATTGATGTTGAAGGACCAACAGACCAGGATATCAAGTTTTTTTTTCGAACAGGATAACTTCAAATTTTGTCCTGTATTTGTAAGTTTTGGTCAAAATTTCAACGAAAAAATCTCAAAGAAAAAATCAACGATGGTAAGTTCACGGTTTTTTTCGGCCTTAAAAGTTTATCCTTTCGATTTCGTTTAAAATCTCTTTTCATTGATGTTGAAGGACCAACAGACCAGGATATCAAGTTTTTTTTTCGAACAGGATAACTTCAAATTTTGTCCTGTATTTGTAAGTTTTGGTCAAAATTTCAAAGAAAAAATCAACGATGGTTAGTTCACGGTTTTTTTCGGCCTTAAATTTTTATCCTTTTGATTTCGTTTAAAATATCTTTTCTTGTGTGTTGAAGGACCAACAGACCAAGATATCAAGATTTTTTACAAAAAAGATAACTTCAATTTTGGTCCTGTATTTGTAAGTTTTGGTCAAAATTTCAACGAAAAAATCTCAAAGAAAAAATCAACGATGGTAAGTTCACGGTTTTTTTCGGCCTTAAAATTTTATTCTTTCGATTTCGTTTAAAATCTTTTTTCTTTGATGTTGAAGGACCAACAGACCAGATATCAAGTTTTTTTTTCGAACAGGAAAACTTCAAATTTTGTCCTGTATTTGTAAGTTTTGGTCAAAATTTCAAAGAAAAAATCAACGATGGTTAGTTCACGGTTTTTTTCGGCCTTAAATTTTTATTCTTTTGATTTCGTTTAAAATATCTTTTCTTGTGTGTTGAAGGACCAACAGACCAAGATATCAAGATTTTTTACAAAAAAGATAACTTCAATTTTGGTCCTGTATTTGTAAGTTTTGGTCAAAATTTCAACGAAAAAATCTCAAAGAAAAAATCAACGATGGTAAGTTCACGGTTTTTTTCGGCCTTAAATTTTTATCCTTTTGATTTCGTTTAAAATCTTATTTCTTTGATGTTGAAGGACCAACAGGCCAAGATATCAAGTTTTTTTTCGAAAAAGATAACTTCAATTTTGGTCCTGTATTTGTAAGTTTTGGTCAAAATGTCAACGAAAAAATCTCAAAGAAAAAATCAACGATGGTTAGTTCAAGATTGTTTCGGCCGTAAAAGTTTATCCTTTCGATTTCGTTTAAAATCTCTTTTCATTGATGTTGAAGGACCAACAGACCAGGATATCAAGTTTTTTTTTCGAACAGGATAACTTCAAATTTTGTCCTGTATTTGTAAGTTTTGGTCAAAATTTCAAAGAAAAAATCAACGATGGTTAGTTCACGGTTTTTTTCGGCCTTAAATTTTTATCCTTTTGATTTCGTTTAAAATATCTTTTCTTGTGTGTTGAAGGACCAACAGACCAAGATATCAAGATTTTTTACAAAAAAGATAACTTCAATTTTGGTCCTGTATTTGTAAGTTTTGGTCAAAATTTCAACGAAAAAATCTCAAAGAAAAAATCAACGATGGTAAGTTCACGGTTTTTTTCGGCCTTAAAAGTTTATCCTTTCGATTTCGTTTAAAATCTCTTTTCATTGATGTTGAAGGACCAACAGACCAGGATATCAAGTTTTTTTTTCGAACAGGATAACTTCAAATTTTGTCCTGTATTTGTAAGTTTTGGTCAAAATTTCAAAGAAAAAATCAACGATGGTTAGCTCACGGTTTTTTTCGGCCTTAAATTTTTATCCTTTTGATTTCGTTTAAAATCTCTTTTCTTTGATGTTGAAGGACCAACAGACCAAGATATCAAGTTTTTTTTCGAAAAAGATAACTTCAATTTTGGTCCTGTATTTGTAAGTTTTGGTCAAAATTTCAACGAAAATATCTCAAAGAAAAAATCAACGATGGGTAGTTCAAGATTTTTTCGGCTTTAAAAGTTTATCCTTTCGATTTCGTTTAAAATCTCTTTTCATTGATGTTGAAGGACCAACAGACCAGGATATCAAGTTTTTTTTTCGAACAGGATAACTTCAAATTTTGTCCTGTATTTGTAAGTTTTGGTCAAAATTTCAACGAAAAAATCTCAAAGAAAAAATCAACGATGGTTAGTTCAAGATTGTTTCGGCCGTAAAAGTTTATCCTTTCGATTTCGTTTAAAATCTCTTTTCATTGATGTTGAAGGACCAACAGACCAGGATATCAAGTTTTTTTTTCGAACAGGATAACTTCAAATTTTGTCCTGTATTTGTAAGTTTTGGTCAAAATTTCAAAGAAAAAATCAACGATGGTTAGTTCACGGTTTTTTTCGGCCTTAAATTTTTATCCTTTTGATTTCGTTTAAAATATCTTTTCTTGTGTGTTGAAGGACCAACAGACCAAGATATCAAGATTTTTTACAAAAAAGATAACTTCAATTTTGGTCCTGTATTTGTAAGTTTTGGTCAAAATGTCAACGAAAAAATCTCAAAGAAAAAATCAACGATGGTTAGTTCAAGATTGTTTCGGCCGTAAAAGTTTATCCTTTCGATTTCGTTTAAAATCTCTTTTCATTGATGTTGAAGGACCAACAGACCAGGATATCAAGTTTTTTTTTCGATCAGGATAACTTCAAATTTTGTCCTGTATTTGTAAGTTTTGGTCAAAATTTCAAAGAAAAAATCAACGATGGTTAGTTCACGGTTTTTTTCGGCCTTAAATTTTTATCCTTTTGATTTCGTTTAAAATATCTTTTCTTGTGTGTTGAAGGACCAACAGGCCAAGATATCAAGTTTTTTTTCGAAAAAGATAACTTCAATTTTGGTCCTGTATTTGTAAGTTTTGGTCAAAATTTCAACGAAAATATCTCAAAGAAAAAATCAACGATGGGTAGTTCAAGATTTTTTCGGCTTTAAAAGTTTATCCTTTCGATTTCGTTTAAAATCTCTTTTCATTGATGTTGAAGGACCAACAGACCAGGATATCAAGTTTTTTTTTCGAACAGGATAACTTCAAATTTTGTCCTGTATTTGTAAGTTTTGGTCAAAATTTCAACGAAAAAATCTCAAAGAAAAAATCAACGATGGGTAGTTCAAGATTTTTTCGGCTTTAAAAGTTTATCCTTTCGATTTCGTTTAAAATCTCTTTTCATTGATGTTGAAGGACTAACAGACCAGGATATCAAGTTTTTTTTTCGAACAGGATAACTTCAAATTTTGTCCTGTATTTGTAAGTTTTGGTCAAAATTTCAAAGAAAAAATCAACGATGGTATAAGCTATAAATAATAACAAAAAACGAATTCGAACAATAAGTGATCTATGCATTTAATTTTAACGACGCAATTTGTCTAATTTAGTCCGGTTTTTCCCTGTACGAAATACCTATCCATACTAGCGGGTATCGGCTATGCATACAGCATAACCAGCATAAGGCATATGCCTTGGGCATATGCAATATGCATGTATAACCTTGAGCAATATCCAACCTTTTCTAACATACAATCATAACATATCAGTCACGGTGCTTCCTTTTTTTATAAAAACCAGGAATTGTTTTTTCTCTTACTAGTACTCTCTCCCTATTATTAGTATAATTCCGTAGCTGTTTCCATTTTTGCATTAGGGGCCGTTCATAAAATAAGTGACAAAATGTAATAAGGGCGGAAAGGGGATCTAAGAGAACTGAACGTTCGCAGTGCATCAAACAGTTATTAATTTCATCTCGATTTTTGATGCTATTTTTTAGTCACGATAGAAAGTGTAGGTAACTATGTTGAGTTTCAAATCGATCGGACCCATAGATTCAGAGATCTCGTGATAAGTCAGTGATCGTTTTTCGCTTATTTATATATAGATTAATGCATGTATTAGGTTATTGACAATAGCACATTAACTTGCTGTTTCGGGCCTAACTCAATTTTTTTGGCACTTAGCCCGTTATTGATCTCCAGTCTTCATCCCAAGCTAGTACTTAATTATTGTGTATGTATAGGCAATGAGTATGCATATCAATACAATTTTTGCCTGTATACAACATAGAAACAAAATTGTTGTGCTTTTTTAATGTAATATTCATTCAATCATTGCAAAAAGAATATTTCGAGCATTCTGAAAGTCTAATGGCATGCCAGCATATCCTAGTTACATTAATTTCTTTTTTCCTAAAACGTAACAGTTAATTAGTTATATCAGAACCATATTGTGACTTTTCAATGCAATTAAGAGATGGCGCGAATAATACAATATCGTGGGTATCGTTACTAAAAAGTGACAGATTTGGGTTTAAAAAAAATTAAAATTTTATTAGTAAATCTTGATTTTAATTTAAAAAGGAAATACATTTTCAGCATTGGTATAATTATGCTATTCGTTCTGAAAAACAATCTAAACATGCCGTTATACATGTAAGAATATAACCAACATGGTCAAGTAAACGTCAAGTCTTCCTTCAAAGTTGAATTTTTTTCAAAAATGGATTTGAACTATGAAAATCCCGAGCAGGAACAAGCATTCCCACGCTTATACGGCTTTGATAGTAGTAAAAAAAGTAACGAAAGCGACAGTAAGTAAAACATTCCAATTGTCAATCAGTTCAAATCGCAACTAGTTCTAAACACTTTGCTTATTTCCAGTAAGTGGCGATGAAAGTACCAAACACAGCAAAAAGGAATTGCTAATTGGAAAACGGAAGGATAAGGAATCGAAAAAAGACCGGGGCTATGCCGCGTTGGAAGGCGAAAGTTCTCCTGAAGAACAAGAAACTAAGTAACACCAACACTATATATTTATATATATAAACTAAAGTGACCAATCGTCCTCCATTTAAATTAACAGTCCTTCTTCACAAAAATGTCCCCTTTATCGATATTTGTCCTTCTTAACGATTTATGCTGAAAAATAAACCCCTATGTGAAAGTTTACTTATTCTGCGGATTGTCCTCGTTTTAAACCGACTTTTAAAAAAAGGAGGGGGTTCTTAATTCGACTGTATTTTTTATGTTTGTTACCTCAGGATTTTCGATTGGGTGAACCGATTTTGATGATTCTTTATTTTATTTGAAAGCTGGTGCTTCCCGCGTGGTTTCATTTTTATTTGAAGGAAATCATTCACTTCTAAGGGGTTGAAAACTAAGGGATGAAATATTAACTTCTATTGGAAAGCTCGATTTTGATAATTTTTTTGAAGTTATACTTCTTCAGGCGCGCTATGAAAAATTGATGAGAGTGAAGTTTTTAGATGGGCGGCCATCTTGAAACAAAAATTAACAAAATGAAGTTGGCCGCAAAACCAATTATATATACAAATGACACATATTATTAAAAAATTAGTTATTACTTTTCTCGAATTTTGCAGTAGCTGTGATGAAAATGACGTCTGCATTTCATGCATATTCTTAGTTATCACGAAATCTGGGATTCTGAAATGATTCAACCATCTTAGAATAATAATTTAGTAACACAAGATATGAATAAGATTAAGACATTTACTTTGACAAGTAGCTACTTACTTTATTTCGCAATTTCTATGAAGCTTTGTTTTCATGACATGCATGAATTGTTAACCAGAAAAATGATCCTGACAAATTTTATAAACGTCTTGCAGCTTTCTTTGGATATTATTTATTGATACAAATTTAAATATTATTCTCTTAATTTTATTTTTAATAATTATATCTTTAAATATATATATATATATATATATATATACACGCAACGACTTTTTTTTATTGGTAGAACATAATTTTAAATTAATCTCATATTCATTTTTATCAAAATCTTCACTCATAAGGGGTAAAAAAATAGGGATGAAATTATAAATTTTTCTTGGCTCACCCGATTTCGATAATTTTGTTTCTATTAAGTACATCGTATCATTAAATTGTTCACATTTTAATTTGAAGAAAAAAAATCCACCCCCTAAAAATGAAAATAGGGGATGAAATAGTGACGTTTAACTGAATCATCGGATTATGATGATTTTTTTTTCTGTCGGGAAGAGTGTTCCACTAAGTTTTATCATTACATTTCAAAGCAAAAAAAATCAACCCTCAAGGGCGAAATGGGATGATGTAGTAACATTTAACGGCGCTGCCTCATATGAGCAGCGCGTTTAGTAGGTTTACCCATATTTAAGGAAATAAAATCAGCTATCATACTTCAGATCACTAAAAACCGAGAAATAAATAAAAATTATAACAAAATGAAAAACCGACTTCAAAATAAATAAAAAATCTTTAAACAAAAAATGCACTAAAAAAGAAAAAAATAATGGCGTATCCTTGTAGTAGTGCTTTCAAATGAACTTTTATACAATATACTAGTACTGTGACAATATTTAGCGACCTTTAAACTACAAAATATCAATAACCAACTAAACCTTTTTACAATTTTTACAAATTACCATTAATATTTATTTTATTGACTGACACCAACTCCAAAAATAATAATAGTTGTACATTTTATCATCCTAATAATTTGTTAGTTGTAGACACTGCAAGAATACGCAATATTTTTTTTACTTTTTAGTGCATTTTTTGTTTAAGATTTTTTATTTGTTTTGAAGTCGGTTTTTCATTTTGTTATAATTTTTTTTAAATTTTTTTCTTACTTTTAATTTATCATTTGAAAAAAAAATGGCCATCTTGTTAAATTAAAACTAAATCAATACATCTTGGATTTGCTTAATTGCAGAAGTCCGTTGAAATCGAAAAAATCCAAGTCGTTTAAGTTTGCATCCAAAAACAAAGAAAAGCGAGAAAAGTCTCGCGAAAAGGATGTAAAAGATAAGGACAAGGAAAAGCGGGGTGACAAAAGTAAGGATAAGCCAAAATCAGAAAAGAAAGAACGTAGGAAAAATGAAAGTGATATTAGTGGTAAGTTAGGTCGCTATAATTAACTTTGTTCAGAACTGAATTTTATGCGTTCAACTAGTACTGAACTAATCTAGAACTGCAGCAAGAACAAAACTATTGTTTTGATTTCTTAGACAATTTACAAATTTTTGGGATGAGCAAAACTTGTATTATAATAGTTTTGTTCGGAACCGATTTAGCTAGTTCTAGAAGCGTTGTTCAGAATTGATTGTGTATATGCATATTCAGTTGGTTTCGGACCAACCTAGAACTGTTCTAGCAATCATATTTTTTAGAAAATTTCTAATTTTTTGAGGTGAGTGATATTATATTATGAGTAATTCTCATGAAATCTCAAAATTGCCTATCAATAAATTAATGAAAAATATTTAAATTAATTCATCTTCATTTGCTCTTAAATTTGTACTATTTATCTTACTAGAAGTGAAAATTATCGTGGTCCCCAGAATAAATGAGTTTTGACGATTTAAATGTGAGGGAATGATGATTGAGGTGCAAAAATGATGATTATATTTATTTTTCATATGAAATCGTATTATTTATTTTTTAAATATGTTTAGAATTCAACTAGGTTATATTAACTTACAAATTATGATGGTTATTAAAAAGTTTCTGTAAGCAAAGATGTCCGAAAATCGAGTCGATCTAGTCTGAAAGTCATTACCTCATAACTCATCATCCCCTCACTTTTAATCAAAATGGGGAAATGACGGTGAGGGAATGACAAAACAAATCATAACCCAAAAAAATCTCGCAACATAACCGTTCGTTACCAGCTAGCTTTTTGCTACGCTTTCTACCTCTAAAAAAAGGAATGATTGCATAAAATGAAATCTTTAAAATATTACAATGAAATCTTCTTCCAACAATGAAGTCAATTCGCCATTCCGAACAAGTAACCGTACTACCAACTGTCAAAAACTAATGAGAATGTTACCAAAGTCCTCAACAATATACCTAATTATCGACTGTAATGCTGTGAGGGAATGATTATTTTTCATGGGACAAGTGTTGAGTTAATATTAGACAAGTTGTTGATGACTTATGATCCTAAATTCAGAGACATTTTGAAAATTTGTTGTATTTACAATAGGCAAGTCGTAGTTACAAACGGATTTTTTAAGAACTACTCAATAAAAACTTTAGACAATTCTCTAATCTGGAGTTTGGGACATAGTGAGGGAATGATTTTCAGAGTACTATATATTTATTATTCCTCGCAAATGCCCGTACAGTCGCAAAGTTATTACCAACATTTTTAGCCTTGATGATGTTCTTTCGAAAAAAAAAACATTCGAAGTCGGTTAGGTCTATTCTAAAAACTGCTAGGATAGGAATTTCAAGATTTCATGAGAATTACCCATATAAGCTTTGTTGAGAAGTTAGTAAGTTTGTGTCTTACACAGGATTGATTTCATTTAAAAAATTAAATCTATTATTTGAAATAATTTTTTTACAATAGACCTACCAGTTACTACTAAAAATGTGTACTGTATGCAGCAGTGGCGTGCGGTAACTTTTAAAACAGGGCATGCGGTCAGAAGTGGGGGGAGGAGGTTATATAAACCAACATTTTTAAATTAATTTTTTTAATTGGTAAACATGGTATTATATTATGTATTTATTTTTTTTTAAATTAGCCTTATTCAACGCTCCTTCTTACAAAAATCATTAACAACCGCATCATATAATGTATTTAAAAACCACGAAAATAATTCTTATCCTAAAGAATAGAACATTTGTATCGCCTCTGGGTAAATAAATCACGAAAAGTATCAGTAACAATGAGCAGTAATTAGTAAATTCAAAACGTCAAACGCATCTATAAACGTCAGCCGGCAATGTGAAACGCCGAGAAAGATAGCACTCAACCATACTAGTGCACATGCGCGACCAATTCTAGCCAAGCAATCGCATGCAACGGTCGTTGCGCATTAGTTCGACTTTTGCCGTTCATTTGATGTGGTATTCTATGCCAATTTTATGAGCGATACGTTTCATAATTTCGTAAATTAAAAAATGTTCAAATGATAAAAATATTTAGTATTTGATATTTTTAGAATCATTTTACAATACATGCAATTACGTAAATTAAAATATGAATAACTCATAAAAAATATTTAATTTTTTTAATTGTCTCAATCCCAGGGCATGCGGCGCATCTACAGCATGTATGGACCGCACGCCACTGGTATGCAGGTCTAAAGTAGAAGATAACCCATTATTGTTTTTGTTCTATACTAGTTTGGTTCAGAACTGCTTGAATATATGCATAGTCAGCTAGTTCCCAACTTAATTAGAACTGGTCTAGGAACAAGATTTTTGTGTGTTTTTTTTTTTTTTTTAGAAAATTTACCAATTTTTGGAGTGAGTCTGGAATTGGCGGTTGAACGATGTGGCTGTCACGATGGTGTACTGCTTCCATTGCCTGTACGAGAATGTATTGATTACATCGAGGAACACGTAAAAACCACGGAATATTTATATAAAACCAGCAGCGTTAAATCGAAGGTACTTCAAGTCAAACAAATGTACAATCAGCGGCAGAGCGTCAATTGGACAGATTTCGATGTTACCACTGCCACCGGCTTACTGAAATCTTTCATTCGGTCTGTCATTAAATCTAGTCTACAAATCGTATAAAACTAACTATTTTCATGGAACAATAGAGAACTTCCAACTCCCATTTTGACCAATGAGCTACTACCGAAATTCGAAGAAGCCAGCGCGGTTCAAAACCCGGTCCAGGGTGAGGCTGAGTTTAAAATCCTGATCAAACAACTTTCAGAGTGTAATCGAACATTTCTTGCTTGGTTAATGATTCACTTAGAAAATATAATAAGTCATGTAAGATATAAAAATAAAACTGGTTTAATTTAATAAGTTCGGAACTAATCTAAATTTGCTGTAAGAACAACACATTATATAAAAATTTTAAAAAATTTCAGTAAATTCCGAAATAATCTAGAACAGCTGTAAGAACAAACATTTGTAACATTTTTACGAGTGAATGATGGACTTTTTTTTTGTTATGTTATAGTAGCTTTGTCCAGATCTGATTGAGTATGTCCCAATTCAGTTAATTTCAACAGGTTGTAAGAACAAACGTATTGTCGTTATTTAAAAATCTGACCTACAGAGCGAATAATGAAATGTATATTTAACTCGTTTAGAACTCATTGATAATATCTTCATTTAGAGTTCTGAACTAATCTAGTATTGTTGTACGAAAACAATTATTGTCTTGATTTTGACTATGTTAGCTTTAGTTTAGATCATATTGAATACATACCTATGCAGTTAGTTTCGAATTAAGAACTTAACTAAGAACTGCTGTAAAAACAAAGCTATCATTTCAATTTTTAGAGTGAATGATATAATATATTTTAACCGACTTCCAAAAAAGGAGGTGGTTCTCAATTCGACTGTGTTTTTTTTATGTTTGTTACCTCAGAACGTTTGACTGGGTGATCCGATTTTGATGATTTTATTTGAAAGCAGGTGCTTCCCGTGTAGTCTCATTTTAATTGGAAGGAAATCTTTCACTTCTAAGGGGTTGAAAAATAAGGGATGAAATATTAACTTCTTATTGGATAGCTCGATTTTGATAATTCTTTTTTTATTTAAAAGCTGGTGCTTTCCGTGTAGTCCCATTTTAATTTGAAGGAAATTTGTTATTTTTTAACTTCTAAGGGGTTGAAAACTAAGGGATGATATATTAACTTCTAATTGGAAAGCTCGATTTTGATAATTTTTTTTTATTGGTAGAACATAATTTTAAATTAATCTCATATCCATTTTTTATAAAAAAAAAACTCAACTCATAAGGGGCTAAAAATTAGGGATGAAATAATATTACAAATTTTTCCTGGCTAACCCGATTTTGATAATTTTTAAAATTTTACATCGTACCTTTAAATTGTTCACATTTTAATTTGAAGAAAAAAATCCACCCCCTAAGGATGATAATAGGGGATGAAATAGTGACGTTTAACTGAATCATCGGATTTTGATGATTTTTTTTCTTTTGGAAAGAGTATTCCACTTAGTTCTTTCATTACATTTAAAAGCCAAAATGTTCAACCCTTAAAAGCAAAAGGGGATGAGGTAGTAACTTATAACATTTAACGGCGCTGCCTCATATGAGCAGCGCGTTTAGTAGGTATACCCATATTCAAAAAAATAAAATCAGTTGTCAAACTTTAGATCACTAAAAATCGAGAAATAAATAAAAATTATAACAAAATGAAATACCGACCTCAAAATAAATAAAAAATCTTAAACAAAAAATGCACTAAAAAGTAAAAAAATAGTTGCGTATCCTTGCAGTGTCTACACCTTACAGATTATTAGTATGATATAATGTACAACTATTGTTATTTTTGGAGTTGGTGTCAGCCAAGGAAATAAATATTAATGTTCATTTGTAAAAAAAGGTTTATTATAAGGTTATTAGTATTTTGTAGTTTCAAGGTCGCTAGATATTGTCACAGTACTTGTAAATTGTATAAAAGTTTATTTGAAAAATAAATTTCATAAGGTATTTTTGTTTATTACTAAATACCAATATAGTCAATATTTCCTTGGCTGACACCTACTCCAAAAATAAAAATAATTTTACATTATATCATCCAAATACTTTGTAAATTGTAGGCACAGCAAAGATACGCAATTATTTTTTTTACTTTTTAGTGCATTTTTTGTTTAATATTTTTTTATTAATTTTGAAGTTGGTTTTTCATTTTGTTATAATTTTTATTTATTTATATTAGCTTACAACTTTATATTAATATAGAACTGTTGTAGGAACATTACTATTGGTCTGATTTTTAGTATAGATTTTAATGAATGTGTACATATGTCATTTAGTTCCGAATTAATCTGGAACTGTTCGTTAGAACATAGCTTATTTCTAGGTTTTCAATGTGTTAGCGTTGATTTGAGTAAATGCTTATTCAGTTAGTTCCGAACTAATTTTTTTTAATGATTTCTATGCCATACTATCCATATTAGTACTGATTTTTTTTAAATCTTGATTTAATTTTAGGATAAATACACGAAAATGAACGCTCAGTGCATGGCTGTTACATTAAGCTCAGTCCTTTTGATGAGTCAACGGCTGATTGCTGCCTTTTTATTTCATTCAAAAGCCCTTTTTCCTGATGTTACTATAATAAAGTAAAATGGCCACTGCCTTATCGACAGCAAACATTTTTGAAATTCCCATTGCTTTTAGATACAAACCTCCAATGACTGCGGCAGCCGTCAATCTATTAACAAACGTTGAAGAAATATCTCAGGAACTACAAAAGCAAGAATCGTTACTATCTCAAATTCACCACGATATGAATGCGGGTTTTATATCGAAAGAACGCGAAGAGTTACTTTGGGAAGTTCAACGAATCATCACGCAACTAAAGGTTATTGAATCATATCATCAAGCTCGAGTTTATTTAGAACCACAAAAAGGAAAATTTGTCCAAACATTTAAGGGGGTCATCGCATGTGACGGCCTGTTTTTTAGGGATTTTTTATTCTATTACCAGTAAATAGATAGAGCTTTAAGTTTATTATCATTTATTAACATATGTTTCGACAGTATAAATATAAATTTTATGCTAAAAATATTGTGTAGAACAGGGGTTGGCGACTTGCGGCCCGCCAAGCAAGAAAATGTTTCTTCATACTTCTGCGCAATTATTAGTGAAAAATTATAGTAAACATAATATTTTCTAATTCTATAATAATATTTTGCATTTTTTAAAAATTTATTATCTATTTAAATTTTACTTTATTATATTATATTAGTATTTAGTAAAAATTTAGAATACGTTACTAGTTACAATGGTTACAACCGTTATAATAATCAATTACAATTCAACGCTCGCCTTTATTAATGTATTTTTTTCCAAGATACAAAACGGCGGCGCCAAAACGTCCTGCCTCGATGTTTTGTTCATTTGATGTTACTAGTATTCAATGTTATGTTTATTAAAATAGAATAAATTATGTACTTTCTGTTCAGTTATGGGTATATCTGTAGAGTTTTATTATTTTTTTAAATATCGTTTTTTTTGTTGTTGTTTATATGAGCTTTTAATTATATTTTATTTTGATTTAAAAAAAACTGTTGGAACTATATACTAGTAACATCAAATGAACAAAACATCAAAGCAGGACGTTTTGGCGCGGGACGTTTTGGCGCCATTGAACCACTAAAGTTTTAAATGGGAAACTGAACGTTGATACAAAATAAACCACCCCCGCATAGACTTAGAACGCAGGTACAATGGAGTAAAACCCTCCGCGGGAAAACATCCTATGCCAAAACGTCACGTACCGACAAAACATATGATGCGGCCCGCTTAAAATTTTTATTTTTAAATATGGCCCGCCGTCCACAAAAGGTTGCCGACCCCTGGTGTAGAACATGAGTTACAGCGTTCTGAACACCCCCACCTCGAAAAAATGAGCTCGCACTTCCTCCACGATTCCGGCTGATTGGCTTATCCGAAACAAAACAAAAACGACGGCGTTTTAATCTGTAAGCCTAAATGCACGAAATGAACTATTATCAAATGAATATACCAAAAATTGGCCTTTTGGTAGACATTTCAAATAAAAGTTGGGAATTTTGCGTTTTTTTTTTTGGTTTTTGCTATAAAAAAATAGAAACTTTGAAATTTTTTCGATTGATAATAGTTCATTCTATGCGTTTACATGTGTTGAGTGTACCCTATAAATCTAGTCATTCGGTCAAGCCGTTTTTGAGATACGATGGAGGAAAGTTTGAAAAACACGGTTTTGAGAAAAACGCGTTTAAAGTTTCAACTGCCAATTCAGCGCTCCGAGCAGCTCTTTCTTCTACCTGCTGTATCTTTAAAACGACTTCGAAATTTCAAAAATCACTTTACTACCGTATTATAGATATGTTAAGAAAGCAATTTATGAAAAAAAAAAAATCGATTTTTTGAGCCCAACACATGGGATGACCCCCTTAATATTTCAAGTTATTTTGTCGTTTCTCCTGAATTAATAGTCGGCTACACTTTTAGAGAAAACTGCGTTCGGTCCAAAAATACCAAGATCAAACCCAGGAAAGTATTGATGAACCAAAAATTGGAAATCCAGATCCGGAACCGAGCGTGGCCAACGGCCAGAAAAACGAATCTGTTGAAGCCGAACCAAAGCCGGTCGTAGACCCTGTTGTTGAATCAAATGAAGAAAGTCAAACGGAAACCAACCCGACACCGCCTCAACGTCCGCTTTTGTCCGATGAAGATAAGAACATTTTACTGTTACAGTTCCAAAACAGTGAACTGATTGAGTTACAGACCTACTTACTGAGTCAGATACAGATTGAAATGAACGAAATAATTCAGCTGCGTAAAAAACTGCTAGGCTTTGACGAGACCAGCGTGGCCATAGGTGTTGTGGAAGATAGCCACGAATGGGACATCATCACCAACTTGCTGATGCAAGAGAACCAAATGCTAAACATTAAAAAGAACACTCTGATTCGCGAACTGATGGAGCAACGGGAAGAATGTGTCAATTTACAATCGCAACTACTTTATATCGCTTTAAGCCAGGGATAAACATTTTCATAATTGCCTCAGCATTCAATACAAAAATGCGTTACATATATTAAAAACGCTGATTACAATCAGACATAATTTCTTTTTTAATTTTGGTTATTTATTTTGACATTTTATCGTTTTTAATTTTAGGTTATGTTGCTTAGATAATTTTAATAAAAATACTTACTTTTAAAGAATTTATATTATTTTATATTATTATTAATGTTAACCTTCTATATAAAACATTTCTATAATACTTAAAATCTTGGTCACATAATAATAGGTTTGTTTGCGGAGGTCCATAATGAACCGATAACGAATCCGTCCAAGTGGATTTAGGATAATCGCCAAGCCCATACACGCTTACGGACTGATTAAGGGTCATTTTTCCCATGAACGAGTTTTAAAATGTTCGGAAGTAAGACGAAGATTAACGAGAAACCACGAAAATTGTTAATTGAATTGAACGTTGACAGACGTTGATGCCTCGTTCACACGAGTCAACTTTAGTTAACCGATTTAAGTTGATCGATCAAAAGTGGAATGAAAAACCTAGTGTGATGACTCGTTCAAACTTTTTTTGATCCACTAAAAACGGGCTACTAAATTTGACTCGTGTGAACGCAGCATGACAGCGAAACGGGATTTTGAATAGCCACAATTTAGCAAACTGCGCATGAGTATGAGAATCGAATTTTTCATTCTAACAAAAATCTGAAGATCGCTAGAACCAATTATGAATCGATAACGAACGTATTTCGTGTAAACCGCGAATATCGGATCGTAACTCGGCTCATAAACTTGCATGCGCTTGGCGATGATCCTAAATCGGTCTTGAACTGATTCGTTATCGATTCAGTATGGTATCCGCGAACGAACCTAATAGCATTGGGGTATAGCTAACCCCTATACCGATGGAAAGGGATCATCCATAAACTACGTGACACGCTACGAGGGAGGGACGGGGTTGATGAAGTGTGACATTGTGTGACAAGGGGGAGGGAGGGGCCCTAATTTTCGTGACGTCGCATTTCAAAACTAATTTTATTCCAAGTGTTAAGTAAAACACGAACATTGAACTATTAACGAAAAAATTCAAAAACATTTGCAACACTATCTGTAGAAACATAAGGTTCAAATTGTTTTGTCGGCCACTCGTTCTACTACACTGAGAAAAAAATTTTGTACAAATTGAAATAAAATAAATTTCAATAATTACTTGTAGATGTGAAATTGTAAAATATATGACGGCACACTAAGGAGGGGAGGGGTGGGTCTCACAAGTGTGATCAGCTGTGACAAGGACGGGGGAGGGGGTAAAAAAATCATGAAATTCGTGTGACATAATTTATGGATGGCCCCTAACATCAATCATAAAATATCGACATTTTTCGAAGGTCAAATATCCATATCAAAAACATTATAACGATAAGACTGGAACATTCTAGATTGTTCTAGGGAAATTTTAATAATAAACATTTGAACCATTTCATTATTGACAGTCAACGGTTTTGGAAGTGTCTAGAAGGATCGGCAACCGGATTATCCAGAAAGTTCAGGAGTATAAGAGGGCACAGTCAGTCGAATGGATTCATTCTAAGTAAGTCGGTCATTGAATACAAGTGATTTGAGCGATTTTTAAAAGTGATTTTTGTGATTGTTTATCAACGAGTTGAAATAAATAACGCTGTTTGGTTTGTTAAACGTTTTGTAACATTTCCATCGAATAATAGAACCCTCAATATAGATTTTAGTCAACATAAAATCGACGGTTAATAACCGCAAAAATGAAAATAGGCATGATGACAAATTTTTAAAAAGTACCCAATAATGCTCAGAAAGATATTTTGTTTACAATGAATTACATATTTCTTCAGTTAATAAAGGTTTAGTAGGAAAAAATGGCATTTTACTTTTTAGATTTTAAATTCGTGTCAAAACACCTTGTTACTGTAATGGCTTCGGCTTCGCTGGTGACGTCATACTTGAACGCTGGTTGAACAAACGCAACATAAATACTAATACTAGACGCGCTAGTAACTAGAAGTTCAATAGTCGTTCAATTTGGAACTAATCGTTTGCTAGTTGTCGGCTTGGCTTGTTTATCAACATTCAACTGCTACTACATTCGCTGCATTCAACATTGACGTCTTTCGCTCTGATTGGTGTTTAACAAAATATGGCGAACTTTCAAATTTTGCAGTTTTATTTTATCAAAATAATAATCAATCTCGCTTTAAATAAGAAAATTAATTCCTGTTTCGTATTCCATAACTCAAGTTTCATTAAATAAATACATGATTTCAGTGATTTTTAATTACTAGAATCATGCCAATTCAAGCAATTTTATTTGCACAACCAATGAATTACTAACAGGAGTTCACTACTTGATTTGATTTTCAAGCTACTTGACAAAATTTGGCTTCAAGTTAGATAAAAAGTTCACATTTAAAAATCAAGTCAACGTCAAAGTTAAAATATAAATATAGGCAGTCAAATTAACATATAATAACTAAATGTATTGTAGTATATGTAGCCAAACCTGGCTCATTCTATATGTATTTTAAGTAATTATCAGGTTATTAAAGACCAGTTTTTTATTTAAACAATTTATTATCTTTTCACACGACGTTTCGTCAGTCTTATTCTGACTTCATCAGGTATCTAACAACCCGCTCGGCATAAATGTCAAAAAGATAACCAAATGTTATCTGAAACATGAGAACTTTTAGAACTCAGCAAAATATTATCTCTTTGATAACATTTTTAGGATAAGTCATTTTAACGAAATCTAAATGTTAACTAAATGATATCTATTATCGAAATCATTCTAAAATCAAAAAGCTAACTTTTCGGCATGTCTACCATAACCTCAACTTTTTATCAGCTGATTTTTTATTATTTCCAAATACTAAATATTTATCGCATTCACTGTAACCTCAAATCATATCTCATGTGTCAATAATGGCAATAATGTATAAAAAAATGAAACTATATATAAAAGATAATAATTATTATAAACTAACACATATTCAAAATTAATACTGAAATTATTAATAAAAAAGTTAGTGTTTATAATTAAGTACCTGAAGAAGCTACGAAAGTAGCGAAATGCGTAGTACAAAAATTTAAAAAAACATCAAATAAAAAATAAAATATCCATTAAAAAAGAACTTTTCACTGTTTGTTAAGTGTACTATTTTTTATTTAATCATAACTGTAGGATAAAAAATAACTGGACAACAGTTTTATTATCAATTTTCATTATAATTCACCTCTAATTTTTGACATATAAATGTTAACTTTAAGATCTCGGGAAAATGTTATTTTTCTGATATCCTTTCAATGAGCTCTAAAAGATTACTCTAAATGGTTCATAAGATAACTTTTTGTTAACTTTACGGTTATCATTTCTGATATCAGTTCATTAATAATTTTAACTTTAAGAGATCTTTATGATATCTTTTTGCCGAACGGGAAGACAGACAATTTATAAAAATTAAATTAAAACGTAAAACATAAACAATATAAAAAATTTAATATCTTGAAAATTGTTATATCAAATATAAAAATATAATTTGAATATAAAAACAATACCAAATTACAGGTGTCAAATATTAGATGGGCAAAAGTTTAAATTTTTTGTTATAAATAATAAAGAAAAATGCTATCTTAGCGCCGTTAACGTCAATTGCTGAAGCTTAAAATTAATCAGTTGGTAGCCATAAATTTATCAATTTCAAATTCCTGCCAGCACATTGGTCGAAATCGGACCACGTGGTCAAAATCGCTCGAAATCGAGCGATATTTCTGTAGAGTTACTAGAGTTTACTACATGCAACTCAATGGTACAATCAGATTTCAAATATGACAGATCAAATGTCAAAATCAACATTCTTAAAAACTTTTTTTTGAATAATAACACTGAAATTATATGCAAAAGAAACTTTATGAGAATACAATTTTTATTAATCCACTATAAGTTTCATGTAAATTTTAAAGACCATCCCTCGTTTAATTATCCTCACGATTAAGTTGTTTGAAACGTTTGAAACCATTAAAAAAAAAAAAAAAAACGTTAATTTGTCGAATTGAAGTTTAATTTTAAAAATATTTTCGTTTAAATGTCACATTTCAGAATGTCAGACTCGAATTTAGATGATGATAACTTAAAAACGGAAAAATATCGTGAGTCTAAAACCGTGGTGCGACCGGTTTCCGTTTTGTTCACTTTGTTCATGTTTCAGGTTTAGCAGGACGAGTTCAGTTAAAGCAATATGGAACATTTTTAGATAAATACGGCAATGCATTGGGCGCTCTTGAAAAAAGCTTTTCAATTAAAGATTATCTCAGTGTCGATGTTATGTCCAACATAATCGAATACCAAGTATTTGTGCTGATATCTCGTTAAATCGATCACGCTTTATACTTTTTTTTTTATTTATTTATTAATTTTAGTTCGATGCATGGGAAGATATTAACATTTTACAGTTGGTTCAATCTGATAATCGAGTATTCAGTAAAGTTATCGCTTCATTGGTCAGTGTCTGCAATGATGCTTCTACTACAGTGGAGCATGGCGAAAGTCATTTTTATCACAAATTACTTTATTATGGTAAAGATGACAATGAAAACCGCAACAGCAACAAGTTTTCCAGCTTATTCTCGACGTTACACGAGATTTGTGTCGCGTTGAAAAAAGCTCGCTCCCAACTCGAGCTTATTCTCTTACAACTAGGTGCTGTCTCTCGTAAACATTCAAAAGTTTCATTAAATATTTCGACAATTTATTTCGTAGTTTGTATCCTGAAGCAAGTCGAGCCTCGACTGATTTTAATACAAGAAAATGATTTTAGGATCCAATTATCGCTTTGGCTGATTTGTTGGTATATAATCTCGTGTTGGAGTGTCTTTTGAACAATGAGACCATCAAAAACGACTGGAATATATATAAGAAAATGTCACGTAAGGTCCAGCACAGTGATAAGACATTTCACTTTCCAAAAGATGAACTGAAAGCCTTCGATAAAATGTTACATCAAATTGAAAATGAGCTACTATCAGAAAATTTATTTCGAGTAATATTTTTTTATGGTTTTAAATATCTCTATAAGTTATTGAAGTTATACTTCTTTAGGCGCGTTATGAAAAAATGATGAGAGTGAAATTTTTAGATGGGCGGCCATCTTGAGACAAAAATTAACAAAATGAAGTGAGCCGCAAAACCACTCGGTTTCTTGGCGCGCGTAATTTGAATTTTTGTGTTATTTATTTACTTATTTATTTATTTTTATATTTAAATTAAAAATAATTATATATACAAATGACACATATTATTAGTAAATAAGTTATTACTTTTCTCAAATTTTGCAGTAGCTGTTATAGGTACTATTTGAAGTTTAATGATGAAAATGACGTCTGAATCGCGGCGCGGTTTTAGAAGCATTAGTAGCGTTCTATTTTATCATCACAAATTATTTTTAACTAGGCGCGCGTAATTTGAATTTTTGTTTTATTTATTTACTTATTTTTACATTTTAATTAAAAATAATTAATTCTTTAAATATATTTTTTATATTTTATTTAGAAAATATTTATATATATAAATGACACATATTATTAAAAAATAAGTTATTACTTTTCTCGAATTTTCCAGTAGCTGTTATACTATTTGAAATTTAATGATGAAAATGACGTCTGCATTTCATGCATATTCTTAGTTATCACGAAATCTGGGATTCTGAAATGATTCAACCATCTTAGAATAATAATTTAGTAACACAAGATATGAATAAGATTAAGACATTTACTTTGACAAGTAGCTATTTACTTTATTTCGCAATTTCTATGAAGCTTCGTTTTCATGACATGCATGAATTGTTAACCAGAAAAATGATCATGACAAATTCTATAAACGTCTTGCAGCTTTCTTTGGATATTATTTATTGATACAAATTTAAATATTATTCTCTTAATTTTATTTTAGTAATTATATCTTTAAATATATTTATTATTATTATTAAATATTAAATTACAGTTTTTAAAAATTGATTATTTGAATAAAATTAAAAAGAAATAATTTTTAATGATACCAAAGAAGTATAACTTCTCACGCGCGTACATAAATACACGCAACCACTTTTTGAAACGTAAATCTTTCATCTTATTTTTAACCGACCTCAAAAAAAGGAGGTGATTCTCAATTCGACTATCTTTTTTTGTATGTTTGTTACCTAAAAATTTTCGATTGGGTGAACCGAATGTGATGATTCTTTTTTTTATTTGAAAGCTGGTGCTTCTCAAGTGGTCCCATTTAAATTTGAAGGAATGAAATATTAACTTCTTATTGGATAGCTCGATTTTTATAATTCTTTTTTTTTTTTGGTAGAACATAATTTTAAATTAATCTCATATCCATTTTTTATAAAAAAAAAAAACTCCACTCATAAGGGGTTAAAAATTAGGGATGAAATAATAACTTTTTTCTGGCTAACCCAAATTTGATAGTTTTGTTCTTATTACGTACATCTTACCTTTAAATTATTTACATTTTAATTTGAAGAAAAAAATCCACCCCTTAAGGATGAAAATAGGGGATGAAATAGAAACTTTTAACATTTAAAAGGCGCTGCCTCATAGGAGCAGCACGTTTAGTAGATTTACCCATATTCAAAGAAATAAAATCAGTTATCAAGCTTCAGATCACTAATAATCGAGAAATAAATAAAAAGTATAACAAAATGAAAAACCGACTTCAAAATAATTTAAAACTTCTAAACAAAAAATGAACTAAAAAGTAAAAAAATAATTGCATATCCTTGCAGTGTCTACAACTTACAAATTATTAGGATGATATAATGTAGGGGAGAGTTGGATAATATCGCGCATCAACGTATTGTAAAAAGTAAACACTTCTAGTGCTATCCAGCACCTAAAAATCATAGCCCGAAGCGCTTACCCCTCCCCGCGCACACGATCAGTATGCTCCGAGCAGCGACAGAATAATATCACATCGTTTAAGGTTGTACTGTCGTTTCTTATAATTTGACGGGTATTTTTGACATGAGCTAAGTGAGTCTGTATTTATATTGTAACATATTGTTTCCTTCTATTATAATTCGTACATATTGTAGAATTAATATCCAAATGTATTTGAATACATGATTGATTTTACTGTATTATTTTGAGGTTATAAAATGAAATTATCGAGTTTGTCAATTCCGCGCACAAAATTTCCTATGTGATTTTTGCGTTGATTATTGCAACTAGTCTCGTAATAAGTAATAAGTTTACTATTACTAGTTTACTAATAACTTCATTCAAAGATTTGCTAATTTTAATACCTAGATATTAATAAAATAATAAATGTAGGACATAACTTTTGTTGAATTAACGAATCTAAGTTTCTGTCATTATTGTTCTAAAATAACATCTTAAGTTATAGAAGAATTGCCTGGGTTTGGGTCAACTTAATTTTTTTAAATTAATTCCAAGGTTACTCAAAGAAATTCACGATATTATTACGGGCACAGTTTCTCAAACCTCCGCACGATATTATCAAATCTGTCTGATAATACCATGCTCTTCCATTTTTTTTTTAAATATCGAAATAACTACTTTCTGTTAAATTTTTTTAACATTTTGTCATGCTCTATGTGTAGCTAAATAAATTCTCTACTACCTAACTGCATTTTTGAATCTGTACATCAAATCCTGTCTTAATTATAGGACCAAGTACAAAAAGGCGCGGTATTATCCAACTCTCCCCTACAACTAGTGTTATTTTTTGAGTTGGTGTAAGCCAAGGAAATAAATATTAATGTTGATTTGTAAAAAGTTTTAATTAGTAATTCGTATTTTGTAGTCTAAAGCTTGCTAGATATTGTCACAGTACTAGTATATTGTATAAAAGTACATTTGAAAAATAAATTTTATAAGGTATTTTTGTTTATTGCTAAGTCGTATTTCCTTGGCTAACACCAACTCCAAAAATAACAACAGTTGTATATTATTCTAACAATTTGTAAGTTGTACACCCTGCAAGGATACGCAATTATTTTTTTACTTTTTAGTTCATTTTTTGTTAAGAAGTTTTTAATTATTTTGAAGTCGGTTTTTCATTTTGTTATAATTTTTATTTATTTCTCGATTTTTAGTGATCTGCAGTTTGATAGCTGATTTTATTTCTTTGAATATGGGTAAATTTACTAAACGTGCTGCCCCTATGAGGCAGCGTCGTTAAATGTTAAAAGTTACTTCTTCATCCCCTTTTGCTCTTAAGGGTTGAAATTTTTTGCTTTTAAATGTAATGAAAGAACTAAATGGAAAACTCTTTACAATAGAAAAAAAATTATCAAAATTCGATGATTTAGTTAAATGTCACTATTTCATCCCCTATTTTCATCTTTATGGGGTGGAATTTTTTCTTCAAATTGAAATGTGAACAATTTAAAGGTACGATGTACGTAATAGAAACAAAATTATCGAAATCGGGTTAGCAAGGAAAAGTTTATAATTTTATCCCTAATTTTTTACCCGTTATGAGTGAAGTTTTTTATAAAAATGAATTTGAAATTAATTTAAAATTATGTTCTACCAATAAAAAAAATTATCAAAATCGAGCTTTCCAATAGAAATTAATATTTCATCCCTTAGTTTTCAACCCCTTAGAAATGAATGATTTCCTCCAAAAATATGAGACCAAAGGGGAAGCACCAGCTTTCAAATAAAATAAAGAATCATCAAAATCGGTGATTGATTATAGGAATTATTAAAATATTAATAGGTTATAATTAAATAGTTGTAGAATAGGTTCGTGACGTTGGGTGCAAGTGATCCACAAATTTAATAAACTTGTTTGAATTTAATTAAATAATAAGCTCGAAGGGTTCCTGAAAGGGTTACAAATTTCTGATTTAAGAAGTACGATACGTCAAACAGCGCCAACTGGCGGCATTTTATCTTCTATTAAAATTCATCTTATTTCTTTAACATTTTTTTTTTACTTACTCCTCAATACCTCCAACTAATTCCGTTTTGTTGTTTAGACTACAATTGAATTATGCCTGGAAAAACGGAATTTACTATTTGGGAAAAGTGGATGTTCCGATGAACTCGGTACATATTTAACAAACGTATTGAATAATCTTGAAAAGAATGAACAGAACCTAATGCGAAAACAGAATTGGCTACGTGTTAATGTTCTCACTGTCTTTTACTACAACATCTTCGGGAATTTAGATAAGAAAATCTTAAGACGACTACTGGAATATAATAAGAAGGTATGGCCAATGAATCGATTAACAATACAAATTAAACCGGTCAACAAAAAAAAATTTTTAATGTTCTCATGTTGAAAAAAAAAATTCTAGACATTGAAAAACACTTAAATTTTAATTTTTAATTCTTAAAGTTTGCTTTTGTCTGATTCGCGTCGATAAGTAAATTTTATAATGAATTCATCATTCTTCATTATTAGCCCATGCAGTAGGAAGTTTTGCCTTGCAAAAGGTGGGGTAGATACGATTTTTGAATATGTTATTTACGAGTAAGTCCTGCTCATAAATCCAAGTTTTTGACCTTGAGGGGGGACCGCTCGCGACGCCATCTTGGTTGATATGTGCAAGAAAATAGTTTCGTAGCATTATCTCTGGAACGGTTCACTTTACGACAAAATATGAAGTTAGCTAAATTAAAGAAGATAAAATTTCCTACATTCTATGTCTTAACACTTTTTTTGCACGCCTAGTATGTTAAGAGTTACAGGGTCATAAAGATCAAAATTTAAAAAAATCGAATGTGTGCTGGGACACATAGTAGAAGTGAAACGGATTAAACGGAAGTGAAATCGGAGAAGTGGAAAAACAAATCGCAACAAAATTTTAACTTGAAGTTTTACGGGCAGGGTTTCAAATTGGGAAACTACATTTTTTTTAGTTGTTCTTTCCCTTAGATGGCCCGGGTTGATTTGTGTCTTCATTTTGAATTTCGTCTTCTGATTAATTTTCAGGGGTTTGAATCATCTGATGTTGAATTGGCCACAGTATCTTGAAACGAGACAGACCTATCCGGCCTCACGTGGAGTCGATGAAGACGAACGAGGCCAGTTCAAATAGAAATTAAAAAGAAAAATGTTAAAAAAAATAATAATTATAAAAAATTGATAGTTTTTGGGTGTGTGAGGCACGGGGATTCTTTGATTTTTTTTAATTGTTGATCCACCACCAAAATCAGGAATTTTGAAGGACTTACCTTGGTGGACGCCTCGCTCGTAACTCGCTTGAAACGTAATTTTTATAAATTAAAGAAAATCAAAATTAACACAAAATATTGAATAGGTAATAAAATTATTGAAAAATAAATTTCAATTAACAACACGGCGAGGCTCGCTCTTCGGCTGGCGGAATCAGAGTCGTTTGAGTTTTTCCATTTGCCTCAGACTCCAGCTGACTGCGTCACTACCCGATGCCCCCAAAGTCGACGACAAAACAACCAAATTCGACTTGTTTTTCCTCGACGACCCGAGGACACCGGCTCTCCAACTGGACCTGAAACAAATGGAAAAACTCTGTCCGCAGCGAATTAGCTCGCTTATAAAAAAAATATTGAATTATATAACGCCTCGTTACAACCTCATCTTCGTCCTCACTCTCAATGCGATCAGATATATGCGATTTTTGATATCCACACATAACGGAACCAGCTTTTTGTACCACTATAACTCTTAACATACTAGGCGTGCAAAAAAAGTGTTAAGACATAGAATGTAGGAAATTTTATCTTCTTTAATTTAGCTAACTTCATATTTTGTCGTAAAGTGAACCGTTCCAGAGATAATGCTACGAAACTATTTTTTTGCACATATAAACCAAGATGGCGTCGCGAGCGGTCCCCCCTCAAGGTCGAAAACTTGGATTTATGAGCAGGACCTACTCGTAAATAGCATATTCAAAAATCGTATCTACCACACCTTTTGCACACAAAAAGCTTTTTTTTTTCTACCCACTTACTGGGCTGTATAATGATACTTAAGGGGGTATTCCAGTCTAGAGGCCCGAATTTCGAGCGTTTTTTGACAATTGATAAAAAAAAAGCATTTGATATTTTTACGATCCATTTTTTTATCATTTGTTTATTTATATTCAGAGAGTACACAAAAATAATTTCAAAAAAAAATTTTTTTTTCATTGAGTTATGCGTCTTTGAAGTAGAGGGGGGGGGGGGGAAAGACCGTGGCTTTGCCGCCATGATTTTTACCCTTGTGGTCATTTGAAAAATAAAACAATGATGGATTTTTGATAAGTACGAATGTCGCTATCGCATGAACCTCCAAAACTTAAACAATTTTTTTTTCATAAAATGGCGGCTACTCAAAAATAAATGTCGATTTTTTCACTCATTTTTTAACTTTGTCGAATTTTTTAAAAATATAAAAAATTTAAAATTTTTATTTTTTGTTGGTTCTTGCGATAGAGATATATTTAAAGAATGTTCATGCCAAATTTCAAGTAAATCGGCTGAGTAGAACTTGAGATATTGTGGCTACCGCATCGAAAAAGGTCGTTTCGAGAAAAACGCGTTTAAAGTTTTACGTTAAGTCTCAACCGGTCGAATTGTCAAGACACTAAAACGGCTATAACTAAGGAAATAATTTGAATTTGGCATGAATATTCTTTAAATATCTCTCTATCGCATGAACCAACAAAAAATGAAAATTTTAAATTTATAATATTTTTTAAAAATTCGACAAGGTTAAAAAATGAGTGAAAAAATCGACCTTTATTTTTAAGTAGCCGCCATTTTATGAAAAAAATGTTTTTTTTTTCAGTTTTGGAGGTTCATTCGATAGCGACATTTGTACTTATCAAGAATCCATCATTGTTTAATTTTTCAAATGACCACAAGGGTAGAAATCATGGCGACGAGGACACGGCCTTTTTTCCCTCCTCTATTTCAAAGACGCCATAACTCAATAAAAAAAAAATTTTTTTGAAATTAATTTTGTGTACTCTCTGAATATGAATAAGCAAATGATAAAAAAATTGATAGTAAAAATATCAAATGTTTTTTTTATCAATTGCCAAAAAACGCTCGAAATTCGGGCCTCTAGACTAGAATACCCCCTTAAGGGCAAAAAAGGATGATGTAGTAATTTTTAACATTTAACGGCGCTGTCTCATATGAGCAGCGCGTTTAGTAGGTCTACCTATATTCAAAGAAATAAAATCAGTTGTCAAACTTTAGACCACTAAAAATCGAGAAATAAATAAAAATTATAACAAAATGAAATACCGACTTTAAAGTAAATAAAAAAAAATCTTAAACAAAAAATGCACTAAAAAGTAAAAAAAATAATTGCATATCTTTGCAGGGTCTACAACTAACAAATTATTAGGGTGATGTAATGTACAACTATTGTTATTTTTGGAGTCTTTTTATTTATTTTGAAGTCGGTATTTCATTTTGTTATGATTTTTATTTATTTATATTAGCTTACACCTTTATATTAATATAGAACTGTTGTAAGAACAATACTATTGGTCTGATTTTTACTATAGATTTTATTGAATGTGTACAAATGTCATTTAGTTCCGAATCAATCTGGAACTGTTCGTTAGAACATAGCTTATTTCTAGGGTTTCAATATGTTAGCGTTGTTTTGAGTATATGCTTATTCAGTTAGTTCCGAACTAATTTATTTTAATGATTTTTATCCCATACTATTCTTAGTACTACTGTTTTTTTTTTTTTAAATCTTGATTTAATTTTAGGATAAATACACGAAAATGAACGCTCAGTGCATGGCTGTTATTATAAACTATCGGATTATGAAAAAAATTTTTTCGATCTTTTCAAATTCCTAGACCAGAATACCTCCTTAAATTAAATTGCTCTAATTTCCACAAAAGCAAACTTTATCAAAAAAAAAAGCAGTATTTTTATCATTTTTGACCTGGGAAAAACTAAAATTTAACATGTAAAAGTCAGACCCAAAAATCGTGTTGACCGGTGTTATTGATCTGTTTTTAAAAGGTCGCCGCTTGTACGTTGATCGGAAACTTGCCGTGGTATCCCGAACAGTTTTTACTGCATCAAATCCCGAGTCTAATTCAAATGTTTGACGACCGATATTTACAGTCGTCCATCATGCAACGGCAATCCTTACTGGGACAACGAGCCCAGAATATTCTCCGGGACACAACCGGTTTGGCTCATAAGGTAGTTAACTAGTTTAAATCTAGTTGAGGATTATCTATAAAATTTTGGGACGTTTCAGACTAGTTTGTGGGGTGTTCAGATATACGAAGCGATGCAACAAGGAACGTCCCAGTTGCAGTTGAACGACTTGCAGAGGTTGGCGCAGTTGTTTCTTTTGGGAATGATTTTGGGCGATGAAATCGCCAATGCAATCAAGTGGATTACGAACATCCACGCGAGTGAAGCGACTCCAATCAATCGCACGGTTCTGATCTGTATCTTTCGCCTAAACTCGCTACTCAAAGGCATTGTGTACACCTACAAAGTGTATCTGAGCAAAATCAACTTTTGTATCACTCTAATAATCCAGTACTACTCATATCAAGTTCTTTTAATCATCAAAAATATTCGAGTAAATATCTAAGGGTTAACTATGTAACGTGTTCGATTTATACGTGGTACACTTTTGTAGTATACCCACGACACATAGTTTGAGAATCACTGGGTTCTGGATCGAATGCGTTACATATTAGGTTCGTTCGCGGATGTGATAATGAATCGGTAACGAATCAGTTCAAGATCGATTGAGGATAATCGCCAAGCGCATGCAAGCTTATGAGCCGAGTTACGGTCCGATATTCGCGGTTAACACGAAATGCGTTCGTTACCGATTCATAATTGGTTCTAGCGATCCTCAGATTTTTGTTAGGATGAAAAATTCGACTCTCTTACTCATGCGCAGTTTGCTAAATTGTGGCTAATTCAAAATCTAGTTTCGCTGTCATGCTGCGTTCACACGAGTCAACTTTAGTTGCCCATTTATAGTTGATCAAAAAAAGTGGAACGAAGAACCTCGTGTGAGAACCGTGATCAACTTTTTAGTGGATCAGAAAAAGTTTGAACGAGTCATCACACTAGGTTTTTCATTCCACTTTTGATCGATCAACTAAAATCGGTCAACCAAAGTAGACTCGTGTGAACGAGGCATCAACGTCTGTCAACGTTCAATTCAATTAACAATTTGCGTGGGTTCTCGTTAATCCTCGTCTTACTTCCGAACATTTTTAAATTTGTTCTCGGGAAAATAACCTTTAATCAGTTTATTCATAAGCGTGTATCGCATTTGGCGATTATCCTATCCACTTGGATTGATTCTATACCGGTTCCGGATCAGTACCGCGAACGAACCTATTAAGACCGGAAAGAAGTTAGCGTAGAACTTTTTATTTATTTATTATATTATATGTCAAAAAATTGCTCCTCAAATGCTCCTCCAGAATCTACATTTGCTACAGGTGTAAAGATAACCGTTAATTAGTTAATCAATTTTTAAATAACTAAAAAAATCAAAAATTGAAATCTAACTTTTTATTAAAGTTTTTTTTTTATAAAAAAATAAGTAATTTGGTTTTTATTAGAAATTTTAATTGTTGAGGTTATGTTTAATTTTTGAAAAATTTGATAACTAATTAACGGTTAATCATATACCTGGAGCAAATGTGTATTTGGAAAGAGCATTCGAGGAGAAATTTTTTGAATGAAAAAACATAAATAAAAAATTAGTAATTTGAATTTTATAGCAATTTCAATTATTGAGTTTTTTAATTTTTTTAAATAGTTGAAAAATTGAATAACTAATTAACGGTTAATCATACACCTAGAGCAATTATGGATGTAGAAAAAGCATTCGAGGAGCAATTTTTCGAACGAAAATTTTTTAGTATTTAAATTAGTAATTTGGTTTTTATTAGCAATTTTAATTGTTGAGGTTATGTCTAATTTTTTAAAAAATTTAATAACTAATTAATGGTTAACTTTACCCCTGAAGCAATTGTTGTTCCAGAAAAAGGATTCAAGGAGCAATTTTTTTAAAGAAAAAATTTTAATAAAAATTAGTAATTTGGATATTATAGCAATTTCAATTATTGAGTTTTTTAGTTTTTTTAAATAGTTGAAAAATTGAAAAACTAATTAACGGTTAATCATACACCTAGAGCAATTATGGATGTAGAAAGAGCATTCGAGGCGCAATTTTTCGAACGAAAAATTTTTAGTAATTAAATTAGTAATTTGGTTTTTATTAGCAATTTTAATTGTTGAGGTTATGTCTAATTTTTTTAAAAATTTAATAACTAATTAACGGTTAACTTTACACCTGGAGCAAATGTAGATTCTGAAAGAGCATTTGACAAGCATTTTTTGCCATATAATATAATAAATAATTAAAAAGTTCTATGCTTACTTTTATGCGGTCATATTAAGTTATTAAAAAAAATTTGAAGATATTTTTTTTTACATATATAGAGAAGTATGACTCAAGATAAATCATACAAAGATCAAAATTTGGACATTTTGGCTGCGTTGAAAATCGCCGAACAAGCTCTGAACGGGCCGCCAACACAAATTCGTTTATTAGTGGCCAGAGTGGCCCTGTCTACGACATTTTCTCTACCAGGAAACATTTACGACCATATTCGTGGCAAACTAAACGAAATTGAAATACTTACGAATATGAGCGGAAGACTGAATCAAATATGCGATGTTTCATTCTTTTATTGGCACCAAACATTGTTACAAGTCTATTTCAAGAGTATCTTCGACGGAAAAGTCGACCTACGAAAACTTACGGTTCGTATATCTTCGTATTTCTAGATTACAAGAATACACGTGCTGCCACCTACTCGAAGTTTGCACATCGTCTACAGTCGGAACGCCTAAAATCTCGACCGTTTCTCTATGGCTTTATACGTTCCTAGTGTAGAACAGTAGAGAAAGTGCAAACGAGTAACTTAAGGAATAGTTCCAAATTTCGTACTCGTAGTAGGAGGCAGCACTTGTACTCGCACGATCTAGCTCTTTCAACTTTCTCTCTGAGCATAGCAAATTATTCACACGCCTTGACAGTTCATGTATTTGTCAAATTTCAGTCATTTGTTTCTTCTACAGTATACAGTTTTTTTTTTACTTCACATACAACTTTTTCATTTCAAATGCAACGTTTTTCTTTTTAACCGACTTAAAAAAGAAGGAGGTTCTCAATTCGAATTTTTATGTTTGTTACCTCAGAATTTTCGACTCGGTGAAGCGATTTTGATTATTCTTTTTTTATATGAAAGCTAGTGCTTCCCGTGTGGTCCTATTTTAATTTGTAGGAAATCTTTCACTTCTAAAGGGTTAAAAACTGAGGGATGAAATATTAACTTCTTATTGGATAGCTCAATTTTGATAATTCCTTTTTTATTGGTAGAACATAATTTAAAATTAATCTCATATCCATTTTTTATAAAACCTCCACTCATAAGGGGTTAAAAATTAGGGATGAAATTATCAATTTTTCCTTGCTAACTCGATTTCGATAATTTTGTTTCTATTACGTACATCGTACCTTTAAATTGTTCACATTTCAATTTGAAGAAAAAAATCCACCCCTTAGGGATGAAAATAGGGGATGAAATAGTGACATTTAACTAAATCATCGAATTTTGATATTTTTTTTTCTATTGTAAAGAGTTTTCCATTTAGTTCTTTCATTACATTTAAAAGCAAAAAATTTCAACCCTTAAGAGCAAAAGGGGATGAAGAAGTAACTTTTAACATTTAAAAGGCGCTGCCTCATAGGAGCAGCGCGTTTAATAGATTTACCCATATTCAAAGAAATAAAATCAGAGAAATAAATAAAAATTATAAGAAAATGAAAAACCAACCTTAAAATAAATAAAAAAATGCACTAAAAATAAATAAAATAATTGCGTATCCTTGCAGTGTCTACAACTTACAAATTATTAGGATGATATAATGTACAACTATTGTTATTTTTGGAGTTTGTGTCAGCCAAGGAAATAAATATTAATGTTCATTTGTAAAAAGGTTTAATTAGTTATTGGTATTTTGTAGTTTAGAGGGCGCTAGATATTGTCACAGTACTAGTACATTGTATAAAAGTTAATTTGAAAAATAAATTTCATAAGGTATTTACGTTTTTAGCTAAGTACCAATATAGTCGTATTTCCTTGGCTGACACCAACTCCAAAAATAACAATAGTTGTACATTATGTCATCCTAATAATTTGCAAGATGTAGACACTGCAAGAATACGCCATTATTTTGTTACTTTTTAGTGCATTTTTTGTTTAAGATTGAAGTCGATTTTACATTTTTTTTATATTTTTTTTTATTTATATTATCTTACAACTTTATATTAATATAGAACTGTTGTAAGAACAATATTATTGGTCTGATTTTTACTATAGATTTTATTGAATGTATGTATATGTTATTTAGTTCCGAACTAATCCGGAACTGTTCGTAAGAACAAAGCTAATTTCTAGGTTTCCAATATGTTAGCGTTGTTTTGAGTATATATACTTATTCAGTTAGTTTCCAACTGATCTATTTTAAGCTATTTTAATTGTTTCTATGCCATAAAAGGTTCGTTAGCGGATACTATACTGAATCAGTTCAAGACCGATTTAGGATTATCGCCAAGGTCGCCAAGCGCATGCAAGTTTATGAGCCGAGTTACGATCCGATATTCGCGGTTTACACGGAATGCATTCGTTACCGATTCATAATTGGTTCTAGCGATCCTCAGATATCTGTTAGGATGAAAAATTCGACTCTCTTACTCATGCGCAGTTTTCTAAATTGTGGCTAATTCAAAATCTCGTTTCGTTGTCATGCTGCGTTCACACGAGTCAACTTTAGCAGCCCGTTTTTAGTTGATTTAAAATAGTTAAATGAAAAACCTCGTTTGAGAACCGTAGTCAACTTTTTAGTGGATCAGAAAAAGTTTGAACGAGTCATCACGCTAGGTTTTTCATTCCACTTTTGATCGATTAACTAAAATCGGTCAACCAAAGTAGACTCGTGTGAACGAGGCATCAACGTCTGTCAACGTTCAATTCAATTAACAATTTTCGTGGGTTCTCGTTAATCCTCGTCGTACTTCCGAACATTTTTCACGGAAAAATGATCCTTAATCAGTCCATAAGCGTGTATGCGCTTGGCGATTATCCTAAATCGCTTAAATCCACTTGGACGGATTCGTGACCAGTTCATTATGGACCACCGCGAACAAACCTAATATCCTTATTAGTACTGCTTTTTTTTAAATCTTTATTAAATTTTGGGATTTTAAGATTTTTTATTGATTTTGAAGTCGGGTTTTTTTATTTTGTTATAATTTTTATTTTCAAATAACATTTCATTATTAAAGTATAACAAAAGTAAAATAATGAAATATGCAATATGATGTTGCATATATTAGTTTCTTTTATTATTATATAGTAAAGGATTCGGATGAAGGGTTCTAGGATACCTTCCTTGTGAGTTAACATTGATTGTTTCCTAATTTTCAGTATACATTTTATGGGGTGAACGATTGCTTCAATGATTGTCTAAGTAAAGAGGAATCAGTCGAGTTTTCCAGTTCCATTAAAGGACAGGTCGATAGGAACTTATTGCAACCGTTTTTTCAAGCGATTGAAATCAGTTTGCGACTTCAAACGCATTCGCATTTGAACGTGCATTCGGCGAATGTGTTCGAAACGTTGGCGCTGAACTGTAACGAACTGCTCGAAACGAAACCGATTCGAATCGACAATTATTTTGTGTCAATCAAGGCGGACATTGAGCACTATTTAAGCACAACGTTTTACAATCTGGCGACGGTCGTGCTGCACGACTGGCGTACATACGGCGAAATGCGACGCTTGGCGTATTTCAAGCATGCAATCGAAACGGTTCAGGACTATCTACCGAATCAGACGCTCGAACAAGGTCTTGATGTGTTGGAAATAATGCGAAATATCAACATTTTCGTTTCCAAATATTTGTACAATTTGAACAATCAAATATTCATTGAACAAGCGAGTAAAAGTAAACATTTGAACACAATCAATATTCGCCACATTGCGAATTCGATTCGAATGCACGGCTTGGGTATAATGAATACGACGGTTAGTCTATATCTGATCGTAAGGTGGTATACATATGCGACGATTTTTCCCGAACCGAACCTCGGCGGTGAAAACTGACCAATCAAAATACGAGTTTGACGGTGGAATTCGGCACAGCATGAAACTTAGCTGTTACCCGCCCGCTTCGCAGAGCTAATCTTAATAAAATTAAACGATAAATATTTGTTCATTGTTTGATCAAATTTCTTTCATAGAATATTCATGCCACGAATCTCATTAACATCATCACGTAGAGAATTCTTCAAGAAATTCGGATTATTTTTCTTCAACGTATTTACATAAAATCCAGTGACGGCTCGTCCATATGCACTGCGGTACTGCAGCACCCCCAAACAAATTATGTAAAAATACGGTCTATATTCATATTGTAACGTTTTTACGTGTTCGTTGGTTTGTGTTTAATGACAACGAATTTATTTCTTAACAATTGATTATTTATTTATCTTACGTTATTGTTGCTTATATTCTACTACAATGTTATTTACAATCTTCACAATGTTCACTATTACAATAGTCACAGTCACTGTTTATATTTCACTATATACACTGCACAGATACACTTCATTTAACAATGCACTGATTATTTATTTAAGCACTAAGCACTTTGAAACTGTCGAATATTTATATCGCACATACTGTCGTTTATTTGCACTGTTTATTCATAACTCTCGAAGATTTATTTGAATACTGGCTCGCGTTATGCTTGTCCAGGCTGATATAGGGTTTCGGAATATTTTCTCGAACATTCCCCATTGTCCCTGGACTTTCTATTTTTCTCGGAATCTATTTTTGTCGAAAAATTCGTCGAATTCGATCATTCTAGAATTTTTACTCTTTAATTCATCCAGTAATCCTTTTCGGCACACCCTCTCTTTAGGGGTCTCTCGCCACCCCTAATCGGATAACAAAGACCGCCTTCTCATTGGGCGGCTTGGTGGTTACGCCCAGTCCCGCTGGACCGGGTAAGTGTAGGTGTTAAAAATGGCGAAGTCTCGCCATCTTGGGATTGTGACAATATTATTAAATGACAATAATATTGATGGAGTCATAATAATAATATAATGAAATTGTTAAATATAATCAATGCAATTGTTATGTAAACGAACTGTTTAAATCTTACTTAGAATACGTTGAAATATGAAGCCTGGAACTGTGATGTTTACAGTTTCAATTCAGCTGGCTTCGTTCAGCTTCGTCTATGTACGCTTAACTTCGTTTAATCCAATCTATACATATAACACGCGAAACTGGCACTGTGATATTCACAGCACCACAGTACGTTCGTGGCCACGATGAAAGAAGTTCGTCGCGAAATCATACTGTTTTTAGATAGCTAATTATTTTTTTCGCTATTTTTGACTCTACAAATACATTTAGGCAATAGTACGCTACACTAAAACAAAAACAAATTGAGTCATTGCTAAGGAATAATATGGATCAAGACCGACCGATTAACTCCTTTATTCAGCTAAAACTCGTAGAATTTTGTCTACAAATTATACAAAAAATACATAAATTGAATAGGTACATAGTGTTTTTATTTTTTTTTAACACAGCACCCCCATGTCAAAATGTCACGAGCCGCCACTGATAAAATCATCGATTATGAAACGGTATCAATTTATTTTGCACTTGATTTATGAAAAATAAAAATTTTTTGATCAGGGGAATTACAAATATCACAAAGTAAAGTGATGCTTCCAACCACTGATAGTCCTTGGTTTCTTACGGTCAGAACAGCTCATCGGGCAACAACCCTAAGGGGGTCGACCCATGTGACGGCCTGTTTTTTAGGGATTTTTTAGGATTTTTTTTCTACGACCAGGAAATAGATAGAGCTTTAAGTTTATTATCATTTATTAACAAATATTTCGACAGTATAAATATAAATTTTAAGCTAAAAATATTGTGTAGAACATAAGTTACAGCGTTCTGAACACCCCCACCTCGAAAATATGGGCTCGCACTTCCTCCACAAGTCTCAACCCGGAAGAACAAAATAAAGAGACGTTTAATTTCAACAAAGAAAGTCTATATCACTGATATATCCCTGGTATTTCAACTTGTGGTACATCATAAACGTCAACGAAAAGGATTTTATAGTAAATTTTCATTGCGATCCCTTCTAATTTTGTCCTTATGACATTTATAGATAAATTGTGATATTCTTTTAATGTTAAAACATTTTTTTTGTTACCAAAAATCCAAACTTGTATCAATAGAGTTTATGTTATGCTTAGCGAAGCGGGCCGGTAACAGTTGGTATAAATATAAGTTTTAAGCTAAAAATATTTTGTAGAACATGAGTTACAGCGTTCTGAACACCCCCACCTCGAAAAAATGAGTTCGCACTTCCTCCACGATTCCGGCTGATTGGCTTATCCGAAACAAAAAAAAAAAAACAACGGCGTTTTAATCTGTAAGCCTAAATGCATGGAATGAACTATTATCAAATGAATATACAAAAAATTTGACTTTTGGTAGAAATTTGAAATAAAAGTTGCGAATTTTGCGTTTTTTTTGTTTGTTTTTTTGCTATGAAAAATCGAAATTTTAGAAATTTTCGATTGATAATAGTTTATTCTATGCGTTTACATGTGATGAGTGTACCCTATAAATTTCAAGTCATTCGGTCAAGCCGTTTTTGAGATACGATAGAGGAAAGTTTGAAAAACACGGTTTTGAGAAAAACGCGTTTAAAGTTTCAACTGCCAATTCAGCGCTCGGAACAGTTTTTTCTTCTACCTGCTGTATCTTTAAAACGACTTCGAAATTTCAAAAATCACTTTACTACCGTATTAAAGATATGTTAAGAAAGCATTTTATTAGAAAAAAAATCGATTTTTTGAAACCATCACATGGGTCGATCCCTTTAAGTCTCAACCCGGAAGAACAAAATAGAGAGACGTTTAATTTCAACAAAGAAAGTCTATATCACTGGTATTTCAACTTGTGGTACATCATAAACGTCAACGAAAAGAATTTTATAGTAAATTTTCATTGCGATCCCTTCTAATTTTGTCCTTATGACATTTATAGATAAATTGTGATATTCTTTTTTTTTTTTTTTGGTTTATTTAAGGTCGCTTCAACTACTCTGGTCATTAGCGACCGTCGAATCCGAAAACCCAGAAAAAAATCTTGGCCTTCATTGGGATTCAAACCCAGGACCACTGGCGTATAAGGCAACTGTCTAGTCCACCACGCCACTAAGTGACCTGATATTCTTTTAATGTTAAAACATTTTTTTTTCTTACCAAAAATCCAAACTTATGTTATGTTATGCTTAGCGAAGCGGGCCGGTAACAGCTGGTATAAAATATGGAATTCTTTGTTGGTTTGAAAAAATCGTTGCATATGTAAGACCGACTTTTATGACCGACTTAATATAACAATTTTTTTTTTTTTTTTTGTTATAGGTCAACTTCACGTATCAATTTTTACAAAAGAAATTTTATGTGTTTTCTCAGTTTATGTTTGATGAGCAGATCAAGTCGCGGCTGATTAAGGATATTCGATTTTTTCGGGAAAATAAGGAGCAGCTCGAGCAGATGTTTCCCTTTGATCGAGCTGAAAAGTTTAACAGGTCAATTCGAAAGTTGGGATTGACGCCTAATGGTGACAGCTATTTGGATCTATTTCGGGTTCTTATCAGTCATATAGGTGCATGATTTTGAGACTTGTCCAATCGTATTGATTTAACGGCGGGTTACTGTTGATGTTTAGGTAATGCGATGGGTTATATACGAATGATTCGTTCGGGTGGACGACATTTTTGTGCCAATGCCGTGTCTTATTTGGCTGATGCGGACAATCGTTCTTCCGACTCAAAGGTCACCGGATTTTCCGACTCGAGTCAAATCTGTTTGGAGCAACTGAATCATCAGATACAGACACTGAGTGATCATTTCGATGAAAAAACTGAATATTTTAAGGTGGTTACAATTTTTGTTACGATACTATACAGTGAATCCTAGTTCAACTACGTAACAGTTACATAACGAAAGAATGTTACGTAACTGTTACAGAACCATTGGACATTTTTTTTGCTTGCTGGGAACTTTCGATAAGTCGCAAAATTATTCCGATTCATCACTACTCAAACCCTGGATAATTGATCAACAGAAATTTTCTGTGTTTAGACAGTCGTGATATGACCTAAGCTGTTAAAGCGACTTAAAAACACCAAAACAAAAAAAAAAACCCTGGATATTTTCACCTCAATGTCTTAATTTTTTGAGACCTGTTTAGATGAGTAGAACTGTTGGAAGAGACCTCGTGGAAATATCCACCTACATAAGTGGGAAACTCTGTAAAATTGGCGTTTAGCGTAAGAAATTATTTATACTAAAAGGGTGACTGAAGGTGGCTGTCAATTCTGACTTGGGTGACGCCATTTGAAATACGTTTCATAACCATAGGTCTTTTAAAAGAAATCACAAACCACTCTGACACTGTACAGAGAGAAGGTTGAGAGAGCCAGATCGCACGAATACACGTGCTGCCCCCCTACTCAGAGTACGAAGTTTGGAACTATTTTTGAAGTTATACTTCTTTAGGCGCGTTATGAAAAATTGATGAGAGTGAAATGTTTAGATGGGCGGCCATCTTGAGACAAAAATTAACAAAACGAAGTTGGTCGCAAAAACACTCAGTTTCTGGTCGCGCGTAATTTGATTTTTTGTTTCATTTATTTACTTATTTATTTATATTTAAATTCAAAATAATTATATATACAAATGACACATATTATTAAAAAATAAGTTATTACTTTTCTCGAATTTTGCAGTAGCTGTTATATCATTTTTCTAGGTTCGTGATGAAAATGACGTCTGCATTTCATGCATATTCTTAGTTATCACGAAACCTGGGATTCTGAAATGATTCAACCATCTTAGAATAATAATTTAGTAACACAAGATATGAATAAGATTAAGACATTTACTTTGACAAGTAGCTACTTACTTTATTTCGCAATTTCTATGAAGCTTCGTTTTCATGACATGCATGAATTGTTAACCAGAAAAATGATCCTGACAAATTTTATAAACGTCTTGCAGCTTTCTTTGGATATTATTTATTGATATAAAGTAAAATATTATTCTCTTAATTTTATTTTTAATAATTATATCTTTAAATATATATATTATTATTATTAAATATTAATTTACAATTTTTTTAAATTGATTATTTGAATGCAATTTATAAAAACTAATTTTTAATGATGCCAAAGAAGTATAACTTCTCACGCGCGTACAAAAGTACACGCAACCACTTTTTTTTTCTTTTAAGATTTGATAGTCAATATCTTCAGGTAGTTATATAAACTAATTTCGTGTAATTTTGTTTACAACTTTCAATTTATGGTTAGTTTTAACATGGAGTGAAAAATAAACAATTTCGACACATTTTACTTTTTTATGTTCATAAAGGCAAGAAAGCGGCTGTTCGTTTTCGATTAACGTTATTGTATAAGATTAATTTTTAATCGCCAGTGATAATTCGTTTAAAAAAAAAAAAGGTCGATTGTATTACGTTAGAAATGCGTATCAGAAAACATTTGTTCGTTGTGTTCGGTGACTTTCTTTCAATTCGTGCAGAACCCAAATATCGATTTTCTTAACACGCCCTATATGTCTTATATGCTTTTCAATTGTTGTGTGTGATACATTTAACTGTTTTGCAATCTCTTGCACGGCTATGTAACGATTCGATTCAATTATCGCTCTCATTTTGTCATCATTAACTTGAGAAAGTCGACCAGAACGTTGTTCATCTGTCAGTGAGAAATCTCCAGAACGACAATATTTAAACCAAGTGCGTTCTGTTAAACAATCAACATCATAAACTTTATATATCTTTTTGTGAAAGGCTCAGCCCCTTTCTTGCCTTTATGAAAATAAAAAAGTAAAATGTGTCGAAAATGCTTATTTTTCACTCCATGTTAAAACTGACCATAAATTGAAAGTTATAAACAAAATTACACGAAATTAGTTTATATAACTACCTGAAGATATCGACTACCAAATCTTAAAAGAAAAAAAATTCTAACATTGACAAAAGAATAACGAAATAAACAAAACGCTAACTACTAGTGTAAATCGCAAGAACTTTGTTGCCAATCCAATATGTTGGTATTTTCTTACCTTTTCTCATTGATTCTTAAGCCTTTTCTACACTTACTGATCGCTATGTGTAATGTGCGGACTATGTATGTATGTCGTCGCCACAAATTTCATAGACTTCAATAGATTCTATAGATTTCAATATAGACTTCAATAGATCTAATAAAATTAGTAATAAAAAAAGTAAAAAAAAAATATTGATGATGCACAGATGTGAAGCTTAAAAGGCTTAAGATGCTGTAAAAAGTATTTTTTACGATTGACTTGTTTCTTTCTATGCTGTCAATTATATCTTAGATGGCGCTAACTGACAAGCACGAAGCATCATGTTGGTGCTGTAATACGTACAGTAAAATATAAACGTTATATTTTTGTCTAATTTTAGCTTTTAGTTGAAGTGTTTGCTCCTGTTTTCCGTACAATATCCAATAAGCATCTACGTAATTTCTATGTGATTATTCCACCGTTGACATTGAATTTCGTTGAGTATTCGTTGAAGTGTCGCGAGAAATTGAACAAGAAAAATAAAAGCGATGCCTCGTTCACGGATGACGGCTTTGCCATGGGTGTGGCGTATATTTTGGAACTGCTAGAACAGGGCTCCGAATGGAGTTCCCTGCACTGGTTCCAGTCGGTTCGAGTCAAATATAAGAACGATCGAATCAATGTTAACAAGCAGAAAAATCAAGTTCAACAAAATGATAAGAAACTGCTCCAAACGTTGACTTTAACGGAACAACGAATTTTGAGTTATGAACAGGTGAAATGTCATTGACGTTTTTATTTTTCTTCTAATTATATTTTTTTTAGGAATTCGAATTGTTGTATTTCAATTTGAACAGTGCTCGTATTCTTTTCCGATAACAAACGATATAGACGTGGGCCGAGGTTTCGCGTGTCATTGTGTTTACTCGTCTTTAATCGTGTGTCACCGAGCCAAATTATACGTAAAAAAAAAAAAAAATAACTTCTCATCTAGTTTGATAATATATTTATATACGTAAAAATGAATAGAACACAAATTTCATATAGTTGAAAATATAAAAGTCACATTATTTAACATAAATCAGAACATAAAAAATATTTTTTTTTTTTTTTGATAATATACTATAAAATATACAAAAAGAAAATCATGACAGTATAAAATTATTTTCCCTGTATTATCCAAAAATGTATCCTTTTCATAACGGTATTCACGAATCCTTAATATTTTTTTTTTCCAAGTAAATTAAAATTATTTTCTTATACCGCCATGAATCTATTTTTGGTAGCCAAATTGAAAGCACCATTTTTTAATTTTTTTTTTGTTTTTTTTTAAATATAAAACGTGTAAAATTGTTATATACTCTAATATATTATGTCGTCATAAAAAAAAATTTTTTTCCAGAATAATTAGAGATAATAAATGCATAAATATTTATACTTAAAATAGCTATGTCAATATATGCAATTAATTGGAAAAATTCGCATCAATTGAACAGATTTGTATTGAAACAAAACATCAATCTTGCTTCAATTGTTGCGAATGTTTTCATTCAATATTCGGTACATTTTTTTTTTAAATAACTAACTCTGCTTTTACTAGAACACACTCATCTGATTTTTCCTTTTAAAACAAACATATTCAAGTTGACACGGATCAATATAATTGATTCAATCAAATTGACCACTAGATAGGGTTTACGTATATGATTTAGACAGGTTCAATTAACAGTTCATGACCGTTGATCTGCTTCAATTTAATGACCAATTGAAGAGGTGTTCCCGTGTTTTAATATGACTCGTGTCAAGCATATGACTGATCCAATGATTGAAGCACAATTTCAATTAAATTGAATCAATCATGTTGATTAGGGCATCAACCCGTTTTGATTGTGCTGCATATTTTATTGGTAATGGAAAAATGGCAGATGACTTTTTGACTGGAAGCAGAGCCTAAATAAGTGTTTGCTTTCTTTACATTAAAATAATCGACTACCGAAAAAGAAAAACTTATTTACACAGCAATTAGAGTGCTTGAAACTTTTTAGTGTTAAGCGTACGAATTACTGTCGTAAATAGCCTAAAATGAAATAACAAGTTCTGACAAGTCAGCCAAAATTGGCAAATGTTAGCAAACTACCAACATATGCTTTATTTTCAAGGTGTGAGTTGATAGAAAGAGTCATGTAACGAAAAAGCGTTATGCCCTTTATATTTGACTCCCTCTCTTTCTCTAACAGTGACTTTCAGTTATCTTTCAGTTTTTTTTTTAAAAATAAATACGAGCGTGTTTTTCTACGGGGGGAGGGTGGGGGGTGTCTAACTATCTACATGATAAAAAGGTAGGAAAAAATCAAATGTTTCCCAAAATTAGATCCCGGATCTTTTTTCGTGGTGAAAAATTTAAAAGAAATCCCCGACCAATTAGTATATGTACTTAATAAATATGACGATGGTGAGTGGGGTGTAATTTAAATTTGACCATCACGACCTCCATTTTGAGAATCACTGTCATAGTGAATGGCTGATAACTCAATTTAACCGTTAATTTAGTCAAGTATCTTTGACAGGCAACCTTTGCGCCATCTCGTGTTTAATTTTTCTTAAATAGTGGGTCATCCAACCCCACAAACAAACAAACGCAATTACCATTTATAATCACATCCGGATTATATTTGGTGAGGGGTGGTGAAGGTGAAGGGGGGGAGGGGGATTGTTTAGTTTAATTTTTTTATTTGTTAAACATTGTATTAAAGTATTTATATTTAAAAATTAGCCTTATTCGACGATCCTTCTTACAAAAATCATCAATAACCGCATCATATAATGTATTAAAAAACAACGAAATTCAAAATGCCAATTGCATCTGCAAACCGTCAATCGGCAATGTGAAACGCCAAGAGAGATAGTATTCGACCATACTAGTGCGCCTGCGCGACCAATTCGAAGCAAACGGCCGCATCAGGCCGCATGTTGTGGTCGTTTGCGCATTCATTCGGCTTTTGTCGTTCATTTGATTTGCTGTTCTATGCCAATTTTATGAGCCATACTTTTTATAATTACGTAAATTTAAAAAATTTATAAATGATAAAAATATTTAGTATTTTTAGAATCATTTTACAATGCATGCAATTACGTAAATTAAAAAAATGAAATGAATAAATCATAAAAAATATTCAATTTTTAAAATTTACAATCCCAAGGCATGCGGCGCATCTATATCAGCATGTATAGCTGATCTGGATGTGTTTTCACAATGAGCAACACAACACTTTTCTAATCAAATATTTATTTAATTCCACTTGTAACTGTGACACTGACGTTTCTGTTGACCCAGAATTGAAAAGGTAAAACACGAGATGGCGCGCTACTTTACTAGTGTATTTCGTAAGACGCGTCACTTGTTAAATGAAGCGACAATTCAGAACAGTTCTTTAACATCAAAAAAATATTAGAAAGCTTAAAATTGATAAGGGATGTTAACGTATGAGAATTTAATGACTTTTGACCCCTCTCCTTGTTACAGATGATTACATTTGAGGGACTCCTTCCCCTTTGATGTGACGTCACATATTTTTCAGTTTACTATTTTTAATTTTTACATAAAAGTTTTGCGTTTTAATACTGTATGTGACGTCATGAAGTTATAACCCCTCTGGCTGCTTGTCACACTTTGTTAACCCCCCACTTCTACTCTTGAGGTGTGACTAAACCAAGTACCATGCACTTCATAGGAAATAATAAAAATGTGTCAGAAATGTGTCATACACAAAGGTTCTGTTGAAAATTGTCTTTCTCCCTTCATGCGTCAAAATGTGTATAGCACTATTTCATTCATTGGTTCTAGTTGGAAACCCATGATTTCCTATGAAGTACATAATGTCAGAACTTGTTGCTTCTTTCAATTGAACGTCACGGACATTTAAGCAGTAAAGCCAGCTCGTGGGATTTCTTTACCCCCACTTAGTAGCACAAACGTCGACAAATTGAGGAGAATAATGTCCCTTCCATATGGCACGGAGAGGTAAAACTATGTAAAATAATGTGTAAAACTACACCCATACAACGCTTTGTACGTGTGTGTTACCTATCCGTGTCATATGGAAGGGGCATTATTCTCCTCAATTTGTCGGCGTTTGTGCTACTAAGTGGGGGTAAAGAAATCCCACGATCTGGCTTCACTGCATTTAAGAACTTATTTTTGTGACCTATTTCGGCGTTTTGATGTGTGGAATTCTAAAAAAAAGTCAATAAATATATATTTGAACTTAACTATAAATATATACAAATAAAAGTTAAAAAAAAAAAACTTATAGAAAATTTTAATATACATAAAAGTCTTATTTTCTGTGTAAAATAGCTAAAAATAAAATATATAATATATATATAAATAAAAGTTATACACATACACAGTACACAACATAGAGTTGGTTGTTTGGTAAGTGGCGCCACAGTGCCCACTTCTTAAACTCGTTTACTGTGTATAAGAACCTAAATCTTCTTTCTTAAAAATAAACGATATTTGTTCAATAACTAAATGTTACACAATTAATAGATTACATTTACATTATACAGTTTTTTTTTTTTAAAGAATCAGAATTTTTTTTAACAAAATATTTTTCTACCCTAACAAGTAAAATATAGAAAAGATTTTTTTTAATATATATATAAAGTAAATAATAATTTATATATGGCCATTGAATAGAATAAGTTACATTGAGAAATGGTCGTTTGAGTTAGCTTTTAGTGTTGAGGATGGAAAAAAACGATCGTAAAGGATGATATTATTTATACTGATAGTCCAAAATACCAGCTGAAAAAAAAATCGATTTTTAATTAATTGTTACAAGTTGAATTTAAACAAAATACATCACAATCGATTGTAAAAATTAGCCAGAGGAATGACTCGTTTCTTCTATGAATTGTAAATAACGACGTATATCTCTTGAATCAAAATCTGATCACATCAGGAAAACGGTTCGAGAATAGCTTTATATCCTTTCTCTGGTTACTGCATTATTTTATTCATTAGTCCTAGTTGAAAACTGATAATTTTTTTTAAGAGCTAGCAACGTTTTCGAGTATTTTAGGTCGGCCAGTTTTTACTTTCTTTTACTACTATATAGTAAAAGAAGTATTGTAATCAGGTCGAATTTTCGAACGCGAGCTTTCACCGGAAATACATGTTTTGAGGTCCTCTGAGTCCAAAAAAGTAATTTTTAGAAACATGTTTGTGTGTGTGTGACAGCCATATCGTATCGAAAGCTTTATCCGAATTTCACCAAACTTGGAATCTGGTCTCCATATTATACCTAGTTGTGCCGCGAAGCTTTTGGTTGAAATCGGTTAACCGAAAGCTCTACTTTATTCTTGGCGTTTTTGAGCTTTTTCAATTTTTTTGCGAAAACGGCTCCAACGATTTTCTTTAAACTTTCTATAGTTCTTAGACTCATTGATGCCTACAAGTTTTATTTGAAACTTTTTCCTGGGAAAATTCGAATAAAGGCGGTGGTGGGGTGAAGGTTGGGAATTCGTATATACATATAGCCCTATAGGTTGTGTGCATATAGTTCTGTTTATATGTATAGTTACAAAGTGCTTATAATTCATTTAAGTAACAGCGAGTTTTACAAATGAAAGTACTGTGACGCCTCGCAGCAGATATTTATATATGTTATCTCTCGCACTATCCCAAACATCATACTGGGTTGTCTGGCTGTCGGGAGGGGTTGCGTTTATTAATGCGCATCGCACTTATGACAGGTAAAATATTGAAATTTTCAGAAAAAAGTTTCAGATGAAATTTGTAGAAAATAACATTTTACATAAAAAATGTCCAGTGGTTCATTTTCGTAAATTGGCTAGTTTGCCCGCTACAAGCTTGAAAAGGCTGGCTCGATCTGACGTCATTTAAGTAGCCGACCGTTCGGAGATACAGCCGTTGTGCCGACATTAAACTAGCCACTTTACAAAAATTAGTCACTGGACATGTTTTATGTAAAATGTTATTTTCTACAAATTTCATCTGAAACTTTTTTCTCAAAATTTCAATATTTTACCTGTCATAGGTGCGATGCGCACTAATAAACGCAACCCCTCCCGACAGCCCGTATGATGTCCGGGATAGTGCGAGAGATTACATATATAAAAACTGACCGACCTAAAATTCTTTTTATTTCGACGTCGTTAGCTCTCGCACTATATGGAGTGTATGGTACCTGGTTGAGATGCTAACCACAAGTTATATTAGATAATGCCAGTAATGCAAAGCACTACCAAAGGTAGCTTTCCATTTATTAACACAGAGCGACTCTGCGTTACATTGCAAAACACGGCGAAACACTGCCAAAATGAAACAGAGTTATCTCAAAATAATACTAGAGCGACTTGAGCAAATACTAGAGTGCATTTTTTGGTTTTTTAACACCAACCTGAAGAACCTGAATAATTAATAAGCATAGGGAATCATAGGCAGAGAAGAGAATTCTTCTCTTTTGTGTTGGTAATCCTGGGCGAAACACGGTGAAACATTGTCAAACACGGCTTTTTCGAGTATTGCGCAGTGTACAGCCGTGTTCGACACTGTAATAAATGAAAAGCACTGTGTCGAACACTGCGTTACAGAGAGGTCGTTTTTGGTGTAAATGGAAAGCAACCATTATTTAATGTCGGTAATGTAGAGCACCCAAATATTTTCAATACTTTTAGATGAGTTGCTAGTCATAAACAACCTTGATTAAGTGATTTTTTGTTACTTATGGTCGCTTTTAAACTTCTATGATCATTAATGATTGTCTAATTTTAAAATTCAGGAAAACTTTTAGGTCTATATTGGGTTTTGACCCAAGGACCACGGGCGTATAGGATGACAATCTAGGCAACCACAACCGGCCCCCTACAACTCCATGTTACAGAAAATGACCCTATTTTGTCATTACTTGCAGATAGCGCTAGTAGTACGGTTACGCGACGACTTTTATGGAAGTTAGAAATAAAAAAATGTTTAAACGTCAAATTATTTTTATTATCATCATTATTATATGAGAATAATTATGAAGTTGCCATTGGTGACAGTTACGATAATAATAGCATAAGGAACTGATAAATGACAACACAAATCGTTAACAGGGTCGTGCAAGTAAACTACCAGCGCCACTCGAAGGTACTAAAACACGCGACACAAACGATCCATTTTTTTTAGTCTTTCTCGCATTTAAGTGACAGGGAGCTGACCACAACACTACGTAATCCTTTGATTAAATTAAATTCCATTATGTCAGTAATACAGAGTATTATCAAAATATTTTGAAAATATATCTAATGATGCCAACTACCGACAATTTGACTTTCATTATTTTAAGGCACATTTTATGAAGTATTTAGAAGGAAGATATCTCTGTGTTAAACAAATAAATACAAAGGTTAAAATGCCGCCATTTGACGCTATTTATTAAGATCTAATGGTATATCTGTAATGTTCCTTTAAGTAGCGTCAATCGTCTTCTTTGTAACCAACAGTACCACGGCGGTTTTTCTTAATTGGAAAAATTAAAATATATCTATATATCTATACAACGGCAGCCCCTAGCTAGGTGCTGGCTTTCTTTAAAAGCCTGGAGCTCTCCAAATTAATACAGAGGGTCACATCACAATAGACCTCCTTGGTCGCAGTGATTGAAGGAAGAAAAATCCTGGGACCCGCAAAACGGAAGAGAAAAAAAATATACCCTCGTCGAACCCCTGAGACTGACTGACTGAGACCCTTAGGGTCGATCGAACCCAGGTTAAGAACCGCTTTTTTAAAGGATATTGAATTACTTTATGGTTAGAAATGTCCATCTTTATCTACAATCCATAGCTATCACAAGTTATTGGAACATATAGAAGGTTCAGTTTCGGTGTATTTTAGTGCAATTGGAATATAAACGAAATGGTCGTTATTGTTTAATGTTTGTCTGCGTTAGTGGTGGTAAGGCCGCGTTCATACGGTTCAACTTCAGTTGACCAACAATTCACGATCTTTTAGACCGTAGCGGGGTACGCGACGCGAGAAGTGAAGCACAAGCAAGTCGAATTGGAAGCAAATTGAGCAAAAGTTTGACTGGGTCAAACTTTTGTTGATCAAGTCGACTCCGGTCAGTTTTCTTTCAATTCTGCTCAATTTGCTTCCAATTTGACTCGCCTGTGCTTGAAGTTGAACCGTGTGAACGCGGCCTAATGCTGTCGTAGTTCACGTCATAAAATTGTTGGTAACCACTCGTGTGTGTGGTTGTGATGCTACAGACTTTTGCCCAATTTCACAGTGGACTTTTAACCGCTTTTAGTTTAAACTTCAGTTCACCAAATAATTCGATTTCACAGTTTCATTTAAACCTTGAATTAAGTTTAATCTGTCGTTTAAATTAAACGAGCAAGTTCTTCCGTTTAAACAACAGTCCAACGTTTCACAGCTGTATTTTTATATGTAACCAAGTATAGTTGATTTATATTATCTTTATTATCCCTTTTTGATTATTATATTATCCTTAATGTTTAATTAACCCTTAAAATAGTTTTTTCATTTCCATTTTTTCGCATAAGCCTTAAATTATGTTAAGTTATATAGGAACTGTATGCAGTGCTACCACATCTATACAAATAAAATGATCGCTGTTTTCCAATGTTCGCTTTTAACTCAAAAACTACTAGATAGATTTCAATCATTTTTTTCTTCTAAAAAAGGAATTATCACGATATCTTCATTAAAAACAAAGTAATTCAAATTTTGAAAAATGCGATTTTTCCAAGCAGACCGCTTATGCTCTCTGCTTTAATTTCGTAAATACTTAATTAATAATTGGATTTTTAGAAAAATTTCAAACTCAAGACTTAAAATTGCTACAAAATCGAAAATAATATTTAAGGCTATTTAAAGCCCTCTACCTGCTCTTTTCATTACGCAAGTAATTAATCAAATTTTTGCAATATTTTATATTATTTTTAACAGTGGCGTGCGGTGACAATTGAAACATGGCATGCGGTCAGCAAAAGGCGGGGGGGAGGGCAAATTTTTTATTTTAATTTTTTTATTTGTTCAACATTGTATTAAAGTATTTATTTTTAAAAATTAGCCTTAGTCGACGCTCCTTCTTACAAAAATCATCAATAATCGCATAATATAATGTATTTAGAAACAACAAAAATAGTTTTTATCCTAAAAAACAGAACATTTGTATGGCCTCTTGGTAAATAAATCAGTAACAATTAAAATCACTATACTATAGATTCAAAATGTCAACCGCATCTGCAAATCGTCAATCGGCAATGTGAAACGCCAAGAGAGATAGTATTCGACCATACTAGCGCGCCTGCGCGACCAATTCGAAGCAAACGGCCGCATCAGGCTTCATGTTGCGGTCGTCTGCGCATTCATTTGGCTTTTGCCATTCATTTGATTTGCTGTTCTGTGCCAATTTTATGAGTCATACTTTTTATAATTACGTAAATTTAAAAAATTTATAAATGATAAAAATATTTAGTATTTTTAGAATCATTATACAATGCATGCAATTACGTAAAGTAAAAAAATTAAATGAATAAATCAAGAAATATTCAATTTTTAAAATCGTCTTACAATCCCAAGGCATGCGGCGCATCTAAAAATTGAATTACTAATTAACTATACACCTGGAGCAATTGCGGATCCGGATAGAGCATTTAAGGAACAAGTTTTTGAAAAAAAAAAATTAAAGAGTGATTATTTTGGATTATATAGCAATTTTTATTTTTGAATTAAGAAATTTTTGAAAAATTAATTATTAATTAACTAATAACTACACACTTGGAGCAATAGCGGATTCTGCAGGAGCAATTTTTTGGCATATAGTTAAAAATGTTCTATGCTAAGTTCTTTCCGGTTATTGTTAATATATTTTTACTTTCAATTTGTTCTCTCCGCTTCATGCGTCAAGTGGTACGGGTTCGATTCCCGTTGAATCCTAGACTTAAGATCTTAGACCTAAAAATAAAATTGACCAACAGAAATTTTCTGTGCTTAGACAGTCGTGATATGACCTTAGATGTTAAAGCGACTTAAAACAAAAAAAAAATTGTTTTTCCTCTGTAAATTAAATATGTTCTTAACATAATAATGTGGCTGGAAATTCGAACGTTTGCCGTTATTGTCTCTCGCAGGTGTCCTGACGGAAATCCACTTTAACCTTAGGCAATTCGATTGGTTCGGGGCCAGTGCTGGCCTATACAATTGTATATAATATATATGTAAATAAATGTGGGTAACCACTCCCACCATTACAATAACCTACGCAGACGACGTCGCGGGTATCAGCTAGTCTATTATATAAAAATAAGTCGGGTTTTCCTTCCTGACGCTATAACTCCAGAACGCACGAACCGATTTCCACGGTTTTGCATTCGTTGGAAAGGTCTCGGGCTGTGTGAGGTTTATAGCAAAGAAAATTCAGGAAAAATTTAAACAGAAAAGCGGGAAAATCTTTTTTCACATACAGCGCCATCTCTGATGATACATAGCATGTACTACAAACCAATATTTTAAGTAGATAGCGCCGGTGCGTGATACATTGCTTGACAAGCAATGAGAGTTTTCATAGTGCAAAAAATTGACATAATTGTACTCTTCCCGTGGGATAACAAGACAATTGTATCTTACAGGAATCGTGTATTTAATAGAAGTTTCGTTAAAGTACGTGAAATAGAGTTCTAGCACATTATCCTCAAGAAGGCCGGATCTCTTTTATATCCAGGAAAAATGTACTACTCCCGTGGGATAGATATGTTTTTGTTTGTCATAGAGCAAAAGATTGACATGATTTTTTGCAATAGGGTAGTTGAAAGGTCAGAGAAAAATATAGATTATTAATTCGTATGTTAGAATAATGCACGGTTCTCAAAAGATAGCATAACAATTGTACTTATCCTGCAGGAATCGTGTTTTTAAAAAAGCTATCCTTAAAGTTCATGAAATAGCGTTTTAACACAATCATTCCAAAAAAGTTTAAATAAAAATAACAATTTCTACAGCAAAATATGATTTTTAATTTAACATCCGATAACATCGGTAAATTAATAATGAAAATTTTTGAAACATTGAAACTTCTTTCGTTGTTAATTTTTGAATGTCTATAATGTTTAAAAATAAACGTGTTAAATTACTATTGAAAAATTTGAATTTGGTGAAAAACTCAGTTTAATATATAATACATTCAACATTTTCGAATTGTATTGCTACTTAAAGAACACAAGTATAAGTATTTTATAATATTCATAAAAACGTATAGAACCAATAAGATAGCTCTTCTAGATAGCTATATAGAATATCTTCCTGGAAAAGTAGTTTATCTGATTTTCATAAACTTTCTATGAATCAAAGATCTAGAAATATCTATCTGTCTTTTTTTGTTGATGGGATGAAAGTTTCCATTATGCAATCAGTATAATTTAGATACGCTCAGCAAAGCGGGCGGGGACCAGCTAGTCTATTTATAAAATTATTATTCCAATGAACTGACTTTAAACTGTGAAACTTCAAATTTGAACTCCAGTTCAGGTTCAGCTGAACTTAAAAGTTTAAACGGCCACTGTGAGACTGGACATAAAAGTGTCGACACTAAATGAATCTTCTGTATATTCAAGCATATGGCCATTTTATCAATCAAATCAACGTGATGTATTTTCAGTTTTTCATAGCAAAAAATGTGCTCACCTTAACATTATAGGTTTTTTGGACTTTAATACTGTGTGAGTATACAATTTTTTTTTGTAATTGTAAAAAAAAAAATGAAAAGTTAAAACTAAACTTCATTTTTTTTTTGTTTTTGTTTTTCTTTTATTTATTGTATGTTTATTGATTGCACAGTGCGTCCTATAGAAAACGTTCACAAGTAACTCAAAACTGCAAAGAAAAAAAAAATAATGAAAAAAAATAAAAAAAAAAAAAAACAATTTCAAATATGAGAAATAATTCATAATAATGATAGTTAAAAATAAACGCTACACATCACATATACACAAGTAGACAAAAAACATAAAACATGATCAAATGGAAGACAATTACATACAAAAATTTTCTATGTATAATACAAACAAACGCATTGCATGCACCAAACGCTGAACTCGATGCATTTTTAAACGTAACAAATAACGCATACAAAACATGCAACATTACACTAAATCATTGAATTCATCATTTAAAACATTGAATATTTTACAAGAAATCATAAAACTTAAAGCAACTTTACATTTATATGTATATATATATATATATATATAAAGGGTGCGCCATCTCAAGGTTCGGTATGGAAATATTGAATAACTTTGTTATCCATTGTCGGTATGACTTGAGAAAAAATAATTCGGAAACGTAATTTCAGTACAATTTTAACCATGAATAACTTTACACCAAAAGAACGCGCGGAAATTGTGACCATGTATTTGGAAAATGGTCGTTGCATACCGTCAAATTTTGTTCACGGACGAGGCCCATTTTCATCTTTCTGGCGGAGTGAACAAACAAAATTGTCGATTCTGAGGCACAGACAATCCTTACATTATCCAAGAGTTTGGACCGGCGTTAGCGCCAAAACCATCATCGGACCATTTTTTTTTTTTTTTTCGTGAAGGCAATACCGTCGATGGCGACCGTTATCCGTGGATTTGACGCACTATGTGCTTCCAAAAATGCACGAAAAAAATTGATTGAACTTCTTGTTTCAACAAGACAGCGCCCCAAACCACACGGCGATCAAAACCATAAACTTTTTGAAGCGAAAGTTCCCCGGCCGTTTGATGTCAAAAGGTGGCGATATTGAGTAGCCTCCAAGATCGCCAGATTAGACGCCACCGGACTTTTTTTCTTAAGCCTTTTCTACACTTACTGATCGCTATGTGTAATGTGCAATGTATGTATGTCGTCGCCACAAATTTCATAGACTTCAATAGATTCTATAGATTTCATTATAGACTTCAATAGATCTAATAAAATTAGTAATAAAAAAAGTAAAAAAATTTATTGATGATGCACAGATGTGAAGCTTAAAAGGCTTAAGATGCTGTAAAAAAGTATTTTTTACGATTGACTTGTTTGTGGGGTTATTTAAAAAGGAAAGTATGCGCCAACAAGTCCACGACATTGGAAGCGCTCAAGACCAACATTCGAGCTGAAATAGAGGCAATATCGCCCGAAATGCTGGCCAAAGTAATGAAAAATTCGAAAAAAAAAAGAGCACAATATTGTGTGGCTCGTAAAGGTGGTCATTTATCGAATAATGTGTTCTAAGTACAGTTGAAACAAATTGTAAAGGACTAAATCAAATAAAAAAACACTAACAAACATTCACTTTCACTAGTTGCCGAAGTTATTCAATATTTTCATACCGAAGCTAGAGATGACGCACCCTGTATATATATATATATATATATATATATATAACATGTCAAACACGTCATCGTTCAAAGGCCATGACGAGTACAACTTGATTATTGAACATGGCTAGTGTTGACTAAATGCAAAGAACAATCGACGATATACGTGTTATAACATGTCAAATTTAATTAGTACATCTTTACTCTAATGATATAAGCAAATTAAGGTAGTTCCCTCGCGTTAATAGCAACCAACTAAGGCCCCCCACACACGCTCAGTTTAACATGTGTGACGTCTTATCTGTACTAGTGATGTAACGAATATTCGCATTCGCATTCGCAAGAAACGACGCGAATGTTTTTGACAAACCAAAAGAAAAATATTTAAAATGATAATACAACTGATAACATTTTTATATTTTTTTTTTATTTCATTAAAACATTTGAATAATTAAATGATCAGGGAACAGTTTTGAAATAGGCCACTAAATTAAAAATTCTTTTTTATATTCTTGTTAGTTTAAAATAATAATGGAAAAATCACAACTAAACTAAAAAACTAAAATCCTTCCTTTATTACGTTTAAAAAAAACGCCATTTCTAAATTTTTGTATATATTTTGAAACTTGAGAATCCAATCAAATAATATTATTCTAGGTCTAACAAGTTTTGTTGCTATTTATAATAGGTTCGTTCGCGGTACTGATGGTACTGATCCGGAACTAGTAAAGAATCAATCCAAGTGGATAGGATAATCGCCAAACGTATACACGCTTATGAATAAACTGATTAAGGGTTATTTTCCCGTGAAAGAGTTTGAAAATGTACGGAAGTAAGACGAGGATTAACGAGAACCCACGAAAATTATTAATTGAATAGAATGTTGATGCCTCGTTCACACGAGTCTACTTTGGTTGACCGATTTTAGTTAATCGATCAAAAGTGGAATGAAAAACCTAGTGTGATGACTCGTTCAAACTTTTTTTGATCCACTAAAAAGTTGATCACGGTTCTCACACGTGGTTTTTCATTCAACTTGTTTTGATCAACTAAAAACGGGCTACTAAAGTTGACTCGTGTAAACGCAGCATGACAGCAAAACTGGATTTAAAATTAGCCACAATTTAGCAAACTGCGCATGCGTAATGGAATCGAATTTTTCTTCCTAACAAAAATCTGAGGATCGCTAGAACCAATTATGAATCGGTAACGAACGCATTTCGTATGAACCGCGAATATCGGACCGTAACTCGGCTCATAAACTTGCATGCGCTTGGCGATGATCCTAAAACGATCTTGAACTGATTCGTTACCGATTCAGTATTACATCCGCGAACAAACCTAATGTAAGATTTGTACTTATTAAGCAGATTATAACTAGGATTTTAATCAATAGACCAGAGCTAAAGCCTTTGAAAATTGTAAAAAGTGAAGAAAAAATTATATTATAATGAAATCCATTAGAAAAGGGTTAACAAAAATGAAAAGAAAAATAAATTACAGTCGATCTGAAGTGGGGAAGTGGAAAAGGGGGGTGTTTTTAAGGGTTGAAACGGTTTATCTTGATTTCCGACATAACTACAAGACCTATGGAAAAAAGGTAAATGGCAAAGTTGTAGATAGTAAAAACAGCTACAACTTTTGTGCTAACATTTTTTTCACATAACCTTAAAATTTTTTGTGAAAACTTCCAATAACCAAGTTTTGTAGTTTTTTATTTTTATCTTTTACAAAAAAAAATTTTCATGAAATTTGGTGAAAATTTACCTTTTTATGTCCCAAACACAGTATCATTGTTTTGATTTTAAACTATTTTACTAACACTTTTTTCACATAACCTCAAAATTTATGTGAAAAATTCTAATAACCACGTTTTAAGTTTTTTATTTTTACCTTTTACAAAAAGAAAAATTCATGTAATTTGGTAAAAACCTAACTTCTAAAGTCCCAAACACACTGTAAATTTTTTTATTTAAAATATTTATATTTTGCCTTATTTTGACTTAATAATGAAAAAGCACCCCAATTTTCAATCGAAAATTCGCACGTCAAAATATCTACTTTTTTAAAAAAAGTCGGTGGGCTTTTTGCTCGTTGAAATCTCTACTTTCTGATGGTACAAAAAATATATACATAACAATGTGAAATTTTCCCAGAAAACGCAATAATTAAAGTCTAAATTTTAATAAATTGCTCAAAATTGTACATAAAAAAAATTAACAAATACAACTTTGAGCAATTTATAAGCAAGTAAAAGTATTTTTTTTTTAAAAGTAAGTTTTTGGACGAAGTATTTTTGATTGAAAATAAGGGTGCTTTTTCAATATTAAGTCAAAAATGGTGAAAAAATTAATATTTTTAATCAAAAAATTACAGTGTGTTTGAGACATTAAATAGTAAAATTTTATAAATTTAATGAAAAAAAAAATATTTTTTTTTTTGTAAAAGATAAACTTGGTTATTGGAATTTTTCACATAATTTTTGAGGTTATGTGAAAAAAGTGTTAGGACAAAAGTTGTAGATTTTCTTATCACCATTGCTTGTTAACTTTTTCCCATAAGACTTGTAGTTTTGTCGGAAGTCGAGATAAACCGTTTCTACCCTTACCCCCCCATTTTTTTCCACTTCCCGACCTCAGATCGACCGTAACTTATTTTTCCTTTAATTTTTGTTTTACTTTTCTCCTTTTCTAATAGATTTCTCATCCTACTATAATTTTGTTTTGGGTTCAAAAATTATCGACCCTGGTCTATAAATAATAAAATTTAAATATCTTTTTACAGAAAACAAAAAAATTTAACGAAAGTTAAACTTCTGGTAGGTATTCAAGTTGATTTTTCGCTTTAATTAAAAAAAAATTTTCTATATAAATGATTAATGAACTCAAAAAAAAAAATGAAAACAATTAAAATTATTAGCATAATTAGCATTTTACGCGCACTTTATTTGAAAGTCAACATTCGCATTCGCATTCGCGAATGTCAAAAATCGGACATTCGTAACATCACTAATCTGTACGATAAACTGAGTGAAACTGCTAGAGCTTGATACTTGACTTGATTTTTCAAGCTACTTGACCTATGACTTGAAATCAAGTCAAAAATTAATGTTTTCATGTCAATTCCAGTTAACTTCACAAGTTATCTTATTAGTGAATCACCACGAAAAAGTCGCCGAAAACATTTCGATTTGATCCACTGATTCGAAATACGTATACAAAGGTTTGGATTTAAAAAAAATTTATTTAGGCTTAGTTGTGATATTTTTTCTAATGAAATAATTTAAGTCAAAAAGTGGGGATGAGAAATTTAAAATTTCTCATCCCTACTTATCCTATTTCCATACATCCCCTATTCTCTTATCAAAATCAGTCATCAATAGGTATTATAATTAATATCATTACTATGTCGATAATGCAGAAAATTAATTAAGTCCTTTAAATAATTCAAAGGAAAAAAAAGGCATAGACAAGTTTTGAACCCGATTGATTTATCCTTACACGAGTAATATTTGTATATTTGAAATATGGCGCCATTGAAAAAGGCTTTAACGATTTTAATGAAATTTATCATGTTAAACTTTTCAGGGGTGAACATTTGATCTAGTTGGTCTCAAACAATTCGTTTTCTCCGGAAACATTGAACCGTTCCACGCGGGCAACTACCTTAAAGTCAAAGTACTAGAGACAGCATCATTTACATAACATCCACAAACATTTCGCATGGATTGCCCATAGCTAATTTAAAACTCTGACGGCTACCGTTTAAATCTTGTGTTTGCTGAATTTTCTGCTGATTTTTGTCGAGTGTTTGTCCGGAGGACGGATTCAGTCCACCACCACCCCCTACGATGCCAATCAGACCTCCACCTTTAAACATAGGGCATTAAAAAATTACAACATGTTCACAACGGGTTACGACTTCGATCGAAAGCATATCAAAGGCAAATAGCTAATCAAATTTTACAAAAAAAAAAAGGGGGACGTAAATGTTTAATATCCTGATTTAAGTTTTCAACCCCCAAATACCCTAATTATTTGAAGGGTTATTTGATTATTTTTCTCTTACAATATGAGCAAATATTAGCGTGATTTATTTTATCCAAATCTTTGCAGTTCACAAGTGGCAAATGATTCAACCCCTCCCCTCGCATCCAGCTATTACTCAGTGTTCGGTTACTCAACGCAAATCTAGTCATTACCTAATTATTTACGACAAATGTTATTCACATTTTCGATTTCAATCAAGTCAAAATACACAACCGAGCGGATAATGAACTTCATGCGTTCCAAGAGAATAAGCAAATGAAAATGGCTTCCAAGTGATATTGAAATGCTTCAGTTGCCAAATTGATTAACTCCACTTGTTGAATGTAAATGTCAATTTTAATGTTATCTCAGTTAATTGACTTCAATCTGGTTAATTTTTACCAGCATAAAACGTTTAAGGTACCATTTCAAGGTACACCCTTGACTTGCATGAATGGGGTGTCAAATTAAAGAAAATACCAATCTCAAAACGATTGATTGGTTTTTTTAGCTACACCTGTATATTCTAAGTTCTAAACCATTTAATGATCGATTTTTTTGATAACGATAAAGGTTGCTTTGATTTAAAAATTCGACGGGTATAGGTCGAACTATGTGGGTATCACACAATTTATAAGAAAGGTATCCGTTTCTAAATATGCTCAAGTTTATTTCTAAAAACAATTAAAATATCCGAACGAAGTTTTAGATTATTTTTCAACGTTTTCTTTTATGGAGTTAATCAGTTTGACAACCGAGGCATTGAAATGATTCAAACAAAAAAAGCTTTGAAATATTTCTTTCACGTGATTTGTGTCCATTTTATTTAAAAAAGCAGCACACAGAAAATGAAGCAAAATGTCATACCTTTGTGAGATGAACCAAATATTAACATTTTTCTTTTTAAAATTCGAATATCCAGTTGAAATTTTTAAAATTTTAATTTTGCTTGAAGCGGACTTTTAATTGAATTCAGGCGTTTGTAATTTTCCGATAGCGTTTCAGTAGAATAATCAAATTGACATTTCTTGGAATCGAAGGTCAAAATAAATTCAAAATTTCAGATACAGTATCTCGAGATATGAAGTGCTTTGACATACGAGTTTTTTGTGATACGAGCCGTCATTAAATTTTAGTTAATGTAAGAGATCCTTAAAATTTGATATACAAACAAGTCGGTAAGATAAATAATTCGCTGTAGACACTGTGACTAAGAATATAATTTACGAGGAGACACGAGTGGTTTTCGTAGATTCGCACCAGTCTAGTTCAAATTTTTTTTTTTTACATATGAGGTTAATTATTTTAGGGATCTAGCAAGAATTAATCATAATTCGATTAAATCCAATAGAGAAATTATTTTTAGATACAAGTGTTTTGACTTACGAGTTTAGTCATGGAACGAATTAAACTCGTATCTCAAGGTACCACTGTATTCTGAAGCAGAGTCTTTTTAGAATATCTCAAAATATCTTTAAGTAGATTTCATTGTGTTTGGGAAAATTGTTTTTTGGTAGGAGTGTTTTGAGTTACGAGCTCGGTAAGTTTGTATTTAAATGTACCTGAATTAACCAAAACCCACTTCAAGTGACTAAAATTTTTGGATTTAAGCTGGATTCTCGAACGAACCAATTATGAAACAAAACCCCTGAACATGTGACGTTAATTTCTTCAAACAATGGTCAGCCGCTTAACGTCACAGTGAAATGAATCGAATCGTCATTAAACAAGTAAGTGAAATGAAAATTTTGAAAATGCTGACTTCTCTTCACTTACATAGTGATGGTTCTTTAATAGCCGACGAAGAGGCTGACATAGAACAGTGCGATTCAACTGACCTTTGCCGTTAGTCGTACTTTTGTCCGATTCGGCCGAACTGTGACTTCCACGTCCCGATGACCCGTTCCCGTTGTTTCCGCCGATCTGCGTCGCCGTTGCCACTGTGTCGGTTTCCGAGACCGTTGACGCAGTTGGAGTTCCCGACTTGTTTCTCTGGATATAAAAAAAAAATTCATATCAATATTTTTTTATACAATTCGTTAATTGTTATTATTTTAGTATACCTCTTTCAAACTTCCCTCGCTACTTGGAGAATCGTCCCGTCCTCGATGATACCCGTACAAGGTTGGCTCTTGAGAAATTGCACCTCCTGGAAACAAGAATTTTTTGAATTTTGACCTTTTTTTTTCTTCATAAAACCAGATAACCAGAGACAAAAAAAGTGGTTGCGTGTACTTATGTACGCGCGTGAGAAGTTATACTTCTTTGGCATCATTAAAAAATAGTTTTTATAAATTGCATTCAAATAATCAATTTAAAAAAATTGTAAATTAATATTTAATAATAATAATAATAATATATATATTTAAAGATATAATTATTAAAAATAAAATTAAGAGAATAATATTTTAATTTATATCAATAAATAATATCCAAAGAAAGCTGCAAGACGTTTATAAAATTTGTCAGAATCATTTTTCTGGTTAACAATTCATGCATGTCATGAAAACAAAGTATCATAGAAATTGCGAAATAAAGTAAGTAGCTACTTTTCCAAGTAAATGTCTTAATCTTATTCATATCTTGTGTTACTAAATTATTATTCTAAGATGGTTGAATCATTTCAGAATCCCAGATTTTGTGATAACTAAGAATATGCATGGAATGCAGACGTCATTTTCATCACAGCTACTGCAAAGTTCGAGAAAAGTAATAACTTATTTTTTAATAGTATGCGTCGTTTGTATATATAATTATTCTTAATTTAAATCTATACCAATAATAAGATTGAAGATTTTTACTACTTGAATACCTATATAATAAAAACGTTCCATCTCTCTTGCGCGAAAGAACGAAAAACAGAATCATTTTTCCCAGCTAAGCTTTTTATCTAATCTCAAAATTTAAGATGTTTTGTTACTCTTTATTGCCTACACTTTCATATATTTAATACAAAAAAATAAATGCCATTTACATTGTAATTTTCCCCAAAAAAAACAGGGTAATAACAGGGTTTGTCCAGGGTAAACTTGAAAACAGCTGAACCGATTTCAATGGAATTTTCACAAAAAGTTATTAAATATTGTAACTTACATTATAGGCTACTTTTTATTTTGAATAGTTTTCCCTGTCTGTTTGTTTGTTCTTGGCAAACTTAAAAACGGCTGGTCCGATTTGGACGAGATTTTCACTACATGTAGTAAATATTACAAAAAGTGATATAAAATACTTTTTATTTCGAAAAATTGTTGATTTTCTGAGAAAAAAAAATAAAAACTATAAAAACTGCGCAACAAAAAACATATATCGGCAGGCAGCTGTGATACAATGTACATATACTATCATATCGTAAAGACGATATGATTTTAAACTATGTAATTTGTTATTCTTATAAATTAATGTTCGCAAATTTGAAAATGATAACCATTATAGAAGTATAGCGATAGGTTAAGTTCCTAGAAACCATAAATCCGTTGTGAATTTACGGGTAATTAATATATTATTAATAGATCGGCATAGTAAACGTTCGAATTGTCGACGGAGGAGAAGGAAATCCTCTGCAGTAAATATGATTTTATTCATAAAAATAAATATCTTTGTTCAAAAATGAGACCCGTAAGAATAAATAACCAAAACAGACAGTTTGACTTAAGTGATCCCGACTAAGAGTTTGATTAAGAGAGGTAAAGCCGTTAGGCAGAGCCCCCAAAACAAAAAGAAATCCAGCCCAACTTATTTTTCAAAAGAAAATAGCAACTTAGATGTGACCATCGCGTTGTTTTTTTACCAAAAAACTATATTTTTAATTTATTTTAGCAAGATATATAAGAACTCGTTGTCTAATCTTGAACCTTGAGAAATAGCAGACTTGCCGATAAGACATAATGGACTTAATACTATATCCTAGAATAATGAACCTTAGGCAACCAAACCTGATACCTCAGATCTTAAGATAACACATTAAATATTATTGATCCTAAAAAAGGAACACTTCCTAAAGGATAGCTACTAATTCATTCTACTAAAGTTAATAAACGATTTCATATGACATTTGGTGTGAAAGGTTCTCAAGACTTAAAATTTTCTTAATATTTTACAATATTCAAAAAAAACGTAAAGATCCTACCTATACGATAGCTTATATCTGTTCCTGGAAAAGTAGTTTAACGGATTTTCATAAACTTTCTATGAAATAAAGGTCTAGAAATATCTAATTATCTTTTTTTGTAAAAATAGCTTAATTTCTTATTTTGGGTAAAATTTTCTATTATTCAATCAGATTAATTTAAATATGCTCTGCGAAGCGGGCGGGTATCAGCTAGTATAAAAGTAAATAAATAATAATATAAATAAAACAAAAATTCAAATTCAAATTTGAATTCACTCTCATCATTTTGTCATAACGCGCCTAATGAAGTATAACCTCAAAAATGAGAAAAGTTCGAGGGAATATTTAAGTATCTTGATTGATTGAACGAACCGTAATAGCTAATAGGTTGGTATTCGGCTAAGGGGTTGTAGCAACTAGCTGTGTATCCTCCAACAGCCGCATGATGTGGTAAAGGTCCGACCGAGTCACTGTCGCCTTCCATTCCAAGTCCTCCATCCAAAGTCAACGTAGACATAGCACTGGTACAACTTTGCAGTGACTCCAACGGCGCTAATGTATAATAGCACTGTTCACTAAACGACATTTTATTGACGGTATGTCGAATTAAACCCGCTCGTAGCATGTGAGCGGCATATTTCCTAGCATCTCGTCGTTCCTGCAACACTTTCGGATTAGCCCTTGAACAGTTGTGAAAATTAAAAACCCAATACCTGTAACCCTTGAACGTTGGTGATTAACCAATCGACTAAATCAGCTCCAATGAACGCTTGTGCGATTGTGATTTTTAACCACATTCGATCACGAATTTCCAAGCCACTGTTCGGAGCAGCCATGGCTCGTCCCACCGTTAACATGTCAGAGTTAACACTTAATGGAACCAAACCACCCCCTATTGAAGGCAATGTCGAATCTACAAATCGATATGTTTAATAAAATATTAAAATGGATCACTCTTGTAGAGTGTTGGTTACCTGGTTCTTCGATTATGGTGGAACTGAGACTTGTTGAGCTGTGGGGTCGAAGGCCCAGGTGGGAGGGTTGTGATGAGGCGTGCACGGTGTGGGCGACCCAGGCGGCCGGATCGATCGGTCGCACGGCTTCCTCGGAGACACGCGGGATTGTAAAGTATCCCTTGGGTTGGGTGTCCCAACACTTGGCAACGACCAGCTTGATCGGTTGGGCCGGACGTTGTACGACGTCTCGCAGCACTCGCACGGCTTCATCATTCGACATGTTCTCGAAATTGACATCGTTCACTTGTAAAATCATATCACCCGGCTCGATGCGACCATCCAATGCCACGGCACCCCCTTTCATTATACTCCCGACGTAAATTCCTAAGTAAACACCAACGCATTTAATATAACTGATATTCAGTCCGTTAAAATTGCTCTTAACATAATCAAATCTATTTTAATGAAGATTAACAGGAAAACTAAAAAATATCGTCAAAAACATAATCCTCATTTTTTAAGGGTTGATAATAAATGTGAATTGAAATATAATATAACTAAATGATATCAATTCCCAGAAATTAAATTTTAATATTCTTATGGAAAAATCGATTTACAAAAATTGAACCCTTTTCCTATCTGAGCATAGCATGTACGTGTTTTATAAATAACATATTCTTCAAATACTCTAAAGTTCACACACAAGAGAGATGAGATGGGAAAACGAACGGGAGAAAAAAAAAGTGCAAACTCTGATCTAGTAAAAATTAGCATATGCTACGTCAAAATTACGATGCGTGTATGCATAGTTAATTATGTACAGGGTGTCTCAAAAGTAACGAAACGTGGGAGTAGACAAGTATGAGTTCAATAAATAAAAATTATATCAAAATAAAAAACCTTAAACAAAAAATGCACTAAAAAGTAACAAAATAATGGCGTATCCTTGCAGTGTCTACAACTAACAAATTATTAGGATGATATAATGTACAACTATTGTTATTTTTGGAGTTGGTGTCAGCCAAGGAAATACGACTATATTGGTACTTAGCAAAAAACGAGAATACCTTATGAAAATTATTTTTCAAATGAACTTTTAAACAATATACTCGAACTGTAACAATATCTAGCGACCTTTAAACTACAAAATACCAATAACCAACTAAACCTTTTTACAAATGAACATTAATATTTATTTCCTTGACTGACACCAACTCCAAAAATAACACTAGTTGTACATTATATCATCCTAATAATTTGTAAGTTGTAAACACTGCAAGTATACGCAATTTTATTTTTTTATTTTTTATTGAAAATTTATTTTGAAGTCGGTTTTTCATTTTGTTATAATTTTTATTTATTTCTCGATTTTTAGTGATCTGAAGTTTGATAACTGATTTTATTTATTTGAATATGGGTAAACCCAATAAACGCGCTGCTCATATGAGGCAGCGCCGTTACGTTCATCATCCCTTTGTGCCCTTAAGGGTTGAAATTTTTTGCTTTTAATTTTAGTGATAGAACTAAGTGGAATACTTTTTCCGATAGAAAAAAAAATCATCAAAATCCGATGATTCAGTTAAACGTCACTATTTCATCCCCTATTTTCATCCTTAGAGGGTGGATTTTTTTCTTCAAATTGAAATTTGAACAATTTAAAGGTACGATGTACATAATAGAAAAAAAGTCAAAAATGGGTTTATTCAGGAAAAATTTATAATTTCATCCCTAATTTTAACCCTTTATGAGTAGAGCTTTTTAAAAAGAATGGAAATGAGATTAATTTAAATAATGTTTTACCAAAAAAAAAAAAAAACGAAATATCAAAATCGAACTATACAATAAGAAGTTAATATTTCATCCCTTAGTTTTCAGTCCCTTAGAAGTGAACGATTTCCTTCAAATTAAAATGGGACCGCACGGAAAGTACCAGCTTTCAAATAAAAAATCAAAATCAGTTTATCCAATCGAAAGTTCTGAGGTAACAAACATTTAAAAAAACATACAGTCAAATTGAACCCCCCCCCCCTTTTTTTTTTGAAGTCGGTTAAAAACGAACAAACAATTTTTAATGATTTTTAACGTAATAGAAACAAAATTATCGAAATCGGGTTAGCCAGGAAAAATGTATTATTTCACCCCTAATTTTTAACCCCTTATGAGTAAAGTTTTTTTTTTTTTTGTAAAAAATGGATATGAGATTAATTTACAATTATGTTCTACCAATAAAAAAAAAGAATTATCAAAATCGAGCTATACAATAAGAAGTTAATATTTCATCTCTTAGTTTTCAACCCTTTAGAAGTGAACGACTTCCTTCAAATTAAAATTGGACCACACGGGAAGTACCATCTCTTCACCAAGTCGAAAATTCTGAGGTAAAAAAACATACAGTCGAATTGAGAACCTCCTCCTTTTTTGAACTTAAAGAAATAAATGCTGATTTTTTTATTTATTTAAAAGTGATAAAAGGTCACTTTATATTATTTATAAGCGATATTACACCCCTGATCGCGGGACCAGAATGCGCTACTTTTTAAATAAACCTAATTATGTAGTGAACTAAAACCATTTTCAATGAAATGCCGTTTATTTATTTTAACAAGTTTTCAAGTTTTATTTTATCAAGGGTGGGCTAGAATGGGAATAGTGTGAAAGTAGAGTCGAACCTCCGTCTCCACCACGATTGGACTGGCCGACGATTGAAATACCGAGGAAGTTGACCGTGTCCATATTTAGTGTGACTGTGATGATGTTGAGACTCATCGTCGAGTCGGTGATACTCGAGTAGGAGCTGGTGCGTGACATGGCTTGGAGACGTTGTTTGCGTCGACGTTGCGGACGTTTTCGACCGCTCACGTGCAAGCGGCTCATTGACGAGCATTCGGTAATCGCTGATTCCGTCTCTAAAAAACTCGTCGTGTCCAACTCAGAACTTAACACCGATGCACTATCATGCCTTAAACCTAATAAATAAATAAAAAATATTATCTATCCATTTTTCAAAGTGTTTTAGAAGTTTACTTCTTTGGCATAATAAAAATATCTGCTGCGAAGCGTCACAGAACTTTTGTTGGTAATGAGAACATTAATAAGACCCAGAGTTGGTTTAAAACAATTATAAATAGAATAAGATATTAGGTTTGTTCGCGGAAGGTGCTTCTGAGCTGGTTATGAATCAATCCAAGTGGATAGGATAATCTCCAAACGCATACACGCTTATGAATGAACTGATTAAGGGTTATTTTTCCGTGAACGAGTTTGAAAATGTTCGGAAGTAAGACGAGGATTAACGAGAACCCACGAAAATTATTAATTGAATAGAATGTTGATGCCTCGTTCACACGAGTCTACTTTGGTTGACCGATTTTAGTTAATCGATCAAAAGTGGAATGAAAAACCTAGTGTGATGACTCGTTCAAACTTTTTTTGATCCACTAAAAAGTTGATCACGGTTCTCACACGTGGTTTTTCATTCAACTTGTGTTGATCAACTAAAAACGGGCTACTAAAGTTCACTCGTGTGAACGCAGCATGACAGCAAAACTGGATTTAAAATTAGCCACAATTTAGCAAACTGCGCATGCGTAATGGAATCGAATTTTTCTTCCTAACAAAAATCGCTAGAACCAATTATGAATCGGTAACGAACGCATTTCGTGTGAACCGCGAATATCGGACCGTAACTCGGCTCATAAACTTGCATGCGCTTGGCGATGATCCTAAAACGATCTTGAACTGATTCGTTACCGATTCAGTATCACATCCGCGAACGAACCTATAAATATCTGCATAATTAGAACTATATGTATACAGTTTCTGTGCATATGCAAACTTCTACCCTCAACCTCGAAACTCCTTTTTTGAATTTTCCCAGGAAAAAGTTCTGAATAAAAGTTGCAGTTTTTGATGAGGCTAACAATCATTGTAAGTTTAAAGAAAATCGTTAAGGCCGTTTTCGAAAAAAAATAAAAAAACCCATAGAATAAAGTGCGTTTTTTTGCTAGGCGATTTTAACCAAAAAAAAAAACACTTTATCGGATTCAGGGGAACTCAAAATCGAAGTTACCACTGTATAAGATACTAGGACCCACACATAATTTTCGAAAGTGACCCTTATGTAGTTTTTCAATAGTAACTCCATGTAGCTTCCTGACCATATTTTAATAACGACCCCTCATTTTCTTTCACTTTTGTGTGGTAAATTGCTACTGATGATTTTTCGGTAGTAATCCAAAACTTAGTTTTCTGATAATTTTTTTGTAATGATCCTTACAGAAATGTTCAATTGTGACCTCCACATTGATCTACCACTAGGCTTATAAGACCAGAGCTAAAGCCTTTGAAAATGGTAAAAAGTGAAAAAAAAAATTTTAGTATAATGAAATCTATTAGAAAAGGATTAACAAAAATGAAAGGAAAAATAAAAGGAAAAGGGGGGTATTTTTAAGGGTAGAATAAAGGTTTATCTCAATTTTCGACAAAACTACAAGTCCTATGGAAAAAAGTTAAATGGCAAAGTTGTAGGTAATAAGAAGATCTACAACTTTTGTGCTAACACTTTTTTCACATAACCTTAAAATTTTTTGTGAAAAATTCCAATAACCAAGATTTTTGGTTTTTTATTTTTATCTTTTACAAAAAAAAAAAATGTCATGAAATTTGGTGAAAATTCACCTTGTTATGTCCCAAACACAGTATCATTTTTTTGGTTTTAATATATTTACTTTTTCACCTTATTTTGACTTAATATTGAAAAAAACACCCTAATTTTCAGTCGAAAATTATCACGTCAAAATATTGACTTTTTTAAATAAGTCGGTGGGCTTTTTGTTCGTTGAAACCTCTACTTTCTGATAAGGCAAAAAATATATACCTATATTACAATGTTTAATGTTCCCAGAAAATGCAATAATTAAAGTGTAAATATTAATAAAAAGTTAAATACCAAAATTATAGGTTATATTAAGATCTACAACTTTTGTGCTAACAATTTTTTTCGCATAACCTTAAAATTTATGTGAAAAATTCCAATAACCAAGTTTTTTAGTTTTTTATTTTTATCTTTTACAAAAAAAAAATGTCATGAAATTTGGTGAAAATTCACCTTGTTATGTCCCAAACACAGTATCATTTTTTTGGTTTAAAATATTTACTTTTTCACCTTATTTTGACTTAATATTGAAAAAACACCCTAATTTTCAGTCGAAAATTATCACGTCAAAATATTGACTTTTTTAAATAAGTCGGTGGGCTTTTTGTTCGTTGAAACCTCTAGTTTCTGATGGAGCAAAAAATATTTACCTATATTACAATGTTAAATGTTCCCAGAAAATGCAATAATTAAAGTGTAAATATTATTAAAAAGTTAAATAGCAAAGTTATAGGTTATAATAAGATCTACAACTTTTGTGCTAACAATTTTTTTCGCATTAACTCAAAATTTATGTGAAAAATTCCAATAATCAAGTTTTTGGTTTTTAGATTTTCTTTTACAAAAAAAAAAAATTGTCATAAAATTTAGTGAAAATTTACTTTTTTATGTTCCAAACACAGTATAATTTTTTTGGATTTAAAATATTTATTTTTTCACCATCATAACTTAGAGCTTTCAACAGACAAAACCCCAACGACTTTTTAAAAAAGCAGATATTTTGACGTGAGAATTTTCGATTGAAAATTAGGGTACTTTTTCAATATTAAGTTAAAATCAGGTGAAAAAATTAATATTTTTAATCAAAACAAAAAAAATCCAGTGTGTTTGGGACATTAAAAAGTTCGTTTTTACTAAATTTCATGTAATTTTTGTTTTTTTGTAAAAGAAAAAAAGAAAAAAACTTGGTTATTGGCATTTTTCACATAAATTTTGAGGTTATCTGAAAAAAGTGTTAGGACAAAAGTTGTAGATTTTTTTATTACCTACAACTTTGTCATTTAACTTTTTTCCATAGGTCTTGTAGTTTTGTCGGAAATCAAGATAAACCTTTATTCTACCCTTAAAAATACCCTCCTTTTCCACTTCCCCACCACAGATCGATCATAATTTATTTCTCCTTTCATTTTTGTTATATTCTGTTCTTTTTCTAATGGGTTTCATTTTACTATAATTTTTTTGTGTTCAAAAATTATCGCCTCTGCTTTATATAATGACATAGAAAATATACAGTGATAACGACAAGAATATAAATGAGTGAACAGAATGGACAAGGTCCAAACTGTTTCTTGTTTGTAACTAATTAACCGACGTTAAATGCCAAAATAAATTAAAATTTTTAAAATGTGCCTAGAAGTAAACTTCAACAGATGAATTGATCGGACAAACCATTATATTTGTGACGGTTTCTAGATGTCAGTCTTGAACTAGCTATACTTTCGGTTTCGGTTTGTGAGCCGATGACGGGGGCTGCTGGATTATCAGTACACTGGGAAGCTCCATCTGATTGATTTGAACCTTCCGCAGAAACCAGCTGAGTAGGAATTAAAAAAAAAAAAAAAAAAATTAGCTCGAAGATATGAAAGATTAGCTAGGAAATTATTACCCAGGAGACGACTCGACCGTTGAAACACGGCAAATGGGCTGAATCCTCGCAAATCTCTTCTTTCACAACACCAAAGTCCTTGTCGATTGATTTAAAAAAGAATTTATAATTGGGCCTATTCAACACATTTTTAAAGTCTAATAGTGTCACTTTTTCGGGACTAACATTTATTTTAACGAGATACGGCGTATCTTCATCGTCGATATGGTATATCACTTTTGTTTCAGTCATAATGAGCTATGCGATTCCAACCCCTGGAAAACCATGAATAAGACAATTTAGTTCCTATAGGAGGTAAATGACATTTAAAACCACTTCAGTGACTAATAAAAAATTTGTAATCAAAATGAAACTCTCAAATACAAAGAAACCACGAGCATAAACCTCAACAAATCAATTTATTGTTTGGAAAAAACCATCCAACAGGAACATTTGCATAGTAAAAGAATTTGTTTTATTTTTTTCATCCAGACATCAGACGACATTTGTATAAACAAATGTTGACTACCCAGAGAAATACTCGTTAAAAACTCAGATTATATTTACCCCAAATCATTGAAATTTATTCAAATATTAATTAGCCATATTAATCAATTAAATTGTACCAATTGGAAATTACTACGTCTTGTATTTATCATTAAATTTTTAATTAAAAATCACACTCTCTTATAATTGTTCGCACGCCATTTTATTTTCTATAAAACTACGGTATAGTAAGTGTTGATAGAATGTCGTGGTTATAGACTTCTACGTTCACAATTAGGAATTAAATCAGGGGTCGACAACCTTTTTATCAATAAGGCCTTCCATAATGCATAATTCGATACTCGCCCGCTTCCCTAAGCATAGATAAATCATACTAAAGGCAACCCATTTGCTATTTGGGGTGATAGTCCTTCTTTCAAGGGGGATCTATACGGAAACCCCTATTTGATCTTTTTGGTTTTATATTATTATTTTTTTTGTGTTTTAAGTCGCTTTAACAGCTTAGGTCATATCACGACTGTCTAAACACAGAAAATTTCTGTTGGTTAATTTTAATCTTAGGTCTATGATCTTAAGTCTAGGATTCAACGGGAATCGAACCCAGACTACTTGACGCATGAAGTGGAGAGAACTAATGCTCTAGCCACTGTGCCAATAGGTGGCCCTGTTTTATATTATTATTTCTTCAAAATGTTCAACATTATTTTTTTTTCTTCAATAAGATTTTATTGTTTTAAGGTCTTCTGAGTCCGAAAAAGTGGTTTTTAGAAAAATCTCTGTGCGTGTGACGGGAACATCGTGTCGAAAGCTTGATACGAAATTCACCAAATTTGGAATTTTGCCTTTATCATCTAGTTGTATCACGAAGCTGAAATAGTTGAAATCGATCAGTAGAATGCCCCATTTTATTCTATGGTTTATTCGATTTTTTTCCGAAAACAGCCAAATTATTGTCTTATTACACTTTTTAGTTTTATCAAAGCCTACAACTCCGTATTAGAAACTTCTTCCTGGGAAATCTATATCTATATATATATATTCTATATCTATATATATAATAAAACTGTAGAAGATTTTTGTCTATTTGTTTGTTGTGCATCTTTCACGCAAAAACTACTCAACGGATTTTGATGAAACTTTTTTTGTTAAATATCTATTAGTCCTCGGTAACATAATGGCTATAATTTATACAAAATTTAGTAGAGAAAAGTCGGGAAATTTAAAGATTTGTAATGTAATGTCATAACAAACATATTTTTGTGTACTTAAATTGTAATCGTTGGCTAAACCTTGCGAGATAGAACAAACTTATCTCTAGAATGGTTTTTATCTATATTTCGCGTCAGTAAGATATAGTGAAAAACACGTGAATCTCATAGGATAGCACAACAATTGTATCCTACAGGAACCGTGTATTTAAAAAAAGTTTCGTTAAAATTCGAAATAGCATTTTAACGCATTTTCCTCGAGAAGGCCAGACCAATTTACACAGTAGCGAAAAAAATTCTCTACAAAGTTTAAATTAAACAGTTGATAAAATTTTACTGAAAAATAAATAAGAATTTCAATTTAATACCCGATAAAATTAATAATGGAATTTTTTTAAATATTTGAATTTCTGTATTGTTCATTGCCGGAGAAATTTATTAGAAATAGTTAAACGTATTAAAATAATATACTAAATTTTTAAATAATTAACAATTACTGAACGAAACGAATTTTAATGAAGTTTTGCCAAAGATACCTCAGATCTTAACATATTATTGAATATCATTTATTCTAAAAAAAAGACGGTTCCTATAGGATAGCTCCTAATCTTTTCTACTAAAATAGCTAAACTGTTTTAAATAGCATATGATATGAAAGAATTTCAAATTTTCCTAAAGGAACTTTTTATACTTTTGGAACCTGTGAGATAGCTAATTTCTCTTCCTAAAAGAGTAGTTTTAAGGATTTTGATTAAACTACTTATGATCTAAAGTCTGAAATATCTATCATCTTTTCCTATCAAAATAGATTAACTTTTATCAGCGGCGTGCGGTAACTTTTGAAACAAGGCATGCGGTTAGATTGGGGGGGGGGTTATAAGAACCAAATTTTTAAAATTTATTTTTTTATTTGATGAACGTGGTGTTATAAGTATTTTTTTTTAAATTAGCCTTATTCGACGCTCCTTCTTACAAAAATCATCAACAACCGCATCATATAATGTATTTAAAAACCACGAAAATAGTTTTTATCCTAAAGAACAGAACATTTTAAACAATTAAATTCACTGTTTAGATTCAAAACGAAAAACGCATCTGCTGACCGTTAATTGGCTATGTGAAATGCCGAGAGAGATAGTATTCGACCGTACTAGTGCGCATGGGCGACCAATTCGAAGCAAAGAATCGCATGCTACTGTCGCCAACGCATTCATTCGGCTTTTGCCGTTCATTTGATTTGGTAAACTACGCCAATTTTATGAGTGATACCTATCATTATTATATAAATTAAACAATTTATAAATGATAAAAATATATCATTTTTAGAATGATTTTACAAATGCAATTACGTAAATTAAAAATTAAATGTATAAATCATAAAAAAATATTCAATTTTTAAAATCGTCTTACAATCCAAAGGCATGCGCCGCATCTACAGCATGTATAGACCGCACGCCTCTGATTTTTATATTTCGCTATGAACGTAGGAAATCTATTAATCAATCAATTAAAATTAGATACTCTCAGCAAAGCGAGCGGGTATCAGCTAGTTTTAAATAAAGGAGGTTCTGGGAAGAGGGTGGGATTAAATATAAAATAAGATTCTTAACTCATTTTATGCTTACTAGCAAATCCTATCTTTTATTACTTTACTTTTCATTTTTACCAATCGTGGGTTTTTTAATTTTCTCAACGAACAGTGGGTTTTATGTAAAAGAAAATTATGTGACGCGCCGCAGCAGATATTTTATACAAAAATTGTTTTTTTTTTCTCTGTAAGAAACAAAGAATATTGGCTTTTTAATTTTATTTTCAATTCTCCTACTTGTGTTTTACATTTTAATGTTAAGGTATTGGCAACCCGTTTTACAGTTATGTATAACCCAGTATAACCATTTATTAGCAGTACCATTATTTGTTCATCATTGATTTTAAAGGCATCATAAGTCAGTTTCGTAAGAACTAACTCTCAAATAAACTTTTGAGAGTTTTTAACCAATTTTTAGAAAAAAACATTTTGTTTTTATATATATTTTATTAGTTTGTAATTAAATGTTAAAAGGTATATCATTTAATGTAATTTAAGACTACTTTCTCTATGAGTGATACGGAGGAAAAAAAATTAATTATATCTCAAAAACCTTATGCCTACGAAAAAAAAACTCCCTTATAAAATATAATTAAAATTAATTTCTCCACAAAAGAGCCTAATGTCATTTTTTTTTACTACGAATAGTTTTCGAGATATCAATCGTTGAAAATATGAAAACGTTTTTCTCGCGAAAAATGAATCAAAACGTTATTTGAACGCTGAAATAAAAATACCATATAATGTTTAGAATAAAAGAAATCAATATTTAAATACTAATGGGATTATTAAAATCAATTTTTCCCTGTCTTTTATTAGTTTTTTTTTAAGTTTTCTTCAAACCCCAAAATGTCCTCTTAGGATTTTGAGCCTACGCGCAGTTTACGCGCAACAATGGCCGTTTGCTTAAAAACAGTCGCAACTCAGTAGCGAAAATGAACTTTGACATTTGTGAGCGTTGCTCGGTTTATCCCAAATTTTCCCGGATTTAAGTCGAATTGAGTAAATAAAAGTTTTTAATTGTGTTACTTAATGTGGTTAATACCGAGTTATTTTCATATTTAAATAGTGTACCTACTTAAGACAGTTTGGATTTAGTAAAGCCGAGATTTGCGCTAGAAAATTTTAGTTATCCAGGATCTTATGATACAAACTGGTATGTCTTGAATATCTGTATTGATTTAAAAAAAATATATATTTAAATACTTATTAGGCAAATATCAATAAAATTGTCACTGTTTTTTACTTTGGTTTTCTTCAAAATTAAATTTAATCAACAATGGCCGTTTGCTTAAAGTAAACCGCATTTCAGTAGCGGGAATTAACGTCGACATTTGTGAACATTGTCCTGTTTTATCCCGAATTTTTCCGACTTTAAATTAAATGGAGTGCATCACGCGGCCTAAGTTATTTTGTTTCTAGCTGATACCTGCTCGCTTTGCTGAGAAAATCTAAATTCAATTGTTTAATTAATCGATTCCCTACCTTCATAGCGAAATATAAAAATTAATCTATAATATTTTGACAGAAAAAGATGGTAGATACTTCCAGACTTTAGATCCTAAGTAAGTTCATCAAAATTCTTAAAACTACTTTGCAAGGAAGATATATTAGCTATCTCACAGGTTCTATACGATTTTAAGTACAAAAAGTTTCTTTAAAAAATTTGAAAATCTTTCATATCATAGGGGAAAGTGGGGTATTTGAGAACAATAAACTTTAAATTATCCTAATTAATAATATAAAATAACAATTTTAGTAAACTTTTGCTATAACATAAACTTAAACTTATCTACTTTAATAATTTGATCACAAAACTTTTTTAAATTAACATTAGAATAACAAAAATATAGAATATAAAAACTATTGCCATTCCTATTTCCCCGATAGTGTGTGGGGTAATTGAAATCAATCCACGGGGGAAATAGATACTGCATTGGGTAATGATAATATATATAATATAAAATTTAATGATTAACTATGTTCCAAATTACCCGATTTAGGCAATTCATATTAAAATGCTCGATACTTAAAATATTTTCTTCATTTAACTTAAATAGCCACATAAAACTAATAAATGAATTGTAAATGAAAGATAATAACAAAAAAATACGCACTAATGGTCAAGAAATAATTTTTTCAAAGATTTTTACATACGGCAAAAATTGTAACAAAAGATCAAATTTTAATTATTTACTTACCGTGACAGTATGCGAACGCCAATTTAAATATTTTTTTCTGTCAGGAACGATAAAGCACACACTTGTCAATTCAAACACTAATAAAAATTTTTTTAAATACAGAAATAATTACAATTTAACTGTTTTTAACTAGCCGCTGTTCAGCTATTTTAGTAGAAAAGATTAGGAGCTATCCTATAGGAACCGTCTTTTTTTTTAGAATAAATAATATTCAATAATATGTTAAGATCTGAGGTATCTTTGGCAAAACTTCATTAAAATTCGTTCCGTTCAGTAATTGTTAATTATTTAAAAATTTAGTATATTATTTTAATACGTTTAACTATTTCTAATAAATTTCTCCGACAATAAACAATACAGAAATTCAAATATTTAAAAAAATTCCATTATTAATTTTATCGGGTGTTAAATTGAAATTCTTATTTATTTTTCAGTAAAATTTTTTTCAATTGTTTAGTTTAAACTTTGTAAAGAATTTCTTTCGCTACTGTGAAAAATTTGTCTGGCCTTCTTGAGGAAAATGCGTTAAAATGCTATTTTGCGAACTTTAACGAAACTTTTTTTAAATACACGGTTCTCGTAGGATACAATTGTTATGCTATCCTATGAGATTCACGTTTTTTCACTATATATTACTGACGCGAAATATAGATAAAACCATTCTGGAGCCCGATTGTATATTGTATCAAAATTTGAGCTTAATTGGTACAGAATAAGGACCAACTATCCTAAAAAAATGTTTATATCCGGTGCAATTTTTTGAGACCCGAAGACCTCTTCGCGTAGATGGTCGGTCCTGTAAGCAACTAAGCGTTACTGTGCTGCTCAGCTGCTCAGGGTCAAATCGGATCAAATCGCTTGTCACATTATACACATAATCGGAGAAAGAATAGAACAGCGAAGACGACAACGCACCCTCCTGAACCTCTCTTCTCGACAAAAAAATTGGGAATGTATGGAAATGGGATAAGTAGGGATCCTACTGTAGGACGAAGATCAGCGTATCAGTTGCGGTTGTTATTTACTATGGGAGTATATTCAGTGGCGAACGTACACATTTTTAAATTTGCCACCTCTACCCCCCTATACAATTCGATACCCCAGTTCATAATCATATTAAATAACTACCTGATACCCGCCCGTTTCGCAGAGCGTATCTAAATTAATCTGATTGAATAATAGAAAAATTTTCCCAAAATAAGAAATTAAGCTATTTTTACAAAAAAAGATAATTAGATATTTCTAGACCTTTATTTCATAAAAAGTTTATGAAAATCCATTAAACTACTTTTCCAGGAACAGATATTAGCTATCTTATAGGTAGGATCTTTACGTTTTTTTGAATATTCTAAAATATTAAGAACATTTTAAGCCTTGTGAACCTTTCACACCAAATGTCATATGAAATAATTCATTAATTTTAGTAGAGTGGATTAGTCGCTATCTTTTAGGAAGTGCACCTTTTTTAGGATCAATAATATTTAATGTGTTATCTTAAGATCTGAGGTATCTGGTTTGGTTGCCTTAGGTTCATTATTCTAGGATATAGTATTAAGTCCATTATGTCTTATTGGCAAGTCTGCTATTTCCCGGGCTCCAAGAATAGACAACGAATTCTTATAGATCTTGCTAAAATAAATTGAAAATTAAGAATATAAGTTTTTTGGTAAAAAAACAACGCGATGGTCACATCTAAGTTGCTATTTTCTCTTGAAAAATAAGTTGGGCTGGATTTCTTTTTGTTTTGGAGGCTCTGCCTAACGGCTTTACCTCTCTTAATCAAACTGTTAGTCGGGATCACTTAGTCCAACTGTCTGTTTTGGTTATTTATTCTTACGGGTCTCATTTTTGAACAAAGATATTTATTTTTATGAATAAAATCATATTTACTGCAGAGGATTTCCTTCTCCTCCGTCGACAATTCGAACGTTTACTATGCCGAACTATTAATAATATATTAACTACCCGTAAATTCACAATGGAGTTATGGTTTCTAGGAATTTTACCTATCGCTATACTTCTATCATGGTTATAATTTTCAAATTTGCAAACATTAATTTATAATAATAACAAATTACATAGTTTAAAATCATGTCATCTCTACGATATGTTAGTATATGTACGTTGTATCACAACTGCCTGCCGATATATGTTTTTCGTTGCGCAGTTTTTATTTTTTTCTCAGAAAATCAACATTTTTTTGAAATAAAAATTATTTTAAAGCACTTTTTGTAATATTTACTACATGTAGTGGAAATCTCGTCCAAATCGGACCAGCCGTTTTCAAGTTTGCCAAGAACAAACAAACAGACAGGGAAAACTATTCGAAATAAAAAGTAGCCTTTAATGTAAGTTACAATATTTAATAACTTTTTGTAAAAATTCCATTGAAATCGGCTCAGTTGTTTTCAAGTTTACCCTGTTTTTTTTGGGGAAAATATATGAAAATGTAGGCAATCAAAAGTATTTAACAAAACACCTTAAATTTTTTAGATTAGATAAAAATCTTAGCTGGGAAAAATGATTCCGTTTTCGTTCTCTCGCGCAGGAGAGATGGCACGTTTTTATTATATAGGTATTCAAGTAGTAAAAATCTTCAATCTTTTTATTGGTATGGATTACAATTTCTATCAATAAAATTGTAATTTTAAGATTTATATTTGAAATTTTCGCCTCAAATTTGCCCCCTTTAAAATTTGCCAACTCAGCCTTCTGGTAAATGTGGCACTGAGAATATTGTCGAGGATGAAATGTCAGAGGATATAATGTCGCGGTGATGAGTTACCTGTAATCCAAAACGCCGTGAACCTACGATATCGAATAAATGTTTTGTACAACGTTTATTAATTTATGAAAAGTAAAAACTTTATTTAATACAAAATATATAATTTTTATTATTTTTGGACATTTACAAATTAATTTATAGCCAAATACGACTGATTTCATAAATATAATTTATTATTTATCTAAGTTCTAATCGAGAAAAAAAAATTAACAGATTACAATATTTATAATACACAGACAAATCAGATCTACAATAATAAATTATATTGACATTTTATCTGACGTATTTAAAGCTTTTTTGTTACCAGATTATGAAAATGTCATCATTTTTGTGACGTTATCAGTTACAAATAAATTTCTATCATTTAATCGATAATTAATTAGTAATATGAATTTATTCATTGTGAAAAGCAAAGAAAATCCCTGAATATTACACAAATTATATATTATATACAATCCTTGACTAGCCACGAAATGTTTAATTGGCTCTAATCGGCTCCAAATTATATGCTGTTTGTTTTGCCAACAATACTTGGGTAAGGGGGGGGAGGGGTGTTTAATTACCCAGTAAGCCCACAACGTCACGTGTACATAACATGAATGTAAAATGTACGTTAAGGAAATATTCTTTTAGTATGACGTAACTGTTACGTAATAGTGACGTTGAATGCTCGCTGAATAGTAGCTGATTAATAATTTCGATCAAACGTGCGCTAGTTGTTTGTATTATTCTCGTATTGACACAAATCGTATTCTTGTGATCAAATCCTATTTGCATGATTGGCTTTTAATCATTTTATCATAGCATTGGCCAAGTTGAGATCAGTAATCGGATTCGGATTAAATCCAACTAATCATTTTTTGTTTTCGTGCTAAATGTTTGAAATTCAACTCGTTTTTTTTTTTTTTTAGTTACAAATTTTACCTAATACTTTCATATTGCCAGTTTGGCTTGAAAACATTTTTAACGTCATATGAACGTCATTTTAAGGTCATTGTTGAGTTTGCGCGCTGAAAATCGTTGATGTAAGACGCGCAGGACTTATAAAAGTTATGGTGATAAGTCCATCGATTCTTTATATTTTCAAAATGATTATTCAAATATCAAAAATCGCGTCACGTTTATAAATAAGTCTTAATGTTAACAACATGAAAATATTAATCGTGAAATTTTGATATAATTTCAATACTTTTACCTACACATAACATTAATTAATTAAATCATGAGAATAACAATTAAAAAAAAATTAAAAATTATAATAAATATAATAAATAATAATAAATAATAAACAGTATTTCTGCAAAGGAATACATGAAATGCAAGCGAAGAAATGTCTTGGAAAAAATCAGTCAGTCGCCAGAAGAGTTAGCTACAATAAAAAAAAAATTAGGAATAAGTAGTTGTAGTTGATTTGACTGAACTATGTGAGTAATGCCGCGTTTACACGATTCAACTTGAGTTGAACGATAATTTTCAATCTTTTAGACCGTAGCGGGGTAAGCGACGCGAGAAGTGAAGCACAAGCGAGTCGAATCGGAAGCAAATTGAGCAGAATTGAAAGAAAACTGACCGGGGTCGACTCGATCAACAAAAGTTTGACTCAGTCAATCTTTTGTCGTTCAACAATTTTGCTGTCAGTTTTGCTCGTTTGTGCTTCACTTCTCGCGTCGCTTACCCCGCTACGGTCTAAAAGATTGAAAATTGTTGATCAACTCAAGTTGAAACGTGTGAACGAGCGCTAAGTCAACGCAGTTGACTTGCTCTGGTTGTTCACTCAAATCGAATGTGCATTTTCTTTTTTTAGAATAGAATAGTTCTGAGAGAATAAAACGATGTTAATTGCAGGTAAATCTTTGGAACTGAACATAATTAAAAAGTATGCAGTTAACGTAAATATAAATGCGCCTAGTTGAGCACTTGAATCAGTCAGAGTTGTCAGGGCACACACATAAAGCACACAAAATGACTGAACGGCGGCGATCAGTTGGCGACTTTGACAAATTCAGCGTCGTAGGCTCGGGCGTTTACGAACGTCGTGGTGGCGTCTTTGCGATCGATTGCTCGCACACGCACAAACAGAAAGGCGGCAACCAAACTAGCGACGATCAGAACGAGCAATAGCATGACGAGACCAGCCACGAAACTGGGCAGGGACATGCAAATTGTTTCTGAATCACCGCTCGATGCTGACTGAATCACAACAGTCTCGTTGTTGGCGGCTGCATTCAGCGCGAAATTCACATCCCCAGGTGCTACCACCTGAATCGTTCGACTCGTATTCACATCAGTCATTTCCTGGGCGTCCCGCTTGTAAATGCGTCCTACTGTTACTGTCATGGTTTCGGTATGGCGACGTCGTCGAGCTCCTTGTAGCTCTGCCGAAAGGTTCTCGACAGACCGAGGTCGTCCACCCAGTGTTACTAAATTACCACCTTCCAAATCATCGGCGATGCCACTCTTTCGTTGTACTGTGTTGTATTTGGTGTGATGTCCAGGTGGTGGAGGAGGAGGTAAGTGGATTTCATTGTTCGTCGTCGGTGGACCGTTGTTGATTTGAGAAGCGGGTGATGACTGGTTCTGGGCGTTTCCAGACGATGACATTTGAGCCTGAGGAGCAGGAACTACGTCTGGGTTAGGTTCTGAATAGGCACCACTCGGTCCGGAAGGATGTCGAGGATCAAGATAACCTTGTGGGAAGTTGTATTCCCCTACAGAAGGTGGTCCATATTCGGCTCCACCAGGAGGACCGTATTCACCGTTCCCAAGACCATTACCAACTGGTGGTGGTGGTCCGTATTCTCCAGCGATACCAAAACCATGTCCTCCACATTTCGGCTCTGGACAGTTGTAGCGACACACCTGGATCACGCATTGGAAGTGCACGTTCATTGAATCAGGGAATTTGAACGCTTGGAAGTAGGCGAACGAGACGACTGAGGCGGAAGGTCCGAAGTTCTTGATCTTTTGGAACTTGCTCATGATCTTGGGACGAACTACACACCCGTATTGGTCGACTAGTTGGATTGGAGCGCGTTTTCCGTCGTGGGCGACACAGTTTCTGACGAGCATGTCGAATTTGTTCTCGTCGTCTTTGATTGCCAAAACCATCGTCATAGTTTGTCCAATTTTCACGATTCCAGATACTTCTGAAGCCCATGGACCTTTGCCCACTTGAATTTGCATCCAGCATTGTAAATTGTCACCTAGGAAATTAGCGGTGACAGCATGGAGCATATCGACTTGGAATGGACGGAACGTGACTGCTTTTTCGTAGAAATCATACCAGGTGCAACGTAATTTTCGCGCCTGATCCCACACTTCTTGCACATACGGATCGTACTGGATGATGATAGTGTTCTCGACATAGCTACCACTTGGTGTAGGACTTCCAAAGCCAGCTGCATTGTGGTTGGCCGACGACGACATTCCACAGCTGTTCAAGAAAATTTCGAATGTGGCACTCAAATGGCCGGTTCCCGGTTTTAGGTGGACACAATGCGGATCACTGTAGAAACCTTTCGAGAAGATCATCCCGTAAAATGGCCGGTCGAATTCAATATTGACCCGCATGTGGGTCTTCTCGCATTGCACTTGAAGATGTTTGATTTGAGGCATGTCTGGAGTAGCCAGGGGCCATGGGTCGTCGGCACCAAGACCGAGACCTCCGCCTCCGCCGCCGCCACCGCCACCACCGCCGTGTAACAGTGATGCGGGCAATTGTAGATGATTGCTGGGCGCTCCTGCCAATGGAGGCCCATATAATCCTCGGTGTTCCAATGGCAGCGATGCAGAATCCACTAAGGGAGCATCACATTGGACATTCTACAACAATATATACCAATATTAGTTAACGAACCCTTGCAATTCCTATTGGTTTAAATGAGAATCACTAATTATTTAGTCAATAGAGGACTCTGGAATCATACTAAAATTACGTAACAATTTGGGGGAAGGACAAATCAAATTGTTATGAAACGTTTGAGGGGAGATCCTTCATCGTCATAATTTAAGGACAGTAGACTGTGTGCTCACCTCTAAAAATCCAGATGCGAAGAGAACGATTATTGCCACTGTGAAGCTTCGTAACTCTCTCATGATGACCACTGCAAAAAAAAAATCAAATCAGTATTGAAAAAACGGAAAGCTTTTTGAAATCAACGAATGTTCTTGTTAATGATACAGTCAAAAATAAGAAGGGTTGCAAACTTGTCGTGTCATTAAAGTAGAGAAAAATTGACATGTATGGGGGTGCGTACAACTATCATTGGTTGTTTTGAAAGTGCTTGGAATCTTCTTTATAGCCTAAGATCCCACCGCATGATTGCTTACACTCATAATGTTGATTAATAATTTATATATAAAATTAAAGCTTTGTTTTCTTTGCGTGATGCTATAAGGGTGCCAATCTAAAAGTGCCCGCAAATAAGCGAAAAAGCTATTAAAGATAAAGGTGAATACTATGCGAGTTTTTAAACCTTTTCCTTGACTCAATAGATCGAGACACGTCATTCAGATAAAATTTCTAGTGCAAAAATTCGCTATTCTCGTCTGACAAATGTCGCTGCGCGATAACTTTCCCTGACTTTATCTCATTTTTAATAGCTGTTTCGCTTATTTGCGGGCACTTTTAGATTGTACCCTTATATCATCATGCACAGAAAAAAAAGCTTTAATTTGATCTATAAATGATTAAACTACATTATGAGTGTAACAATCATGCATCTTAGGCTAATACATCAGGGTCTTATAACCATTGACGTACTTATAGAAGGGGGGCAACGTAGAGATATTACCACCACCTCTCTATAGACTACAAACAAAATAGACTATAGATTTTGTAATCTATAGCGTATGCCTTAGTTAGTCATTAGGGTAAAAATCCGGTAATTGAAAAAATCATTTTTTAGGGGTTGCCATTCCTTATACCAAAAGCTGGGTACCCCGTGTTTATAACTTAGAGAAAAAGCTATCAGAAACATGAATTTATAAAATACCTACAGTAAAATAGTCATGAGGATGATATTTTTAGATCTTTAAGTTCGATTATTCCTAATTAAACCACTAGAAAAGTATCAGGAGTTCAGATGTTAGAGGGTGATGTAAAAAACGATTTCATCCTAGCCTCGATTTCAACAAAAGAGGCAGTCCCCCTTCCCCCAAGGAAAATAGTATAATACTTTTATTTGTAACCAGTTTAATGTCCTTATTTTTATTTTGTTGATATTTAGTAGCACAAGACTCAAAAAAAATAATTACTAACTTCATGTGTGTTGATTTTAGAGTCGCTATGTACACATTAGGTTTGTTCCAGATGTTTGAGCAAAACACGTCCACGGAAGACAAAGAGCAAGGCACACTGACCAAGAAACAAGAGTGAGTGAAGAAACGCCCCAGCCTTCGGCCGTTTGGCCGCAACAGGCCGAGAGCCGATCTATGAACATACATTTTTATGACTATAGCTCGCCCGGGCACTGTTTTGGAGGTGTTTAAACACCGCAAAACCAGTTTTAAATTAGGGTGAAGCCCTGGCTTCATGATTTTCACTCACTCTTGTCTCTTGGTTAATGTGTCAGACTCTTTGTCATTCGATGGACGTGTTTCAACATCATCAAATGTACAAGTGGAACAAACCTATTGAGTGATGTATCAAAAAAATTACAATTCAAAAATGTTTCAACATAGAAAAAAAATACAAAATCAATTTTCAAAGATTATTCTGATAAAATGTATCCCCACCAAAAGTTTTTATCACGAGCCGTCACTGTTTCGATTAATTTTAGACCTCCACTTAGCTAATATCCGTTTTCAACAAGTTTTCTGTGACACTTTGTCGACATCTTTTTTCTTCAAAGATCGAAACAGATAGAACAGGCTTATAGTCAGCATCTATACACTGGACTACCGTCTTTAATAGTATACTTAGTAATACTTTCGCGGGACCAGGGTGGGCTTCCATTTTTCCGTAAGACGTGTCACTTATCAAGTGAGACGACAATTTAAATTCGTATTCCGTAAGCTGCTGTTTTACAACAAATGTCGTGCATTTCGTTTTGGTATTATATTAGTATTTACATAGTGTTAATTGGCAATCATCTGACTTGTCTTAGGTAATAAGCCCAATGTTTTCGTGCTAAACGAATTATGTTTTAAAAGAAAAAAAATTGGTGGAATCACATTTATTTGGAACCACAATACCATTAATCGATAATTTAAGTAGTCAACTCAATGAGCACAAAAGGTTCAACTACGTAACAGTTACGTAACGAAAGCATGTTACGTAACTGTTACAGAACTGCTGCGTAGTTGAACGTTTCAATGATAAGAATTAGTAAACGAAAAAATGAAATTTAATAAAGGCTGACATCTTTAAAATATAGTTAAACATTACTCTTCCTAAAAATACAATAAAACGCTTAAAGGATGGTAACTATATAACTTATAACTTACACTTAAGTGGGACATCCTGTATAATTTAAGGATTTGAGATAGCCTTACATTCTTAAATATTAGTCGTTTTTTAAGTAGAGTAATTACGACCTGCAAAAAAGGACACACAGTGTAAAATGTTTACGATGAAATTCGGTTAACACGAAATAATACGGTGATCTCAACTTAATATAGGTACACTATAATGAATCTCTAGATGTTTAGGGCGAAATTCGTTTAGTACAAAAATAAGTTCCTTCATTTGCATTATACACGTACAGTGGTTATAAGTAGTTCTATCGAATACTATTAATGATTTGTTTTTTTGCTCAAAAATTGATTTTGAAGTGTAACTTCTTGGACTTGGGGAGTAAACTGGTGAATGTGTTACAGAAGCGTTACGAAAAGTGTGATCTGGCGAGGCGATAGGGAAGTTGAGAGGGGAGATATACGTTTGTAAGATGATTCCCGTTTTGTACGGATCTTCATGTTTCCCCACCTTTACATTGAGTTTACTAGAGTTTACATAGATCTAGACTGTATAACTTAGGTACATGTAATTATAACTATCAATTCTTCTCCCTTGTCTGATGAATTTGGAATAATAAACAAACCAACGAAACGTTACAAAATTTTTGAAATGGTTTGAATCCGGAATCCGTTGCATTGGAAATTTTTGAAATCGGAATTGCACTAAATAGATATGGATGAGACGCACATCATGATTTCTATAGAATAGTCGTGGAAGCTCTGTTGATTTTAACGTACTGAGTACTTTCAATATCCGCGCCTCTAACCCTCTAATACAGGGGTTCTCGAGCTGAGTTGCACGTGCTGGGTTGAGAGTTCCACAAGTGATCAATATTTGTTTTGATAAACGAATTTCTTTGCTACTTAAACATGAGGTTCTTTCAGGAAACCCATAAGTTCAAAGGATTCTTAAAAGTGTAAAATGTTAAAGATCCCTGTTCCAACAAAAACGGTACGCTTTGCAGCATTAATGACTCACTTTTAATACATCCTACTCTATACCATTTCTGACAGTTGTGTGAGAATGGGGGCGAAAGTGTACCACATATCATATTTGATTGTGATCCGTACAGGATCACTTAGTACCGGGATCACCTTTTTTGGGCAAAATGTTCATCTTGGACTAAATAAAAGTAAAATCACGAATATTAAAGCAGACCTGAAGAGAGTAACTTAAAGTTTGATCATAGATAATTAAAAGTCCTTCGATTATAATTCGTTATTATTCTAAAAACAACTTTGTTGTTAAAGATTTCTTATCATGAGGGCATCGAAAGAGGGGTAAAGGACAGCTAGCCCCATTTACACCGTAACTGTTATAAACTTATTTAACTGATTAATTTCTTTTCTAACCTCAAATACTGCTATAGCTAGATTGTAGATGAAGTTAAAATGAGCTCCTATTTCAAAATGATTACGAACGAGGAGCAGTAATCGTATAATATGATATTATGAAATATTGGTTACTAAAATTGTGAATTGCAATATTCTTTCAAATTTAATAATTGAAACTTGAAATGTATCGTTACGCTATTTGATAGCTTAAGGGATAAGATCCCGACATAGATTGATCTATTCCCGTCGAGTTTCCAAATCAAAGCAGCCTATGTTTCTATAACCACGATTCAAGATATTTCCAAAATAATATTCATTAACCAAAATAATATTTTGTTAAATGTTCAATCTTGTTACATTCGTTGCATACGACATGGTACATTTTCGATACCTTTGAGCAATGCTTGATGATCGAAATAGCATTTCTGCTGATCCCATAAATATTCCCTTGAAATTGATGTGATTTATGTTTTTTTTTTTTGTGTTTAAAGTCGCTTTAACATCTAAGGTCATATCACGACTGTCTAAACACAGAGAATTTCTGTTGGTCAATTATATCTTAGGTATACTCGCTTAAATCGAAATAGTGACTTTCGACTACAAATAGTGACTATTCACTATTTTGTAGTGAAAAGTATACCACTATTTGAATTTGGTAATAATAGTGAAATAGTGAATAGTCACTATTTGTAGTCGAAAGTCACTATTTCGATTTAAGAGAGTCGGATCTTAAGTCTAGGATTCAACGGGGATCGAACCCAGGGCCACTTGACGCATGAAACGGAGAGATCAATTGCTCTAGCCACTGCGCCAATAGGTGGTGATTTATTAAAATCGATTAAGTGAGAGGACTGAAAATAGAACCGATGATTTTAATGTACTAAATCGGATATTGATACGGTTTTAAGGGTGAAAAAAAAATATTGTAAGTATTCATAAAATGCTTTTTCAACCAATTGTCCACCCCTAGACCAAAATTGGGTACATCCGACGGGGAGGGGTGTGAGCAAAGAAGACTATATATCCATGACAAGCATAGTTCAAGTTGACTAACCCATTTAGCAAAATTAGGCAACCAGTTAAAAGTAAAAAAAAAATCGTAAACGAGGCTTTAGAGTACACTGAAAACTTGCTAATTTAGTATACCTTTTGAGCCTTCAAGAGTTTGGCCACGAGAGTACAGATGCCAACTAAACACGAAAAGTTTGACTCTTTTATAAAATAGTTGAACCATAGCCATAAGTAGAAGGCTGCCGCCTAGGGCGGCAAATTTGGGCAGTAATTTCCAATATAAACCATAACATTTCATTGTCCAAAAAAAAAATGGAATTAATGAATTAGAGACAATCAAATCGTATAGGTCGGTTGGAGCGGCAAAATTTGAATAGTCAGACAGCAAATCCGCCGCTAGCCTGGTTATTCTAGCAATAGATTCCGGAATCTAGGCGAATGTTGATGAACTACCGATTTTAATGGAGACAATAAGGGGCGGTAATCGAAAATGTTCTATTAGTGTCTTCCCTGAGATTAAAAACTGGGAGGGTTGATGATCTCTATTAGTCACTTTAGTGACTAAGTATGTAGATGGTTGTATTTTTAGTCGTAAGTTGTAGTTACCTACTTAAACAGTTGGTTATTTAAATAAGTAATTTGAAATGTTTTGAATTATAATAATTTCGAGTTAATGATTAAGTTGATGTGGCCTAGAAATCGGAACGGTCTATAAGACTTCCTCCGGCTATTTCCTACTAGAGTAGTGATACTTGCAGAGTGAATTTTTTCGAGTCAAACAGGTGCTAATGGAAACGGAGAGATGTGGTGCATGGGATCGACGGGCGGTGAAGAGTTCGGTGCTCGGCAGCGCCTTGGTTCGCTGCACTAGTGGTCACATGTGGTACACAGAGTGGTACTAAGGTGTGAAGCGAGATCATTGTGCCACTAACCTACTGAAACGTCTTATGTGATCCCATTCTGGAAAGTACACACACACATAAACACATGCCAATCGGATGAATGATAGATAGACAAACATTTTCTCTTTGCAACAATGGCTCGGGTGCGAATGTGACACAATTTTACATAACGCAGATGTTACATGACTTGTCAGACAGCTATATGGACACTACATGTGATGTATATTTCGGCTATATGGAGAGGAGAGGAGACAAAACAAAAACTTTCTAAACCCGAATCGAACCCTCGATACTTTCCTCGGTGATTCTCCACGCATCGGTTTACTTAAAACCCATACACACTTCATTTCGAATTTCCTCTCAAGGCGGATATTACGGAGCCTTGAGAGAAAGATTTTTGAGACCGCGGCAATGACCCCAATTCCGATCCTCACATAGCTCAACAACCTAATCATAATACGCGCTCGAATTAACATCGTTATTGCTGCTATAAATAAAAGCGACTTTCTACCAACTCCCTTCCGTCTGTGAGACGTCTTTTTACGCCCCCTCACATCCTGCGACCGACCACAGCCAACTTTCGGTCTATATCACCAATTGTTTCCAATTTCACATCACTAATTTCCACTAAATTGTCCCCCAATTAATACAACAATTGTTACAAATTTCCCGCTAATTAATCAGTCTTCATTTTTAACGGATTTTTTTTTAATGATGCTCTAAAAAGAATTGTCATATTTACGGCAAACTCGAATTAATTAGATTTCTACTCGAACTAATTAATAGAAGAAACTACGATTGAGTGATTAATGGAGGCAGAGCAAAACGCACTATGATCGAATGCCTCCATAAATATTTCATATTTTTATAAAATCAACCTAGAAAATAGTCCGAGCAGATCTTCAAACCATTTACATGAACATGAACCCATATCGTATCGACTCGATTATGTCAATTCTCCGTCATTGTTGGATTTTGCATGCGCTTGTGCCACATTCCATCGTTATTTTTTTTCTTTTAATTAATTTTTATGTGTTTTACGCGATTTTCTCATTAATTACAATTCTGAGCTGGTGCAATTAAATCTAGCGATTCAATTATTATTTCTATATGCATTTATGCGAGTAACCAAGTACAGTTCAAACGGTCAATTTTGCATTTTTAATGCAACCTGGAAATTTGGTTTGTTACCACGATAAAGTAATTGGAGCACCCTGTATTAGGTACTGTTTTATCTTGAACAATTTGCACTAGTTCTTATACTTGATTAATGTCACGATTAAATTAACAATTTTTTTACAGATTTAACGTAAGAATCGACCAAAAATAGCCTTCGACCTATTTTGACCAGTTTATGACTTATTAGTATTACGTCATCATTTCAACTAAATTATATTTTACTTTGACTTTTTACAATAGTTTTAATAAATAATTACAATTTACACAACTACAATGTTAAAATTTTTAAACAGTATGATAATCCAAAGGATCCATCATGTTTCAGATTTTTACATAAACGTGATATACATATGACTTAGTAATTTCACCTTGTAATTTTGCCAGTCCAAAGGATTTCCATCATTTTGAAGGAAATGTTTCAGATTTTTACATAAACTTGATCTAAATATGACTTAGTAATTTTACCTGTGAAATATTTGGTTTCAATAATTTTGATATAAATAATGTGTAAAACCTAACCTATAATGTTAAAAATTTTGTTGTCTAAATTGCTTTATGAGGGAAACATTTGTTACAAGTCCTTGACCTATTGTGACTTATAATTTTTACATCATACAAAATATTGTCATCAACAGATTTTCTGCCAATTCAATTTTTCTTATTCTAATTGTTCTTCTAACGCTATTTTTTTTTTGTCAAATTTTCATAGACTTTGACCTAATTTTGACTTATATGTGGTTGACTTACTAATATTACGTCATAATTTCATCTAATTGTAAGTAACATTTTGATTTAAAATTGTGATATTTTAAAGTACATCGAAAAATTCGTATTAAAAAATTTCCCCTCGTACTCAATTTCAAATGTCTTTTTAAGTCCTAATTATGACTTATTATTATTACGCCACAATTTCGACTGACTAACAATTTACGTTGTCTTATGTTAATAGTTTTTAAATAATAAGGATTTAGTGTGACAATTACTACACGGTTACTTTGATTGTTGAAAAAAGAACCTCTTAGAAGTTCCTCTTAATCGATTTTTTGCGAAAAAATTTGCCTTTTTTTAATTTTAACGAATCGACCTGTTTTGACCTAATTTTGACTTAACACCATAAAATGTATGCTCTCTTAAATCGAAATAGTGACTATTCACTATTTTTTGCAGTGCAGAGTATACCACTAAATTCAAATAGTGGTATACTTTTCACTACTAAATAGTGAAAAGTCACTATTTCGATTTAAGAGAGTGTAGTTTAAAAAATCAAATAATTTAATTGTTAAGAATCTGACCTAATTTTGACCTAGCTGTGACATCATAATTTCGTCTAAATGCCATCTTATAGAATAGTTCTGATTAATATTTAAAATTTAATGATTTCAACCATTATTGGTAGTTTGAAAAATGAAATCGAAATGATTAACAATAAAGTTAATGATTGTAAAAAAAGTTTCTTTTAACAACAAATGCAGTGGTTGTAAGATGGCATGTTGAAATAAATAAAAAAAAAAAAAAAATAAAAGAAAATAATAATCCGAAACGCTTTAAGAAATTATCCTATTGAATTCACGGCATTGCAGATGCGAACAATACCCCCAGATACTTTCTATGAAATTACTCGGCACGGTTGGAGCATCAACAAAATCATCCAATTTCGTTACAGTTTTTCGTTCGGAAGCCCAAAACCGGAATTGAAAATCTCACAATATTGAAACGTTTCAATGACCCAGTAACACGTTTGAAAATTCAATTCTCGAACTGTTCGCGGCGCATGGGAGGTGGAAAACCGATCTAGAAACAGTTTCCATTTGGAGAGCGAGTCGAAAAGCCACGCGGAAGTGGCGAACAATCGCCACATTCAGATCACATTTTCAATTAGTCTGAAATCCCGATTCGGTGCTCCCATAACCCCGTTTCGCGGCTAGTGAAAGTCTTTCCCGGATTATCGGCCGGGATTCGATCGGGTTCGGTGCCAATCGGCGACTAATTGGCTTGACACACTAACTTGCTTTTCTTTCCGATCGCGCATCGTTTCACCTAAATATGGTATAGGTACATCCACATGAGAGGTGGCACTAAGAAAATATCAATTTGAACCTGATTCAATGCGCTTCGCTTACTATGTATAACACATACCCACATTGATACATATTTAAATAATATCTACGTGACTGAACTACTTAATTACTTTACAGCAAAATTCTCATGCGTGTATGTTCCAAAAATGTATTTTACACACACCGACAATTTGCGTTTGTTACCCTTTTTTTTTTTTTTTCTTAAACAGTGTTACTCGATTAGTCTTATCCAACCGTGACGGACTCACCTTACAATTGGGGGGATGCGGTATAGCAATGCACTTAGATAAATCCGATCCGATCCGATCAGTCACTCTAAAAACAACACACTGTCACACTGTCAGCAACTGTTCCAAACTGTTCGCCGTCCACTAAATCAATTTGTTACAATTTAAATACGATAATACGTTTATTAACAATACATTGAACGAATATAACATGTGGCCCGTTTGTGGTAAATGAAAGAAATGTCCGTGAGATTAAGTGCTTTCTACATTTTATATAGATGTGAAAGTAAGCCCCCACCTGGGGTGCGGAGTCTCTTCGAGAGCCCCACTAACAGCCATTTCTTCTTTCTCCGTGAAGTCCGTGACAGGTGAGAGCTAACCAGATCTGCAATACATTGATGCAACGCCCCCCCCCCCTCTCATTCACGGGGGGCTTCATATCATATGCGTACTTACTATACTTATATCTACTTAAATAATGGTAACATACGATATGTATATATATATATATATATATATATATCTAAGTATTAGTCGAATCGTGTTGGCCTCTTCCATATATCGTCCATCGCGCTTCTTGTTATTGAACATTTCCATTGCTTCTTCTTCCGCTTACTGTTTCTATCGAAGAAATAAATGCTCTAGCTCTAGTTTTCCACAGCTAGCTCCAATTTCTTATACTACAATTCACACACATGCTTCACATACTATATACACGTAAACGAATTTCTTCTCTTTATAAATTCTTTTCATTCCACAATTTTCACGAGAAAATTGTGGAATATTTATGAGATCGGTCTATTCACAAAATGAATTTTAAATGTCTCCCTTGTGGACATTTCTGAAGAGCTTAGGGTGAAAAATAGTAAAACTCCATTTTTGAAAATTATCTTCATATGGATGGCTATAATCGGGTCTATTCCGTAATACGTGTCACCTGTCAAGTGAGACGACAATTGTCACTTCATGACCAATTTCGATAATATTTTTAATAAAAACCCAACTGCTTTGGATGATATTAACTAGAGATGCAGTGATATAGCCTAATTATAGGGTTATTTCCGGGAAAACTTGTCAATTTTTATTTCCCGTTTCCCGGGAAAAAACGAAAAATTTCCCGGGGAAAAAAAACAAATTATTATTCATGCCGATTGCGATACCGATACCAAAATCTTTGTTTAGTTAACTGTAATTGTCGTAAAAAATATAAAATGTCATAAGCACATATTAACCCACTCATCAAATCAGCATTCATCACTATATAAATCAAAAAATCGCTTAAAAGAAATTAACTATTTATATAACGTTTAAAAATTATAAAATGCCATTATGTAAACGCTGAAATATTACTACAAATCTGCAAAAGAAATTGGATGCTTTAATGACTATAGATCCCACATTATATGTGGGGGTACATTATCGGTACGAGACATTTTGGCGCGGCACGTTTTGACGTAGGACGTTTTCTCACGGGGGGGGTTTCGCTCCACTGTACCGTGGTCCTAAGACTTTGCGGGGTGGGTTTGTTGCATCAACTATCGGTTTCCCATTTAAAACATCAGTGGTTCAGTGGCGCCAAAACGTCCTGCATCGATATAAAAATGTATTCTCTCGGTTGGTTCTAATTGTCCTTCTGGTGATGTTCAAACATTGACCAATAGACAAAGAGCAAGCCAACATTGACCAAGAGATAAGAGTGAGTGAAGGACATAAAGTGACAAGTTCGCTTGGGTTACAAACCGGTTAACCAGTGCTTACACATTGCCAAAACAGTGTCGATATAAGCGCTTGTCTTGAAAATATACAGACATGGGTCGACTCTCGGCCTACTGCAGTCGTGCTTTTAACCTGAAACAGTTCTTCACAATTCCCAGTTCTTGTTTTATGGGCAATGCTGTCTTGCTCTTTGTATGTTGGTGGTGTTTGTGATCGCTATTACTGGTTGATTGGAACAAACCTTCTGTGTCATCCAATTTTTGTTTCAAAAGAAAATCATCTTTAAGCGACTTTTTTCTTAATTGCCTCTCGTCTTTAAAATGTTATTTTCTAAATAAGTTAATGAAAATGATTATGTTTATGTGATATTTGATTGATAAGGTATACATATATTATATTATATTTTACTGTATTTATTTTATTTTTGAGTTAAAGTTATTTTATTTTCTTGGAAAAACAACGTTAATTTAATTTTTCCCAAAAACTTTTTAAATTTCCACCTCAGATTTAATATTTTTCAAATTTCTTCAAATTTCTTTTTTTAATTTACCGTTTCCTGGGAACAAAAATAATCCGGGAAAAATTACCCTCTAAGCCTAATACTGAATATTCGGCCACACTATCGGCCGAATAGCCGAATATTCGGTACCGAATATTCGGCCGTTTCATTTATGAGTAAATCGTATCATGAGACACATTATTTTTTATTACGAAAAATTTAACGGCAACCGAACTTGATTTTTATTTACAAAGTATTCGCCTAGACCGGACACTAGATCCATATAAGTAGGGATTTCTAAACTCAAAGCAGGTTCCTCCTCGAGGAAACTTTACTCAAATGCAGAAACAATTGTTTTGATTCATCATAATTAATTGCCTCTAATTGATTTTCAATTTAAATTTGTAATTTAAATATATATAAGAGGCCACCCATAAATTACGTCACACGTTAAAGGGGAGAGAGGGGGTCGACGAAGTGTGACATTGTGTGACAAGGGGGTCCTAAATTTCGTGGCGTCACATTTTAAAATCTATTTTAATCTAAGTGTTTAAAGGAGTGGGTTCAAAGTCCATGGGCTCAAAATGATTAAGTTTGATCTCTAATTAATATTAATCGTTTTTCTTTTTGTTATTTTCTTGAAATGTTTAGTTTGATGTTAATTTTATTAAAAAATAATTTAAATTGAAAAAAAAAACTTTGTAACTGCTGTTTTAATTCAATAATTATTTGTCGATGTATAATTGTAAAATATATGTCACGTCACACTAAGATGGGGTGGGTCTCACAAATGTGACCAGCTGTGACAAGGACGGGGGGGGGTCAAAAATCATTAAATTCGTATGACGTAATTTATAGATGGCCCCTAATTTCGAATTAAACATTTATTTTGTTATGATTTAGTATTCGGTATTCGGCCGAATAGAACACAATATTCGGTCGAATACCGAATAAAAAAAAAATGCAGACGAATAGACCGAATACCGAATAGTAGCCGAATATTCGTTGCATCCCTAATATTAACTAAAAAAAAAAAAAACTAAAAAAAAGCGGAAAACAAATTAATCGCTGGTTTTAATGATATGATTATATTGTTTCAATTTTAGGACGATTATGAATTAAGTAAACAACCCTTAGGTTAAGATTGCATACAACCACGACTATCCTCTGAACATTTACTATTTACTTAAATGTGTTAAATTAAAATACATAGATACGAAGGACTCAGGGTAACATAAAACAGTGTCACGAAATTTTTCAAAGATTTCTAAGAGACCAAAATACAAAATTATGCCCCCTTATTTGCATTTCCTCAAACGATGAACTTTTAGGGTGGCATATAAAATCATTTTTTGGCCTATCAGTGGTGGTCAAAAAATTACCCCCCCCCATGTTTGCCTGCCTTACCTTTAAGGATTCATTAATTGCTAGTTTTGGACGTTTCAACTTACGTTCAGCAAAACCTGAACTGGAGCTCAACTTTGAACTTTAAATCATTCAGTTTCACAGTGAAATTTAAACTTTAGTTAATTGAACGTCGTTTAAATGATAATTTTATGAATGTGAAGCACTGCATGTAGTTTTTATAGTTTTCATACTGTACCAAATCAACTATGGTCAGTTGGTTACGTATAAGAATGCAGTTATCAACCGTAGTTTAAACGGAAGAATTCTGTCATTTAATTTAAACGACATATTGAACTCAGTTCAAAGTTAAATGAAACCGGATTATTTGTTGAACTGAAGTTTAAATTAAAAATGAGGTTTAAACGTTTACTGTGAAACTGGGCATAAGTCAAATATCTGAACATTTTTTTTTGTAAAGAATTGAGCATACAATTTAAACTTTGAGATGAAATAAATTACAAATTCAATGCTTGACATAGTTTTATATTTAAATGTCAACCCATGTTTAAGTCAAGTAGCTTAAAAAGCAAGCAATGCAATGAATCCATACTTAGCTTTGTTGATTTAAAGCAAGCTTTTCATAAAAACGATGAACTTTAATGGGTCTCAAGTAAAATCATCCCTTTATCAGTTATGATCAAAAAATTTGACCACCTTCCCCTCCAAGCCTGTATTGCCATTCTTAATTTAAAACACGGTTACTGTGAAACGAAACCAGCATTTGACTTGGTTTTAAGTCAAGCAGCTTGACAATCAGATCAAGTAGTTTGACAATCAAGTCCAGGAGTGAATACCTATTTATAGCAAACCTTTCTTAGGAAGATGAACTTTTAGGGCTGTCAAGATAAAACATTTTTTTTATTTTGAACAAGTGCATTGTTGGTTTTTTTTTTGTAACCAACTTCAAAAAAAATGGAGGTTCTCAATTCGACTGTATTTTTTTTATGTTTCTTACCTCAGAACTTTTGACTGGGTGATACGATTTTGATGATTCTTTTTTTATTTGAAAGCTGGTGCTTTCCTTATGGCCCCATTTTAATTTGAGGGAAATCTTTCACTTTTAAAGGGTTAAAAACTAAGGAATGAAATATATAACTTCTTATTGGATAGCTCGATTTTGATAATTCTTTTTTTATTTGTAGAACACAACCTTAAATTAATCTCCTACCCATTAAAAAAAAAAACTCCACTCATAAAGGGTTCAAAATTAGGGATGAAAAAATATTATAAATTTTTCCTGGCTAACCCAATTTTGATAATTTTGTTTCTATTACGTACATCGCACCTTTAAATTGTTCACATTTCAATTTGAAGAAAAATATTCATCCCCTAAGGATGAAAATAGGGGATGAAATAGTGACGTTTAACTGTATCATCGGATTTTGATGATTTTTTTTCTGTCGGAAAGAGTATTCCACTTAGTTCTATCATTACATTTAAAAGCAAAAAATTTCAACCCTTAGGGGCAAAAAGGGATGATGTAGTTTCTTTTAATATTTAACGGCGCTGCCTCATATGAGCAGCGCGTTTAGAAGGTTTACCCATAATGAAAAAAAAAATCATCTATCAAACTTCAGATCACCAAAAATTGAGAAAAAAATAAAAATTATAATAAAATGAAAAACCGAATTCAAAATAAATAAAAAATCTTAAACAAGAAATGCACTAAAAAGTAACAAAATAATGGCGTATTCTTGCAGTGTCTACAACTTACAAATTATTAGGATGATATAATATACAACTATTGTTATTTTTGGAGTTGGTGTCAGCCAAGGAAATAAATATTAATGTTCATTTGTAAAAAGGTTTAGTTGGTAATTGGTATTTTGTAGTTTAAAGGTCGCTAGATATTGTCACAGTACTTGTAAATTGTATAAAAGTTCATTTTAAAAATATATTTCATAAGGTATTCTCGTTTATTGCTAAGTACCAAAATAGTCGCATTTCCTTAGCTGACATCAACTGCAAAAATAACAATAGTTGTACATTATATCGATCTAATAATTAGTAAATTGTAGACACTGCAAGGATACGCCATTATTTTGTTACTTTTTAGTGCATTTTTTATTTATTTTGAGGTCGGTGTTTCATTTTTTTATAATATTTATTTATTTTTTTAATGATGGCTTATGCAAGACATGCGATATTTTTTGAAGGGAAAGGTTTGTAGGGCTTCCGTTAATAGGGGAATTTCGAGAAAGTGTGGTTTCGGTCAACAAAAGCCGGGTCTCCAAAAATAAAAAAACTTCAAGGTCTTTTTGTTGTCTTACACATTTTAAAAAAAATTATGGTCAGTTAAAAGTCGAGCTATCTAGAAAGAGAGAGATAGGAAGAGACTTAACCAAAGACCGGATGAAAAAAGAATGGAAAATGGATTGCATGTACGTTTAAGAATTAAATTTTCATTGGTTTGGATAATCGGGGAAATTTTCTGAAAGATTCGAGACAAAGTGATGTATATATGGATAGATGTACGTGTGTGTGTGTGTGTGTGTGTGTGATTACGATTATTTCGTTTATTAGAGAGAATAATGGTCGAGGTCTTCTGTTTCAGTTGGCACTGAATTTTGGTCCACTTTCACCATTCGTGGTGGCGTTGGCACTGCGATGCCGGATACCGAGGGAAAACCGCTCGGTCGTAACGAAATGTCGCCCACTTGGCTGCGCCGGAACGCGGCTACGCGGGGCACCAAGCGCCCCGCAAAACCGTGGTGACGCATTTTTTTTTTTTTTTTTGGCTAATTCCAAAAACAACACGACGCGGTACGATCGCGAAACGATTTGCCAAGTGCCGTGTCGCAACTGGGAAAGATCGCGGATGTCAAGATCCGTGATCGCTATTGAACGTGAAACTGATGCGATTATGCGTTGTAGCGAGAGAAAGTGGTTATGACAATGCGTCTCGGGGAATTTGGGCGAGTTCTTCAAACGATTTCAACTTTCTTATTGTCTTGATGGACTCGTCTCCGCGTCTCTGCAGCCCGACGACAATGAACTCACCTTTAGAAAACGATTTTTTTCAATGATATGACTAATACGTTCCAAGCAAATATCCGTCCCGATAACGGATACGATACGTGACTTACTTTCACTTTTTCATCGTTTTTTTTTTTTCGCTTACGATAAGGGTCCACTACATTATCGTGACATACCTGCATTGAGGGCCACTATCGCGCCAATTCTATTATCGCAGCATTAAAAATGAAATGTTTCTAGCACACATAATATTTATGTAAGAGTGAAATCCAACACTGTTTGCATCGGGGCGAATAGAAAATTGACCACCATCGTCGTTTCCATGCAAAACAGACCCGGATCTAATCGATTCATAGAAAAGCTTTCGCTTTTAACTCGATTCTAATACCTAGAATTACAATGACCTTCTGGTATATGGTTCACTCGGAGTTTTTCCGTTTAAACTATCCAAAAGTGGCTACTGGTGCAATCTCTAGGAAATAATGGTTTGGAACACGCATGTAAAATTTAGGCTTGCCCTGTGTCATATCCAGACGTAAACAACGTCAGCTCAGACTTACTCAAAAAATTTGTGACTAGAAAACAATTTTGAAAATCTACCTCATAAGAAACTGACTTGAAACGTCTTTGAAACTATTTATGATAAATAAATATTATAAAAAATGAAAAACCGACTTCAAAATATATCAAAATTCTTAAACAAGAAATGCACTAAAAAGTAACAAAATAATGGCGTATCCTTGCAGTATCTACAACTTACAAATTATTAGGATGATATAATGTACAACTATAGTTATTTTTGGAGTTGGTGTCAGCCAAGAAATACGACTATATTGGTACTAAGCAAAAAACGAGAATACCTTATGAAAATTATTTTTCAAATGAACTTTTAAACAAAATACTCGAACTGTAACAATATCTAGCGACTGACACCAACTCCAAAAATAACAATAGTTGTACATTGTATCATCCTAGTAATTTGTAAGTTGTAGATACTGCATGGATACGTAATTATGTTGTTACTTTTAAGTGCATTTTTTGTTTAAGAATTTTTATATATTTGAAGTCGGTTTTTCATTTTTTTATAATATTTATTTATTTCTTGCGTTTTAGTGATCTGAAGTTTGATAGCTGATTTTATTTTCTTGAAAATAGTTAAAACATCTAAACGCGCTGCTCGTATGAGGCAGCGCCGTTTAATATTAAAAGTTACTACATCATCCCTTTTTGCCCTTAAGAGTTGAAATTTTTTGCTTTTAAATGTAAAAACAAAACTAAGTAGATTACTCTTTCCAACAGAAAAAAAAAATTATCAAAATTCGGTTAAATGTCACTATTTTATCCCCTATTTTCATCCTTAAGGGGTGGATTTTTTTCTTCAAATTGAAATGTGAACAATTTAAAGGTACGTTGTACGTAATAGAAACAAAATTATCAAAATCGGGTTAGCCAGGAAAAATTTATAATATTATTTCATCTCTAATTTTTAACCCCTTATGAGTGGAGTTTTTTTTTTTAATGGGTAGGAGATTAATTTAAGGTTGTGTTCTACAAATAAAAAAAGAATTATCAAAATCGAGCTATCCAATAAAAAGTTTATATTTCATTCCTTAGTTTTTAACCCTTTAAAAGTGAAAGATTTCCCTCAAATTAAAATGGGGCCATAAGGAAAGCACCAGCTTTCAAATAAAAAAAGAATTATCAAAATCGAGCTATCCAATAAAAAGTTTATATTTCATTCCTTAGTTTTCAACCTCTTAGAAGTGGAAGATTTCTCTCAAATTAACACTGGACCCCACGAAAAGCACTACCTTTCAAATAAAAAAAGAATTATCGAAATCGAGCTATCCAATAAGAAGTTAATATTTCATCCCTTAGTTTTCAACCTTTTAGAAGTGAACGATTTCCTTCAAATTAAAATGGAACCACACGAAAAGCACTGGCTTTCAAATAAAAAAATATTTTTCAAAATCGAGCTATCCAATAAGAAGTTAATATTTCATCCTTTAGTTTTCAACCCCTTAAAAGAAAACGATTTTCTTCAAATTAAAATGGGACCATTCGGAAAGCACCAGCTTTCAAATAAAAAAAGAATCATCAAAATCGCTTCACCCAGTCGGGAATGCTGAGGTAACAAACATAAAAATAAATAAAAAATACAGTCGAATTGAGAACTTCCTCCTTTCTTCGAAGTCGGTTAAAAAAAGAAACAAAACGTTATTTGAAACACCATAGAATGTTTAGAATGAAGGAAATCTATACTGAAACAATCATGCACGGAAAAAAATGTGTTGTAGATTTAACAACATTTCTTGTTAATTTTACAACATTTACTAGTATTATATAGAATGACACCACGTGTGGTAACGTTTACCAGTTAAGTGTAACTAAAAAATTGTAGTATTATTTACAACACGAACTAGTAAAAATGACTCCATGATAATTGAATTTTTGACACTTGCATTTATTTGTCAAAATTATTGGTTATGTTGTACGCGCACCATTAAAAATCTTAAAAATATAATTATAGAAAAAGGTAAAGATAGTTCTAATGTTTTTTTTTCTCAGCTGTTACAAGTTACAAGGTTTTACAACATAATGAAGTAAATTGTACATTGTATATAGTATTATATTGCACCAAAAATGGTAACGATAACAAATTTGTTAAATTTCGTGGCGTAATAGAAACGCCAAAATTTGTTAATTGTAAAACACTCAGCAGTTGTAACAGCTACATATATTTACCACACTATGGTAGTAAAAAATACTATACGTTAGAGCTGAATACAACACAGCGTGTTATCTGTTGTTACATTTGTGGTTATAGTGAACACAAAGTGCAGTAAAAATATTACTAGTTTAGTGTTGTAAATTTTACACCACTATTTTTTTCCGTGTGGGATTATTAAAATCATTTTTCTTTTTTTTCTTAAGTTTTCTGCAAACCCCAAAATTCGGTAGCAGGCGTTTTGATCCCCGGACAAAATATCCCCATGTTTTCGATAAAAATCGGATTTCAAGACGAATTTTTCTTACGGGAAATGATTTTGATAATTCTGTCAATTAAGACGCAACTATGGAAACTGTCATGTATTTCAAGTTAATTCATATAAATACCTCCAATAATAATGCCAAAGGGGTCCAGGGGGTTCCCCTGGCGGGGGTTTGGGAGCCCCCAACAAAAGAAAATATAGCCATTGTTCGTTTATCCGATTTTCATTCATTGACTGAATGTGCACTTCTTGGCACCGCGAAGTTTTACACAAAACCAAATTGGACCAAAGGGATCCAGGGGGTCCCTCTGGCGGAGGTTTGGTAGCCCCCAACAAAAAAAAATATAGCCATTGTTCGTTTATCCGATTTTTATTCATTGACTGAATGTGCACTTCTTGACACCGCGAAGTTGTACACAAAACCAAATGTTTTAACGCCAAAATTATGCTACAATTACGATTTGCAGTTATCCTATGAATTCTATTAGTTTTCAGTGTTCGTTGAAAATCTTTATGAAAACAGATCCTGCATTATTTGAGCATTTTAAATTTAAAAAATATTTTTAATATCTAGTGATCTTTAAAATACGTGGTATCGAAGGATTGTTATTTTGTCAATTATTTTCTATATTACTTGAGTTCAAGCTCGAATCGTTTTAGTTAGAATGTCATTAATTTTATTGGTGTTTTCTGTGTTTTATTCCTGATTTTTTTTAGCAAGTAATTATCAGGTACTTGCAATTTTTTCTTTGAGAACTTTTTGTCTGAGGATATTTTGTCGTGGGGATATTTGTCATAGGGATATTTTGTCCGGGGATCAAAACGGATGGAACCCAAAACTCCTATTTGGATTTTTTGCACAGGCGCAGTTTTCGCGCAACAATGGCCGTTTGGTTACAAACAGTCGCAATTCAGTAGCGAAAACATAACTTTGACATTTGTGATTACCCGGTTGTATCCCAAATTTTCCCGGATCTAAGTTGAATTGAGTGAACGGAAGTGTTTCATAAGGCTTGTTTCATACGGCTAGCTATGGCGATACTCAAACACTGACAGACAGACAAAGAGCAAGACACATTGGCCAAGAGACGGAAAATTTTGGTTTTATCCAGGATCATCTTGTAAAAACGGGTATGCCTTGAATATCCTACACGGTAAAAAAATAGTGGTGTAAAATTTACAACACTAAACTAGTCATATTTTTACTGCACTTTGTGTTCACTATAACCACAAATGTAACAGCAGATAACACACTGTGTTGTATTCAGCTCTAACGTATAGTATTTTTTACTACCATAGTGTAGTAAATATATGTAGTTTGTACAACTGCAAAACGGCTGAGAAAAAAAAAACATCAGAGCCATCTTTACCTTTTTCTATAATTATATTTTTAAGATTTTTAATGGTGCGCATGTGGCGCGTACAACATAACCAATAATTTTAACAAATAAATGCAAGTCTCAAAAATTCAACTATATTATATAGTCATGGAGTCATTTTTACTTATGCATGTTGTAAATAATACTACAGTTTTTTTAATTACACTTAACTGGTAAACGTTACCACACGTGGTGTCATCCTATATACTAGTAGTATTATAGTAGTCATACTATAATACTAGTTAATGTAAAATTAACAAGGAATGTTGTTAAATCTACAACACATTTTTTTCCGTGTAGGTTAATTTGTTGTAGCCATCAGAAATGTCCAGGGTTGTAATTGATTTCGTTTAGATTTTATAAATAGAACTGTTAAGGATAAATCTTTTTTCTGATGTTGGAAAGAACTCTTAATTCTGACATATGAACTCAGAAAAATGAGCTCTTTGAGACCTCTTCAAGATGTATTATTTTATTCGTGTAGTGGCGCGGAGGACGTCTTTAAGACGCTTTAAAGACTTCATTTAGGAAAAAAATTAAGACGTCTAAATATGAGCTCTTTTAGAACACGCAAAGATATCATTTTGCTATCTGGAAAGCCATAGCTCTGCAAGGCTTTCATTTGCGGAGGCACTGCCTCCCTTGCCTCGATAAATCACTGATTTAATTACCATTATGGCTGTTTTGTATGAGAGATTATCGAAAGGATATGAAATATTAATTGAATAATCGGAAAGTTGAGTGATTTATTCGTGATGAATGTATTGAAAAGAAATTGTGATCAAATTAGGATACACCTACATGTCACATAGGTACATAATTAAGAAAAGGATCTTGAAAGAAATTGGCATGTAATGTTTGAAGGTGGGTGAGTGACCTAACTGTTACCTAGTTGTGACAATAAGGTATTCTCGTCACGATAATGTTGGCCATTGTTTGATTAATGGATAGGTGAAAGTTGGCTGATTCGGTTTTGGTGGACAGCCCCGCGGTCAATGACTAATTTGTGAATGACTAATCGGCAAAAGATTCGTCAACGGCAGCCAGTTGTTGGCTTTTGCTCGACACCAACGTCGAAATTAAAAGTCCTAAGAAGTCGAGTTGAAACGAAAAAAAAAAGAGATAAAAAATAAAATAGATCGCGACTCTTTCAGTTCGCTGATTTCACTTTTACGAAAGGCTGGTGAGAGACAATGTGTCATTGTAGGTCACGCACCTTCGGTTTGCTGCACGTAAAAAATGTGTCACATGGCTGACATATGCTCGTCATTCTTTTCGTGACTTTTTTAATATTTAGTATTACCTATACAGGGTGGGCGGTGTTTATACATCTATAAAATCATCCCCCTACGAAGTGTCCGATTTTCAATAGTTTCAGGGCTCAAGAAATTATTTATAATTTTTTTTAAGAACTTTAACAGTGATTGCATTAATTTTGATTTTTCCTTTTTTAAATTTTAAGATGAAGGGTTCGTATGTAAAAAAAAAAAGTGAAATAACCCTTTTAAGAGCATTACTCATGGCTGGATATATCTTTAAATATACTCGACAAATAATACTGAAACTTGGCACATTTACAAAGGCTCTAGCCCAATAGCCATAAGAAAAGTGCCCCAGGCGGTTTTTGAAAAATGCTTCCGTGTGCTGATTCCTCTTTATGAAAAACTTATTGTCGCACAATTTTAACCCGCTACCCCCACTTGTATTGGAGTTACGAGGGAAACTACCCCAGACGTTAAATTTTTTTTTTCTAGAAAACTATTAAATATTTTTTCATGAAATTAAAATTATTGGTAGATATGGATAAAACGCATAATATGTATTTTTTTCAGAATTTTTTTAAATCTATAAATGATGAAAAATATTATTTTTATTTTTTGAGGGTGGTTTTTTACATCAACCCTTAAAGTGACACCTTTTTTTAAAAATGCGATTAGGGCATTTATTATACATCTTTCATTTAAAAAAAGTTGCTTTAAGAAATTAGTTGTCGCTCACCACCAAAATGAGGTCATCCAGGGACAGGTTTGTAATAGACAGCGCATTTCGTAAATGCATTTATTGCTTTATGGCTTGTATATTATATATGCCATAATATGGGTTTCGTCAAGAAAAAAGGTCCTGAGAGAGAAATTAATTTTTGAAATTTTTTAATAGGCCTATTAACAATATAGTGCAGGGATCTTTTATACATTATTTATACTAATAATAAATTCAAAGAAAGTTTCATAAATAATACCTACTCGTAACTATTTTCTATCTCAGATTACCTACATACATACTCAAATATTGTTAGTATTATTATTTGAATCAAGTAATATTTTATTTGTTATAACAAAAAATAATAACAATCATAATTTATTGGAAATAATAATTTAGAATTTGAATTTAACCTTTGCTTAGTCGCTATAGGATTCTGTTTCTATATACGTAATTGTCGATATATTTTTGGAATTCGATTGAAGTTTATTCATTATTTCTGCTGGCTTACGTTTTTTACGTTTTGATTTATAAAGACCATGTAATAAATAGTATATAACCACTGCAGCACAGGTACAAAACAGCCACCAATTCTATTTCCATTACCACAATCACATATGTATACGTACGTATTTTTTAACACCTTCATAACTTTTTTAGTTTTATATTATCATAAGGTTCATATTCATGAAAGTAATTTGGTTTTTCTATTGAAATGCCTTCGATTGCATTTCTCCCTCTTATAATTCTTCTAAAATGTTTTAAATATTGAAGGCTTAAGCCTGCATTAGTTATTATTTTGGAAAGATAACAAACTGCTTGCGCCAATTGATAAGTGTCGTTGAATATTATTTTAAGATCTTCTTCAATAGTTCTGGGAATCTCGTAGAATTTATCATTGAAAACGTTTTTTTACATCAGTTAAAATTCTTATTGACGTTCCTTCATATAAAAAAATATTTTATCCGCCATAACAACTTTTGAGTTACCTAAGTCGCCTAAGTCTTTTCCCAAACCTATAGTGCAAAGATCCAGCTATCTTGCACATTGTTTAAACCGAAAATAATAATTTGTTCCTTAAATCTTTATGCCAAATACTGTTTTATTGACCGATTGTACCATGTACAGATTCGACAATCCAACGCACTTGTTACAAATCAAGATGTTTTTGCTTCCTCCGTAAGTATACAAATTCTAAATTAATAGGTACTCTACTAATTATTTTTAGTTATAACAAATAAAATATTACTTGATTCAAATAATAATACCAACAATATTTGAGTATGTATGTAGGTAATCTGAGATAGAAAATAATTACGAGTAGGTATTATTTATCAAACTTTCTTTGAAATTCTTATTAGTAAAAGAATGGATAAAAGATCCCTACACTATATTGTTAATAGGCCTATAAAAAATTTCAAAAATTAATTTCTCTTTCAGGACCTTTTTTCTTGACGAAACCCATATTATGGCATATATAATATACAAGTCTATTACAAACCTGTCCCTGGATGACCTCATTTTGGTGGTGAGCGACAACTAATTTCTTAATGCGACTATTTTTAAATGAAAGATGGATAATAAATGCCCTAATCTCATTTTTAAAAAAAGATGTCACTTTAAGGGTTGATGTAAAAAACCACCCTCAAAAAATAAAAATAATATTTTTCATCATTTATAGATTTACAAAAATTCTGAAAAAAATATATCTTATGCGTTTTATCCATAATTACGTATAGTTTTAATTTCATAAAAAATTCTTCAATAGTTTTCTAGAAAAAAAAATTTAACGTTGGGGGTAGTTTCCCCCGTAACTCCAATACAAGTGGGGGTAGCGGGTTAAAATTGTGCGACAATAAGTTTTTTATGAAAAGGAATCAGCACACGGAAGCATTTTTCAAAAACCGCCTGGGGCACTTTTCTTATGGCTATTGGGCTAGAGCCTTTTGGGGAAGCAATAGAGGGTTATTTTTCCCGGATTATTTTTGTTCCCGGGAAACGGGAAATTTAAAAATGAATTTCCCGGGAATCCTGGGAAATATAAAAAATATTAAATTTGAGTTACAAATTGTAAACGTTTTTGGGAAAAAATTAAATAAATGTTGTTTTTGCAAAAAAATAAAATAAATTTAACTCAAAATTAAATAAATTAAGTAAGATATAATCAATAAAATATAGCATTTACATAATTATTTTTATTTACTTGCTTAGAAAATAACATTATAGAAACAAGAGACAATTAAGGAAAGAGTCGCTTAAAGATTATTTCCTTTTGAAACAAAAATTAGATGACACAGAAGGTTTGTTCCAATCATACCGCCATGGCGATCACAAACACCACCAACAGACAAAGAGCAAGACAACATTGACCAAGAGACCAGAGTGAGTGAAGAACTGTTTCAGGTTAAGACCGCTCGACCGCATTAGGCCAGAGTCAACCCATACCAATGTTTTGGCAATGTTTAAGCACTGGTTAACCGGTTTGTAACTCAAGCGAACTTGTCAATTTATGTTCTTCACTCACTCTTGTCTCTTGGTCAATTTTGTCTTGCTCTTTGTCTATTGATCAATGTTTGAACATCACCATAAGGACAATTGGAACAAACCTAGAGAATACATTTTATATACCGAAACAGGACGTTTTGGCGCCACTGAACCACTGCTGTTTTAAATGGGAAACGGAACATTGATACAATAAACAACCCCCGCATAGTCTTAGGACTACGCTATAATGTAGCGAAACCCTCCGTGAGAAAACGGCCTGCGTCAAAACGTCCCGCGCCAAAATGTCACGTACCGATAATATACCCCCACATATAATGTTAGATGTATAGTCATCAAAGCATCTTTTGCAGATTTGTAGTAATATTTCCAGCATTTATATAGATAATGGCATTTTATAATTTTTCCACGTAACATAAATATTCAATTTATTTTTGGTAAGCGATTTTTTGATTTATAAAGTGATCAATACTGATTTGATAAGCGTGTCAATATGTTGATTATGAAATTTATATTTTTAACGACTATTACAGCTAACTAAACAAAGATTTTGGTATCGGTATCGCAATCGACATGAATAATTCTTTTTTTCGGAAAATGTTTTATTTTTTCCCAGGAAACGGGAAATAAAAATTGAAGAATTTTCCCGGGAATAGCCCTCTAGAAAGCAATGACCTATCAAAAACAAACAAACAGAGTTTATTTTTGGGAGTAAAAGAAAACAATTTAAAAAATGCGCTATGTTATAAATCAAATTAAAGGGTTTAATATGAGGATCTTGAATATATTTTTTGAATATTTTTATAATGCATAGTTTAAAAGTTATTAACGATATCAAATAAAAAATGATCATCCCCCCTCTACCACCAAAACATATGAGTCTATATAGAAAACTTTAGGATTCACTACTTGACTTGCTTTTCAAGCTACTTGACTTAAAGATGACTTAAAATCAAATCAAATGCAATTCCATGCGTCAGTGGGGTACTGGGTTCGATCCCAGTTGAATCCTTGATTTGTGACCTATAGAAATGTTTTGTGTTTCAGACAGTCGTGATATGATCTTATATGATAAAACGACTTAAAACACAAAAAAAAAAGTTAAAAATTAAAATAATTAATTGAACAAAATGCCTAACTACTTAACTTGAATCCCTAATTCTGAGCCTTAAAATTAAAAATATTAAAAAAATAATTTTACTCCCCTTGTCTATAAAGAGGTCGTACAAATACAATCTATATATTACAACTCTTACCAATAAGCACATTGGGCTACTTTACACGGAAAAAGTAGTGGTGTAAAATTTACAACACTAAACTAGTAATATTTTTACTGCACTTTGTGTTCACTATAACCACAAATGTAACAGCAGATAACACACTGTGTTGTATTCAGCTCTAACGTATAGTATTTTTTACTACCATAGTGTAGAAAATATCTGTAGCTGTTACAACCGCTGAGTGTTGTGCAATTAACAAATTTTGGCGTTTGCGCATGCGTACATCAAAACCAATAATTTTGACAAATAAATGCAAGTGTCAAAAATGTAACTACATTTTTACTAGTTCGTGTTGTAAATAATACTACGGTGTTTTAATTACACTTGACTGGTAAACGTTACCACACGTGGTCTCATCCTATATAATCCTAGTTAATGTAGTAAAATTAACAAGGAATGTTGTTAAATCTACAAATATTTTTTTCCGTGTAAGTTAGATTTCAAGTTTTCACGGGAATGGAGGATTTCTAAGCTGTTGCTCGTCATTCATGATTCAACTTGTATTAGCATATATGCGTGCGTATACATTCGGGCCTAATTCGTAAGACTTGTCACTTGTCAAGTGAGACGACAATTGTCACTTTACGACAAATCAAATTGCCCTTAACATTAGGCATTTTATTTGAAATTAAGGTGACCATATTTTTTTATTTCAAATCTGGGACGGGAACTTGTAGCGCGGGAGGGAGGACGTTAAGTTAAATAACTTAAATATGATTTTTTAAATTATTTTTTTTTTAATCAGAATTACTGAGTACAAAACTTTTTATATTTTTCTAAACTATGGATCTTTTTCAGCAGGTCTTTTTCGCTTTGAAGCATTGTATAAAATTCTGTACAATTTTCTTCATAATTAACTTTAGTAAGTATTGTCGCTTTTAGTGTGTCTATTTCAAGTCGAGTCTTGTCACTTGTCCATAAGCTATTCATTAAAGAAAATATAAGAACCTTTTCAAAAATTTGGGACAATCCGGGACGTATGGTCACCTTAATAAAATAGATTTTTAATTAAATTACATAGGAAAAAATTTTCCCTCCGAGCCCTTCAAATATTTTTACCAGGGAGATTTGAAAGTTGTCACACCCCTAAGATGGTTCCTTCCCTGTCGTAATACCTTCGCAGTGAGCAAGGGGTAAATACTCACGAACATTCTCTTACTGAGTTTCTGACCAGCAACTTCTATAATTTAGGGCAGTGTTTCCCAAAGTGTCTCAGGAATTTGGTAAGGATATTTGTTGCACTATGCGTGTTGATGATGAGATATTCATTTCTTGACAAGGGGTGGCGACACCTGCATGGGATAGACGACGCTCAAACAGGCTCAAATCGCGCGAGCTTAGTACAGGGACTGCTTCTGCTAGGCAGAATGATGAACCTGGAATGAGCAGGGATCCTTGCACAGCAGGGATGAATGAGCAGATTCAGGAGTACAATAAGCCTTAGGCTGCTGTGCGGGGGGAACGAGCCCCAACCTGGCTTTCTGCTAACGGAAAAAAAAGGGGTACAAATATGTCAAAAATTTAGGAAACACTAATTTAGGGAAAGTATTTGGAATCATAGTCACGGTTCAAGTAGGAGGAAGGGGCACGCGCTCATGATATCCTGCCCGCCACTGATTAAGGGTGTAGTCAACAAGTAGATAATATGATACAGTGGTAGAATTTAAGGGGGGTTAAATGAGATTTATTCCGACCAACTGATACATGATACTGATATATCATTTCCTGAATGATGAATATCGATAAACGTTAATATTTTAAATTTCATTATTGACTAGCTGGCCCCCGCCCGCTTCGCTGAGCGTATCTAAATTATACTGATTGAATAATGTAAATTTTCATCCCATCAACAAAAAATACAGATAGATATTTCTAGATCTTTGATTCATAGAAAGTTCATGAAAATCCGATAAACTACTTTTCCAGGAAGATATTCCATATAGCTATCTAGAAGAGTTATCTGATAGGTTCTATACGTTTTTATGAATATTATAAAATACCTTTACTTATGTTCTTTAAGTAGCAATACAATTCGAAAATGTTGAATGTATTATATATTTAACTGAGTTTTTCACCAAGTTCAAATTTTTCAATTTCAATCATTTAACACGTTTATTTCTAAACATTATAGAAATTCAAAAATTAGCAGTGAAAGAAGTTTCAATGTTTTAAAAATTTTCATTATTAATTTACCGATGTTATCGGATGTTAAATTAAAAATCATATTTTGCTGTAGAAATTGTAATTTTTATTTAAACTTTTTTGGAATGATTGTGTTAAAACGCTATTTCACGAACTTTAGGGAAAGCTTTTTTAAAAACACGATTCCTGCAGGATAAGTACAATTGTTATGCTATCTTTTGAGAACCGTGCATTATTCTAACATACGAATTAATAATCTATATTTTTCTCTGACCTTTCAACTACCCTATTGCAAAAAATCATTTCAATCTATTGCTCTATGACAAACAAAAACATATCAATCCCACAGGAGTAGTACATTTTTCCTGGATAAAAAAGAGATCAGGCCTTCTTGAGGATAATGCGCTAGAACTCTATTTCACGTACTTTAACGAACCTTTTATTAAATACACGGTTCCTGTAAGATACAATTGTCTTGTTATCCCACGGGAAGAGTACAATTATGTCGATTTTTTGCTCTATGAAAAATAAAAACGTATCTAGCCCACGGGCTGTACATTTTTCTTGGATAAAAGGTAGACCAATCTTTCTTGAGGAAAATTCCGTAAAACGCTTATCCATGAACTTTTACAAAACTCCTTTTAAATACTCAGTTCCTAAAGGATACCATTCTTATCATATCCTACGGGAACCGTGCTATATTCTGACATAAAAGGTAGCCTATATTTATGCTCTGACTCTCAATTAACCACCTCATTGTAAGAAATTATGGTAATCTTTTGCTCTGTGAAAAATAAAAACATATCTATCCTACCGGAACCGCACATTTTTCCTGTATATAAGATTGTAGGATAAGAAAATTATTTTTTGCCTTGAGGACATTATAAGTTATAACTATTAATATACTCTATTATAAGCAGCTAAAAACGTTTAGTTTCATCATGATTTTTCTTTAAACCAGTTTTTCTATTTTCCCGTTGAAATGAGAAATTTTTCCGAAATGAAACGTATTCTAAATAATGATTCGCATAATTAGCTATCATCATACTTAAATATCACCAATTTTCATTTTCAACTAACAAATGTTAATGCATAATTTTTGTTCCAACCCGTTTTTAAATTTCCCGGGAAAATGAGACATTTTCCCGTAATAAAAAGTATTCTATTTAATGACTCAGATTGTCATTTATCATCATACCAAATTTTATCAAAAACCGTATTTATTTGGGTAAGAATTAATAATATTTTTCCAAAAACAATTTCACAAATAATGAAGTATTTTTGAAACAACTTTAATAACCATTAAAAAGGTTATAGCGGGCCAACCTTAAAAGATAGACATATGGCGTCGCGGACTTTTTTTTAGAACTTTTTAAGAGGAACAATTTTCCTTCATATGATTTTTGCGTAACTTTAACCATTTACGCAGGGCAGGCAACAAACGCTCTCAAAAGGAAAAAATTTTCCTGGTTTTTGCAACATTTTCCATTGATGCTCTGCTGCTCTTAGCCGTAGAGTGATTTTGTATAGCGTAAAGCCTTCGTAGATAATTAAGCTATCCAACACAAAAAGAATTTTTTAATTCGAACCAGTAGTTCCTAGAGATTAGCGCGTTTAACCAAACAAACAAACTCTTCAATTTTATATATTAGTATAGATATAGATTAATACATCAAAATTTTTTTTTACTTTTTACTTTTTAGATCTTGATTTGATTGTTCGATCAATTCTTTGATCATTATATCAAAATTACAATACTAATTATTTGATTTGATATGAAATTATTAACGGAATTATTTCTCGTTAAATTCTTGTGAATGTAAATTTTTTTCTAGATTTAATTATAACTTTCCAAAATGAGGTTTTACAATTACCTACTATTATTACATACCTACTATGAATTTATTTTGTATCTGTTTCATTAATGTAAAAACTTTTCCGTGTTATTGATTACAGAAAAATGCTAATAATTGAGTATGAGCTCAGTTAAATTTGTCGTCTTCGTTTCGTTGAAGTCGCTTTTCTTTATTTTATATATATATATATATATATATCTATATAATATATATTTTCTCTCTCTGCCTGTCCCATGGCGTGCGTATGTATCTATGTGTATCATATTCAGGTGAATGTATCGCACTCGAAGAAATAGTGGAGGAGCTGTTAAACCGGATCCGGATGTATTATAAGGCACAAACTCCCAACAAACGGATGGATGAACGAAGAGCAACCTAGATTTCACCTTGGCTGACTCATGACTATTATACATTAAGAGCAAAACAAATTATTGACGCAGTGAAGTGAGGCGCACAGTGCCAAAAAACCGGCTGTCCCAAGAGCCAAATCGACGCCTCGACGCTCGTGACGTTAGCTGCGTCGCCGATTTGCTAGGTCATTCTAAGATGGGTCCCTCGATGCATTACACAGCGATTATTAACGATCAACTCATTATTTATTTATGTAACATATGTATTGGTCTCTTAAAAAAAAAAATCTACGAAAGACTAAACGATTCGCAAAATGTTCACCTTGCATAATATGTGTACACAATTTTTGACGGGTACCTTAGTCGTCCGTGAATGATTTTTTTCTCGATTTTCGAAATTTTTTTATAATTAATTATTTGTTTGTCATTGTTCGACATTAAAAATTGTTTGCTCGTTTTTAACCGACTTCAAAAAAACGAGGCGGTCTCAATTCGTCTGTATGTTTTTTGTTTTATGTTTTTTTTTTGTTTTTAAGTCGCTTTAACAGCTTAGATCATATCACGACTGTCTAAACACAGAAAATTTCTGTTGGTCATTTTTAATCTTAGGTCTATGATCTTAAGTCTAGGATTCAATGGGGATCGAACCCAAACCACTTGACGTATGAAGTGGAGAGAACTACTGCTCTAACCACTGCGCCCTAGGTTGCCCTTCTTGATGTTTGTTACCTCAGAACTTTCGACTGGATAAACCGATTTTGATGATTTGTTTTTTACTTGAAAGCTGGTGTTTTCGTGTGGTCCCATTTTAATTTGAAGGAAATCGTTTACTTTTAAGGGGCTGAAAACTAAGGAATGAAATATTAACTTCTTATTGTATAGCTCGATTTTGATATTTCTTTTTTTTTTTTTGGTAAAACATAATTTAAATTAATCTCATATCCATTTTTTTATAAGAAACTCCACTCATAAGGGGTTAAAAATTAGGGATGAAATAATAAATTTTTCCTGGCTAACCCGATTTAGATAACTTTGTTTTTATCACGTACATCGTACTTTTAATTTATTCACATTTCAATTTGAAGTAAAAAAATCCACCCCCTAAGGATGAAAATAGGGGATTAAATAGTGACGTTTAACTGTATCATCGGATTTTGATGATTTTTTTTTTCTATCAGAAAGAGTATTCCACTTAGTTCTATCATTACATTTAAAAGCAAAAAATTTCAACCCTAAGGGGCAAAAAGGGATGATGGAGTAACTTTTAACATTTAACGGCGCTGCCTCATATGAGCAGCGCGTTTAGTAGGTCTACCTATATTCAAAGAAATAAAATTAGTTATCAAACTTCAAATCACTAAAAATCGAGAAATAAATAAAAATTACAACAAAAAGCAAAACCGACTTCAAAATAAATAAAAAAATCTTAAACAAAAAATCCACTAAGAAGTAAAAAAATAATTGCGTATCCTTGCAGTGTCTACAACTTACAAATTATTAGGATGATATAATGTACAACTAGTGTTATTTTTGGAGTTGGTGTCAGCCAAGGAAATAAATATTAATGTTCATTTGTAAAAAGGTTTAGTTGGTTAATGGTATTTTGTAGTTTAAAGGTCGCTAGATATTGTCACAGTACTTGTAAATTGTATAAAAGTTCATTTTAAAAATATATTTCATAAGGTATTCTCGTTTATTGCTAAGTACCAATATAGTCGCATTTCCTTAGCTGACATCAACTGCAAAAATAACAATAGTTGTACATTATATCAATCTAATAATTAGTAAATTGTAGACATTGTAAGGATACGCAATTGTGTTTTTACTTTTTAGTACATTTTTTGTTAAGGAGTTTTTATTTATTTTGAAGTCGGTTTTTCATTTCGTTATAATTTTTATTTTTTATTTATTTATTATTAACTAAACAAAGGTTGGTCAACAAAAGTTAGCCCCCTATCCCGGGACAAAAAATTTTAGATCTAATAAGACTTACAAAAGTACATATATTTGGATGAAAAAAATGGAATAGACGTATTCAACAAGATTGAAATTAATCTATTTTGAGGCAAGTACATAAGCCGATACATCAGTTTTAGTATACATACATAGCTATTACACATATCTCATCTCCGCGAGCTAACGATATTAAATACATTTTTTTTTATATTTATAGGAAAGTTTTTTTATTTTGTATTTTTTTTTTCTCCGTTAGAAGAAAACTAGGTTAGGGTTCGTTCCTCCGCACTAAAGCCTTAGGCTTATTGTACTCCTGTTCTGCTCATGTATCTTTGTTGTACAAGGATTCTTGCTTATTCCAGGTTCGGCATTCTGCCTAACAGAAGCAGTCCCTGTACTAAGCTTTTTGCGCAATTTGTGCCTGACTATAATTCCATGTTCGATCATTAAATACTGTTGTGCTATGAACTTGTAGGTGCGTCTGATAATTCCGCGCATCAACGTATTGTAAAAACTAAACATTTCTAGTGTTATCCAGCACTTGAAAATCATAACCCGAAGCGGTTACCCCTCCCCGCGTGCACGACCAGTATGCTCCGAGCAGCGACGGAATAATATTACATCGTTTAAGGTTTTACTGCCGTTTCTTATAATTTGACGGGTATTTTTGACATGAGCTAAGTGGGTCTGTATTACAATATTGTAACAAATTGTTTTCTTCTATTTTAATGCGTACATATTGTAGAATTAATGTCCAAATCGACTTGAATACACGATTAATTTTTATGTATTATTTTGAGGTTATAAAATGAAATGATCGAGTTTGTCAATTCCGCGCACAAAATTTCCTATGTGATTTTTGCGTTGATTATTGCAACGAGTCTCATAATAAGACTGGTTATTGGTATAACTGAGACGTACCAGTTTTAACTCCATTCAAAGATTTGCTAATTTTAATACCTAGACCACCTAGACATTAATAAAATAATAAATGCAGGACATAAATTTTGTTGAATTAACGAGTCTAAGTTTCTGTCATTATTGTTCTAAAATAACATCTTAAGTTATAGAAGAATTATCTGGATTTGGTTCAACTTAATTTTTTTAAAATTTATTTTAAGGTTACTCAAAAAAATTTACGATATTATTACGGGCATGGTTTTATTAAACCTACGCACGATATTATCAAATCTGTCTGATAATACCATGCTCTTCCATTTTTTTTTTAATATCGAAATAACTACTTTCTGTTTAATTTTTTAAACATTTTGTCATGCTCTATGTGTAGCTAAATAAATTCTCTACTATTTAACTGCATTTTTGAATCTGTACATCAAATCTTGTCTTAATTATAGGACCAAGTTCAAAAAGGCGCGGTATTATCCAACTCTCCCCTACATGAAGTATCTAATATTTATGAGTTCATATTCCAGGCGTTTGGAACAATGATTTTCCTAAACGGTGAAGTTATTTCATAGTCTAATTGTATTATCTCATAGTCTAATCCCGTCGTAGATCGACCTATTCTCGTCGAGTCTCCAACACGATGATTCGCTCAAAAGGGAATCGGAGAATAGGACTGCGCTGTGTATTAGAAATACGAGCATAAATCTCTTTCTTTTTGTCTTTACCAATGTATATGTCCCCTCTCAACTTCGTTCGCCTCGCCAGATCACACTTTTCGTAACGCTTCCGTTACACTTCAAAAAATAACCAAACATAACTAAAATTGTAAGTAGTTAGTAAGCAAGAAAACATTTTAAACAGCGTTATCAAATGTTTCAGCATAATTAATAGATGTAAGTCTACGTTAAAAACCGCATGTCCCAAAAGTCAAATCGACCTTGACCTTGTTAGCTGTGTCGCCGTCTTGCTAATATCCGAGATGGGTCACTCGATACCAAACCCACATTAATTATTTCATGTAACTTATTATTAACGTATATTAATTGCTATTAACCTCTAAAAAAATATAAAAAAAAATAGAAGAAATATGCTGATGGGCTCAAGTGGCCTCGACGAGCGCAATCGGGGGAGAAATTATGACCAGTGCCCGCGTTCCACATTCGCTCCACTGTTACTTACTCCAATTGTTTCAAACATTTCAATTAATAATTATTACATTAAAATTTTTAATTAATTTCAACCGCTCCGCGTCGTTACTTAACTGTTCACTCGCGCTCTGACCAATTGATCGACTAATTGAGCGATTATTTCATTGATCAATTCAACGTTTTTCGATTGGCTCAATCAATCAATCGACACATTCATCATTTTTACTCTAACTTATTTACACGGAGAAAAAATTGCATACCTTTGACTTAAATTTTCACATCGTAATTTTTCTGCTGCGACGCGTCACAGTGCTTCCTTTTACATGAAACTTGCTGTTGGTTAAAAGGAACATAAATAAGCCCCAGAATTGATTAAAAACATGAATGTCGCCAACGTCGCAAGAACACGTTAAATGGAGACAATGAAAAAAAGAGCGATAAAAGAAACCTGTTTTATTGGCTATTGCCTTGCGATAGATAATTACTGTGCTATATATAAAAAAAATCCAAATATAGAATATTTTTCGCTCTAAAGCCATATCGAGCAACTACATACATTAAGTTTAAAAAATAATAAGGCGAGGAAAGGAACATTATGATCGAGATGTATCACTTTTATAAATCACTGTGAACAATTTGAATGGATAATTGTTCTTTATTCGAGCGGAAGTCGACGAGTTTCCAAAGTAAGATTTCCCAAAATAATAAGAAAGACAAACGCGGCGGTGTCGGTCGTGAGTGAAGGGGGCGAGAGATTCGTTCGTCAGGGCCATATGGAAAGCATTGAAATCATTGTGTGTAAATGTAATGTAGCGTGCCACCAAATGCACTCACCTAGATTTTCTTCACAAACTTTAAATGTATTATATCTCCAATTAAAATGCATCGAAGACAGAAGACGCCCGACCAGGGACGGCCGCCAAACAGGTGCAACCGACAGGAGCGTAACGAAGATAAATAAATATTATAAAAAAATGAAAAACCGACTTCAAAATATATAAAAATTCTTAAACAAGAAATGCACTAAAAAGTAACAAATTAATGGCGTATCCTTGCAGTATCTACAACTTACAAATTATTAGGATGATACAATGTACAACTATTGTTATTTTTAGAGTTGGTGTCAGCCAAGGAAATACGACTATATTGGTACTTAGCAAAAAACGAGAATACCTTATAAAAATTATTTTTAAATGAACTTTTAAATAATATACTCGAACTGTAACAATATCTAGCGACCTTTAAACTACAAAATACCAATACCAACTAAACCTTTTTAAAATGTTTACAAATTACGATTAATATTTATTTTATTGACTGACACCAACTCCAAAAATAACAATAGTTGTACATTATATCATCCTAATAATTTGTAAGATGTAGATACTGCAAGGATACGCCATTATTTTGTTACTTTTTAGTGCATTTTTTGTTTAAGAGTTTTTATATATTTTGAAGTCGGTTTTTCATTTTTTTATAATATTTATTTATTTCTCGCGTTTTAGTGATCTGAAGTTTGATAACTGATTTTATTTTCTTGAAAATGGTTAACCTTCCAAACGCGCTGCTCATATGAGGCAGCGCCGTTTAATATTAAAAATTACTACATCATCCCTTTTTGCCCTTAAGGGTTGAAATTTTTTGTTTTTAAATGTAATAACAAAACTAAGTCGATTATTCTTTCCAACAGAAAAAAAAATTATCAAAATTCGGTTAAATGTCACTATTTCATCCCTTATTTTCATCCTTAAGGGGTGGATTTTTTTCTTTAAATTGAAATGTGAACAATTTAAAGGTACGTTGTACGTAATTCAAACAAAATTATCAAAATCGGGTTAGCCAGGAAAAATTTATAATATTATTTCATCTCTAATTTTTAACCCTTTATGAGTGGAGTTTTTTTTTTTTTTTAAATGGATAGGAAATTAATTTAAGGTTGTGTACTACAAATAAAAAAAAAATTATCAAAATCGAGCTATCCAATAAGAAGTTAATATTTCATCCCTTAGTTTTCAACCCCTTAGAAGTGAAAGATTTCCCTCAAATTAAACTGGACCCCACGAAAAGCACCAGCTTTCAAATAAAAAAAGAATTATCGAAATCGAGCTATCCAATAAGAAGTTAGTATTTCATCCTTTAGTTTTCAAGCCCTTAGAAGTGAACGATTTCCTTCAAATTAAAATGGAACCACACGAAAAGCACTGGCTTTCAAATAAAAAAAGAATTTTTAAAATCGAGCTATCCAATAAGAAGTTAGTATTTCATCCCTTAGTTTTCAACCCCTTAGAAGTAAACGATTTCCTTTAAATTAAAATGGGACCATTCGGAAAGCACCAGCTTTCAAATAAAAAAAGAATCATCAAAATCGCTTCACCCAGTCGGAAATGCTGAGGTAACAAACATTAAAAAAAAAAACAGTCGAATTGAGAACCTCCTCCTTTTTTTGAATTCGATTATAAAAGGTCGTCAGTTCATTACTTACGAACATTTTAGTTGCATTTTTTTTTCCGTTTTACGGGTCTCAAGATATTCCTTCCCCTTATAACCGTGATCAATGAAGTCTATTGTGATGTGACCCTCTGTATTAACTAGGGGAGCATCAGACTTTTCAAGCAAGCCAGCACCTGCCTAGGGGCTGCCATTACTATCTCGCTAGGCGTCATGTCCGTCTACATTTTAGTTGCATCATAAATTATCCTGATTTTCTTTTGGGTCTTTCGCGTTTAGGCCGCTTCACGTAGATGACCAGACCTGCACCGGAGGTCTCCTTTTAACTGTCCAAAAAGTGTAAGATGATTGATGTCTTCATTGAGTCGTTATAGGGCCTAATAAATACTATGACCACTTTGGGCACGCGTCCATTCCAAAACCAGTTTTGTTTTTTTTTTTTTTGCTTTCTCAAATTAAATTTACATTTCAATATTTGTTTTAATTATGGAATGCCTGCCGCGGCTCCACATTCCAGCATCTGTTGTCAAAAATTTGATTCACAGAAAAACAAAACGAAACGAAACAAAAGAAAAGGCCGTATTAGAGAACCATGCGCGACCTAGTTTTGTTAACCAGAGAAAATGAGAGAACTGGAAAAAAAAGAGATTTGAAAACAGCCGGCGACGAGACAAGGACAGAACAGATCTGGTGTGTATCATCGGAACGAAGATGTCAGAAGAGATGTGGCAGGGACGGGACGAAGCCAGAGGAAGTTGATGAAGAAAACCATATACACTAACATAAACTATAAACATATACATACAGGTCCGGACTGGTTATAAAGCAGATCGAACAAATACCGCTCTGGCTAAGGAGTCATTTAACTTAGACTATTGCGAAAAAAAATTGTTGAAGTATATTACGGAAGCGTTACGAAAAGTGTGATCTGGCGTGGTGAATGAAGTTAAAAGGAGACATATACGTTGGTAAAGACAGAAGGAGAAAAATCCTATTCTCTTTTGTACCCATCTTCGTGTATCACCACTCTCACATTGAGTTTAACGTCTAGAGTTTGCATAGATCTAGACCGTATTTTTATAACTTATGTTAGATGTAATTATAACTATCCATTCTTCTCCCTGTACAGCTTGCCTGATGAAGTTGGAATAATAAACAAACCAACGAAACGTTGCAAAATTTTTAGTAAGATAAAAAGTTAGTTTTTATAGGTTTGTTCGCGGATCTAATACTGAACCGATAACGAATCAATCCAAGTGGATTTAGGATAATCGCTAAACGCATACACGCTCAGCGACTAATTAATTCTTATTTTCCCGTGAACGAGTTTGAAAATGTTTGGAACTAAGACGAGGATTAACGAGAACCCACGAAAATTGTTAATTGAATTTAACATTGACAAAAAAGGAAAGCGGGTTGGGACTTTGGTTATAGCGATTCTTGGATTTTTTAGGACAAAAAATTCGATTTTCTTATTCATGCGCAGTTTGATAAAATGTGGCTAGATTTTCTATCCTTTTTTAACAACGCGTAATTCAAATAACAATTTTTGTGGGTTCTCGTTAATCCTCGTCATACTTCCGAACATTTTCAAACTCGTTCATGGGAAAATAACCCTTAATCAGTACATAAGCGTGTATGCGTTTGGCGATTATCCTAAATCCACTTGGATTGATTCGTTATCGGTGCAGTATCAGATCCGCGAACAAACCTTGTATCTAATATTCAGCGCAGGCCTCTTCTTCGATTCCCGACACCAATGCTACAAGCGCCAAATCTTTTTAATTCAAAACATGAGGTACGATTTTGGAAACCAGCTGGTACCATTTAGGATACCGGTTGCCTTAATCGTACTGTTTCAATGATTTTACAAAAGTGTTCATATTACACAGCTCTATCAATAAATATTTCAAAAATCATAATTAATTGTAATTTCGATAGTTAACGCATAGAGCAGTTAAAGCATACTATTTACTAAAATGCTTATTTAAGAATATGTAAACTGCCTTCGAAATTAAGTGGTAGGGGAGAGTTGGATAATACCGTGCGTCTGATAATTATGCGCATCAACGTATTGTAAAAACTAAACACTTCTAGTGTTATCCAGCACTTAAAAATCATAGCCCGACGCGCTTACCCCTCCCCGCGTGCACGACCAGTATGCTCCAAGCAGCGACGGAATAATATTACATCGTTTAAGGTTTTACTGCCGTTTCTTATAATTTGACGGGTATTTTTGACATGAGCTAAGTGAGTCTGTATTACAATATTGTAACATATTGTTTTCTTCTATTCTAATGCGTACATATTGTAGAATTATTGTCCAAATCGACTTGAATACACGATTAATTTTAATTTATTATTTTGAGGTTATAAAATGAAATTATCGAGTTTGTCAATTCCGCGCACAAAATTTCTTATGTGATTTTTGCGTTGATTATTGCAACGAGTCTCATAATAAGACTGGTTATTGGTATAACTGAGATGTACCAGTTTAAGGATGATGTAGTAACTTTTAACATTTAACGGCGCTGCCTCATATGAGCAGCGCGTTTAGTAGGTCTACCTATATTCAAAGAAATAAAATTAGTTATCAAACTTCAAATCACTAAAAATCGAGAAATAAATAAAAATTACAACAAAAAGCAAAACCGACTTCAAAATAAATAAAAAAATCTTAAACAAAAAATCCACTAAGAAGTAAAAAAATAATTGCGTTTCCTTGCAGTGTCTACAACTTACAAATTATTAGGATGATATAATGTACAACTAGTGTTATTTTTGGAGTTGGTGTCAGCCAAGGAAATAAATATTAATGTTCATTTGTAAAAAGGTTTAGTTGGTAATTGGTATTTTGTAGTTTAAAGGTCGCTAGATATTGTCACAGTACTTGTAAATTGTATAAAAGTTCATTTTAAAAATATATTTCATAAGGTATTCTCGTTTATTGCTAAGTACCAAAATAGTCGCATTTCCTTAGCTGACATCAACTGCAAAAATAACAATAGTTGTACATTATATCAATCTAATAATTAGTAAATTGTAGACATTGTAAGGATACGCAATTGTGTTTTTACTTTTTAGTACATTTTTTGTTAAGGAGTTTTTATTTATTTTGAAGTCGGTTTTTCATTTCGTTATAATTTTTATTTTTTATTTATTTATTATTAACTAAACAAAGGTTGGTCAACAAAAGTTAGCCCCCTATCCCGGGACAAAAAATTTTAGATCTAATAAGACTTACAAAAGTACATATATTTGGATGAAAAAAATGGAATAGACGTATTCAACAAGATTGAAATTAATCTATTTTGAGGCAAGTACATAAGCCGATACATCAGTTTTAGTATACATACATAGCTATTACACATATCTCATCTCCGCGAGCTAACGATATTAAATACATTTTTTTTTATATTTATAGGAAAGTTTTTTTATTTTGTATTTTTTTTTTCTCCGTTAGAAGAAAACTAGGTTAGGGTTCGTTCCTCCGCACTAAAGCCTTAGGCTTATTGTACTCCTGTTCTGCTCATGTATCTTTGTTGTACAAGGATTCTTGCTTATTCCAGGTTCGGCATTCTGCCTAACAGAAGCAGTCCCTGTACTAAGCTTTTTGCGCAATTTGTGCCTGACTATAATTCCATGTTCGATCATTAAATACTGTTGTGCTATGAACTTGTAGGTGCGTCTGATAATTCCGCGCATCAACGTATTGTAAAAACTAAACATTTCTAGTGTTATCCAGCACTTGAAAATCATAACCCGAAGCGGTTACCCCTCCCCGCGTGCACGACCAGTATGCTCCGAGCAGCGACGGAATAATATTACATCGTTTAAGGTTTTACTGCCGTTTCTTATAATTTGACGGGTATTTTTGACATGAGCTAAGTGGGTCTGTATTACAATATTGTAACAAATTGTTTTCTTCTATTTTAATGCGTACATATTGTAGAATTAATGTCCAAATCGACTTGAATACACGATTAATTTTTATGTATTATTTTGAGGTTATAAAATGAAATGATCGAGTTTGTCAATTCCGCGCACAAAATTTCCTATGTGATTTTTGCGTTGATTATTGCAACGAGTCTCATAATAAGACTGGTTATTGGTATAACTGAGACGTACCAGTTTTAACTCCATTCAAAGATTTGCTAATTTTAATACCTAGACCACCTAGACATTAATAAAATAATAAATGCAGGACATAAATTTTGTTGAACTAACGAGTCTAAGTTTCTGTCATTATTGTTCTAAAATAACATCTTAAGTTATAGAAGAATTATCTGGATTTGGTTCAACTTAATTTTTTTTAAATTAATTTTAAGGTTACTCAAAAAATTCACGATATTATTACGGGCATGGTTTTATCAAACCTACGCACGATATTATCAAATCTGTCTGATAATACCATGCTCTTCCATTTTTTTTTTAAATATCGAAATAACTACTTTCTGTTTAATTTTTTAAACATTTTGTCATGCTCTATGTGTAGCTAAATAAATTCTCTACTATTTAACTGCATTTTTGAATCTGTACATCAAATCTTGTCTTAATTATAGGACCAAGTTCAAAAAGGCGTGGTATTATCCAACTCTTCCCTACGCATTTGGCCACTCTCTCGTATGTAGTGCTTTGTAGAAAGCAATGGGTCGGTATCTCTTAAATACCCTAGTTGCATTTAGGTCTCATTCCGGGCCTGTATAGTGTATACACATACATACAGATAATGTTATAATTAATATTTGCTATTAATCGGTGATGCAACAGAAAAACATAAGTGAAACGTGGTATTGGAACTCACACGGATTGGGGTTAGTGTATCATCAGGCATCAGCAAAGTAAGAAACTTGTCTGTTCGATATACCACTCCCTATCTTCCGCCACCCTCCGCACAATCATTCGTCCATATAATTACAGTGAACTCTCAATAAGTCGTACTCCATTGTGACCACAAAAAGAACGGTTCGATTTATCTATAGTTCGACTCAGTGGCGTAACAATAAGGTGGTATTATGGCAAAATGCCACGAGCTCTGCCCCAAGAACCTTAATATTATAAAATTTATGAAGTTGTATGAATTCGAATTGCGCTTTATACGCATAGACACTAAGCGAATATGATGAATGAACAGGTGGGGAAGATCGCACCCCTTAAAAGGGGTACTTTAAGGTTAAAGGAGACGCGAATTTTGCCGCGACAAGGTGTTAGTGGTTCTCTGAATTGCAACTCCAGAAATGAGACGCAATTCACCCTTCGATGGTGGCCTGAATTGTCCAGGAGGTTGACAGCCCAGATAGTTGGGATGTTCTTCCAGTCTCTGCGGGTATTTTTGATTGAACCTGGCTATCCTACAGTAGCCACTTGGACGTACCAAGGGGCGTCAGTTATTGTCCTCAGAGTTTTTGACTGGAAGCGCTGAATCTTGTTCACTTTGGAGCTACTGGCAGCTCCCCACAGCTTAGATAGAAATAGGTTTAAGTATGGACTTGTATATAGTTGATTTACTGTCCAGGGACAGTTGGGACTTTTCTCGCAGAAGCCACCACAGTTTTCGGATAGTAATACTCAATTGGTTGCGTTTGTGGAGGATGTGCTTTGACCAGATTAGGCGTCTGTCCAGGTGCATTACGACTTACGAGGTACCTGCCCTCCGTAGCCCGGAGTATTTCATAGCCATTTAGTGGGACAGGAAGACAGGTTTCTGGCATATGGACAGAGTTGGTCTTGTTGATTTTCCACTTGCAGAACCACAGTCGGACTTCATTTACTGTAGACTGAAGCTTCTCAGAGGCCATTCTAGGAGAATCGTGGACGACGTCGAGTAACGTGGTATCATCTGCAAAGGTCGCAAGGGTTATTTCCTCGTTGATCGGGGCGTCGACCATGGAAACCGTATAGAGGAGAGGCCCAGCGACACTGCCCTGTGGCACTCCAGATCCTATCCTACGTTCCATAGTGTACTTAGAATCTTCAAGCTTCTAGATAGAATTGGAGAATAAACACAAACGGCTCTGGAGGTGTCATTCTAATCTTGAGCAACAGCCCTACGTGCCACGCCTTGCTGAACAGTATTTTTACCTAATTGCGCTTGCGTCCCTGTGCTGTGTGCGCCTGTTCAATTGGGTAGTGTTGTCGCCTGAACCCAAATTGATGGCTGGGTATGATGTTATTAGCGTCCAGGATAGGCACAAGTCGTTTGAGGAGCAACTTAAAGGGTAAGCAAGGGTAGGGGTAAGGGAAAACTGATTAGTGTGTAGGATTTTACTTCGTTTTTACTTTCGACTTATTGAAGGAAAAAGTTCAAATTATCAAAAAATCATTAATAGTTAATGTAATATCATTCATTCAGTTCCAAATTATATCTGTCAGAATAAATAACCAACAGTTCGATTTATAGAGGTAATACCGGTTAAGATTCAACTTATAGAGGTAATGTCGGCTAGGAGTTCGATTTCTAATTGCCTACAAGACCCTTTCCGACAGTTCAACCCATTTAATAAACAAGCAACCCGCTCGGCATAAATATCAAAAAGATGACCTAATGTTATCTCTTTTAATATTTTTAGGATAAGTCATTTTAAAGAGGTCTAAATGTTAACTAAATGATATCTATTATCGATATCATTCTGACATCAAAAAGCTAACTTGTTGACATCTCTACCATAACCTCAACTTTTTATCAGCTGATTTTTTATTATTTCCAAATATTAAATATTTATCGCATTCACTCCAACCTCAAATCATATCTCATGTATCAATAATGTATAAAAAATAAAACCATATATAAAAGATAATAATAATTATAAATCAACACATATTCAAGATTAATACTGAAACTATTAATAAAAAAGTTGGTGGTTATAATTAAGTACCTGAAGAAGTTACGAAAGTAGCGAAAAGCGTAGTACAAAATTTTTAAAAAAACATCAAATAAAGAATAAAATATTTATTAAAAAAGAACTTTTAACTGTTTGTTAAATGTACTGTTTTTTATTTAAGAATAACTTTAGGATAAAAAATAACTGGACCAAATTGTTATTATCGATTTTCATTATAATTCACCTCTAATTTTTGACATATAAATGTTCACTTTAAGATCTTGGAAAAATGTTATCTTTCTGATATCCTTTCAATGAGCTCTAAAAGATGACTCTAAATGGCTCATAAGAGAACTTTTTGTTAAATTTACGGTTATCATTTCTGATATCAGGTCATTAATAATGCTAACTTTAAGAGATCTTTATGATATCTTCTTGCCGAACGGGAAGTCTCAAGAAAAATGTTCGACTCATTGATGTGAAAACACACAGCTAGGAATAAATCGAAATAACTGTTCTACTTATGGACGAGATTAAATTATCGAGAGTTCACTGTATTTGATTTTGAACAAATGGCATGAAAATTTTCCTAATTAGTAGACATCTACAACAGATTGTCGCAAGTTCCATAAATACTTTTTATTGATCAAATTTTACTTGAAACTTTCAAGTCCTAGTTATCATCAAGTTTTTATCATATAGATCTCGATATCCCGTACATATTTTGTTTTGGAAAACCGCATTTTCCTGAAGGATTGGAACGTTCTTTTTTGGTTGAATGAAGTTTCAATGATAGTTCGTATAATGACAGCTCATATTTAAATAAATAAATATTATAAAAAAATGAAAAACCGACTTCAAAGTATATAAAAATTCTTAAACAAAAAATGCACTAAAAAGTAACAAAATAATGGCGTATCCTTGCAGTATCTACAACTTACAAATTATTAGGATGATACAATGTACAACTATTACTATATACTTAGCAAAAAACGAGAATACCTTATGAAAATTATTTTTCAAATGAACTTTTAAACAATATACTCGAACTGTAACAATATCTAGCGACCTTTAAACTACAAAATACCAATACCAACTAAACCTTTTTAAAATGTTTACAAATTACTATTAATATTTATTTTATTGACTGACACCAACTCCAAAAATAACAATAGTTGTACATTGTATCATCCTAATAATTTGTAAGTTGTAGATACTGCAAGGATACGCCATTATTTTGTTACTTTTTAGTGCATTTTTTGTTTACGAATTTTTATATATTTTGAAGTCGGTTTTTCATTTTTTTATAATATTTATTTATTTCTCGCCTTTTAGTGATCTGAAGTTTGATAACTGATTTTATTTTCTTGAAAATGGTTAACCTTCCAAACGCGCTGCTCATATGAGGCAGCGCCGTTTAATATTAAAAATTACTACATCATCCCTTTTTGCCCTTAAGGGTTGAAATTTTTTGTTTTTAAATGTAATAACAAAACTAAGTCGATTATTCTTTCCAACAGAAAAAAAAATTATCAAAATTCGGTTAAATGTCACTATTTCATCCCTTATTTTCATCCTTAAGGGGTGGATTTTTTTCTTTAAATTGAAATGTGAACAATTTAAAGGTACGTTGTACGTAATTCAAACAAAATTATCAAAATCGGGTTAGCCAGGAAAAATTTATAATATTATTTCATCTCTAATTTTTAACCCTTTATGAGTGGAGTTTTTTTTTTTTTTTAAATGGATAGGAGATTAATTTAAAATTGTGTTCTACAAATAAAAAAAGAATTATCGAAATCGAGCTATCCAATAAGAAGTTAGTATTTCATCCCTTAGTTTTCAACCCCTTAGAAGTGAACGATTTCCTTCAAATTAAAATTGAGCCACACAAAAAGTACTGGCTTTCATATAAAAAAGAATCATCAAAATCGTTTCACCCAGTCGGAAATGTTGAGGTAACAAACATAAAAAAAAAAAAAATACAGTCGAATTGAAAACCTCCTCCTTTTTTTGAAGTCGGTTAAAAAAAACACAAACAGTGAGTTATTCCTTTCAGGATAGCTATAAAATAAAAAAAACAGTGGCGGATTAAGAGGGGGATTTGATAGAGTACATCCCCATTCGAAAATTTTTCCGAAACTCCATCCAACCTTGTATTACGACTCTTGATGAGTATAGAAATATAATAAATTTCCCCCTCTTGCGAAATATTTTTCTGAGCCAACGGAAATCATATATTGGGGTTAGTTCCTAATGATATCATACATATAGTGTATGGTTTCTACAGGATGGTTATAAATAGAAAAACGTGTTTATTGTTTCTCACACATAAATGAGGTAATCAATATAAATTAAGATAAAAATTGATCGAAGGGTGTATATTCCAATAAAATCTTAGTTCCTGTGGGATAGCTATAAATGGCTATAAACTATGTTGGCATCGATCATCGTTTTCTAATACAGGTTTAAAAAAAGTTTATGAAAGTCATCCACCTACTGGTACTACTTGACTAACACAATATACAACCTGTCATATTTATACTCAGTAAGCATAAAACCTCCAACTGAAGTTCTGTCACTGTTACGTTACATTTTTTCGTTATATATAATTATTACATAATTTTCACATGAACGTTTTGTGTTTAATGAGTATTTATATTTTTGTTCCAGATAAAAATAAAGTGGTACATTGTACGTTACAAGGCATGCGCAATATAAAATTATGACAATTTTTTTATATTCCTCGTGCCTTTTTCATACTGCATACTTGTACCGTACAATCTACGTTTTTATTTTTTATCTGGAACATATCTAATACAGTTTTTATAACTTCTAATAGAGTCAGGTTCATTTCAAATAACATTTTGTTCATTGTATATAAAGGGCGAAATGTTTTATTTTGTATTTAATACTTTGTAAGAATTAGGAAATTAGTAGTCGCATGCGCATAAAAAAATGCATATGATATTATGGTTTTATATCTATCTATATAAATAAAATGATAGCTGTTTTCCAATGTTCGCTTTTAACTCAAAAACTACTGGATACATTTCAATCAATTTTTGTTTGTTTTACTTCTTATATCATTGGTCCTTATCTAAAAAAAGAATTATCACGATATCTTCATTAAAAGCAAAGTAATTAAAGTTTGAAAAAATGCAATTTTTACAAGCAAAACGCGTTAAGCGGTGGATTTTTCGTCGCTTTGATAGAGTGGGGCAAACGATCTAATGTGCATGGACTGGAGAGAATATGTTTCTCCTTCCACTGCCTACTGATTATTTCATATTTGAGCGTAGACTTAATGCAGCTCAGCGAGATATTAGATTAATAAAGATTTTTTTAATTCTATTTTCTATTTGTTTAGCAGTTTTTAAAGTATTTTTTGTAGCTTTATTTTAAAATTCTCTTTTAGCATTTTTTATATTTTACTGTAAATACAAATAAAAAAATACATTTTTAAGTTGCAACCGTTACAAGTGTATACTTATTAATGGATTAATAATTAATTTTTTCAAAAAAATTGCAAACCAACAATTACAACTGCTGTAAAATACAAAAAAAGTCACTTTTTTAGAATTTTTTTTAAGGTGCTCCTTAAATGCTCTTCCGGATCCGCAATTGTTCCAGGTGTGTATTTAATTAATTAATTTTTTTTAAATGTTCAATCTCAAAAATTAAAATCGCTATAAAACCCAAAATAGTTTTTAATTGAACCTTTTTCAAGTTCTTTATCTGCCCTTTTCATTACGCAAATAATGTTCAATATTTTGATAATAATTATTTATTTTTAACTATTTTTACATGTATTGTTTTATGACGTCATCGTTGGATCCTATGAATAATTATGAATAGTTTAAAATTTAATTACTTATTAACTATACACCTGGAGCAATTGCGGATCCGAAAAGAGTATTTAAGGAACAATTTTAAAAAAAATAAAATAAAATTTCCTTGTAAAACATACCCTTCCGGCTGTGGTCAAGGTGATCAAGGGTCAGTATGGTGGACTTGGAGTTCCCACCTTACCAAATCCAGGACTTCAATCGACAGCACTTTTGATTTCTGCTGGAACGACTCGCAAGTTGATCGCCCAAGCAGTGAAGCTGAAGGAAGGTCGATTAGGAAGATTATTTTCGATTATGTAGCAATTTTTATTTTTGAATTTACAAATTTTTGAAAAATTAATTATTGATTAGCAATTTAAGTAATAACTATACACTTGGAGCAATAGCGGTTTCTGAAGTAGCAATTTAGGAGCAATTTTTTGGTATATAGTTAAAAATGTTCTACGCTAAGTTCATTCCGGTTATTTTTAATATATTTTTGCTTTCAATTTTTTAAATGTTTTTCTTCTGTAAATTAAATGTGTTCTTAACATAATAACTTACGCAGACGACGTCGCGGGTATCAGCTGGTACAAAATAAAACATTTCACTCAAAATCCAATGAAATGTTTATAAAATTGTTATTTGAAATAAAAAGGGTTGCTTTCGAAGTGAAAAAGATTGTATTTGAATTAAAGATTTTGCTGTTTTTGCTCGAGATTCGGATAGAACATTATTAATTTGGAAGTTTTAATAAGTACGATATTTAGTACAAGTTATATTTATTAACTGCAAGCAAAGCAGGAATGCGCATGGGTGTACTGAAAGTGGGAGGGGGCAGTTTCCACCCATGATTTTTAACCGACTTCAAAAAAAGGAGGAGGTTCTCAATTCGAGTGTATTTTTTTTTTTTTTGTGTTTGTTACCTCAACATTTCTGACTGGGCTAAGCGATTTTGATGGTTCTTTTTTTAATTGAAAGCTGGTGCTTTCCGAATAGTCCCATTTTAATTTGAAGGAAATCGTTCACTTCTAAGAGGTTGAAAACTAAGGGATGAAATACTAACTTTTTATTGGATAGCTCAATTTTGAAAATTTTTGTTTTATTTGAAAGCTAGTGCTTCTCGGGTGATCCCATTTTAATTTGAGGAAAATCTTTCACTTTTAAAGGGTTGAAAACTAAGGGATGAAAAACTAACTTCTTATTGAATAGCTCGATTTTGATAATTCTTTTTTTATTTGAAAGCTAGTTCTTTCCGTGGGGTACAGTTTTAGTTTGGGGAAAATCTTTCACTTTTAAAGGGTTGAAAACTAAGGGATGAAATTTTAACTTCTTATTGGATAGCTCGATTTTGATAATTTTTTTTTATTTGTAGAACACAATTTTTTAAATTAATCTCCTATCCATTTTTTATAAAAAAAAACTCCACTCATAAGGGGTTAAAAATTAGAGATGAAATAATATTATAAATTTTTCCTGGCTAACCCGATTTTGATAATTTTGTTTCTATTACGTACAACGTACCTTTAAATTGTTCACATTTCAGTTTGAAGAAAAAAATCCACCCCCTAAGGATGAAAATAGGAGATGAAATAGTGACATTTAACTGAATCATCGAATTTTGATAATTTTTTTTTTCTGTTGGAAAGAGTAATCCACTTAGTTTTGTTATTACATTTAAAAGCAAAAAATGTCAACCCTTAAAGGCAAAAAGGGATGATGTAGTAACTTTTAATATTAAACGGCGCTGCCTCATATGAGCAGCGCGTTTGGAAGGTTAACCATTTTCAAGAAAATAAAATCAGTTATCAAACTTCAGATCACTAAAACGCGAGAAATAAATAAATATTATAAAAAAATGAAAAACCGACTTCAAAATATATAAAAATTCGTAAACAAAAAATGCACTAAAAAGTAACAAAATAATGGCGTATCCTTGCAGTATCTACAACTTACAAATTATTAGGATGATACAATGTACAACTATTGTTATTTTTGGAGTTGGTGTCAGTCAAGAAAATAAATATTAATGGTAATTTGTAAGAATTTAAAAAGGTTTAGTTGGTAATTGGTATGTTGTAGTTTAAAGGTCGCTAGATATTGTTACAGTTCGAGTATATTGTTTAAAAGTTCATTTGAAAAATAATTTTCATAAGGTATTCTCGTTTTTTGCTTAGTACCAATATAGTCGTATTTCCTTGGCTGACACCAACTGCAAAAATAACAATAGTTGTACATTGTATCATCCTAATAATTTGTAAGTTGTAGATACTGCAAGGATACGCCATTATTTTGTTACTTTTTAGTGCATTTTTTGTTTAAGATTTTTTATTTATTTTGAAGTCGGTTTTTCATTTTTTTATATAATTTTTTTATAACTACTTAGCTTCCGACCCAAAAATGGTGGGCTCAAAAATTGTCCACACCTAGATTATATCAATAGTTGCATTGGAAATGTTAAGCATTCCTGCAATGTTGTTATGTTAGTTTTGTTGCCTATCCATCGTCAATATATGCTTAAGTTGACGTGACGTTACGTTGGACTCAATTTAACCATGGAATGATTTTCTCTTTTTTTAATAAAAAAAATAATATGCATAATAAAACCTGAGACGACTTCAGTCGACTTTAGTCGACCATATCATTTCACATTGTGTCATTTATATCGTCTTATCAGCGACAATTATTGTAAACAAATTTTCCTTTATTATCGTACATATTCATTACAGTTAGACTTTAGGAAAATTGAAACATTCAAATGGTAAATGATCGAAATGAGAGTCTAGAAAATGATCGAGTTAATCGGCATAATGCAGAGAATAAATCAGTAGTGGCTAATGTCATCACATCGTCGTACGGAATTATTTCTATGATGGTCGTCATACTAATCGCTATTTTGATATTTTTCACGTCCATTTTCCATTCTTCGTTTTCTGATACTCAGATTAAAAATGAAAGTCTTCGTCTAGCATTTGTCGTAAGTATCCAGGTTGTCATTTGCCTGGTTTGTCCATATTTCATTTAAGTAATTATGTTATAGTTGTTCCGGCATGGCGATAGAACCCCAACGAAGATATACCCCAATGATCCATACCAGATTAACTATTGGCCCGATGGTTTGGGTGCTCTTACAAAAGTAAGACACATTCTTACTTACTACCATAAAATGTTTGATCTACTTTTTATTTAAATAACACATTGTTATTAGTAAATGTCAATTATAACTACGCCATCTATTGTAAAAAATTGTACTACCTCAGTTGAGCTGCATAATATTAGCTTTATTATTGGGTTTCAAAAATCAGCACTGAGTTTTTTAATGGACCCTCCCTTACGTTAAATAACGTTCCCTTCCACACTGAAGGGCAGTAAGAGGATTGTTTTTTAGTGGATTAAAATCCCACTATTGATTTACAACTTTTTAGAACTGAACTCACTCAGCTGCCGACCTGCTTATATACGCGATCAGCGCTGTTCTAGAAAAGTAAGCGGCGGAGTTTCCATTACTAGAATGTTCGATTCAATTTTTTTTACTGTCTATTTTTTTCTCATACATTAAAAATGCAATAAAGAAATTTCTAGAATTTTTTTTTCTCATATATTGACCACTTTCTGATACCCGCTCGCCTCGCTGAGTGTATCTAAATTTAATTAATTGATTAAAAGATTCTCTACGTTCATAGCGAAATATAAAAATTAATCTATTTTGACAGAAAAAAATTATAGATACTTTCAGAATTTAGATCCAAAGAAAGTTCATCAAAATTCGTAAAACTACTTTTCAAGAAAGAGATGTTAGCTGTCTCACATCAGCTTCTATGCGATTTTTAGTAAAAAAGTAACTGTATTCCTTCCTTAAATACTTGAAAATCTTTAATACCAAATGTCATTTAAAATCGTTCAGCTCTTTTAGGGGGCATCCATTAATTGCGCGAGGCTTTTTTTGCAATTTTTGAAATCCCCTCCCCGCCCCTCTGGTAAGATGTCATGAGATTTGGTATATATCATTCCCCAACCCGCAATCTTATGTGGTATTTTTCAAAACAAAAAAATACGTGATATTTGCGAGACCCTCCCTTTCCCCAAAGTAAGATTAGATGAGATTCGGCTCGACCCCATCGGCCCCTGAACGCCTCACGTAATTAATGGATGTTCCCTTAAAAGAATAGATTAGTAGCTATCCTACCGGATCTTTAACAAAACTTCTTTTAATATGTTTATTTCTAATTAATATTTTCGACAATGAACAATTTCATTATTTATTTTATCGGGTGTTATAGAAATTCATAATTATTTAATTATTTATTTTCCAGTAAAAATTCTCAATTTTTTAGTTTCAACTTTGTAGAGATTTTTTTCGTTAATGTGTAAAATTGGAGGAAAATGCGTTAAAATTCTATTTCACAAACTTTATCAAAACTTTTTAAATGTACGGTTCCAGTAGGATATAATTGTTTTGCCATCCCATGGGAACCATGCATTATTATAGCCTTAAAAATAAGCTATATCATTCTCCCCCAAACTACCATATTGCAAAAATCATATCAATCTTTAACTCTGTGATAAACAAAAAACATATCTATCCCACGGGAATAGTACATCTCTCCCGAGTAAAAAGTAGATCAAATCTTTTTAAGGAAAATGAGTTAAGACTCTATTTCGTGGATTTTAATGAAATTGCTTTTAAATACACAATTTTATAGAATATATACTTGTTTTGCTATCCCATGGGAACCGTTTGTTATTCCGGTATGAGAAGTAATCTATATCATTTTCTGGCCCCTAAACTATCACATTACAAAAAAGGAAGTTAATCTTTTGCTCTGTAAAAAAACAAAAAATACCTATTCCACGGGAACCGTACATTTTTTCTGGATATAAAGTATACTATATGTTAAACTGGATTATAATCTATATCTTTGCCAAATTTCATCCAGATCCATTCAGTACTTTTTGAGTGAAATAGCAACAAACATCCATACAAACTTTCACGTTTATAATATTAGTAAGATTCCTCCCTAGTTCACCTTTCACTTTTCAGTGAACACACAATGACTGGCGCCAGAAAAAAACATCGTGAAGAACTTTCTAGACCGTCTCTTTGTCAGGTCAACCACGCCTCTTTTATATACCATTCACGTCTCGGTGAGCTCTCAGCGTGAAGTCAGACGTTAGATAACGTTGACAATAGAATTGGACTCAAGCACAGTCTTTCAAACTGCGAATGACTAAGGGCATCGAGTTGTTCGTTCTTACAAAAGTCCCAGAGTCACTATAATCAATTCTGAATTGATAACGAATTTGACGTGAACCTCGAACATCAAACTGTTACTAACAATTCAGAATTGACCGTTCTTGCGAATAGTCGTAGAATCGCACTCACGAACAAAGGTTATATTTCCTCAACAGAATTAAAACAATTTTTTTTACAATAGAGTGCGTATTTACAACTGCCACTTACCACTTCAAATAAACCACACAAAATTTATACGCGGGAATATTTGTAGCGTGGAATTCAACAAATGTTTCACGTTGGAGGAAGGCTTCGAAATGAATATTCAGGGTTTTTGAGTGAAATTTATCGAAGTGAAGATATCTATATGGAATCGAGCAATGCCGATCGTTGTATTATGAGCGCAATGGCCCTTTTGGCCGGATTATATCCCCCCAAAGGGGATCAAGTGTGGAACTCTTCGATTCCATGGCAGCCAATTCCAGTTCATACAATCCCACGTGAAAATGATATGGTAACGTAACAAAACATTATTCAAAGCTCCCATTGAGAAGAATATGAAAATGGGATCAATGAAAAGTCCTGCTGTAATAAAAAAATGGATCTCACTAGTAATGTACTTCATGGGACCAGAATGGGCTTTCAGATTGATCTCTTTTTTATTTTAAATTACTAAAATCCTTAATATTATACCAAAGTTCGAAAACTGATGAAAATTTTAGTTAGACCAATGACTGAGTTCTATATACAGTGGTACCTTGACATACGAGTTTAATTCGTTCTGCAACTTTGCTCGTATCTTGAATTACTCGTATCTCGAATTTTATCTTTTATCTCCATTAAAAAGATCAGATCCACGACCTGTTGCAACTTTTTTCGAGACCTTCAACCTGCTAAACCGAACTCGTATCTCGAATTTCGCTCGTAACTCAAAGCAAAAAATCACTCGCTCGTATCTCGAAAAACTCGTACTTATACCACTGTATAATTTTATTTGACAGATTCTTATTATATTATTTTTATTTTTATTATTATATTAAATCTCATAAAATTGACATAAAATTTTTTCGACTTTTTTTTTGGAGACTTTATGAGTATTTTCGCGGATCAATACATATGTATAAAATCTCATAAAAATTCTACTTTTGGCTCAACCTAATAAACTCCCATTTAAATTGCTGAAAATACGAGATTCTCATAAAAATCTCATAAAAGATAAGAACCAATAACTCTATGAGAGTTCTATGAGTTGACGACGACTCGTAAAATTGCCATAAAATATTTGATTGTTAATTTTTTCATTCTCATAAGTTACCATAACCCCTCATACAATCTCATAAAAAAAAAATTCTATGAGATTTTATGAGATCCTATGAGATTTTTCCAGTAGGACACACTCTTAGTTTTCCATTTATAGATTTTAGCGATGAAAAAAAAATGTTCCAAATACGACGTTGAATTGGCTGAAGCCTACAGTTCCACGTACATTCAAAATATTAACGAGCAAAATATCGATCTGTACAAGTATTTATCAAACAATGCTGGAGGAGATTTCAAAACGATTACGGACGTAGAACATTTGTATACCACGTTAGAAATTGAAGAACTCTATGGTCTGAAGTTACCGGAATGGACGAAAGGTATATATCCTGAGAAGCTGGAAAATTTAACCAAGGAAAGTCTTTCGATATTCTCGACAAGTTCCTTTATGCGACGAATTCGTGGAGGTAATTAATAATTCATGATTTACTAACAAAATATCAATCATTGATATAGTGAGTGATACAATCGATAAATATTAACAATTACGGTGCAATACCCATTTTATAAGACTTACACTACTTTACACTTAAACTACACTGTATAACACCATGGTACTCCAGTGCCGTGTAAAATGTTCACATTTACACGGTTGGTATTTCAGTGTGTACTTTCATTCGATTGTACATAAATAAATATTATAAAAAAATGAAAAACCGACTTCAAAATATATAAAAATTCTTAAACAAAAAATGCACTAAAAAGTAACAAAATAATGGCGTATCCTTGCAGTATCTACAACTTACAAATTATTAGAATGATACAATGTACAACTATTGTTATTTTTGGAGTTGGTGTCAGCCAAGGAAATACGACTATATTGGTACTTAGCAAAACACGAGAATACCTTAAGAAAATTATTTTTCAAATGAACTTTTAAACAATATACTCAAAGAGTAACAATATCTAGCGACCTTTAAACTACAAAATACCAATTAACAACTAAATCTTTTTAAAATTTTTACAAATTACTATTAATATTTATTTTCTTGACTGACACCAACTCCAAAAATAACAATAGTTGTACATTGTATCATTCTAATAATTTGTAAGTTGTAGATACTGCAGGGATACGCCATTATTTTGTTACTTTTTAGTGCATTTCTTGTTTAAGAATTTTTATATATTTTGAAGTCGGTTTTTTATTTTTTTATAATATTTATTTATTTCTCGCGTTTTAGTGATCTAAAGTTTGATAACTGATTTTATTTTCTTGAAAATGGTTAACCTTCCAAACGCGCTGCTCATATGAGGCAGCGCCGTTTAATATTAAAAGTTACTACATCATCCCTTTTTGCCCTTAAGGGTAGATATGTTTTACTTTTAAAATAATTAAAACTTAGTGGATTATTCTTTCAAACAGAAAAAAAATTATCAAAATTCGGTTAAATGTCACTATTTCATCCCCTATTTTTATCCTTAAGGGGTGGATTTTTTTCTTCAAATTGAAATGTGAACAATTTAAAGGTACGTTGTAGGTAATAGAAACAAAATTATCAGAATTGGGTTAGCCAGAAAAAAATAATAATATTATTTCATCTCTAATTTGTAACCTCTTATGAGTGGAGTTTTTTTTTAAAAAATGGATAGGAGATTAATTTAAGGTTGTGTTCTACAAATAAAAAAAGAATTATCTAAATTGAGCTATCCAGTAAGAAGTTAATATTTCATCCCTTAGTTTTTAACCCCTTAGAAGTGGAAGATTTTCCTCAAATTAAAACTGGACCCCACGAAAAGCACCAGCTTTCAAATAAAAAAATATTTTTCAAAATCGAGCCATCCATTAAGAAGTTAGTATTTCATCCCTTAGTTTTCAACCCCTTAGAAGTAAACGATTTCCTTCAAATTAAAATGGGACCATTCGGGAAGTACCAGCTTTCAGATAAAAAAAGAATCATCAAAATCGCTTCATCCAGTCGGAAATGCTGAGGTAACAAACATAAAAAAAAAAAATACAGTCGAATTGAGAACCTCCTCCTTTTTTTGAAGTCGGTTAAAAATCGGATCCGTTAGGGTCAATATTTATTAAAGCCACCATGCTCTGGGTAAAATTGATTTAGACATTTTATCAACTAGGTTCACTCTTGAAGGAGATTATTGAAAAGTCGACGTTGAAACGAAAAGGTGGACTGAAGCCGAATCGAAAGATATTCCTGTATTCGGGACACGATTTAACCATAATTCATCTGATGAAGTCGCTCGGTTTTGAGCAGTTGATGAAGCCTAGCTATGGAGCAACGTTCATTGTCGAGTTACACGAGGACTCTGTGATACTCAATCAGTCTACTGATTGGTTTGTCTCGTTAAAATACGGCGAAATGTCCAATTTCACTCGTTTGGAGATTCCTGGTTGTCCAGAACCGTGCACTTTGGACAGTTTTATCCAACTGAAATCCGATATGGTTCCTTCTGATTGGAACACCGAGTGTAACAGTTGAAACTATGTATATTTCAAGATCTAATAAAATATTTTTTATGCTAACGCTTCTGGGTTTGAAAAATGTATTTGTTCTATTCTCTTATTAGTCCTTAGGAGATTCAGACCATTCAGACAATCGATTAAATATTTTGGAGATTTTACCATAGTGAATACTAGTACCAACATAATTTAAGCGGCGCTTGTTTAAAAATGATTGAACCGATTACACTATGTATCCTTTTACCTTACAATAAAATATTTGTTTCAGGTTTATTATATAAACGAAGCCTTTTCAATCAATTTTCAAGATGAACTTGAATCAATACCAATATAATTGAAGATTTCTGCTTTTTGAATACTTATATAATAAAAACGTTACGTCTTACCTGCGCGAGCGAACAAAAGCGGAAATATTTTTCTCAGCTGAGATTGTTATCTAATCTAAAAAAAATGTAAGATGTTTTGTTGAATACGTTTTATTACCTACATTTTCATATCTATACCAATAATAAGAATGAAGATTTTTGCTACTTGAATACCTATATAATAAAAATGTTCCATCTCACATACGCGAGCGAACGAAAAACGGAATCATTTTTCCCAGCTGAGATTTTTATCTAATCTAAAAAATTTAAGGTGTTTTGTTGAATACTCTTTATGGCCTACATTTTCGTATATTTATACAAAAAAATAAATACCATTTACATTGTAATTTTCCCCAAAAAAAAAACAGGGTAATAACAGGGTTTGTCCAGGGTAAACTTGAAAACAGCTAAGCCGATTTCAATGGAATTTTCACAAAAAGTTATTAAATATTGTAACTTACATTATAGGCTACTTTAAATTTTGAATAGTTTTCCCTGTCTGTTTGTTTGTTTTTGGCAAACTTGAAAACGACTGGTCCGATTTGGACGAGATTTCCACTACAAGTAGTAAATATTACAAAAAGTGCTATAAAATACTTTTTATTCCGAAAAAATGTTGATTTTCTGAGAAAAAAAAATTAGAACTATAAAAACTGCGCAACGAAAAACATACATCAGCAGGCAGTTGTGATACAATGTACTTATACTTACATATCGTAAAGACGATATGATCTTAAACTATGTAATTTGTTATTTTTATGAATTAATGTTCGCAAATTTGAAAATTATAACGATGATAGAAGTACATTTAGCGATAGGTTAAATTCTTAGAAACCATAGGGGAGACCGGGGATAGTTGGCTATAGGGGCAGGTAGACTAAGCGACAATAACTCGCCATCATCAATTGTTTTTAATCAACAAATTAGGAGCGACGATTGAATTTAACGTTGATAGAGGACAGCGAAACGGGACTTTGGTTCTAGCGATACTCGGTTTTTTTAGGCCGAAAAATTCGATTCTCTTACTTATGCGCAGTTTGATAAATTGTGGCTAGGTTTTCTACCCTTCTCTATCAACGTTAAATTCAATTAACAATTTTCGTGGGTTCTCGTTAATCCTCGTCTTACTTCTGAACATTTTCAAACTCGTTCACGGAAAAATAACCCTAAATCAGTTCATAAGCGTGTATGGGCTTGGCCATTATCCTAAACCCACTTGGACTGATTCGTTATTGGTTCAGTATTAGATCCGCGAAAAAACCTCTAGACTTAAGATCCTAGAACTAAGATATAATTGACCAACAGAGATTCTCTGTGTTCAGGCAATCGTGATATGACCTTAGATGTAAAGCGATTTTAAACACCAAAAAAATTACAAACATTAATCTTACTTATTTTTAGTTTAAGTTTTTTTTTTTTTTAAATAGTTCAAAGAGCCTTTTACCTTTGTAAAAGTTTATTATTAACCAAGAATGGATCTCAAATTTAAGTTTGTTTATAATTAAATAAAAAGTTTCTATCATTTAGTAAATTTTAATGATTTATTTTATACTAAACCTCTTTATTTACACTAATTACTGCCTAGACCAACCTACCCCATACTTATGGTCAACCTACCCCGGATATGGGGTAGATTGACTAAGCGTCGAGGGTTTAGAAAATCGACTAAATAAGTATTATAATGATAAATATTTAGGTTAAAGATTAGTATTTTATTTACCTGAATAGTTCTTCTATCTGAATCAATTGTTGTTTTTGTTATATTAAGTTAAACATCAGAGATATACGAGGTTAAGTCAAAAGTTAGTCAATCATCCCCGGTCTCCCCTAAATCTGAGCTGAGTAAACGTTCGAATTGTCGAGGAAGGAGAAGGAAATCCTCTGCAGTAAATATGATTTTATTCATAAAAATAAATATCTTTGTTCAAAAATGAGACCCGTAAGAATAAATAACAAAAACAGACAGTTTGACTTAAGTGATCCCGATTAGGAGTTTGACTAAGAGAGGTGAAGCCTTAAGGCAGAGCCCCCAGAACGAAAAGAAATCCAGCCCAACTAATTTTTCAATAGAAAATAGCAAGTTAGATGTGACCATTGCGTTATTTTTTTACCAAAAAACTATATTTTTAATTTTCATTTTATTTTAGCAAGATCTATAAGAACCCGTTGTCTATTTTTGGAGCCCGGGAAATAGCAGACATGCCGATAAGACATAATGGCCTTAATACTATATCCTAAAATAGTGAACCTAAGGCAACCTAACCTAATACCTCAGATCTTAAGATAACATTTTGAATATTATTTATCCAAAATAGGTTACACTTCCTAAAGGATAGCTACTAATCCATTCTACTAAAATTAATAAATTATTTCATATGACATTTGGTGTGAAAGGTTCTCAAGTCTTAAAGGAACACAAGTATACCTAGGTCAGTGGCGGCTCGTGACATTTTTACATGGGAGTGTTGTATTAATAAATAAATGAAAAACATAACAGACCTATTCAATTTATTTTTGAAGTTATACTTCTTTAGGCGCGTTATGAAAAAATGATGAGAGTGAAATTTTTAGATGGGCGGCCATCTTGAGACAAAAATTAACAAAATGAAGTTAGTCGCAAAGCCACTGGGTTTCCTAGCGCGCGTAATTTGAATTTTTGTTGTATTTATTTACTTATTTTTATAATTAAATTAAAAATATTTAATTCTTTAAATATATTTTTTATATTTTATTTAGAAAATATTTATATATACAAATGCCACATATTATTAAAAAATGAGCTATTACTTTTCTCGAATTTTGCAGTAGCTGTTATACTATTTTAAATTTAATGATGAAAATGACGTCTGCATTCCAAGCATATTCTTAGTTATCACAAAATCTGGGATTCTGAAATGATTCAACCCTCTTAGAATAATAATTTAGTAACACAAGATATGAATAAGATTAAGACATTTACTTTGACAAGTAGCTACTTACTTTATTTCGCAATTTCTATGATGCTTCGTTTTCATGACATGCATGAATTGTTAACCAGAAAAATTGTTAACCAAAAAAACCTGACAAATTTTATAAACGTCTGGCAGCTTTCTTTAGATATTATTTATTGATACAAATTAAAATATTATTCTTTTTATTTTATTTTAAATAATTATATCTTTAAATTTATATATTATTATTATTATTAAATATTAAATTACAGTTTTTTTAAAATTGATTATTTGAATAAAATTAATAAAAACTAATTTTTAATGATACCAAAGAAGTATAACTTCTCACGCGCGTACATAAGTACACGCAACCACTTTTTTGTTATTATAATTGATTTCTAGAAAGTATAACTTTTTTCCGTCTCTGTTCATATCCGTGACACTTGCAACAGGCAGTGCAGCCAGATCGTGGGATTTTTAAGTGTTGAAAGAGAAAAATTTGATATGATCAACTTTGATGATATAATTGATAAATTTGCTTCATTAAAAGCAAAGAAAATTTATATATAGTAATTAGATTTTTTTTGGATTTGGGGGGGGGGTCGGCTCTAAAAAAGTAATGTGCCCTGGGCGCGACCTAAGCTCGCTACGCCACTGCTTATATATCTATTCCTGGACAAGTAGTTTAACAGATTTTCATTAACTTTCTATGAAACAAAGGTCTAAAAATACCTAATTATCTTTCTGTGTTAAAATAGCTGAATTTCTTATTATGGGTAAACGTTTCTATTATTCAATCAGATTAATTTAGATACGCTCAGCGAAGCGGGCGGGTATCAGCTAGTTATTTATAAAAAAAAAAAGTTTATAATTGCAAAACATTTATAGTTTGCACAAAAAAAAATTGGGAGGCTAACTTTCGTGATCTGTCTTGGGGCGGTTGACTCATTAAATTCCTTATAACTTCTAATAGGATTACCAATTTGTGTCAACCAGCTAGTACTTTGCTCTCACTCACTTGATAGTGTTCGTTTTCTGCTTTCCCATTTCTTTTTATGCCAGCCAGAAATGTCAAATGAATTGGACGGTTGTGGGTAATCATTTGGGCGGATACGAAACCAAACGAAAGAAGCCGATCGATTTAAACGATTAATGAGTGTTTATTATACCTGATAAATATTAGTGAAAACGAATAGTAAACTAAGAAAATAAAAAGTTTAAATAAAAGTTGACAAGTGATATTCAGGTGACTAACGCACGGTTAGTATTTAGTAAAACATGAAGAGTCCATTTGATTGGGTTTGATATTTGATCGTTTATTTTAGTTAGGTTATGTGACTGAATGGTTGGGTGTGGAATTTGACAGAAATCAATTTGAGTGTTATTTACGAGGAAGCGATTTTCGATTGTCAATCACGATGGTTATGTTGCACTCGTGCTGGTCGCCATGTATTTGGAACAACAACGTGAAAACGGGAAGTCGCTATGTGGCTGTGTACACAGCAGCGTTTTGTATTGTCCTGATCACATTAATCATTTATATGATGCGGGGCGGCGACTCTAGTCAGCTCTACAGTCCACTGTTCGAGGCTAGCATCAGCTTCTGTAAGTTATTATTCTAGTACCACATATTGTATGCGACATAACTGGATGCTATCAGGATCAGGGTCCAAAATATTGACAGTCCCCTGGCGTGTCACCAAAGCAGTATAGTTACTTCAGAATAAATTTATTAGACTCTTACCATTTGAAACAATCAAATTGTTTCTATTATTAAAACAATATTGTTTAATTATTAATTAGAACTGTTTATTTAAAAAAAACATATTTTCTAATACTAAAAACGTCAACTAAAGTCTGTGTCCGCATTTTGTGAACAGTTCCCCTGTTTATATTTTAAATTACGCCCCACGTACCCTAAAGGTTTAAAAATGGCTCTTCCGCGTGTAACCAAACGCAAACGATCTAAAGTTTACGCGGTCACTGTCATTAATGTCCAGACGCCATTTTATTAAGTGCTGCACGAGCGTTCTTCCGTGGAAAACACGTTGTAACCTAGCAAACAACAGTCCCCTGGCAAGGAGTATTTTATTTCTTTTTATATGTATTATAATAATACCTCAGAATCTTTATACGTTATAATAAACAAGACTTTTCTACGTATAGCAAAAAAGCATAGATCACGTACATTTTGCGCTATCTTTCAATGAAATCAAATTAAACAGTCCCCTGTCTCTCAACAGGACAACCGTTAACTAAGTGGATTATTCTTTCAAACAGAAAAAAAATTATCAAAATTCGGTTAAATGTCACTATTTCATCCCCTATTTCCATTCTTAAGGGGTGGATTTTTTTCTTCAAATTGAAATGTGAACAATTTAAAGGTACGTTGTACGTAATAGAAACAAAATTATCAAAATCGGGTTAGCCAGAATAAAATAATAATATTATTTCATCTCTAATTTCTAACCCCTTATGAGTGGAGTTTTTTTTTTTTTTTTTTTTAATGGATAGGAGATTAATTTAAGGCTGTATTCTACAAATAAAAAAAGAATTATCAAAATCGAGCTATCCAGTAAGAAGTTAATATTTCATCCCTTAGTTTTCAACCCCTTAGAAGTGGAAGATTTCCTCAAATTAAAACTGGACCACACGAAAAGCACCAGCTTTCAAATAAAAAAAGAATTACTAAAATCGAGCTACCCAATAAGAAGTTAATATTTCATCCCTTAGTTTTCAACCCTTTAGAAGTGAAATATGTTCCTCAAATTAAAATGAGAACACACGAGAAGCACTAGCTTTCAAATAAAAAAAGAATTATCGAAATCGAGCTATCTAATAAGAAGTTAGTATTTCATCCCTTAGTTTTCAACCCCTTAGAAGTGAACGATTTCCTTCAAATTAAAATGGAACCACAAGAAAACCACTGGCTTTCAAATAAAAAAATAATTTTAAAAATCGAGCCATCCAATAAGAAGTTAGTATTTCATCCCTTAGTTTTTAACTCCTTAGAAGTAAACGATTTCCTTCAAATTAAAATGGGACCATTCGGGAAGCACCAGCTTTCAGATAAAAAAAGAATCATCAAAATCGCTTCACCCAGTCGGAAATGCTGAGGTAACAAACATTAAAAAAAAAATACAGTCGAATTGAGAACTTCCTCCTTTTTTTGAAGTCGGTTAAAAAGTTGTGGGCATCAATGAGTTTAAGAACTGTAGAAAGTTCAAAGAAAATCGTTAGAGCCGTTTTCGATGAAAATTGAAAACGTTCCAAAACTCCTAGAATAAAGTGGAACTTCCGGTGAACCGATTTCAACCAAAAGCGTCGCGGTATAACTAGATATAATATGAAGGCGAAATTCTAAGTTTGGTGAAACTCGGATAAAGCTTTCGATACGATTTGGCTGCGCCCCCTCCCCCCACAAACACAGACATTTTTCTAAAAATTAATTTTTTGAACTCAGGACACCTCAAAACATGTATATCCGGTGGAAGCTCGAATTCGAAAATTCGACCCGATTACAATATTTCCTTTTCTATATAGTAGTAAAAGAACGTAAAATTGAGTGTGCTTATGAGAGTGCTACTTATCAACTACAAGCCCTTATGTATTAAATCGAATTTTTGCAAAGAGGACTATCGCTACAATATAAGAATTATACAGAAGATTTGAATTATTATCAGCCGTTAAATCTAATTAAAATTTTCAGCTTTGCAGCTGTACGGCGCTTTGTTCATCGCCTTCCTCATCATTCTATTCTTCTCGTCGATTTTGATGGTCGTCGGAATCCATGTTTGCAATCGTGGCTTTATGTTGCCGTGGTTGATTTCATTCGGCCTTTTGATCCTCTTCCAAATCTTCTTTGGCTTATGGCTGTTTTATGGATACTATATCTATGTAAGAATCACTTGTATTGTCCTTAAAAAAAAAAAAATAACAAATTCTAACATCTTGTTTCGTTGTAGTTGGATGCTGCCCTCTATGGAATCATCGATTGGTTATGGGCTCTCTATAATGTGAGTAAATGAATATGAAAGCCTCTGCTAAACAATTTCATTTAATAGGTGTCCTTAATATGTGTAGGGGGTTCAAATAATTTATTTCATTTTTTTATTAATTTTAAATCACTTGTTTTTTTTGCTGATCTTTAATAATATTCCTGAGAATCTCAAAGTTTACACCATCAGCTTTCTTCATAAGCTGGTTTGATATGAAGAGCCTTAAAGCTGCCAACAAAAAGAAACTAAACAGGATAAATTTTCTTTTGTCATTTTTCTATTGGGTTCAGGAAGTTTTTCCGACTGTTTTTCAATTACAAAGCATTGCGTCGAATAATGCTGATGTTTGAGGTTATATCCGCAAGCAACGGTGACCAATGCTATTTCGTATGCTGTTAAGTGCGATGCGCATCTGTAGTTGGAACACTCGATGCTAAGCTCTAGGCTCTTGACAGTCAAATAAGCTTGTGATGAGAGGTAAAAATAGGTTTGTTTGCGGGTCTCATTCTGAACCGATTATGATTCAGTTCAAGCGGATTTAGGATAATTGCCTAGCGCATACACGCTTATGAACTGGTTAAGGATTATTTTTCCGTGAACGAATTTAAAAATGTTCGGAAGTAACACAAGGATTAACGAGAACCCACGAAAATTGTTAATTGAATTGAACGTTGTCAGACGTTGATGCCTCGTTCCCACGAGTCAACTTTAGTTGATCGATCAAAAGTTGAATGAAAAACCTAGTGTGATGACTCGTTGAAAAGTTGATCACAGTTCTCACACGAGGTTCATTAAACGTCTGATCAGTCAACTAAAGTTGACTCGTGGGAACAAACATCAACGTCTGTCAACGTTCAATTCAATTAACAATTTTCGTGGGTTCTCGTTGATTCACGTCTTACTTCCGAACATTTTAAAACTCGTTCACGGAAAAATAACCCATAATAGTTACACCACCTATTGGCGCAGTGGCTAGAGCAATTGATCTCTCCACTTCATGCGTCAAGTGGTCAAGTGGGTTCGATCCCCGTTGAATCCTAGACTTAAGAATAAAATTGACCAACAGAAATTTTCGGGCAACTTAAGTTGACTCGTGTGAACGCCCCATGACAGCGAAACAACGGATTTTGAACTAGTCACGATTTATCAAACTGCGCACGAGTAAGAGAATCGAATTTTTCGTCCTAAAAAAACGAGAATCATTAGAACCAATTTTGAATCAGTTACGATTGATAAATCAATGGAAAACCTAGTGTGATGACTCGTTCAAACTTTTGTTGATCCATTAAAAAGTTGATCACGGTTCTTACACGAGGTTTTTCATTCAACTTTTGTTGATCAACTAAAATCGGGCAACTAAAGTTGACTCGTGTGAACGCAGCATGACTATATTTTGAACTAGCCACGATTTATTAAACTGCGCATGAGTAAGAGAATCGAATTTTTCGCCCTAAAAAAAAACCGAGAATCGCTAGAACCAATTTTGAATCAGTTACGGTTGATAAATCGTGGCTAGTTCAAAGTCCAGTTTCGCTGTCAACGTTAAATTTAGTTAACAATTTTCGTGGGTTCTTATTAATCCTCGTCTTACTTCCGAACATTTTTAAACTCGTTCACGGAAAAATAATCCTTAAAATCCGCTTGAACTGATTCGTAATCGGTTCAGAATGAGACCCGCGAACAAACCTAATGACATCCTTAAACAAAGTTTATTTAGAACTACCAACCATCTTATAAAAGTTTGGCTCTGACAACATTTACTAAATCAGGGTAATTTATATAAGCCTCTTAGGGATACCGGAACTCGATGTAATATAAAAAAATTATGACTCATTTAAAATATTCTCTTTATTTTCAGATGTATTGCTGGGCCTGCGTTTATTCCCAATACCAAATCTTCACTGAAATGCAGTCACCAAATATCGAACTGCTATGGCCTTAGGTCTACCACATTTAGTTGTTCCGTCCAAATTCATAACGGACGATTTTTTTTTTTTTAGTTGCAAATATCTATAATCATTATTAGTTTTAAGAATATCATATCATTTTTTTTTAATATAAATCTTATGGCTATAAGGCCATTTAGTTGTAAGTATAATTCATAGACCAATTAGCACACCGTTAAGAATTGTGTGCTAGTTACAAAACCGTCCAAAAACTCGATCATGAATCTCATACTGACTGTACAAAATAGGCATAAATGTTTTGTATAACTTTTATAAAAATATTTGGATTATGTATTTGTTGTTATATACCAAGTTATTGTATACAATTTACTTTTATATAAAAAATTTACACAATTTGTCGTAGAAGTTAAGGATTTTTATATGATTGGCCGCCATTTGGCTTTGGCTAACGAAATAAAATATTTCGATTGATACATTTTATTGTTTGAAAGATTAAAGCCCTTTTTTTTTCCCCCGATTTAGTTTAATAATAGTTTAAGAGCTAGCAACGTTTTCGAGAGAGTATTTTAGGTCGGCCAGTTTTTATATATGTTGTCTCTCGCACTATCCCAAGTTGTAGATTGCTATTATTTCAGGTTCTCCGGAAACTACTAATGGCTAGTCCCAGCTGGGACACCCTGTATAACGTCCCCAAAACGTAAAGATCTGGTGAAAACTCGACTTCCAAAAACGCAAAGAAAATTGTAAATTTTCAAAATAGCTTCTCTAATTTTGAAATTTTAAAATAATTTATGGCGGGAATTTAGAAATTGCGGATGCTTTAATCGAAACACTATTATGAAGAAATTCTGGAATGCCCACCGTCAGTGCTTACTTATAGTACGAGAGCTAGCGACGTCGAAAAAAAAGAATTTTAGGTCGGCCAGTTTTTATATATTATGTTATCTCTCGCACTATCCCGGACATCATACGGGCTGTCGGGAGGGGTTGCGTTTATTAGTGCGCATCGCACCTATGACAGGTAAAATATTGAAATTTTCAGAAAATAGTTTCAGATGAAATTTGTGAAAAATAACATTTTACATAAAAAATGTTCAGTGGCTAATTTTCGTAAAGTGGCTAGTTTGCCCGCTACAAGCTTGGAAAGGCTGGCTCGATCTGACGTCATTTGAGTGGCCGACCGTTCAGAAAATACAGCCGTTGTGCCGACATGTATACAATGAGCTTTACAAGCTTGTAGCGGGCAAACTAGCGACTTTACAAAAATTAGTCACTGGACATTTTTTATGTAAAATGCAGTGGCGTGTGGTTCATACGTGCTGTAGATGCGCCGCATGCCCTGGGCTTGAGACAATTTAAAAAATTAAATATTTTTTATGATTTATTCATATTTTAATTTACGTAATTGCATGTATTGTAAAATGATTCTAAAAATACTAAATATTTTTATCATGTATACATTTTTTAATTTACGATATTGTGAAACGTATCGCTCATAAAATTGGCATAGAATACCACATCAAATGAACGGCAAAAGCCGAATTAATGCGCAACGACCGTTTCATGCGATTGCTTGGGTAGAATTGGTCGCGCAAGCGCACTAGTATGGTTGAGTACTATATCTCTCGGCGTTTCACATTGCCGGTTGACGCTTGTAGATGCGTTTGAAGTTTTCAATTTACTAATTGTTACTGATACTTTTCGTGACTTATTTTGATTTATTTACCCAAAGGCGATACAAATGTTCTATTCTTTAGGATAAGAACAATTTTCGTGGTTTTTAAATACATTATATGATGCGGTTGTTGATGATTTTTGTAAGAAGGAGCGTTGAATAAGGCTAATTTTAAAAAATAAATACAAAATATAATACCATTTTTACCAATTAAAAAAATTAATTAAAAAATGTTGGTTTATATAACCTCCTCCCCCCACTTCTGACCGCATGCCCTGTTTTAAAAGTTACCGCACGCCACTGCTGCATACAGTACACATTTTTAGTAGTAACTGGTAGGTCTATTGTAAAAAAATTATTTCAAATAATAGATTTAATTTTTTAAATGAAATCAATCCTGTGTAAGACACAAACTTACTAACTTCTCAACAAAGCTTATATGGGTAATTCTCATGAAATCTTGAAATTCCTGTCCTAGCAGATTTAAGAATAAACCTAACCGACTTAGGATGTTTTTTTTTTCGAAAGAACATCATCAAGGCTAAAAATGTTGGTAATAACTTTGAGATTGAACGAGCATTTGCGAGGAATAATAAATATATAGTACTCTGAAAATCATTCCCTCACTATGTCCCAAACTTCAGATTAGAGAATTGTCTAAAGTTTTTATTGAGTAGTTCTTAAAAAATCCGTTTGTAACTACGACTTGCCTATTGTAAATACAACAAATTTTCAAAATGTCTCTGAATTTAGGATCATAAGTCATCAACAACTTGTCTAATATTAACTCAACACTTGTCCCATGAAAAATAATCATTCCCTCACAGCATTACAGTCGATAATTAGGTATATTGTTGAGGACTTTGGTAACATTCTCATTAGTTTTTGACAGTTGGTAGTACGGTTACTTGTTCAGAATGGCGAATTGACTTCATTGTTGGAAGAAGATTTCATTGTAATATTTTAAAGATTTCATTTTATGCAATCATTCCTTTTTTTAGAGGTAGAAAGCGTAGCAAAAAGCTAGCTGGTAACGAACGGTTATGTTGCGAGATTTTTTTGGGTTATGATTTGTTTTGTCATTCCCTCATTTTGATTAAAAGTGAGGGGATGATGAGTTATGAGGTAATGACTTTCAGACTAGATTGACTCGATTTTCGGACATCTTTGCTTACAGAAACTTTTTAATTACCATCATAATTTGTAAGGTAATATAACCTAGTTGAATTCTAAATATATTTAAAAATAAATAATACGATTTCATATGTAAAATAAATATAATCATCATTTTTGCACCTCAATCATCATTCCCTCGCATTTAAATCGTCAAAACTCATTTATCAAATGTTCTATTCTTTAGAATAAGAACTATTTTCGTGGTTTTTAAATGCATTATATGATGCGGTTATTGATGATTTTTGTAAGAAGGAGCGTTGAATAAGACTAATTTTTAAAAATAAATACAGTAGTAATCGTTTATAACGAACTTCAGGGGACCGTCAAATTTCGTTCGTTATAAGCGATATTCACTATAACCGATATGTATCGCATGTATCGTCTTATCTAAGACATATCACGGGGATAAGGAAGGTTGTGTACGTTACAACCGGTTGTTCATTATATCCGGTGTCGTTATAAACGATTTATACTGTATTATACATAATATAATCCCATGTTTACCAATAAAAAATTTAAATTTTAAAATTTTGGTTTATATTACCCCACCCCTTTATCACCGCATGCCCTGTTTCAGAAGTTACCGCACGCCACTGGTAAAATGTTATTTTTCACAAATTTCATCTGAAACTATTTTCTGAAAATTTCAATATTTTACCTGTCATAGGTGCGATGCGCACTAATAAACGCAACCCCTCCCGACAGCCCGTATGATGTCCGGGATAGTGCGAGAGATAACATAATATATAAAAACTGGCCGACCTAAAATTCTTTTTTTTTCGACGTCGCTAGCTCTCGTACTATAAGTAAGCACTGACGGTGGGCATTCCAGAATTTCTTCATAATAGTGTTTCGATTAAAGCATCCGCAATTTCTAAATTCCCGCCATAAATTATTTTAAAATTTCAAAATTAGAGAAGCTATTTTGAAAATTTACAATTTTCTTTGCGTTTTTGGAAGTCGAGTTTTCACCAGATCTTTACGTTTTGGGGACGTTATACAGGGTGTCCCAGCTGGGACTAGCCATTAGTAGTTTCCGGAGAACCTGAAATAATAGCAATCTACAACTTGGGATTATTGCCTAACTGGATTGAAGATACCTTCCTAAAATATTTTTAATTTTCTGACACTTCCGGTTATACCGGAAGTCGACTCTAAAATCGTCATTTCAAATGAACTCGATTGAATTAATAATTCATTTACATAATGCGTTAAGTTTTGGAGAATAATTTTTTTTTTAAATTTCTCAGCAAGTGGGCGTCTTGTAAAAGGTCCGTAACTCCCAGGTTAAATTGTGTAGGGAGCTCGAAGATGCTGCTACACTCGAGATTATCAAAAAGTGTCGACTTCTGGTATAATCGGAAGTGACAAAACTAAAAATATTTTAGAAAGGTAGCTCCAATCCAGTTAGGCCAGCGATCGGGGAACCGGGGTTAATTATCCTAAATGGGGTAAAAATTAAATTTTGGGGGTAGTAGGAAAATTTTTTTGGCAAAGCTATCTTGTAAACGTGTTAGTATTTCCGAACACTTTATTAAAATTGTTCTTACATGAAAAAGCCCCAGTTTTGAAATTATTGTATCAAACACGAAGCAAGATCATTTACTCAAAATCCTAAGGGAAAGTTTTGGTTCCATGCGTTTTGATTCCCGGACAAAATATCCTCAGACAAAAAGTCATCATAGATTAACTGCAAATCGTTTTTGCAGCATAATTTTGATGTTAAAACATTTAGTTTTGTGTAAATCTTCGCGGTGCCAAAAAGTGCACATTCAGTCAATGAATGAAAATCGGGTAAACGAACCATGGCTATAATTTCTTTTGTTAATTATAATTTATTTTTATATCGATTGCCTCCTTTTCAAAATAATAGGGGTAATATCGACTTGCGCAAAAATATTTTGGGCTAACACCAAAAAAAGTTCCCCGACCGCTGAGTTAGGCTATAATCCCAATTTTTAAATTTCTATTATTTCAGGTTCTCTGGAAACTTTTAATGGCTAGTCTAGGTGGGACACCCTGTATAACGTCCATGTGTGTGAGTCTGTACATAAAATTTTGTTGTGCATCTTAAAGCAACAATTGATATTCTTGTAATTAGTAGGGGAACGTGGGGTAAGACGGGGTAGCGAGGTAAGATGGAGACCCAACCAAAAACAATGTTCCAAGTCCACCTCGATTTTATTGCTACCGCCATCTATCGCGTTTAATGTGAAGTTATTCAGTGCCGCAAATGTCATGGTCGAAGGTGTGCACATAAAAATTAAATTAAAACACCAGACTGCTAGAGGTAAATCCGGCTCGATCCATTTCATAGAACTTGGAATGTATATTCTTGATATGCTGGACAATATGAAAAAAAATATTTATTTTAAATTTCTACTTGTGTGATCCCCCGGGAGAAAAGATCGATTCGTTTCATAGTTTTTTTTTTTTTATTAGATAAATATTTATTCGTTCATTTTATTGAACTGACAAAACATTTTTATCAAAATAACAAATTCAAAATCAATTACAATGAATATTACAGTTTCATGAAAATTTCCACATTAATATGGTAAAAAATTTTCATTTACTCAAACCGATTATTGCTAAGAATAAAAAGTCAAAATTTCGAAACTTGTTTCAATCAAAAAAAAAAAAAAAAAAAAATACGAACTCTAGTTTTACGTATGAATTGACGTTCTAATCCACGTAGGAATTTTCGATTATAGAAATCAACATTATTAATTAAATCTAAAAAAATCTTTGACAAATTTTCCTAGTATTTTCTTTTAAACAATAATAATAAGCGTAAATTACTTTTTCAACTTATGTACATTTGAATCTGAGGATAATTTTATTATGTTTCCATGTGGAATTAGTACTACTTAAGTAATTGGCAGGGCCACTTAAATTAAAAAAGAATGAAACAAATTTCATTGAGCGACTGATAGAAAGGGTTCAAGGTACGCAGATTAAGGTTAAGAATGAAAAAAAAAATAAAAGTTTAGTAGAATGGGAAACATTTCTTAGTTAAAAATCATCTCACTAAAATTGTCATTTGGTTACTTAGATTGATAATAATATAAATAACAAGTAGTAGAAGAACGTATTAACTATTTGTGGTAAATTTTTCATAAATTAACATAACGAGACAAATATTTGGTGTGACATGCATCAAATACGGAACGACGCCTTTGTAAAACCCTGCACATCGTTCGTATCGCCATGTTTTCAAAATGCAATCCCAGGTTCCTTTGTAGCAATGGTGTTGATCTTGTAATCGAGCCCGCAACACCTAAAATCACACATTTTTGTTTGTTTATTATGTATAAGTATTATAAGGTGTCTACAACAAAAATTTACGAAATTTTTTTCATAAAATGGCGGCTACTCAAAAATAAAGGTCCATTTTTTCACTCATTTTTTAACTTTGTCGAATTTTTTTAAAATATTACAAATTTAAAATTTTCATTTTTTGTTGATTCATGCGATAGAGAGATATTTAAAGAATATTCATCCCAAATTTCAAGTAAATCGGCTGATTAGAACTTGAGATATTGTGGCTATCGCATCGAAAAAAGTCGTTTCGAGAAAAACGCGTTTAAAGTTTTACGTTAAGTCTCAACCGGTCGAATTGTCAAGACACTAAAACGGCTATAACTAAGGAAATAATATGAATTTTGAATAATTCTTTTAGGGAGATATTTTTGAATTATCGGATTATGAAAAATTTTTTTTTCAATATTTTCAAAATCCTAGACTAGATTACCCCCTTTAAGGAGTCCGAATTTCGAGCGTTTTTGGGGAATTGATAAAAAAAATCCATTTGATATTTTTAACCGACTTCAAAAAAAGGAGGAGGTTCTCAATTCGACTGTATTTTTTTTTTTATGTTTGTTACGTCAGCATTTCCGACTGGGTGAAGCGATTTTGATGATTCTTTTTTTATTTGAAAACTGGTGCTTCCCGAATGGTCCCATTTTAATTTGAAAGAAACCGTTTACTTTTAAGAGGTTGAAAACTAAGGGATGAAATACTGACTTCTTATTGGATGGCTCGATTTTGAAAATTATTTTTTTATCTGAAAGCTGGTGCTTCCCGAATGGTCCCATTTTAACTTGAAGGAAATCGATTACTTCTAAGGGGTTGAAAACTAAGGGATAAAATACTAACTTCTTATTGGATGGCTCGATTTTGAAAATTATTTTTTTATTTGAAAGCTAGTGTTTCTCGTGTGTTCCCATTTTAATTTGAGGAACATCTTTCACTTCTAAAGGGTTGAAAACTAAGGGATGAAATATTAACTTCCTATTGGAGCGCTCGATTTTGATAATTCTTTTTTATTTGAAAGCTGGTGCTTTTCGTGGGGTCCAGTTTTAATTTGAGGAAAATCTTCCACTTCTAAGGGGTTGAAAACTAAGGGACGAAATATTAACTTCTTACTGGATAGCTCGATTTTGATAATTCTTTTTTTATTTGTAGAACACAACCTTAAATTAATCTCCTATCCATTAAAAAAAAAAAAAACTCCACTCATAAGGGGTTACAAATTAGAGATGAAATAATATTATTATTTTTTTTCTGGCTAACCCGATTTTTATAATTTTGTTTCTATTACGTACAACGTATCTTTAAATTGTTCACATTTCAATTTGAAAAAAAAAATCCACCCCTTAAGGATGAAAATAGGAGATGAAATAGTGACATTTAACCGAATTTTGATAATTCTTTTTCTGTTTGAAAGAATAATCCACTTAGTTTTAATTAATTTAAAAGCAAAAAATTTCAACCCTTAAGGGCAAAAAGGGATGATGTAGTAACTTTTAATATTAAACGGCGCTGCTTCATATGAGCAGCGCGTTAACGGTTAACGTTAACGGCGTGTAAGGTTAACCATTTTCAAGAAAATAAAATCAGTTATCAAACTTCAGATCATTAAAACGCGAGAAATAAATAAATATTATAAAAAATTGAAAAACCGACTTCAAAATATATAAAAATTCTAAAACAAAAAATGCACTAAAAAGTAACAAAACAATGGCGTATCCTTGCAGTATCTACAACTTACAAATTATTAGGATGATACAATGTACAACTATTGTTATTTTTGGAGTTGGTGTCAGTCAAGAAAATAAATATTAATGGTAATTTGTAAAAATTGTAAAAAGGTTTAGTTGGTAATTGGTATGTTGTAGTTTAAAGGTCGCTAGATATTGTTACAGTTCGAGTATATTGTTTAAAAGTTCATTTGAAAAATAATTTTCATAAGGTATTCTCGTTTATTGTTAGATGCCTATTTAGTCGTATTTCCTTGGCTGACACAAACTCCAAAAATAACAATAGTTGTACATTGTATCATCCTAATCATTTGTAAGTTGTAGATACTGCAAGGATACGCCATTATTTTGTTACTTTTTAGTGCATTTTTTGTTTTAGAATTTTTATATATTTTGAAGTCGGTTTTTCATTTTTTTATAATATTTATTTATTACTATACATTTTTTCGTCATTTGTTTATTTATATTTAGAGAAAACACAAAATTAATTTAAAAAAAAAATTTCTTTGGGTTTTGCGTCTTTGAAGTAGAGGGGGGAAAAAGGCCATGTCCTTGTCGCCATGATTTCTACCCTTGTGGTCATTTGAAAAATAAAACAATGATGGATTTTTGATAAGTACGAATGTCGCTATCGCATGAACCTCTAAAAGTAAAAAAAAATTTTTAACATAAAATGGCGACAACTCAAAAATAAAAGTCGATTTTTTCACTTATTTTTTAACTTTGTCGAATTTTTAAAAAATATTACAAATTTCAAATTTTCATTTTTTGTTGGTTCATGCTGAAACGTTCCACTTTTCATATACGACACTTGTAGATATTAATTGTAGTATTTATTATCTCGAAAGGTTCCACACCGGTACAATTCAGTTACATGTCAATCGATCTGTCAATCCGCCGATTATCGATCGTTGGATTATCGATACTCCGATCATCGATTAATGATACTGACTGTTATATTTTGAGACCTTTTATATTAATTAATCAGGCTACATTTAATGTGTCTCCCTTCCACATTAAATATCCGCAAAGTCTGGCTCAGCATAGTTATCGATTGATCGAGGACGGCTGATGATGCATATTTAATGAAACTAGTTCACGAATTGGCAATTGCAATTTACATCGACAGCAAATTTATGAATTATGAAATTTGCCGCGATTCGTGAATTGGCTCATCTCAATGCGATAGAGAGATATTTAACGAATATTCATGCCAAATTTCAAGTAAATCGGCTGATTAGAACTTGAGATATTGTGGCTACCGCATCGAAAAAAGTAGCCGTTTTAGTTTTGTGGCAACTAAACCGGTTGAGACTTAACGTAAAACTTTAAACGCGTTTTTCTCGAAACGACTTTTTTCGATGCGGTCGCCATAATATCTCAAGTTCTAATCAGCCGATTTACTTGAAATTTGGCATGAATATTCTTTAAATTTCTCTCTATCGCATGAATCAACAAAAAATGAAAATTTTAGATTTATAATATTTTAAAAAAATTCGACAAAGTTTAAAATGGGTGAAAAAAATGACCTTTATTTTTGAGTAGCCGCCATTTTATGAAAACATTTTTTTTTTCAGTTTTAGAGGTTCATGCGATAGCGACATTCGTACTTATCAAGAATCCATCATTGTTTTATTTTTCAAATGACCACAAGGGTAGAAATCATGGCGACGAGGACACGGCCTTTTTTTTCCCCTCTACTTCAGACGTTTAACTCAATTAAAAAAAAAAAATTTTGAAATTAATTTTGTGTACTCTCTAAATATAAATAAACAAATGATAATAAATGGATAGTAAAAATATCAAATGCTTTTTTTATCAATTGCCAAAAAACGCTCGAAATTCGGGCCTCTAGACTAGAATACCCCCTTAAGATCGCGTCAACTACTATGGTCATTAGCGACCGTCGATTCCGAAAACCCAGAAAAAAATCTTAGTCTTTCATTGGGATTCAAACCCAGGACCACTGGCATATAGGGCAACTATCAAGTCAACCACGTCACTAAGCAACCATTCATTAAAAAAAAAGTATGATCAGTTATGAATTTGAAAAAAGTATCGGTTATGAATTTCATTATTTCAGTGACACCCTGTATCTTTCATTCTTTAATTGAACGTGACTATCATACAAAAGTGGACTTTATTTTACTTGTTCTCTTAATGTTACAGAATTTTTTAGATAGGCTACGTTCCACAACGGGTTGGCAACGATTACACCAATTATCGATGTTTTTTTTTCTATTCCACTAACTTTGTAAAGCGCTTGAACGACGTTTTTCACTTTCATCTATATCTTAGGGGGTCATCTCATGTGATGGGTTCAAAAAATCGATTTTTTTTTTGTTCATAAATTACTTTCTTAACATGTCTTTAATACGGTAGTAAAGTGATTTTTGAAAATTCGAAGTCGTTTTAAAGATACAACAGGCAGAAGAAAAACTGTTCGGAGCGCTGAATTGGCAGTTGAAACTTTAAACGCGTTTTTCTCAAAACCTGGTTTTTCAAACTTTCCTCCATCGTATCTCAAAAACGGCTTCACCGAATGACTTGAAATTTTTAGGGTACACTCAACACATGTAAACGCATAGAATGAACTATTATCAATCGAAAAAATTTCAAAGTTTCTACTTTTTTATAGCAAAAAAAAAACGCAAAATTCGCAACTTTTATTTCAAATGTCTACCAAAAGTCCAATTTTTTATATAATAATTTGATATTATTTCATTCCGTGCATTTAGGCTTACAGATTAAAACGCCGTCGTTTTTTTTTTTTTGTTTCGGATAAGCCAATCAGCCGGAATCGTGGAGGAAGTGCGAGCCCATTTTTTCGAGGTGGGGGTGTTGAGAACGCTGTAACTCATGTTCTACACAATATTTTTAGCTTAAAATTTATATTTATACTGTCGAAATATATGTTAATAAATGATAATAAACTTAAAGCGCAATCTATTTACTGGTCGTAGAAAAAAAATCCTAAAAAAACAGGCCGTCACATGGGATAACCCCCTTAAGAAGGGTTTGCGTGTTTTTAAAGAAAAATAATCATGCCCTTGGTGTGGTTTTATTCAACACAACGATCATGGTTGTTATAATAAACAGCCGAACTACTCTAATCGTTATTTGTAACGTTGTTATCACTATGTGGAACGTAGCCGTGGCACGTGGGGTGCCCACTGGTAATTATTACTCATAATAAAAATATCAAAATATATACTTGGTACGGGTAGGTTGTGGCCGCTGCAATCAATTTGGATACTGCTGCAAAAAATAGATACTCATGCGTCCCTAATTTAGTGTCAATTGGAACACAACGATATTGATTATAATAATTCTTCATTTCTTCATAGGTCATAAACTGGAGCGCTCCATGAGTGACACCGAACATCCCCGGAACGAAGCCCTAAAATTAAATTGAATTATATATTTAGGTCATATAAAAACGGGGAAACGTAAAAAAAAAAAAAAACGATTAAACCTAGGTTTATCCGGGTACACTCCGAGTTCAAAATATATTTGAAATTGTATACGTTCCGCTTGGTTCTCTCAATCAATGTTTGGAGTGTTCTCCCTTTCATTGTATTAAAAATCCAAACGAACAAAGTTTAACCAAACGACAGCGGAAACTAGCCAGTGGCGGGACTAGACATTTTAGGCCCCCCGCAAAAAATTAAATCTGACCCCACCTCATTAGACTAGGGAAAATAATTTTTGAAAAGAAAAAATATTTTAGTAGTATAAAACCCATTGGAAAAGGAAGAGAATATGACAAAAATGAAAGAAAAAATAAATTAAGATCGATTTGTGGTGGGGAAGTGGAAGGGGGGTAAGGGAAAAACGTTTTATCTCGATTAATACAAGTCTTATGGGGAAAAGTTAAATAGCAAAGTTGTAGATAATAAGTAAAATTCCAATAACCAAGTTATTAGTATTTTATTTTTATCTCTTACAAAAAAAAATTTTCATGAAATTTGGCAAAAACTTACCTCTTAGTGTCCCAAACATACTGTATTTTTTTTTATTTAAAATATATTTTTTTTTTCATCTTATAATGAATTAATATCGTCGAAGTACCCTAATTTTCAATCGAAAATTCTCACGTTAAAACATCTGATTTTTTTAAAAAGTCGGTGAGCTTTTTAACCGATTTCAAAAGAAGGAGGAGGTTTTCAATTCGACTGTATTTTTTTTGTTTGTTACCTCAGCATTTCCGACTGGGTGAAGCGATTTTGATGATTTTTTTTTATCTGAAAGCTGGTGCTTCCCGAATGGTCCCCTAAGGGATGAAATAATAACTTCTTATTGGTTGGCTCAATTTTGAAAATTATTTTTTTATCTGAAAGCCAGTGCTTTTCGTGTGGTTCCATTTTAATTTGAAGGAAATCGTTCACTTCTAAAGGGTTGACAACTAAGGGATGAAATATTAACTTCTTACTGGATAACTCGATTTTGATAATTCTTTTTTTATTTGTAGAACACAACCATAAATTAATCTCCTATCTATTTAAAAAAAAAAAAACTCCACTCATAAGAGGTTACAAATTAGAGATGAAATAATATTATTATTTTTTTCTGGCTAACCCAATTCTGATAATTTTGTTTCTATTACCTACAACGTACCTTTAAATTGTTCACATTTCAATTTGAAGAAAAAAATCCACCCCTTAAGGATAAAAATAGGGGATGAAATAGTGACATTTAACCGAATTTTGATAATTTTTTTTCTGTTTGAAAGAATAATCCACTTAGTTTGAATTAATTTAAAAGCAAAAAATTTCAACTCTTAAGGGCAAAAAGGGATGATGTAGTAACTTTTAATATTAAACGGCGCTGCCTCATATGAGCAGCGCGTTTGGAAAGTTAACCATTTTCAAGAAAATAAAATCAGTTATCAAACTTCAGATCACTAAAACGCGAGAAATAAACAAATATTATAAAAAAATGAAAAACCGACTTCAAAATATATAAAAATTCTTAAACAAAAAATACACTAAAAAGTAACAAAATAATGGCGTATCCTTGCAGTATCTACAACTTACAAATTATTAGGATGATACAATGTACAACTATTGTTATTTTTGGAGTTGGTGTCAGTCAAGAAAATAAATATTAATGGTAATTTGTAAAAATTGTAAAAAGGTTTAGTTGGTAATTGGTATTGTGTAGTTTAAAGGTCGCTAGATATTGTTACAGTTTGAGTATATTGTTTAAAAGTTCATTTGAAAAATAATTTTTATAAGGTATTCTCGTTTTTAAATAAATATTATAAAAAAATGAAAAACCGACTTAAAATATATAAAAATTCTTAAACAAGAAATGCACTAAAAATGATACAATGTACAACTATTGTTATTTTTGGAGTTGGTGCCAGTCAAGAAAATAAATATTAATAGTAATTTATAACATTTTTAAAAAGATTTAGTTGGTATTGGTATTTTGTAGTTTCAAGGTCGCTAGATATTGTTACTCTTCGAGTATATTGTTTAAAAGTTCATTTAAAAAATAATTTTCATAAGATAATCTCGTTTTTTGCTAAGTACCAATATAGTCGTATTTCCTTGGCTGACACCAACTCCAAAAATAACAATAGCTGTACATTGTATCATCCTAATAATTTGTAAGTTGTAGATACTGCAGGGATACGCCATTATTTTGTTACTTTTTAGTGCATTTCTTGTTTAAGAATTTTTATATATTTTAAAGTCGGTTTTTCATTTTTTTATAATACTTATTTTTGTTCGTAAAACGTCTACTTTCTGATGGTGCAAAAAATATATACATTATAATGTTAAATGTTCTAAGAAAATGCAATAATTAAAGTGTAAATTTTAATAAATTGCTCAACGTTGTACATAATCCAATTGTACAAATACAACTTTGAGCGATTTATTAAAATTTACACTTTAATTATTGCATTAATTCGACTTTGATTTTCTGCGATCGTACAATTTAAGAAAACGGGATAATTTTGGTATATTTTCTAAATGTTCCTGTTCCTTTACCAATTTCTCTTTTTTACTGCACCCTCTCTGCAGTATCACTAGTACTAATTCTAGCGATATGGTAGTTCCGCCACTGAAACAAGCTTTACCCGGGTAAAGTACACAATGTGAATAATATTAAATATATTTTGAACGTTAGCCATTGGTTTACGAGTACGACAGAGTTAACTCGGGTAAACCTAGGTTTAATCATGTATTTAATATATAACTGTATTCTCGTGAGCCGTACTTTGTAAAGGCCTCGAATCCCTTCTTGGCGATAGATTTTCACGAATGCATCGGTCATCCCTCGATAGACGTTTGGACTTTGTGTGTGCGACTCGTATTGCAGACAGAGTCGTGTTTTCACCACCCAAATGGGGTTGGTCATCAGGAGAGTGAGAACACCAGCCTCGGCGGCAGCGACCATATGCATCGTGGGGCCGAGTGGTTTTTTTGCATTGCCCCCTTGAATCCACGTCTTGATTGAATTATAGCTAGACAATAACACCAATAGTCAACGGTTTTATTTGTGAACATTTATCAGTCGGCTTACAATAAGAAATAAAATCCCCAGGCACTGCCGGAGCCCCACACGTTTGGAGTGACGCCTCGATAAAATCCACGTAAACCTTCCTGACGAAAAATGGTGGCGAATGCACTGGTCAATCCCGAATATTGAGGCACGGTTGCAGTCCGGCCATCATTTACTATTTTAAACAAACAGAAATTTTTAAAAAAATATTTTTCGTTGTATCAATCAAGCCAACTTAAGTTTACTAATTAAAGATATAATTATTAAAAATAAAATTAAGAGAATAATATTTTAATTTGTATCAATAAATAATATCCAAAGAAAGCTGCAAGACGTTTATAAAATTTGTCAGGATCATTTTTCTGGTTAACAATTCATGCATGTCATGAAAACGAAGCTTCATAGAAATTGCGAAATAAAGTAAGTAGCTACTTTTCCAAGTAAATGTCTTAATCTTATTCATATCTTGTGTTACTAAATTATTATTCTAAGATGGTTGAATCATTTCAGAATCCCAGATTTCGTGATAACTAAGAATATGCATGGAATGCAGACGTCATTTTCATCATTAAACTTCAAAAAGTACTTATAACAACTACTGCAAAATTCGAGAAAAGTAATAACTTATTTTCTAATAATATGTGTCATTTGTATATATAATTATTTTTAATTTAAATATAAAAATAAATAAATAACAAAAAAATCAAATTACGCGCGCCAAAAAACCGAGTAGTTTTGCGGCAAACTTCATTTTGTTATTTTTTGTCTCAAGATGGCCGCCCATCTAAAAATTTCACTCTCATCGTTTTTTCATAACGCGCCTAGAGAATTATAACTTTAAAAAGAATTATCCGGATATCTTCATTCAAAGTAATTAAAGTTTCAAAAATGCGATTTTTACAAGCAAAACGCGTTAAGCGGGCATTTTTTGTCGCTTTGATAGAGCGGGACAAACGGTTAACGGTAAACTTTCTTTGAATTTATTATTAGTAAAAGAATGGATAAAAGATCCCTGCACTATATTGTAAATAGGCCTATAAAAAATTTCAAAAATTAATTTCTCTCTCAGGACCTTTTTTCTTGACGAAACCCATATTATGGCATATATAATATACAAGCCATAAAGCAATAAATGCATTTACGAAATGCGCTGTCTATTACAAACCTGTCCCTGGATGACCTCATTTTGGTGGTGAGCGACAACTAATTTCTTAAAGCAACTTTTTTTAAATGAAAGATGGATAATAAATGGCCTAATCGCATTTTTAAAAAAAGGTGTCACTTTAAGGGTTGATGTAAAAAACTACCCTCAAAAAATAAAAATAATATTTTTCATCATTTATAGATTTACAAAAATTCTGAAAAAAATATATATTATGCGTTTTATCCATATCTACGTACAGTTTTAATTTCATGAAAAAATCTTTAATAGTTTTCTAGAAAAAAAAATTTAACGTCTGGGGTAGTTTCCCCCGTAACTCCTATACAAGGGGGGGGGGGGGGGGTAGCGGGTTAAAATTGTGCGACAATAAGTTTTTCATGAAGAGGAATCAGCACACGGAAGCATTTTTCAAAAACCGCCTGGGGCACTTTTCTTATGGCTATTGGGCCAGAGCCTTTCGTCGATAGACAAATCGTGGTAGTAACACAAACAACCAAAGAACTATTCGAGTTTTAAAAATGATTTGGCTTCAACAGGGAAGGATTTAAACGATTTAAATATCCCACCGATTACGATAGTTGCCGAGTTGAGCCGATGTGTTCACTTTGATAAGTGTATATAATTCAGATATTAGCTGATTAATGAGAGGAAATCATTTAAATTGTAATATTTTTCTTTTTGAGGAAAATATGAATATGGGAAAGTGTTCTTGATTACCTGCAAATCGAATTTTGATTAGGTCCAGGGGATGAAGGAGCAGCGTGGAGGCAACACCTCCGGAAATTCCCGCGACCAAATGATCGATCTTGATGTGGTTCAAGGCATCGGCCACCGAATTCGATTTTGAATTGTTCGTTGAAGCTTTCATTGTATTATTACGACTATTACTATGATTATTACACTACTAATTTAATATGTGGGTTTATTTCGAGTATTCACGTGCTATGGTAATCTGGTCGAGTATTGTTTTAAATCGATTGGTCTCTGATGGCAAATCGTTTCGATCATAATCGTGAATAATTCGCGTAGATTTTTAAGCACATGTTTCTTGTCACAATATCAAGCAGCATCACATCGAAAATCGCTAGCATTATAATCATCGTCGAAAATCTCGTCACTTGACTTTCGTCATTTGGTACCACAGATGCACGACCGTTTGACATTTCATACGAAACGTACTAGAACGAGGGAAATCATCGAGACATTTTTTTTTACACCAATTCCATATACTTCGGTTAAGTTCCACTTTGAGCCCTGTTAGAATTTGTAAATATTTTTTTACAGTACACACTCTTAGTAATGACTGGTGGTTTTTTAAGTTTTTTTTGTTGGTATAACTGTGACAATTCTCGAGCTTACTTGTGCCACCGTGGCAACAATTTAAAAGTGACAAAGACAAAACGTTAGTGGTTCAAAATACATGAATCAATACAATAAAAAATTTATTTGAAACTAGCTGATACCCGCTCGCTTTGCTGAGACTATTTAAATTTAATAGGCATGATGACGAATTTTTAAAAACTACCCAATAATGCTCAGAAACGCATTTTATTCACAATGAATTACATATTGCTTCATTTAATAAAGATTTAGAGCGAAAAAATGGCATTTTAGTTTTTATATTTTAAATTCGTGCCAAAACGCCTTGTTAATGCAATGGCCTCCGCGTGACGTCATGGTCGTGTAAATATGAGCTTGTAAACAGAAGTTTCTTAGTCGTTCAATTAGTTATTTTGTTACTAAATATTGTTTAATATAAATTACAAAGTGTATAAAAGTTGTTATCAGTGTGATAACACATCTTTAAAAACTCCTGATAAGTTGTTTGTGTTCGTTCCACGAAAAAAAAAAAAACAATACGAAACAAGTGGCTTAAACTTGCAAGACGAGATTTAACAAAAATATTGTCTACTGCTCATCTTTATTTTTATGAAGATCATTTTGACGCAAGTGCACGTGAGTATTTCATTTATTTCATAAATTTTAAAGTAGTTTGTGTCATGTTTGAGACTTTTTACTATAAAAACAATGTTTTTTGAGGTTAGGTGTCACCTTTACCCTTGTCTTAATAAGTATTTTATTAAAATTTCAGATGCCAAATGATATGGAGAATTGAATGGAAAATCATTTGATGGGATCGGTGTCACAGATCCACATAAAACCATGTGTGAAAAAAACGGGAGGGCAGTTAGCATGCCTCCAAAAGTAAGGCTACATATCAAAAATCGTGGCAAAAGAAACAAAAAAATTGCCAGCCTGAGACAGCGATTCTACGATTCGGTTGTTTAAATCATAATTATGATAAAATACTTGATGTAATCACCATTTCTTGCGGTTTAATAAACTCATAAGATTCTTTAATTAAATAAAACTATTTTTTTTAACTTGCATTTTATTTACTCAATTCACAAAATGCTTTGTTATAACAATGGATACACATTATTTTCCATGCAGAAAATAATATCGATCAGAACATTTGATACATATTTTTTCATCCTTTTTTACATTAATTATTGCTACAGTTTCATTTGCGCTGTCGTTGCTATCAGCTACACACTGTCACAATAGTATCCTTCTGGCCTTCTTTAAGTCCCGTCAAATACATTTGTAGCGTCATCGCCTGACGAACCTAAAATAAAGAAATCAATGTACAAAAGTTCTATATAAAAATAAAATAAATAAACATTTTGAAAGTGAATTTCAATGATATTACCTATAATTCTAACTTGCTATGAAATACATATAAAAAAGATTTTAGATTATTTGGATTCTGTTATAACTTAAATTATTATGATTTTTAAAAATAAATAATATATATACTTACATGGAAGTTTTTATATTCCTAAATTCTGCTGCACAAAAGTCTTGGTTTGATGCTAAAAACTCTCCCAGCATCAACACGTCGATTTTGGGTAAGTTAGCACTGTTCGCCTTAATAAAACCTTGTTCCATGACTGCGTTCGATTTAATAACAATCACAAATAATGAATAATAAATAATAATAATTCACAATAGTAAATAAAATCACAAAAACAAATCGTTTGCTTGGCTTGGCTTCTTCGGCTTGTTTATCAACATTCAACTGTGACTACATTCACTTCGTTCACTTCTCGGGACCATGACGTCATTTGCTCTGATTTACTCTAATTCGTGTTTAACAAAACATGGCGAATTTTCAAATTTTGCAATTTTATTTTATCAAATTAATAATCAACCTCGCTTTAAATAATAGAATAAATGTGTGTTTCGTATTCCATAATTCAAGTTTCATTAAATGAATACATCATTTCAGTGATTTTCAATTACAGGCATCATGCCTATTGATTGATTAATAGATTCCCTACCTTCAAAGCGAAATGTAAAAATAAATCTATAATATTTTGACAGTAAAAGATGATTGATACTTCCAGACTTTAGATGCTAAGAAAGTTCATCAAATTCCTTAAAACTACATTTCTAGGAAGAAATATTAAAGCTATCTCAAAGGTTTTGTACGATGTTAAGTATAAAAAGTTCCTTTAATCTTTCATACCAAATGCCATTTAAAACAGTTCGCTATTTTAGTAGAAAATTTTAGGAGCTATCCTCCAGGAACCGTCAATTTTTGAAATTATACTTCTTTAGGCGCGTTATGAAAAAATGATGACGAGTGAAATTTTTAGATGGGCGGCCATCTTGAGACAAACATAAACAAAATGAAGTTGGCCGCAAAACTATTCGGTTTCTTGGCGCGCGTAATTTGAGTTTTTGTTTTATTTATTTATTTATTTTTATATTTAAATTAAAAATAATTATATATACAAATGACACATATTATTTAAAAAATAAGTTATTACTTTTCTCGAATTTTGTAGTAGCTGTGATGAAAATGACGTCTGCATTTCATACATATTCTTAGTTATCACGAAATCTGCAATTCTGAAATGATTCAACCATCTTAAAATAATAATTTAGTAACACAAGATATGAAGAAGATTAAGACATTTACTTTGACAAGTAGCTACTTACTTTATTTCGCAATTTCTATGAAGCTTCGTTTTCATGACATGCATAAATTGTTAACCAGAAAAATGATCCTGACAAATTTTATAAACGTCTTTCAGCTTTATTTGGATATTATTTATTGATACAAATTAAAATATTATTCTCTAAATTTATTTTTAATAATTATATCTTTAAATATATATATTATTATTATTAAATATTAAATTACAGTTTTTTAAAATTATTTGAATGCAATTAATAAAAACCAATTTTTAATGATGCCAAAGAAGTATAACTTTTTACGCGCGTACATACGTACACGCAACCACTTTTTTTTTTGAATAAATGATATTCATTAATATGTTAAGATCTGAGGTATCTTTACCAAAACTTCGTTAAAATTTGTTTCGTTCAGTCATTGTTAATTATTTAAAAATTTAGTATACTATTTTAATAAGTTTACATATTTGTAATTAATTTCTTCGACAATGAACAATACAGAAATTTAAATAATTAAAAATAATTTTCATTATTAATTTTACCGGGTGTTAAATTACTATAATTAATAAATTATTATTATTAATTATTTTACCCTTAAACCTATATAATTTATGTATTCGATGTTAAAGTTTAATAAATATTTAATTTATTAAAATATTTCTATTTATTTCAAGAACTTTCCCTAGATATGTATTTTTTCAGATATTCCTCTTTTCCGAGATTTTCGTAATTTTCGATCATCAGAAAAATTCAGTTATCGTTTAGCATAGACAATCATTATACATAACTGTAATATTGTGGCCTATACAAATCATATAATGCTTCCTAAGAATGTGCAAAATCGAAAATTGCGATTATCTCGGTAAGAACGAAAAATTTAAAAATCGGCAACGACAACTTTTCCGATCTTACTCTCGACTATCTATATTTTGAGTTTCATTGCGAAAATCAATCGGGAAGTCTCAACTGAAATTTTCCCCGGTGCAAGTTTCGAGTTATATTGTCATATGGAAATTAAAAAAGATTTTGAAAATCTACAAAAACATCTTTAACAGTTTCTGTATCCTCTATCTATATTCTAAATTTCATCCAAAAACTTCGTCCAAGAAATTTGAATTTTTTCGTCGATGATTTGCACGGCGAATCAAAAAATCTGAAAAGTCAAGAAATTAAAATCTTTCCCTCAAGCTCTTCCGGAACTTTCTTAGTGCCAATCGATAGAGTAATTCACGGTGATTCCAATGATGCTACGACCATTAACGTACGATCGATACTTAACGAGATATTCAACGTTTAAGTTACAAAATGTGCCGAATTTGCCACTTTTACAAGAATTTCTCAGATTTTGGTGCGGTTTTGATGCGGCACCGCATCAAAAAAATTAAAAATGCCAAATCAAAATTTGGGGATCGGCTGGAAATTGAAACACGATTCAAACCTCGCTTTCCCAAAATTGAATATTGGAAAATTGACCACCTAATTTACCGAGAAATTTTTATTTAATAAAAAGCTTTTTATATATCCGAAATAAAATTAATATAAGCAATCAATTTCAATAATGGGAAAAAAGAAAAACGTAACTTCAATCCATCGACCGTTCAAATCACAAATGAATGAACGTTCGAAGGACCCAATTTAAATCGAAGGATAACTGGAAAATTCCAATGATCATTCTTATATGAAAATTTACCCTGTAATACATATAGAAATACATTAACATAAGAAAAAAATCCGGGGTCAGGTGCTGAAATCGAACCGAGGTTCCGCTGGTTGGCTGCCGACGTCTCTATCACCTAGGCTATAAGAGAACTGAAAAAATGTCGTTGAAACTTTTATATAAACCATTGGTTTAGTCCTTATATAATTTCCATATGACAATATAACTCGAAACTTGCACCGGGGAAAATTTCAGTTGAGACTTCCCGATTGATTTTCGCAATGAAACTCAAAATATAGATAGTCGAGAGTAAGATCGGAAAAGTTGTCGTTGCCGATTTTTTAAATTTTTCGTTCTTACCGAGATAATCGCAATTTTCGATTTTGCACATTCTTAGGAAGCATTATATGATTTGTATAGGCCACAATATTACAGTTATGTATAATGATTGTCTATGCTAAACGATAACTGAATTTTTCTGATGATCGAAAATTACGAAAATCTCGGAAAAGAGGAATATCTGAAAAAATACATATCTAGGGAAAGTTCTTGAAATAGATAGAAATATTTCAATAAATTAAATATTTATTAAACTTTAATATCGAATACATAAATTATATAGGAATGTTAGTAATTATATAATATTAAGTGAATAATTATAATACATAAAAATAAATAATTGAAATATAAAAAAATAATTAATATTTATTTAATTGTTTATGATTCAATGCAGAACAATTATTAATTTGTAATTTATAAAGATTTTTAAAGTAGTTCATGAAGTATGACGCCTATAAACGGTATGAAATTATAGTTCAATGATTTTTGTTAAAAAATCGAAAAATTTTCATGTTGCCCTTTTTTGATTACAAATGCATAAGGGATGTTTGCCATTCCCATTGCATTGAAAATTTCGTGCATTTTTATACCTCTTGTAGAACCGATTTTAGAGCAATTTAAATACTCAAAGCAAACTTTTGAAACGCACAAATTGTTAAGTTGTTAAATGATTTTAAAAGATTCTAATGACCAATTCATTTTATTGGATAGTTTCAATGAAAATGTCTCATTTATCAATCTCAACGAAGCGGTGGAAATGCCTAGAAATATATGGTAAGGGTGAATCTGGGGATGAAAGTGTGTGTGTGTGTGTTTTTTTTTTAGGAAATATCAGCTTATTCTATGAGATTGGTTGGTTGGGTGAGTAAAAAAATTGAACAGCAGTTTACGAATAATGAATAAATAAATTTATATAATTTATTTAGCATCATCAAATAGCATAAGTAATTATAATAAATAGACAATTTTAAAAGCTATACATAAATGCAATTTATAATATTTTTGACTGATAAAATTAAGAAAAATATCGTAGTAAAAATTTATTGAAAATTCATATATAAATATATAAAAAAAATAAACAATACTCCTTTCATTCAGCTTCTCGTGTTTGAAACGAAAAACGGGGAAAAACGAGAACAATCGTTCCCAAAAAAGTCGGGGGAAACATTTTTCCGATTTGTGCACATAATTTTCCATTTGTCAGCTAAACTTTCGTAAATATAACAATTTTCGCATGATTTTAAAAAATTTTTATCGTTTATTTATTTTTTTTTTTGTTGCAAAAAATGACTCACATAAATACCCTGTTTAGACTATTGAAAAATTGTTATATGCGTTCATTGTTAATGATTTCCGTGTGGTTTTCTCTTTTCCCGAGAAAAATACCATTTGAAAAATCTGTCTACGTCGCCATTTTCTTTGTTTTAACTTCCAAATCATGCCAATTAGGGATGTGCGAAAATAAATCTCCGATTGTATGAAAAACTTGTGCTGCATTTATCTTTGATTTAAATTCACCCCAGAAAATAAATTATCTTGATAAAATTGGCGTTTATTATTATTTACACACATAATAAATCCATTTGTCTGTCAAAATGGCGGCCATTCATTTCTTCTACTGTATATTTCATATACATATTGTAACTACAAAGCTTAAACCAGCTAGAATTCTAATATGTTACGTACATATTTAATGATTCACTACTTGACTTGTATTAAATTTAATCAAATCAAATTTGATTAAATATAAATATTCAAATCAAGTCAAGCATTGGTGTTGCAAGTGATTTCCTTAACAAGTCAAAATGTCAAGCACACGTCGTTTCAAAGTATTTCCGATTTCTTGACTTGATGAATCCCTAAACATATGGATTAAGATTCTTATATAGGGATTGTAGAGATTTCGTCAAGATTCAGATTTAATGTCGGTGTTAAAATAAAACCGCTACAACTACAAATAATGGCTACAATATAAGAATTGTACTAAAAATGTCTAACATATTAGAAATTCAGCTTGCATGTTGTATGAAATATACAGTAAAAAAAAGAAATGGCCGCCATTTTGAAAGCTCAATGATTTGATGTATGTAAATAATTATCAATGCTTAACACCAATTTTTTTTTAAATTAAGAGCTTTTGATGAATTTTTCATGTGAACCACTTTAATCAAAGAAAATTTACTTAGTACACACTCGGAGTGCTACTTTTCGGTCATACCATCTTCCAACTCATTACTAACTGAAACTAGTTGAAAGTGTAATCAAAATTAAAAGTAATCGCAACAAGATCGGTCAATGAGTTGGTTAATTAACGCCATTTTTACCAATCATTCACAATTAATTTTCATCAATAGTTTTTCACGTTTGTCACGCTATCAAACGAGACCTGCTTAAGTTGACCACCTTTATGTACGTTAATATAGGATTCACTTAAGTTTTAAGCATTTTGACTTCATTTCAAGCAACTGATTGAAATTTGACTTAGAATCATATCAATATCAAGATATGTCAATTTGAAAATTATACACAATTTCAGTACTAAGCCCCAATTCATTGCACGAAGCGGTCAAGTACTTGACTTGGTGAATCCTTATTAATAATTGGAAAAAATTTCTCAAGAGAGTTTGAACATAGAATAAATATTTTATGGTAATACATCAAGGATTGATCAACTTTCAGCTGTATTAATTAAGTAAATAAAGTAAAATTTACGAAAATATGGCTTACATATTAAAAGTTCCTTATGATCTAGTGAAGGCGTTGAGTGTGGGAGGGGTTAAAAGGTTCCCTTCGTTGATATTCCTTTAAACATCTTAAAAAGGATGGCTGTTTGACGAAAAATATCTAATATGCAAAATTAAAGTGCATTTCCAACGACAAATGATCAATACTATAGAGTTATAATACGAAATAATACGGAAGTTGCCGCACCGTTACGTAAAGTTTGTTACGTTTTGTTTGTAATAACTCAAAAGGTGAAAAAAGAGAATTTTCCTAGACTGGATTGGACTGCACGATACCTTTTCAAATTGGCACTAGTTAAAATCAAAATGGCAGTTATTTCAAATTTATGGTCGTAAATATTTCACGGGAAGCTATTAGAATTTGTATAATTCAAATCGCGTTCTTATAAACGGCTCTAGTGATTTTGATGAAATTTACAATACCGAGATTTTCGGGGTTGAAAACTTTGTCTCATTTCTAGGAAAATTCATTTATTCGTCTTAAAAAATATTAGACAGCCAACGCAATATCTTGGTAATATTACCACAGTTCAAACTGGTACCAATAGTATATACATGGTAACTAGTAATACTAACATAATTACAATAGTTTTATTTTTGTTGGCAGCCACTGGCACATTATGGTCAGATAAGCCTGTGGTTAGGAGGTTACATTGACGCATGCCTTGGAAAATATTATTATACATTCATGAATAAGTGATTGCCTATCCGTTGTCATTGCATCAGTTACTCAGCAGTGGTAGGCAACCTTTGGTTGTAAAAGGGCCAGATATTTTACGTAGGCCTTAGTAGTGGATTTAATGATAAGCATTCAGAAAATTTTTACTAGAAACACCCCCCGTCGCGCTCCCCTTGTGGGTCATGCGTCGTGAAAATTAAAAAAATTTACGTACGAGCTTACCAATGAAAATTATCACCAAATTAACTGTTAATTCTACCCCAAAAACAAAACTGATTGTCCAATCCCCGTCATTTTAATTTCGAATTCCCGCATTTCAAGGAACTCCACACGAATTGACACCGGCCTTCATAGAGAAATGAACTCGTAAATTCGAATTGGCGAATATCTTGCGGGCCGCACCAAGATGTCGCGAGGGCCGCATGCGGCCCGCGGGTTGCCCACTCATGAGTTACTGAATACTTTCAATATAGATGGGTTGCATGAAAAGTTGTATACACTCATAAAACTTACATTACACCGGTCAACACGATTTTTGGGTCTGACTTCTACATGTTACATTTCAGTGTCTTCAAAGGTCAAAAATGAGGAAAATATTTTTTTTTTTTCGTTAAAGTTTGCTTTAGTAGAAATTAGAGCAAATTAATTTAAGTATTCATTATAATGAAGAATGATGAATTCATTATAAAATTTACTTATCGACGCGAATCAGACAAAAGCAAACTATAAGAATTAAAAATTAAGTGTTTTTCAATGTCTAGAATCAGAATTTAAACATGAGAACAGAAACCCAAAATTTTTTTTTTTTTTTTTTTTTGTTGACCGGTGTTATTAATTTAAATGTTTTGTTTATAACCGGAAAGATGTTGAAACAGTAATCGTGTATTCGAAAACGGCTCTAGCAATTTTATTTACGTACGTCAAGCTAGCCTTGGCAACCCAGCCCAATCAAATGAAACTATGCTAACGATTTAGTGCTATTTTTGTGCTAATTAGTTGCCGTAGTTTAAAATGTTGTTACACGTGCTGTTTACGAAATTTTTGTAACAAGGCTAGCTTAACCGTCAAGCTAGCCTTGTCAGGCAAAACATGCACTAAAGTGCAATCAAATTTTGATAAAATTACGTCAAATAATTTTTGCTAAATAGTGTATAGGTAATTAATTGCTCAATAAAAACAAACTGCAAGTCCACAAAATTAAAAAAAAAATACAAAAATTCTGCCTATAACGCGTATTTTTAAAAACTTTACTTGGTTTTTTTTTAACAATTTATTAGCAACTAATTAACAAAAATTATTTGACGTATATTTTTCAAAATTTTATTGTACTTTAGTGCATGTTTTGCATGACAAGGCTAGCCGTCAAAACTAATTTTTTTGTTTTTTACAATTTTTAAAAACTTTACTTTGTTTATTATTTTAACAATTTATCAGCAAAAATTATTTGACGTATTTTTTTCAAAATTTTATTGCACTTAAGTGCATGTTTTGCTTGACAAGGCTAGCTTGACGGTTAAGCTAGCCTTGTTACAAAAATTTCGTAAACAGCACGTGTAACAACATTTTAAACTACGGCAACTAATTAGCACAAAAATAGCACTAAATCGTTAGCATAGTTTCATTTGATTGGGCTGGGTTGCCAAGGCTAGCTTGACGTACGTATTTCATTTCAATGTACAATACACAGGTTGTCATATTATTAGACTATTAGACATTGATGAATAAGTGATTGCCTACCCATCATCATTGTATTAGCCACTATACACAGTAGAAAAAATACATACTATTCATTTAATAATTTGAATGTAGGTTGCATACAAAGTTGCACATAGTACGTTAAGAATACTTAAAAGATCTTATTACCAAATTTCACAATCGAGCTGTCATACAGGTAGTAGACATCTACATGAAGTAGACATTATGAAAAATTATTATTGTAAATGATTTTTTTTTTGTAATAGTAAAAAAAATACCTGCTGCGATGCGTCACAGAACTTTCTGTTGGTTACTAGAACTTACATAAATGAAGCTAAAAAGTGGCAAAAATAAATATTAATAGATTAAAATCGCCCTTTATTTGATTTTTCGCAGAAACAAGTTTCAAATAAAAGTTGCAGGTTTTGATGAGTCTAATAACCATAGCAGGTTTAAAGGAAATTGTTAGAGCCGTTTTCGAGAAAAATTAAAAAAACCCAAAACCCCTAAAGTATAGCCGGTTTCAACCAAAAACTTCGTGGCACAACTTGACATGGAGGCAAAATTCCAAGTTTGGGGAATTACGGATAAACCTTTCGATACGAAGTCGTTGTCACAAAATTGCAATAATTCGTTTACTATGTGGTAGTAAGAGTAGGTAGTAAGAGAAAAAAATCTTTTTTTAATTGTTCGGAATTTCAACTCCCGCATCTCTTTCTATAAAAAAATTTTGTTGGAAATAAAATAACTATAATTTTTCCAGATTTTTTTCACCGGAAACCATAATCTTTAAGATATTTTATGAACGTTAAAAGAATGGATCCTGCAACCCCTTCCCCCACCCAACGCTCACACCCGATTCTTGAGGGCTTTTAGTATGTTGAACAGGAAAGATGGTACCATTTATTTCCATTAATGTGGGAATTTAAAAATATATGTCGAGAAAAGTTGATTTGAACACGAAAATGCGTAGGCCGGCGAAAAATAGTCGAAACCAGGCCGATTTGTTCGGGCGATGAGCCCCGAAGTGTGAGTCAGTGGGATGGGGATTAGGAGATAGGGCACTTTTGAAAACAATTTTACAGTTACGAGAAAACATTGAAATGCGAAAATACAGATATAATACACATAATTTTCTTACTATACAATATTAGTGTAATAATTAGTGTTGTTGTTCTTTTTCGATTTTCTTCACCGGCGATTTTCCTCGATGAGAAAAATCGCCCATTGCGAATGATTTCGGTTCTTTGTGTGCTTCAATCAATTCGCACCTCAACCATTTTTTTCTCAGCACACTCGTCAAAGTTTGTATAATTTTCGACATTTATAACATTTTTTTTTATACTAATTATTAAATATATAATAATATAAATATGAATTTAATTACTAATTAGTGTTACATTTATTATTATTTTATTATTTTTTTTAAATGTATTTGTTTTAGTTAAATATTTTTAAATCTTCATTTTCTTCAAATATACAGCAGACTTTAAAGTTAACATCTTACATTTAGACAGTGTTACGCGATTATACAAAAAAAAAAAATGTCGGTATCTACAAAGATTTTCCTAAATTGTCCCAAAAAAAGGTGAATTCTTCGTTCACTATATTTGTTAAATCATCCTTCTTTGGTATTTTAAATAGTACGTTAAACCTCTATAGAAAAGAAAATTGAAAAAAAAAAAATCCCGAAAAAATTTAATATTAAAAACAATAATTTAACAGGAAAGTGACTAGGGAATATCCCTTAATTTCTCAACAAGCGCTTTGTGTTTTTTAAAATAATTTTTACTCTGAATAATGCCCGTTTTTCATATGAAAAAAAAATTATTTAATTCTTACAAAAACACAATAAAAATACGTGTTTATTAAGAGTATAAAATCATTGGGACACTACAGTTGATCGTGTACAGAGTCGTAGCGTGAGTGGTGCGAGCGGTGCTCTGGTACTAGGTACCCAAAAATAATAACATTAATAGGTTTGTTCGCGGAAAGTGATTCTGAACTGGTAACGAATCAATCCAAGTAGATTGAAGATGCGCCAAACGCATACACGCTTATGAATGAACTGATTAAGGGTTACTTTCCCGTGAACGAGTTTGAAAATGTTCGGAAGTAAGACGAGGATTAACGAGAACCCATGAAAATTGTTAGTTGAATGGAACGTTGATGCCTCGTTCACACGAGTCAACTTTAGTTGACCGATTTTATTTGGTCGATCAAAAGTTGAATGAAAAACCTAGTGTCATGACTCGTTCAAACTTTTGTTGATCAACTAAAATCGGACAACTAAAGTTGACTCGTGTGAACGCAGCATGACAGCGAAACTGGATTTTGAATTAGCCACAATTTTTCGCAAACTGCGCATGAGTACGAGAATCAAATTTTTCATACTAACAAAAATCTGAGGAGCGCTAGAACCAATTATAAATCGGTAACGAATGCATTTCGTGTGAACCGCGAATATTGGACCGTAACTCGGCTCATAAATCGCTTGGCGATGATCCTAAATCGGTCTTGAACTGATTCGTTACCGATTCAGTATCACGTCCGCGTGACGAACCTAATGCCATACGATAGATTATTTTGTGTATTTCTCCAATATATTTTCAAGATGATTATAAAACAGAACGGGTTATTTTACCCTTTCGTACCGGGCACCGTTAAAATTGATATCACGCTACGACTATGGTCGTACATAAAAATCGATTTAAAGAGGAAACAATATTGAGAGATGGTTAATTGTTTGAAATAAACTAGAGCTCAATAAGCTGGGCCGCCATTTTGGATCTTGCCAACAGGATCGATTGAGTTCAACATTAGAACGTGTGTTGGACATGGTTTTAAGTGGCCTATTTTTGGGCCCAAAAATAAATTGTATATATTTTTTAAAATTATTCGAGACCAACTTCAGTGCCTCCAATAATTTGCGAAGAAATTTTTTTTTTTTTTTTTTAGGTCACTTAGTGGCGTGTTGGACTAGACAGTTGCCTTATACGCCAGTGGTCCTGGGTTCGAATCCCATGAAAGCCTAAGATTTTTTTCTGGGTTTTCGGATTCGACGGTCGCTAATGACCAAAGTAGTTGAAGCGACCTTATTTAAACCAAAAAAAAATTTTTAAAAAAAAAATAAGATTTGTGCAATGAATTAGAAGAAATCAAATGCGCGTATTTATCAAACGTAATTTATCTAAAGAAAATCTTCAAAAAAGAAAATTTCTAAAAAAATTCTGAACCCGTATTTGTATGTTGTTTTTTTTTATTTATTTATTTATTTTGTGTGTATGTGTGTGTGTGCTCAATATGCAAATCGACATTATTTGGCACCGTTTAAATGTGAATTATTACCGATCAAGATTTTCAAATGGAAAAATCGAGGAAACCGTTGCGGTGCACATTGATCCATTCAACATCGATAACGTTGATTATAATTCCAAATTTTATACAATCCTAGTCCTATATACACTTTTGCCAGACTCGTATCTAGGAATACAGACATTTAGTTAATTATCCTTTTTATACAGTAGATGCAAATTGAATATTTATTGCTGGTCCAAAAATTATTAATATCAGAGAGATAAGAAAATAAATTATTAGCAAAATATTCAACGGAGGAAAAAGTATATACAATATCAGTTACTTTTTTTTTTTAATTATCAGTTATCAATGCTTTTATATACATCATATATTTCACCTGGCTTTCATTTCAAAAAAGTATAAATTTTTTTTTCCATATAAGTCCTTTCAATTAGAAATAATTATGGACAGTCCATAAATTGTCTTATTTATGTGTGTACATATAAATATGATACTGATAATATATTGATAATTAATTATGTACTAATAATAATATATTTAGGTACTATTCTTTATTAAATTATTTAATTTTTTTTTTTTAATTTCCTCGATAAATGTAATAATTCGTTTTGAAGAAAATATTTTTCGGTTTGGTTTCGTTTCGTTTCGTCTCGAATCGATTTTCGTTAACTTGATATTGGAAATCAAATATCGTTTAAACGGAAATGATCCAAGAGAAATACAACGATCCAACATTGACGTATAGGTTATATGACAACAGTGGAAATGTGTTCAATATTTTTATTATTACAGAACAACAATGCATATTTCTGTTAAAATTGTTTAGAACAAATCCGATTCGAATTTTTTAAAAGAAATCATGACGCGGTAAAAAAAAAACCGTTTGGACATTTGTGACGTCACACACAAGTAAAACTGAGCCTGTGATACAAAGGCACCGATTGTTTTCGATAGCTCGCTTTTTTTGGATCTAAAAGGGATTTTAAGAAATATCACTGCAATAGAAGCATTTTGAAAAAAATTGTCTAACATACAGGATGCGCCAGAAATAACACCCACAGCACGTTTTTTTCCTCATCACCATTGAACAAAACGCTCATACACATCTTACTATCGACTTATGTTAATTGCTACTAAATCAGTTTTCTTATCTTTTTTTTCTCGTCATATCTTTATAGTATTTGAAGAATATTTTGATTTATTAAAGATGTACATGCACATGCAATATGTTTGGACAGAAAAATAATTATTATATTCTTTAATGATCCGGCATTTAGTCGATTTAAGTAAATTTATTTTTCAGTGATTTTTGAAGTGAAACTTCTATATAGACGGGGGTATAAGGATTTTTCTGTCACGAAAAGTGTCACAGTCGCGTAGAGGGGGTAGACGATATATCGCGTGGTGAGAGGGGAACAATGTCCGAGGGAGAGAAAAGCTGGCGGTGGTGGGGAGAGGGCAACGGCTGTATTAGATGGATATAATGCGTCGCCGTGTGGAGAGCGGGGTTAGGAGCTGAGCAGCTGCTCTACATGTTTGTATGTCTCTGCTACAGTTCCGGCCCCTGTGCTCAGCTGGTGTTTTGTGTTTGGATTAGGTCCATAAAAGTTTTTTCATACACGCTTCGGTTTACGTGTTAATGAACGTGCTTCAGACACCACGATCCGCACTTAAAAGAAAGCTACCATCATTCTTGGTTTTTGAACCAATTGAAAAAAGGCATTCGAGAAGAAATTTCAATTGAGATGTTTGAGTAAGTGGAATATTAGAATTATGCTTTGTATAGAGAATATGAATTATATAGTAGAAGACACAAATATCCGCCATTTTGAAGGCTAAACTAAACTCCAATTTTACCCTAAATCACTATTACATTACAAAAAAATATCAACCTATCAAATGACAGCACAGTTCACATTTTTAGGTTATGTTATTTTAAGAAAAGAAAATTTGGTCTTTTTCAAACGTCAACTTATTGACTTGTGACGTCACATATATCACGTGATTCAATCGAAAACTTTTGATACGATTTTCAAATTTTCCTCGGAAATATTAACAACGAATACATGAAATATGATTGTTAGCAATATTAAACAACTTTCCATAATTTGTCCAATAGCCTATTGTTAATTATAAATAACATATAGTAAATATGAATAGATTCATTACTGTTGTTCCGAAATGAAAAATTTCTTACTAATAAAAGGTACATTTTTTTAAATTACTTAAATGAAAATATCCAATGACTAGGCATGGTAAAAATCATGTAGTAGTTTACAAAGTTGGACGATATATGTTCTTTCAGGGGCTGTTAATCACACAGATTAATTAACAGCTTGATAAACTTAACATTTATTGTGGCTACTAAAAGAAAAGAAAAAAACGGACAGAAACTGCACAAGGAATCAACGTGTCGATTTGAAAATTTCGATTTTTCAAAAAAGGTCCATCGTATGATTCTTTCATCGTGCAATTTGTCTCAAATCAGTTTTCAAATACCTCTCGCTCAAAACATTGGCAAATTACTGTGGTTTTCTTTTACGGGAGAAAGTTCTGACGGAGTGTATTAATAATAAATTATGTAAAAAACAAATAAAACATTGATTTTGTGCAAACTTAAGCATCCGTCTCGCCGCCTTTTAGTCGTAACCGAGCGAAGTCCTCAAAGATAATATCGTCATCAAAACCTCCGTCCGTATCACTGAAATTTAAACAATTTACATGTTGAAATCAACTTCAAAAGACTAATTTTAACGCTTATCAACTATATAATTACATAGAAAATCACGGTAAAGTTCCACCTAAGATTTACATTGCTAGATGTACATTACTAACACCGCGAAGTTTTATATAAAAAACCAAATATCTTAGATGTGTAAAATGTCAATATTATTATGTATATTTATATATAATTTTTATATATACATTTTTATATAACATTTGCAATAAATAAAATTGAAAATTGTATTGTACACCAACAATGTAAGGTTATGTTAATCTTGGGGTGTCTAAAATGGAACATTACCAAAATCTTATCAAGTTTAATAATCTTTTTAAGGGAACGTACTCATAGAACTTGACCCGTTCAGGGGGTAACCGACGAGTTCATCGAATGTAAATTCATCGAATGCAAATTCATCAAAACTGAGTTCATCGAATGCAAATTCATCGAAAAAAATTTTTTTATAGATATTTGAAAGAAATGACAAGGGGACCGGAAAAAAGCTAAAACAGCAGTGGTCAACAAAAGGAAAGTTTGACGTTGACTGTCTCTTAAAGTCTTCCATTCCGATCGGGAGATGTTAGACCTGCGATTTATGGTCTCGCAGCAGGCTCTAGACGGGGATTCGTCTATAGACATGTCTACGGAGACAATCTGAGACGCGTCTTAAAGACCAAAATCGCGCAACATGTCTACTAGTCAGTACTAGGCTTTAAGGAAATTTCGAACAGTTTACCTACAGTGGGTCCAGGACAAGACGACAACGAGGGTAATGAAAAGGCCAATCAACTGACCAAAAAATGGCGCCTCAACGGACTTCATGGGACCTGAACCTTTTTGTAGAGTCACAAAAACTAAAATCAAAAAGGCGTTTCTAGCTTGAAAGTCTCGCATACTTGAAATTGGCAAGAGAAAATTTTAAATAAAAGTTGCCAACTTTGATGAGTCTAAAAACCATATCAAGTATAAAGAAAACCGTTGAAACCGATTTCCTAACCCCCCCCCCCCTCCCCGTCCTTGTCACAGATGATCACAATTGTGAGACTCCTTCCTATCAGTGTGATGAGTTTGGCATATGACGCCGCGAAATGTATAACCACTTAATCTGACTACCCCCCCTCCTCAATTACTTAATGGCTCCTAAAAAGTGGTAGTTACGGGGCAACGAAGAAGACATCCATTAATTACGTGAGAGCTTTTTTGCGATTCCCCCCCCCCTACTCTAACCCTTCTCAAAATTTCGCGTGAGACTTTTTAAAAAATTATATTGTTTTTTTTAAAAAACATATAATTACTAGTATTTATGATATCAATACCCCCACCCCTTAAACGCCACACGTGATTACTGGACGCTCCCTTAAATGATTAGGGCAGTGGTTCTTAACCTTGTTGGAGGCACTAATCCCCACCGGGTTCATATGGACATTCACCGAACCTTTCTTAATTGGAAAAATATTTTATTTCAAATTCAAAGTATAGGTATGGGACCTAAATCTTTATCAGTGGCGAGCGGTCCATGAATGCTGTTGATGCGCCGCATGCCTTGGGATTGTAGAACAATTTAAAAAATAAAGTATTTTTTTAGATTCATTCATTTTTTTAATTTAGGTAATTGTATGTATTGTAAAATGATTCTAAAAATACCAAACACTAAATATTTTTATCATTTATACATTTTTTAATTTACGAAATTATGAAACGTATCGCTCATAAAATTGGCATAGAATACCATGTCAAATGAACGGCAAAAGCTGAATTAATGCGCAACGACCGTTGCATGCGATTGCTTGGCTAGAATTGGTCGCGCATGCGCACTAGTATGGTTGAGTACTATATCTCTCGGCGTTTCACATTGCCGGTTGACGCTTGTAGATGCGTTTGAAGTTTTCAATTTACTAATTGTTACTGATACTTTTCGTGACTTATTTTGATTTATTTACCCAAAGGCGATACAAATGTTCTATTCTTTAGGATAAGAACAATTTTCGTGGTTTTTAAATACATTATATGATGCGGTTGTTGATGATTTTTGTAAGAAGGAGCGTTGAATAAGGCTAATTTTTAAAAATAAATACATATAATACCATGTTTATCAATTTAAAAAATTAATTTTTAAAAAATCGTTTTTATACCCCCTCCCCCTTCTGACCGCATGCTCTGATTCAAAAGTCTCCGCACGCCACTGATCTCCATATACCTTATATTAGTCGGGTGTGGGACTTGAACTACGCCGAAGTCATGGGGTTCGATCGAACCAAAAAGGTTAAGAACCACTGGATTATGGGATTAAACTTACGCGTCTAGTTGAATTAAATTGTTGTCGACCGCCACACTGTTGTCGTTCGACTGGGCGTTCGAGTCCATGGAAATGGGACGTGGCACCGGCATCGGTTCCTCTTCAGGTTTCGGATGCATCAAAACAAATGGAAGCTCGGCAGTCAAATCCCTGAAAAGTTTCCATTATGTACAGTAGGTTTTTTTTTTTAGACGTTGACTTTTGATTTCAATTACCCTCCCAAAGCTCCCAAGCAAAGTTTCACTTTGACTTTATACTGGACGATAATTCCCAGATTTTCCCGTTGCGAAGGATCGGTGATTCTGAAAAATGATCCCAATCAGGGTTTGATCGAAATTTTATTTTTATACTTACATTGTAGAAGAAGCCAAGTTGGTGTCTTCGTGTTTTAATTGGCCGTCGAGAGCCAGACCTCGTTTGTCTTTATTGTTGGCCAGTAACGGTTTGACGGTATATACTTTAGACATGGTGAAACCGGGAGAAACAGGACAACCAGCGCTGGAATAAATTTTATTATATAAAAGTCGATTGACTCTACAGGCCTACAACTTCCCGCTACGTTTCAGCTAAAAATGATAAGGGGCCATCCATAAATTACGTCACAGGACTGTCATGATTTTTGATCCCCTCCCCTGTCCATGCCACAGTTGGTCACATTTGTGACACCCCCCTTTCTAGTGTGACGTCACATATTTTACAAATTTGCATCCACAAATAATTATTGAATAAAAACAGCAATTTCAAAATGTGTTTTATTTCTATTTAAATTATTTTTTTATAAAATTAATCAGCTTTTAATTAAAGATCCAAAATAATCATCTTGAAAGTCAATTGTCAAATGAAATAAAAACAATATCACCGCTAGGCACGGTGCAGCATTTATCAAAGGGCAATAGTATCGGCGCGTAACAGTACACCGAGAAAAAAAAATTCTCTTCGGACAATTAAATCTAAATATTTGATTGGCAATGGGCTATCAAATCATTTTGTTGGCGTAAATGAAATTTCAGTTGTCAGAAGAGAATTTTTTTCTCAGTGTAGTAGAGCGAGTGGCCAACAAAACAATTTGAACCTTATGTTTCTACAGATAAGATTCCAAATGTTTTTGAGTTTTTCGTTAATAGTTCAAAGTTCGTGTTTTACTTAACACTTAGATTAAAATCAATTTTGAAATGTGACGTCGCTAAATTTAAACTCCTCCCACTCTCTTGTCACACAATGTCACACGTCGTCGACCCCCTCCCTCCCCCTTAACGTGTGACGTTTTTAATGAATGGCCCCTAAATATCAAGAAATATTGAAAAACCATGAACATTTTTTTAACAGCTATAACTTTTGAACGCGTCTTATAATTTTAATTTTTCAAACAAATTTCGACAAAATATTTTTAAGTGGAAAAAAAATATACAAGGTAATAATAATTAATCTAAGAATCTTGAAATTAGCCTTCAAAGAACTGTAAAAAAAATTTTTTTGGGTGCTTAATTTTTGAATATTTTTGAAACAGTTCGACTGAATCACTTCAAAATCGCATCAGGGGCCCTATTCTTGAAACCATTCGAGAGTGAGAATCTCTCGAACAGTTGGTACGATTGGAATTTTATGCCATTTTATGCATGATCAGCCCACTGTCACTTAAATACGAGAAAGACTAAAAAATGGATCGTTTGTGGCGCATGTTTTAGTACCTTTGGGTGGCGCTGGTAGTTTAGTTGGACAACAGCTGTTAACTATTTGTGTTGTCATTTATCAGTTCTTTATGCTATTATCATCGTAACTGTCACCAATGACAACTTCATAATTGAGCCGTTCAGAGCACACATCGATTAACTCCGTAATGCAAAAAGTAGAGTAAATTGATAAAATAGACTTTTGAAATACATTGTCTCTTATGGAAAAGCTAAAAAGCAAACTGTCATTTAGAGCTGTTATTAATTATTATTAGAAATTTTTTTCGGATATATAAAGTTAGGAGTCAACCAAGTGTTTTGACATGAAAATTTGTAAAAATTGAAAAAGTGGAGTTAATCGATGTGTGCACTGAACGGCTCAATTAGCCTCATATATAATAACAATTAAAAAAATTGTCTGACGTTTAAAAAAAAAATTATTTCTAATCTCCATAAAAGTCTTCGTGCAACTGTACTACTAGCGCTATCTGCAAGTAGTGACAGCATAGAGCCGTTTTCTGTAACATGACATGGGGCGGACACTTTTACGAGACGTGCGGTTCGCCCGAATTTTAGTATGGCGTGTTGAACAGAGATGGCAGGGCAATGTCCAAAATGCATTTCAGCATTACGGACTTGCGCTGTGATGATAAAATAGACCGACACTAACGCCTCTAAAAACAACGCGCCGTACTAACAACCTAAATTAATTTGACCGTTATTTAACACGTTTTTTCCGAATCTCCGTTTGTGTAATAAATTTGTATTTTTATGACTTTTTAATGGCTGAAATACTGTTAAAAACTATAATAAAATCCAAAGAAAGTTACAAGAAGCTTATAAAATGTGTCGGTCATTTTTCTGGTAAAAAAATTTATGCATGCCATAAAACGAAGTTCAATAGAAATTGCCAAATAAAGTAAGTAGCTCTTTTTTAAAGTTAATGTCTTAATTTTATTCATGCCTTGTTTTACTTAATTATTATTCTAAGATTGATTTTATAAACAGTCAAAAGTTTTTGTTTAACAGATATTTAATTACTTGTTTATTAACTATGGATAAGAACTCGAATAATTGATTTTTTTTATTCATTTCAGAATCCCAGATTTCGTGATAATTAGAAGTATGCAAGAAATGCGGACGTTATTTTCATCCCTAAACTCCAAATAGTATGATAACAGCTACAGCAATTCGAGTAAAGTAATAATTTATTTAATAATAATATTTCGTTGTCGCAGTTGTTAACTTGTGAGTATTTCCTATGTAAAATGTATATATTTATTTTTTCTAAATAAAATATTTAAACTATAATAAACAAATTAATTATTTTTCATTTAATTATAAAAATAAATAAGTAATTAAAATCAAAATTAAAATCAAAATTAAAATCGCGCGCGCCTAGTTAAAAAAAAAACCGACATTGGCGCCTCTGAGAACAACGCGCCGTACTAATACCCCACGAGCTATCGCAGTTTAACACTAAGTGTCCCTCCCATGTAACATGGAGTTGTAGGGGGCTGCTTTAAACCAGCCCCCTGTCACTTAGATACGAGAAAGGCTAAAAAACGTGACCGATTTCTACATTCAACATATTGTTCATCCAGAAAAAAAATTTTACAACCATACCCCGCCCTTAAGTATACGTGAGTTATACTGAAAACTTTTTTTTTTAATCACGGAAAGGCGTTGAAAGTTAGCCGAGTTTTATTTAGTTATATCTCGGTTCAGAACTATTCTCAACCCTTAAAATTTCAGGATTATGTGTTTAACAAAATTTTTAATTTTTATGTATATTGTCACTACAGTACGTAAATAGGTTTAGTTTTATTCGGAACATCCATAAGTAAAGGGTATTAAATGAATGAAATTCAAAGTGTCGCCGGTTGACGCTTTTGTGTTCAGAATATTTAGTACTCTGCATTACCGACGCAACGACATACGTACTTGATCAAATAATTTACTCTATTTCTTATAGTCTTCTAATATTTTATACTATCAGTAAGATACTGCATTTGTTAATCTTATGTGCAAAGTTTGAACTTGTCTGAAAATAGTCGAACAAGTGCTCCTATTAAATGGCTACCTTCAATTTATAACCGGACCACTACCAGCGCTACGACGACTATTTCACAACCTTCATGATCTAAATATTTAACTAGTTTCTACAAAAAGTGTTTTTCAACCAATAAAAAAGAAATTGATCATTTAGTTTTCGGTCAAGAATAAGATATTGAAAAATGAAAAATGAACGAAATCAGAGGAGGACTCCTAGGATACTATCCTCGTAAGGCAGCATATTATTCTATTTATTAATCGCACTATTGATACTTATATCAATGAAATTGTAGACCTTGTTTCGTGTCGTGCTTATATTTAAACCGAACATAAATACTACCAAAAGATTCAGTTCCTATAGACAATTTTAATCTCGACACTCGACTTTGACGCAATTGCAGCGCATTTTTATTAGAGCAGCTATTCAATTTTAAACTAAATGTTATTTCAAAAAAGTGTTCTCACTACAAAGCATAAATCAGCTTAGCCATTTTATTGAGCGTTATTTGGCTATGGCGTCGTATATATAAAGCAGCCCCCTACAATTCCATATTACAAAAATGTGACCATTTTGACCAGCCCCCTGTCACTTAGATACGAGAAAGGCTAAAAAAAACGTGACCGATTTCTACGGAAATGTTAGTACCTTTGAGCTCTTTCGGCGGCGCTAGTATCTAGTGGAAAAACAGCTGTACACTATTTGTGTTGTTATAAGAGTCATATATGGTTATTTTTTATTTTTGAATTTTTTTTTCAATTTTTATGGCGGGAATTTAAAAATATATAGACATTTTTAAAATGTTAGTCCTTACTCGCTTTCGGCTTCGGCAACGTTGCATTTATACTGAGCCGTTGAAAAAAGGCAGATATCAGCTAATTGACGTACGGTGACTTTGATTTTCTTGACGGTTCGGTTCGAGTTGTTCGCAATGTGAACGTTAACGGCGATGTTCTCGCCGTGGTAGTAGAGCTCTTTGTCGAGTGACGCCTCCAGGTGTAGTTTGTTCGGGCTCATCATAAACTCTTTGCTCACTTCGACGGAGGGCTGCTCGCCCAGTTTGCTGGGCGCGTACATAATCTTCCGAATGGCCAGTCGCACCGAGTTGCGTTTGTGGGGCTTGTCGTCGGACGACTCACCGACGAATGCTTTCAGCTCGTAGTCAATGCCGCACGGCTTGCCGGTGTCGCCCGGCGCCGGTTGTAACGTCACCGACGCCGGACAGTGCGGCGGCAGTTCGAAGTAGAATGGGTACGCGTTGGGTCCGAGCTTTTTGATCAGCCGCTCCTGTAATCGGGTACGGGTACGCTTCTCGGCGCATTTCTCTTGTGGGAATATTTGTTCGGCGGCCAAATATAAATCTTTGCGGAATGTCAAGCCGAGGACGTCTAAGTCCTCGCGGCCGTAACGAAACGCTGCCAATACGTGACCGAACACTTTTCGTTCTTTCACATATTCGGGATCGATCAGAACGACACCATCTAGAAATTAACAATCAAAAATAATTGCAAATCTAATTTTTGCAAAGGTTCTACAAAATCTTCTACACATCATTCAGACCCCGTGCTTTTAAAAATGATTAGCATTCTTTGAAATATTATCTCGATTTAAATTTAAAAAAAATATATCTGCTGCGAGGCGTCACAGTACTTTCTTTTACTTTCATTTATGAACCTTGCTGTTGGTTAAAAAAAAAATAAGCACTTTAAAACTATATGGGTGTTTCTTTGTAAACTGGGCAACTTTTTGTAAGAAACTGTCTTGGCAACTTTTTTGCTTAGATCTGTAATAAATCTTATTCGGGAATAAATATCCACCTATTTATTAATACTCGGCAGGTGAACCAAAAATATTTCCATTACCCTAGAAAATATTGTGAATTTAAAAAAAAAAAAACCGATTAAGGGGACTGTGAACTTCAATAAAAAATACAATTTCAATACCAAAATAAACATTTTTTTTTTTTTATTTTCATTAAACTTTGAAGCTTAAGAATTAAATAACTGAACAATAAAAAACAAAACAAAAAAAACTTCTAAAACGTTTTTAAAATATCTCACTTAAATATAGTAAAATTTCAACTCTGAACTTTTAATATTTTAATTATTTAAAAATGTCTTTCTTAGAGTTTTTTTTCTTTGGTGCCTTATTCGAGGCAAGTGTGTACCTAATATAATAGCAAACATAGTATTAAGACAGTCTCTTGGAGGCGAAAACAGTCCCCTGTCCTGTTGAGAGACAGGGGACTGTTTAATTTGATTTCATTGAAAGATAGCACAAAATGTACTTGATCTATGCTTTTTTGCTATACGTAGAAAAGTCTTGTTTATTATAACGTATAAAGATTCTAAGGTATTATTATAATACATATAAAAAGAAATAAAATACTCCTTGCCAGGGGACTGTTGTCTGCTAGGTTACAACGTGTTTTCCACGGAAGAACGCTCGTGCAGCACTTAATAAAATGGCGTCTGGACATTAATGACAGTGACCGCGTAAACTTTAGATCGTTTGCGTTGGGTTACACGCGGAAGTGCCATTTTTAAACCTTTAGGGTACGTGGGGCGTAATTTAAAATATAAACAGGGAAACTGTTCACAAAATGCAAACACAGACTTTAATTGACGTTTTTAGTATTAGAAAATAATATTTTTTTTTAAAAATAAACAGTTTCAATTAATAATTAAACAATATTGTTTTAATAATAGAAACAGTTTGATTGTTTCAAACAGTAAGAGTCTAATAAATTTATTCTGAAGTAACTATACTGCTTTGGTGACACGCCAGGGGACTGTTTTTTTAAGGATTATATCAATGATTTTTATTGAATAAAGTTTATTTTAACGGATATTAAATGTTGGGCAAAGGAAGATTAGTTAATTATCTTTTAAATTATCCACGAAACGTATATCATCTGTAATTTCTTTACACAATATTGGCCTGAGACAATGAGTTGCCCAGTTTACAGAGAAACGCCCATATAAACAGAACTATTTGCATAAAACCTATATATTTATACGAATTCCCAACATTCACCCCCAAACCGTTCTTATTCGATTTTTCCCAGGAAAAAGTTTCAAACAAAAGTTGTAGGCACCAATGAGTCTAAGAACTATAGGAAGTTTAAAGAAAATCGGTAGAGCCGTTTTCGAAAAAAATTAAAAAAGCTCCAAAACTCCTAGAATATAGTGGAGCTTTCGGCTAACCGATTTCAATAAAAAGCTTCGCGGCACAACTAAGTATAAAATGGAAGCCAAATTCCAAGTTTGGTGTAATTCGGATAAAGCTTTCGATATGACAGTCACATACAGACACACACACACACACAGCATGTTTCTAAAACCACTTTTTTGTACTCAGAGGATCTCAAAACATGTATTTCCGGTGAAAGATCTAATTCGAAAATTCAACCCGATTACAATACATCCTTTATTATATAGTAGTAAAAGAAAGTAAAAAAGAAACTTGGCATGACTGAAAATACGCATTGTACAAATTGATGATTATCTACGCTTAAGAATTTTTATCAAATTATTGGAATATAAATCACAAGTACAATACCTACCGATTGGATCTACATGTGTTATATGATCTACGAAATCCCGTTTCCCCAAATACACCGTTATCTATAAAAAATATAAATTAAACTTTAGATTGTTTTATATCAATAAACAAAAGATTCATATCCTCGATTCGTTTCGATTTGATTGTAAACTTGATAAAATTTAAACGTATTCCATTTGAATATAGAAAATTTATCATTATCACAGTGGCGTAGCGAGCTTAACTCGCGCCCGGGGCACAATACTTTTTAGCAACTCCCACCACCCCCCCAATCCAAAAAAATTTAATTACTAAATATACATTTTCCTTGCTTTTGATGAAGCAAATTTTTCAATAATATCATCAAAGTTGATAATTTCAAAATTTTCTCTTTCAACACTTAAAAATCCTACGATCTAGCTGCACTGCCGGTTGCAAGTGTCACGGATATGAACAGACACGGAAACAAGTTATATTTTCGTACTATATTTACTATATTTATCGTCTCAAATATTTTGGCCTGTTTTTAGCATGTCGCTAAATGTGTGTTACATTCTCGGCAAGTGTTCGCCAGAGCTCGTAACACATTGTTAGCTATATACCATGTCGTTTTACCAGAGCTCTTGCGTGAGTTATTACTGAATGTAATGAGCTATTTTTCTCTTCATGACAACGTTTTAATATATTATAAGTTGTCATTAATTGTCAATGATATTTGTATTGGTAGTTGTGTTTTGATCAGTGTATTGATATAAATGTTGTTGTTCACTTGAGCATGATAGACAAAGATACAGCTAGTGAGAATAGTGCAAAAATATCCGACGGTGATGTTACAATAGATAACAACAAGCAGATGATCGATTTAACAATAATCAACAAATCCAATAATAAAAATAACATTCGAGTATTAACATCAATAATAGAAATTCAAAATTAGTTGCATCGGCGCGCGTTAAGTCAAACAACGAATTCGTGCCACATCCCTTTCTTTTTATTCTATTTTCATACCCTAAATCGAATAATTTTCCAAAAATTTTCAGTTACTTAAGTGCCTTAAATCCGAAAAAAAAGTTTCACTTGCATCGTGGTTTCGTGAAACCACACAATAATTTTTTTTGCGGACTATTTGGCGCCCCTTTGTGAGTAGCGCCCGGCGCATGATGCCCCCCCCCCCTTGCCCCGCCATCGCTACGCCACTGCATTATCATATATAATCAGATAGAGCTTTTATACAAACATTCTAGATTCTACAAAAGATTTATGAAAGATAAAAAAAAATGTTTCAACCCTCTTCACTGTAAAGGGTTGGTCTACACCTATTTCTCTGCCTTAATTGCAAACTAGTCTCGTTTGTAACAGGCAACCAACAGCGCCACGGCGCCTGTTCTAGAACTATTAGTCTGATCAAATTTTAAACGATTCATCCATACGAGTATGAAGCGTATCATAAATGATATACGTTCTTAATGACAGTTCATAACCAATAAATATTAAAAATTTCTTTTAATCAAATCGAAAAAAGTCGAGTTTAAACGAAAGAAAAAACGAGAACAATATACCTTGCCATTAGGTGAGCTTTTCTTAAATACTCTGCAAAGAAAACGGGTACATAATTAATATGAGTTTATTAATAACTAGATCACGTCTATGTGGAATAATTTTACCCTTGTTAATTATATTATTAATTTTGTCGTTAATTAATTCCTGTTTAATTAAAATTTAATTTTGTCCTGTCGTCATTGTCGCATACGTACACTTAGTATAATTTATGATATTAACATTTTTTTTTTTTAATTTCAATATTAACGCAACCCATTTTTTTTAATTAGGTCAAATTAATTATAGTGGGCTTTGTCGTGGAAAACATGCGACGAAAATCGCTCTGATATGATGATTTCATTGGTAACAAGGAGCTTTGAAAGTTGAGCTTTTCGATTTGATTTTGTTATCAAAATGTTTGAGGTGTCTTCAAATGGTAAAGAATTGCATTTATACAGGGTGGCCAGTATATGGACACCCAATAAATAAGAATCATAAAAATTGAACAAATTAAGTAGCTACGAAGAAAACAATTAAAACTAAACTTGAGTGGAGCTTTTGATCTATAATTGGAGTTCAAAGCAAAAAGCACCTTTTCAAGACAGTCTATATGGTCGTATATGGGTTAATGTCGTTTTGAGAATACGCCAAGAAATTGTTTAGTGTTATGAATAGATTTAAGCTGGATGAGATATCGTGTGTACAAAGCTCTTAACAATTTGTGATTATCTCGTGGTTTGGGCTTTCAAATGACATTTTGTATGGCGACCAACAATCAAAGAGTTGCGCGATTTTCCTAGAAACTGTCTATAGACCGTCTAGAGACGCTGTTCTTTGTCTCATTTAGCGTCCACACTACGATGTGAATTTCTCAGTCTCTTCGTAGTTCACCATGGAGGACAAAATTAACGGAGCTGACCATGTCTCGTCTCTAGACAATAATGATGTCAAAATGTTGCAGAACATGTCTAACGTTGCTTGCTGTCTCCCATTCCGATCGGGAGACGTTAGACCTGCGATTTTTGGTCTCGCAATAGGCCCTAGACGGGGATTCGTCTATAGACGTGTGACACAAAATCGTGCAATATGTCTACGAGTGAGTACTAGGCGTAAGACTTGTCACTTGTCTAGTGAGACGGTTTGAATTCGTATACTGTAAAGTGCCACTTCACGACAAATAGTGTCAATCGGTTATTGTCGTAAGAAATTCACGAGATTTGTCGTGAAGTGGCGTTTGTCGTTTCACTTAACAAGTGACACGTCTTTTGGAATAGACCTATTTGTAACCTTAACTAGAAGTATAGTTACTATTGTGCGAGTGACGCGATTTATAGAATACCCCCCCCCCTCCCAATCACCTACCATAGACGTTTTGACAAGAAACAAATGAAAATTTCCAATAGAAAGAAAAATTTAAATGTGTGCTGGGACACATAGTAGAAGTGAAACGTCAACGTACAATAGCGGACCACACGCCGTTGGAACTGTAGCAGAGACATACAATATCTAACATGTGGAGCAGCTACTCAGCTTCTAACCCCGATCTCCGCACGGCGGCGCATTATATCTAATACAGCCGTTGTTCTCGCTTCACCGCCAGCCTTTCCCTCCTTCCGATGCTGTTCGCCTCTAACCACGCGATATTTCTTCTACCCCCTCCACGCGGCCGGGACACTTTTCGACAGAAAAATCCTAATACCCCCGTCTATATAGAAGTTTCACTTCAAAAACAATCAAAACTTGTCAGATCCGATTTAATGACTGTCCCTGCAAATTCCCGCTACGTTCCCGAGCGTATAAAATTGATTAAATGATCAATTGAAAAATTATGTTAAAAGAACTTTTTTTTTTTAATTTTTCAACGTCAATTTTTAGACCTTAAAAGTGTTATGAAGGATTCAAAATTGATCAGTGTCAAAATTATGTTGAAAAATAATTATTTTTGGTAATTTTTGAGCAGCAATAATTTTATGAACGACCCGTTCGATTTTTGTTTTTCAACCGGCATTGGACGACGTTTTTAACTAGAAAACGCGTAGAAACGGTTCTATATAGATTAGCTGAAGAATGTTGAAGTTATCTTTAAACAACAAATATTTTCGGGTACTTAATTACTGAATCGACTCGACTAGATGACTTAAAAATCTAATCAAATCTATCAATGTGTTCTTTCGAATGTCGCGGGTCTTAGTCGGTTCCTTGAGATCAGTGAAGCCAGATCGTGGGATATCTTTACCTCTACTTAGTAGCACAAACGCCGACAAATTGAGGAGAATAATGTCTCCTCCATATGACACGGATAGGTAACACACATCTACAAAACGTTGTATGGGTGTAGTTTTTACCCATACAGTGGTACCTCGACATACGAGTTATTCGTTCCGCAAACTTGCTCGTATCTCGAATTTTATCTTTTATCTCTATTAAAAAGATCAGATGCACGACTTGTTGTAACTTTTTTCGAGACCTTCGACCTGCTAAACCGAACTCGTATCTCAAATTTCGCTCGTAACTCAAAGCAAAAAATCACTCGCTCGCCGGCTCGTATCTCGAAAAACTCGTATGTCGAGGTACCACTGTAATTATACCTATCCGGGTCATATAGAAGGGACATTATTCGCCTCAATTTGTCGGCGTTTGTGCTGCTAAGAGGGGGTACAAAAAGCCCACGATCTAGCTACACCGCTCGAGATATCGTACGTAAAAAATTTGCCGGACGTCTCAGCGGGAGTAATCAAGGGCGGCTTACTAGGAATTTCGCTCGTAACTCAAAGCAAAAAATCACTCGCTCGCCGGCTCGTATCTCGAAAAACTCGTATGTTGAGGCACTTGTATGTCGAGGTACCACTGTAGTTTTACCTATCTGGGTCATATGAAAGGGACATTATTCTCCTCAATTTGTCGGCGTTTGTGCTGCTAAGAAGGGGTAAAAAAATCCCACGATCACTACACTACTCGAGATATCGTACGTAAAACATTTGCTGGACGTCTCAGCGGGAGTAATCAAGGGTGGCTTACTAGGGCTTCAACATTTCAAATTGTTAGTCTATACACGGGCCACCCTGTATAACTCAATTCTGTCCCAGAAGACACCTTGTAATTATATGTTGATAACAAAATACGAGGAGTGATGAGATGTACCTAAGTCAGGATGGAATTTAAATGAGTTTGATTAAGTGATGAAGGAGGTGGGAATGAGACATGCAATGGGATGAAAACAAATCCCGATCGACATCCACAAACCTCGTAGCTCGTCTGTTGTTGGAATCATCCATTGCAGTACAGCACCACTCCTACAGGATCTCAACGCAGCCTTAATTCTGCAAACAGGAAAAGAAAATTAAGTGAAAAAAAAAAAAAAAATGAATTGATTTAAAATCAATATGAGCCGATGTTGTCGGCTAACCAATAAGGTAGAGAAAATCAGGAAATAAAATAAAGCGCGAGAGGAAATTGCGGTTTTACAAACATGGGAATACTAAAGGAAATTGTTACATTTTCATTTTGTAAGCCGCAATTTATTTGTTCAAAACAAATATTTATCGTGTCTTACACGTAAATATTAAATAATCGAGTATTCATTGAAATGGTATAATAAAATGTTTGTCTAGTTTGACATGGTTGGTGATTAGCATTGTTTACATAGAGTATGTGGTTGTCATTATGATAAAAGCATGCTATAGTGACAAATATATTAATTGATATGAACAATCAAGGTTAGTATGAACTGAATATGAGATGTAGTGGAATTAATATAGAAATTGAAATATTTCAATGTACCTATAAGAATAAATCTCGGGTTTGAATGAGACCGAGATAATTTAACTGGAACAAATCGACATGAATATGAGAGATGTGATCTGTTCCGCGTTTGTTGCACTTGGATTCAGTTGGCAATCATTTGATGTGATTAAATGCATTCGAGTCACAATTGCACGAGGAAATCGACGATAGGCCGTGGGTGCGGAGAACGAACTTGGAAAATTCCCTCCGTTTTGCCCACTAGAATTCACTGGTCAATTGCTCTGATACACTTTTCCTCACTGTCAACACAAACATTATTTTCCCACGAACACACGAACATGGAAAAGCGATTAATTACATTCGTCTCTATATATATATATATAGATAATAAAATGCATGCAGCGATCAACTGCTATATGAACACAGAATACATAGAGGTTCGCGTTAAAAATCAGATCAATTCAAATCACTTAAAATTTCATATATCAATAATTGGTCAATTAAAAACCCCGTCAAGTCGTGCGATCAGATCAAGTTCGTCGTGTCGCTGGTGGCAGGTTGAGTAAAAAATTTCAAAATGTCACAGGCGGTGACGAAAGTAGTCTTAGGATTTTTCAATTTTGGAAATGATGTAGAAAGAACGAGTGATAATGTTGCCGTCATAGAAGAACACATTATATTGTGGTTCCGAAGGGCAAGTGGGAGGAAGACGGCATGCGTTTGAAGTGGCGCGAGCGACGCGATAGAGCGAGACCGAGATCGGTACGGGACGAACCTGCGCACGAGTATATATCAAATATTGGTCAGAGCAGGATGCTCCATATGTTCAACCCGTTCAATTGCCTGTAGTAGTGTACAAGGAGGGGCTATAATGGAACAATTATGCACGCGACATCTAGCGTAACGGGTCTCAAGCTTATCACAATTAAACACGATTCCATACTTACCAACACTATTGACTTTGAATCTTTTAAGGGGGTCATCCCATGTGATGGACTCAAAAAATCGACTTTTTTTTTGTTCAAAAATTACTTTCTTAACATGTCTTTAATACGGTAGTAAAGAGATTTTTGAAAATTCGAAATCGTTTTAAAGATACAACAGGTAGAAGAAGGAACTGTTCGGAGCGCTGAATTGGCAGTTGAAACTTTAAACGCGTTTTTCTCAAAACCTGGTTTTTCAAACTTTTCTTCATCGTATCTCAAAAACGGCTAGACCGAATCACTTGAAATTTATAGGGTACACTCAACACATATAAACGCATGGAATGAACTATTATCAATTGAAAATTTCTAAAATTTCGATTTTTCATAGCAAAAAAACGCAAAATTTGCAACTTTTATTTCAAATTTCTACCAAAAATCCAATTTTTTGTATATTCATTTGATAATAGTTCATTCCATGCATTTAGGCTTACAGATTAAAACGCCGTTGTTTTTTTTTTGTTTTGTTTCGGATAAGCCAATCAGCCGGAATCGTGGAGGAAGTGCGAGCTCATTTTTTCGAGGTGGGGGTGTTCAGAACGCTGTATCTCATGTTCTACACAATATTTTTAGCTTAAAATTTATATTTATACTGTCGAAATATATGTTAATAAATGATAATAAACTTAAAGCGCAATCTATTTACTGGTCGTAGAAAAAAAATCCTAAAAAAACAGGCCGTCACATGGGATAACCCCCTTAAGAAGGGTTTGCGTGTTTTTAAAGAAAAATATCTCTATCTATTTACTGGTTGCAGAAAAAAAATTATAAAAAAACCCTAAAAAACAGCCCGTCACATGGGATGACCCCCTTAAATTTTAATAATGAAAATCATGGTACTAATTTTCAAGTCTTAATAATTTAATATTTAAAGCAATTATCAGGTGAAAAGTTTTTTATTTTAACAATTAATTTTCTTTTAAAATTTAATACTTTGAAAAAAAAAATGTTGTACCAAATATAATAAAAATATAATTTGAATATAAATTGAACAATACAACATTTCAGGTTTCAAATATTCAGATAGGCAAATGTTTAAATCTTTGTTATAAATTATTAAAATTATCAATTAAAATTGAATTTAAAAAAATTTTTTGTGTGGTTTTACGAAACCACAATGCAAGTAAAACTTTTTTTTCGGATTTAAGGCACTTAAGTAACTGAAAATTTTTGAAAAATTATTCTATTTAGGGTATGAAAATAGAATAAAAAGAAAGGGATGTGGCACGAATTTGCTGTCTGACTTGACGCGCGCCGTTGCAACTAATTTTGAATTTCTATTATTGATGTTAATACTCGAATGTTATTTTCATTATTGGATTTGTTGATTATTGTTAAATCGATCATCTGCTTGTTGTTATCTATTGTAACATCCCCGTCGGATATTTTTGCACTATTCTCACTAGCTGTATCTTTGTCTATCATGATCAAGTAAACAACATTTATATCAATACACTGATCAAAACACAACTACCAATACAAATATCATTGACAATTAATGACAATTTATAATATATTAAAACGTTGCCATGGAGAGGAAAATAGCTCATTACATTCAGTAATAACTCGCGCAAGAGCTCTGGTAAAACACTTGCCGATTCCCTACCGAGAATGTAACACGCGACATGCTAAAGACAGGCCAAAAAATTTCAGACGATGTATAAAAAGTTTACTTTAAAATTTTTTAAATTAATACTATCTCAACTTTTCTTTCATATTTTCGACTATGACAACGTAAAAATATTAGACAGAAAAACAGTAGCGGAACTACAAATTTTAACCCCCCCCCCACACAAAAAAATTAGATCGGCCCTTAACGTTATATGAATTTTTGCTTTTCGTATCTAGCGTCCCATATTTTAATTTAGCACCGATTTTCTTGCGAAATGTCCTTCTTAAAAGGTTCTAAAATATTAGTGAAATTATTCATATAAGTTTATCAGACATGGTTCATTTAAGAACAGAAGAACTTTAAGACCTGAAAATCTTAAAAGTATCTATATCTATACCTAAATTTGATAAAAAAGTATAAATATAATAAAAATAAAAAAAGTTGAGATAGTATTAATTTAAATTTTTTTAAACTAAATTTTAATTGTGATCTTAATAATTTATAACAAAAATTTAAGGCTTTGCCTATCTCACGATTTGAAACCTGAAATTTTGTATTGTTAAATTTATATTCAAGTTATATTTTTATTATATTTGGTATAACAAATTTGACGGTATTAAATTTTTTATAGTGTTAATTTATGTATTGTTATTGAAAAACGTTTTAATTTAATTTTTATAAATTGTCTGTTTTGTCAGATAGGTACCTGATGAAGTCGGAATAACACCGACAAAACGTAGTGTAAAAGAAAATAAATTGTTAAAATAAAAAACTGACCTTTTCACCTGATAATTGCTTAAAATAATGAAAATCGCAATTTTCACGTTTTTAAATATTGGTTTAAAAAATCGTATTGTAATGAACTGATGGTAAATTTAGCAAATCAGAGAAAGACAAACTATGCTATATGAGTAATTCTTACCTCGTTATAATTTTTTTAACCAACCGTCGACTTTATTTATGTTCTTTTCACCAACCAAGTTTCATTCATATGAAACAAAATTCTGTGACGCGTCGCAGTAGATATTTTCTAGATTATTATATACCTCGTCTCACGCTCATTAGAACGTTCGAGATAATCTAGATGCTTGTTGGCGGGGCTTAGTATAATGCGCGGCTTATACTGCTTAACACTCCAACGCGGTATAGATAGTTAAAAAAAATATTACCAACAGATATTTTTCAAAATTCAATAAATATTGTAAGATTATAGTTCTATTTGTATTTGCTAAATTTTAAACAATACTAATGAAAATTTTTCTATGCTTATTTATATAGTCGAGGAAATTTTAAGAGAGCCGAATTAAAAAAAAATTTAGGTAGGTACTATCAAAAATCTACTGGCATACACAATTAGCAATAACTTGGCCTACACAGGTATGGATACAAAAGGAAAACTTAATGCGCTATAATTTAAGACTCATGGAGTTAACAAAAGGCAATTTCTATGCCCACACTGGCAATTCAACTTGTGATTGCGTTTTGGAAATGTTTATAGAAGCAAAAGCTGATTGATTTTTTTGCTTTTTTGATGGTATAACAATGATTCATCATATATCATCGTATTATACTGCTCGATCATTCGATCTAGCAGTGATGAATCAGTTATAGGTAGGGGAGACCGGGGCAAGACGAAGCTCGGGGCAGGATAGGAAAAGTGGTTTTGTGCGTGACTGGTGAACACAACAGAGCCTAACAAAGTGTCATTCGGGCGATGTTCGGTCACGTCACACGAGTCTGATTGGCTCGTCTTTGTCACTACTTGTTTTGGCTGCGTCGCGAGAAAAAACAGCTTTTTGGAGAATTTTTACCAAGTATATGGTTTCTAAGAAGATGTGCACAGAGGTAGATATCAGTGCTATTGTAAAATTTTAAGACGTACTTTTAGTAATGGTGTAAGACTAATGAATTTAGATTGGATTTTTGCAGAATAATTTTTGTAGGTTGGAACTGTTGTTACTTTTACAAAATATGTCTAATGGGGCAAAAAGAAACCTGAAAAAAAGCATTTCAATATAAGGCACAAAAAAGAAACTGAAACGGAAACGGAAACGGAAAGTAGTTCATCCAAACAAGAAAATGATGACTGTGCTTGCATCTATTGCGGGTACCTATACTCAGAGTCAATCGAAGGTTGGGTTATCTGCAACGTATGCCGTGTATGGTCACATAATTCTTGTGCTGGAGTTGATGAAGAAGATGAAGAAGGGCGCACTTGTGAACAATGTCTGACGGATTGAATATAATATGAAATATGAAATTTATTATGAATATGTCCTCGTTTTACCCCGCAGCGTTTCCCATTTTACCCCACCCGTGGGGCAAGACGGGACATTTGACAACTTTTTTTAAAATTCTATTTGTCAAAACAATTATGTGATTTTAGACGTTACAAGGTATAATTATAGTAGATAAGTCTATACGTTTTATTTCTTTTGTAAAAAAATTTCAATAAAAAGTTTATTTTTCTTTCTGTGACGATTTTTGTCTTAGCTATCCCGTCCTGCCCCGGTCTCCTCTACATATAGTTAAAAATTCTGCTATGACGCGTCACATTAATTTATTTTACATGAAACTCGCTGTTGGTTAAAAGAACATAAATAAAGCCCACAATGAATAAAAAATCATAATCATCAAAATGAAGATACCTGCAAATTTTTTTTACATCGCGCTATAAAATTTAAACTGAGTCTGACCAATTACTAAAACTACTTGACCAACTAATCTAACTTGGTTCCAAATTGATTTGTGGCTAACTACAAAAGAGTCTCACTAACCAAGCACTTCAGTAGGTAGGGGAAGTGAGCCCAAAATGGGTAAGAAATCTTACGCTCCTCAGAGAGAAGACTGAGAGAGCCAGATCGCAGGAATACACGTGCTGCCATCTACTCCGAGTAGAGGTTGTTTGGAACTATTCCTTAGTCAGTTTGTGTTCCTTTCTCCACCGGTCTGCACTCGGAACGTCTGCCATAGAGAAGGTTCTCTCTGTCAAAACATACTCGGAACGCTTTTTTTTTCTCTCTCATGAGCATAGATAAGTCGTAAACTATCGCTATTTCAGTTGAGAATTATAGCTCTACTTATTTTGCGATAGCTTACGACTTATCTTTGCTCATGAGAGAGAAAAAAAAGCGTTCCGAGTATGTTTTGACAGAGAGAACCTTCTCTATGGCAGACGTTCCGAGTGTAGAACGGTGGAGAAAGGAACACAAACTGACTAAGGAATAGTTCCAAACAACCTCTACTCAGAGTAAATGGCAGCACGTGTATTCATGCGATCTGGCTCTCTCAGTCTTCTCTCTACGCTCCTGTATGGAGCATTAGAATTTTGTGCCCATGCGCGGAGATTTGTCTAACCCTGACGAGCTTTGATCAGCCATGCTCGAGCGCCGGAATTGTTTACAAACATAACATTTTTTAAGTTTTTTGCTAATTATACTAAAAATTTTTCAAGGTAAGTGTTTCATGATTAGTCGAAAATCGTTATAAAATTCGAGTTGTTCATATCATCGTTTTTTTTTTTTTGGTGTTTTAAGTCGCTTTAACATATAAGGTCATATCACGACTATCTAAACACAGAAAATATCTGTTGATCACTTTTAATTTTAGTTCTAGAGTCTTAAGTCTAGGATTCAACGGGGATCGAACCCGTACCACTTAATCAATGACTTGACGCATGAAGTGGAGAGAACTAGTGCTCTAGCCACTGCGCCAATAGGTGGTCCTGTATCACCGTTTTATTTTAGTTTAATATAAGTTTGAAATTACATAACACTTTGTCTGCTTTATCTGCCATTTTGAGTTTATTTCTACTTTAAAAAGAAAATAGTGTCTCGGGTAAAACGGGTAGATCAATATAAACAATTTAACATGGAAAATACATAAAAAACCAAGCATGTATTTATATGCCTCGTTTTTGGTGATCCGTTTAAAGATCCACCTATAGAAGACTGGATCGAATGTGGAGATTGTAGAGAATGAGCTCATGAAACCTGTACTTCTTATTCTGGCATAGGACATATTATTTTGATTTGTGCCAAGAATGAAGTTCTGAAGCATTTTAGCTTCAATTTACTATCAGTTTGTATTTTCTATTTAATATCTAATTGCAATAATTATTCTTCTATATTACAATATTAACATATTTGATCTAATAATAGGTAACTCTAAAAGTCTGATTAAATGAGTATTAAATAAGTTTTAATCTCTATCGACTAAATAGCCAATAAATATTGAGACTCATTAATTAAATACTACGTAAATTAGTAATATTAATACGTTATTTTTATTTAAAACGAAAAAAAAATGATTCATGACTCATTACGGTAAATAAAATGACGTTAACCCGTTTTGCCCAAGGTAGTTACCCGTTTTAGGCTTATGTATAGGGTAAAACGGGTGTTTTGATAACTTTGTTATTTAAAAAAAAAAAAACAAACACTGGACATATAATGTGGTCAAATCAAATTTTATTTCAAAGTTTAATTATCATACTATATTATAATGTAAATCAACCTCCCATATAATACGAATGTTACAGTTTTTGAAGTTATACTTCTTTAGGCGCGTGAAAAAATTATGAGTGTGAAATTTTAAGATGCGCACGCATCAGGGTGACACAGAATTAACAGGATGAAGTTGGCCACAAAACCGCTCGGTTTTTTTTTTACCTTCGCCCTTAGCTTACCCGTTTTGGGCTCACTTCCCCTATCTAGTCCGGTACGTCTAATAATCCGACAACCTCCGCTCACTACTTCATACCTACTCTCGTTTCACGCTTGCGAATGTTTTATTTAATTTACATATTTTGATTTTTTTTTACAATTTGGCGTCCCTTAGTTTTTAATAGTGTCGGAATCGTGAGACTCGACTGTAGATGCAGCTTCTAACATACATTCCAAAAGATACTTCATCACTGCCAGGACCAAAAATGGCGGCCCGGTCTTCTTTTTTATGGCTTTCTTTTGACTATCAAACATCGATTCAAATGATACAAAAAAAAACCTCCACAGATACAACCATTATCTTCTTTAAATATCAACCATCTTAACATTAAACCGGTTGCAATAGTTGAAAATTATTCGAACTTTCACGATTTTCATTTCCACCCATAGACTTCTATGTCTCCATTGAAACGATTGAAACATGACATTTAACAAAATTTAAATAAAAATACTTAAATACCAAATACATTTGAATTATTAATTCACTTTTTCATAAAAATCAATTTCCATAAATTTACCAATCGATCTTTCGATTTTATAAATAAAAAAATAAAGTGTATATAAGTCTATAATGATAATCACTACGCCTTGTACGATTCAAAAGATTCAAAGAATGAAATAAGACGTGGCTTGATTAATTAATCGGTTTTATTGCAATATTAATTAATTTACACTAAAATCTTCAGTAAGTAAACGATTTTCTCATTAATTTATAATTTTTTTAATCGCTAGTATTTGCTATGAATATTTATTGCGAATTTGTTGTTTGTTTATAGATGTCTTTTATAGGTTATCCCTAAGAAATATTTATATTACAACTTTAGTTTCGACTAGTAAAATACAACACTTGTATTTTAATTGTTGAATAGGATTGACGTTGTCATAATTACGTTTGATTTAGTTTAAATATTAAATATTGAAAGAACAGAGAAAATTAGATTGTATTTTAAATTGATTTGAAAAATTGATGTAAGGAAATTTTTATGGTAATTATTGCATAATTTAAAAAGTTGCTGCGTAATATTCAATAAACGAAAATGTTTAGTTCAACTGTTTCGAAATCTACTTAATACCAGTGACCCCACGAAATATTTCTGGTGCTATCTCTAGGTAGTAGAGGTTTCGAACACAGTACATAACATGGTGGGGGATCAGTATTGAAGCAGTTATTGTATTTGCCCTATGCTCATCCTAAGTAGAATCAGATTTGGTTGTTTTACCATGGTAATAAAGCATGTAACGACTAACATAGTTTTTGTAAAGTTATATTTGAAAATGTCAGTTATATTAAAATAATAGCAATTTCGTTCTTTTGTGTTGGTAGTCACTGATCAAATAAGCCTGTGGCGGGAGGCTTGAGTGATATCGACTCAATTATTATATTTCCTTTACTACAGCGATTCTCAACCTGTGGGGCGCGCCCCCCTTGGGGGGCGCGAGTATATTTAAAAACTAAATTAAAACTTTGTTGAAGGTTAAATAAAAGAAATTGTACCTACAATTAAAATATATATATATAATTAAAATAAAAAAGTGGGTGCGTGTACTTATGTACGCGCGTGAGAAGTTATACTTCTTTGGCATCAGTTAAAAATTAGTTTTTTTAATTGCATACAAATAATAACAGCTACTGCTAAATTCGAGAAAAGTAATAACTTAACAATAAATAATAATATGTGTCATTTGTATATATATATATATATATATATATATATATATATATATATATTGTCACAAATCCAAGACACCCATTTGTGTCTGGCGCCCGAAAGGCGCGATTAGCCAATAACCAACAATAAGAATTGCACAAAAGGATGGACCACCTGAAGTTCTTTTATGACCACGGATTAACAGTACAAAGGATGAGACGAGGAACGAGTATTCTAGAATTCTCTCCATTGGTAAATCAATGGAGGAGAGAAAGACAGGCGCTAAGATTACCAAATAGAAAAATCTAGAAACGGGTGATCACTTACTATAAATATTCCGAAAGAGGAGCCAACAGTTCAGTATTCAAATAAATCTTCGAGAGCAATCTTCAACATCGTGAAAAGTGATCAGTGCATTGTTAAATAAAGTGAATAGTGAATCGCGAGTAAAGTGTAAGATAAATAAATAGACAATTGTTAAAAATAAATTCGTAGTCATTATACACAAACCAACGAACCCGTAAAAACGTTACAATATATATATATATATATATATATATTTTCTAAATAAAATAGGTATTTAAAATATATTTAAAGAATAAAGTATTTTTAATTTAAATAAATAAATAAAACAAAATTCAAATTACGCGCGGCTACTTAAGAAAAAACCGAGCGATTTTGCGGCCAACTTCATCTTGTTAATTTGTGATGATAAACTAGACCGCTGCTAACGCCTTCAATGCCTGCATTCGCATGGAATGCAGACGTAATTTTCATCACTAAACTCCAAATAGTAGAACAGTTACTGCAAAATTTGAGAAAAGTAATAACTTATTTATTAATAATATGTGTCATCTGTATATATAATTATTTTTAATTTAAATATAAAAATAAATAAAACGAAAATTCAAATTACGCGCGCCAAGTTAAAAGAAACCGAGTTGTTTTACGGCCAACTTCATTCTGTTAATTTTTGTCTCAAGATGGCCGCCCATCTAAAAATTTCACTCTCATCATTTTTTCATAACGCGCCTAAAGAAGTATAACTTCAAACAAAAAAAAAATTAAATGTACGAATATCGGACCGTTGTCATTATGACACTATAATTTTCGATAAATCAAAAGGGGGGGGGAAGAATTTTTACATTGGTAAACTGGATCGCAATAACAGAAAGGTTGAGAAGCGCTGCTTTACTATGTAATAATTAGGGTCACATCACAGTAGACCTCCTTGGTCGCAGTGATAAAAGGAAGGAATATCCTGGGATCCGCAAAACGAAAAAAATATGTAGTAATAAAAGAAAGTAATGAAGATTTGAAAGGCCATTCCCTATTGTTTTTGATTTGTTGGGACGATCTTAGGATATTGTATATCCTTTTATAGTTACTTGGGGGTCGATTAGACCCCATTGTATTAGAAAAAACAAATGGCCACCATTTTGACAGCCAAATGGGCTGTTAATGTAAAGGTTTATGCAAAAATTAGATCTCGAACAAATCGTTAACGGAATGTTTATTGTAGCATTATCATTTCTACCATGGAAGATCGAAAACTCTGCGCCAAGGCTATCGTGAAATATTTGAAGGCGCAGAAGGACTCGGGACAGCACGACGAGGACTGTGTCGAGAGTCTCGAAGTGGCTGTGCAATGTATCGAGTCGGCGTTCGAAATAGCCGACCAAGCGGATTTGATGGACGACGTTCCCAATCTGGAAGATCTCATCCAACCCCACGCAACGAACCCGTCACCGGTAGCACCGCGTTATCCGTGACGCTTCCTTTTGCAACACTTATTTTATTCGTTTGGTTGCAGGACGTGATCTTAGAAGCTGACTCGTATAAAGTTAAAGGAAACCAATTAATGAAAGAAAACAAGTGCGAGGAAGCCCTAGAAATGTACAATAAGTATGTAGATAGATTTTTAGCAAGAAACATTTATAATCAGGATTATTATGTAAAATGTATTACAGTGGTACCTCGACATACGAGTGCCCCAACATACGAGTTTTTCGAGATACGAGCCGACGAGCGAGTGATTTTTTGCTTTGAGTTACGAGCGAAATTTGAGATACGAGTTCGGTTTAGCAGATCGAAGGTCTCGAAAAAAGTTGCAACAGGTCGTGCATCTGATCTTTTTAATAGAGATAAAAGATAAAATTCGAGATACGAGTAATTCAAGATACGAGCAAGGTTGCGGAACGAATTAAACTCGTATGTCGAGGTACCACTGTACTTGGAAACTCATTTAGTTTAAGCAGGAATATGACATTTGATGTATTATTATCTTGGAAAGAAAATCACACTACCATATCAGCAAGTGGTGTCAACATAATTTGATTTATTCTGATTTTTTGTTACTTTTAATGTCTTAAAGCCATTAAAGTACATTTTCATGCATCGCTCAATTTCCAGCGATTTGGTCACGTGGTCCGTTTTCGACCAATGTTCTGTCAGGATTTTGAAATTGAAACTGCTACCCTAGCGTCAAATCGTCGAAGCTTGAAATGGCAGCGATCTTTATACCAATTTCAAAATTCTGGCAGCACATTGGTCGAAATCGTAACACGTGACTCAAATCGCTGGAAATCGAGCGATGCATGAAATTGGACCCGTAGACAAGTGACCTTTCAAAATATCAGTGATCCCAAAATAATGGAAAAAATATTATTTTCGTTAGTTTTTTTTTTTTTTTTTTTTTGTTGACACTTCTAAATGAACCTCTTATCAAATAAGGAGCTAACAATGTCAAATCTCTGATATTTGGTGTTCTATATAGTAGGGGAGCCCACGATGCTAAATCGGGATTTACTCGAGCCTCATCGAGACCTATTGGGTTGCGAAGCTTAGATGATAAAATGAAAAAAAATCATATAATATATAACTTTTCAGCGGTGGGGGGAGCGGCTATAGATTTTCAAAAATATGAAAAAAAACTGTTACATGGACATACTTCAGCGCGTCAGATATTGATAGCATCCATGTCCTACGTATTTTCAAAAATGTACATATGTTAATCTGATTGTTTCCATGATGGGGGTGGTCGTACGTAAGGGTTGAAAATGAAGAAAAAAAAAATTTAATCGAGCGCGTCAGATTTTCTAAGGGGATGTTAAGTGAACCTAAGACAAACCTCTGACGATTTGAATGTGACGCAAACGTGCTGCTACTATTAGAATGTGCAAAAAAATCGCCATTTTGAAATGACTCAAGCGCGTCAGATTAAGTTATATATGGTTCATCTTTATGCCTTAGACATGCTGTCTCATAATTTGACGATTATCAGGAGGGATTCACCTTATCTGAAAATAATTCAAAAATTTTTTTTGTATATATGCATACAGCCTATATTCGAATTTTCCCAGGAAAAAGTTTCAAATAATAACCGGGTACAAGGTATCCCCCTGTATATTAATCTGCCGCGCTTTAGTAAATCCCGAAATCCCCGCTTGGGCTCCCCAACTAATAAGCGACATGACGATTATCGCATTGCCCATACAGAACTTAATCTCTTTAAATTATGTTGGTATTAGTTATCACTGTGGTAAGTGTGGTATATAATGTTGACTGTCCAATTTTCTCCTTGGCCCAAATAAGAGGATACGATTAATACAGTGAGTGTCGCATCCTTGATTTTTACTATCGTTTATGGTTACTTGAAAATTTAATCTATTAGATTAGTGCTAGCTTATTTCATTGGTGGTTATTTTCAGGGCAATTTCATTACATAATCGAAGTGCTGTCTTTTATTGCAATCGTGCAGCTGCCTATGCTAGATTAAATAAGCATACGAATGCCGTTGAGGATTGCAAGCGGGCGATTCAAATCGATCCAACGTATGCCAGAGCATACTCACGTTTAGGGTAAATATTCGATTTTCACAATAAGGCTACGTTCCACAACGTGTTTACAACAATCACTGCCGTTATTTTTCAACTTCCCAGTTTGAAAATTGAAAAATTCCAAAAAAAAAAGCTTGTTGTCGTCCTATTGCATGTCTCATTCTTGCATCCTTCGTCATTTAATCAGAATCATTTGAATTCCATTCTGATCCAGAAGGTCATTAATGGTAATCCCCAACACATAGAAGAAGGGTTTGCGTGATCCTAAGCGCAAGTCAGTGATGACGTTTTTTAACTGAACAGAACGATCATGGATCTTATAAAGTTTGTGTCAAATACAAATAAAAACGTACATTGTACGTTTCAAGTCATGCGCAATACAAAACTTGTACTATATAATGTACATTTTTATTTTTACCTGGAACAAACCTGGTCTGTAATGATATTACCACGTTAGTGGAACGTGGCTTTCGAAGGATTAGTAAATATGTAATTGGATCGTTTTAGTGTTTCGTATTCGGTTTTACAATTATATGTTCCTGCTCGAGACGCCTACAAGAAATGTTTAGAACTCGAACCCGATAATGTGACGTGCCAGAACAATTTGGCACAGTTGGAGATGATGTGCTCAAACACGAGTAAGATTTGAAATTGGGGTTGTGTGAAAAAAACGATTGCCTTTTTAATGCTTAAATGTGTCCTAGGTGGAGATCAAGAAGCAACAAGTGCCGCCCCCCGGCCACCAACACTCGACAGTGGCTTATTAGTCAATTTCGCCGAACGAATTCTCGACAATTCGGTTCTACGAAATATGTAAGATTATAGCCGACTTCCAATCGATTGCCACGTTATTTTAATGAACCGTGGTTAAGCTGGAAGTTCCACTTTATTTTATGGGGTTTTTCATTTTTTTTTTTAATCGTAAAACTTTTTCCTGGGAAAATTCCAGTTAAGCGGGTTCTAGGGAAGAGGGTGGGAGTTAGAATTTAATCATGACTCAGTTTATGTTTACTAGCGAAGCTTCTCGGTGAAAATTGTCGTACTTTTTATATTAATCGTGGGTTTTTTTGTTCTTTTCACCAAGAGTAGGTCTGACGCGTCGCAGAAGATATTTTTATTTTGATATATAGTAAAAATCGTTTATAACGACACCGGATATAATGAACAACCGGCTATAACGTACAAAACTTTTGGGTTCCGTGATATGTCTTAGATAATACGATACATATCGGTTATAGTGAATATCGCTTATAACGAACAAAATTTGATGGTCCCTTGAAGTTCGTTATAAACGATTTCTACTGTAAATGTTTGATTTTTTTAGAATCCAACAAACATTTAGTCGGCCTGCATCGGGTGATTTGAATAACGATTTATGGGCACTGTAAGTATTTTGCTCTTGTGAAGAAATTTTCAAAAATTGAAAGTCTTGTTCAAGTTTTTCTAAATTTTTGTTTCATGTTTTAGGGGTGGTGAAGTGTCAGAGCAAATAATGACTCAATGTCCAGAATTAGTAGATCAATTAAGACAGAGTCTATCGAATGCGTCAGCAAGTTCGAATACGTCGAGTCCCAATTCAAAGCCGCCAACAGCCCCCGAAGGACACTAGTGCAATGAACGATTTCCTCGATCTAGACGAAAACGAATCCAATAGCAGTTACGATAATATTAACCAGCAATCGCTTGATTTTTTGGATACTAGGATATGATTTGTAATTTTCTTAAGTAAAAATAAATTTTGGGAATATTGAAAAACAAAACGAAATTTTCTTCGAATTATTGCAAGCACATTTGATTTTCTTTTATTTGATTTTTGTTTTTTTTTTTTTTTTTTTACGTTAACATTAATTCTTCTAATAAATATCCTGGAAAATCTAGAAAAGTAAAATTGTACACATTAAACCTCTCAAACAAATTTTACACAAAATTAGTTATTTATTTTACACAATAATATTATAAGTATCGCGTTTTTCGACTGTTGGTCAAAGAAATGTTGGGTATCAATTTTAGGGTTATGTTGGCTTTTAGCATGTTTAAGGCATGGAATATTACATACTAGGTATCCCATTTAAACAGCAAGGCTTTGTGTAACCCAAATGAAAGAGTCAATTACGTAAATTCGATATAGATCAATACATTTACTTAAATATAATGTAGAAAAAAAATATCAAATACCGACAACAATAAGAATTATATGAGTTTAATATTTTTTTAAAACCATTTCACTCATTTACATTCTAAATTGAAGGGCTTGGTGCAAAAACCCGGTAAGTCCAGACCAGCCCCCTGTCACTTATTGCGAGAAAGACTAAAAAAAGTGACCGTTTGTGTCGCATGTTTTAGTACCCTTTGGTGGCGCTGGTAGTTCAGTTGAACAGTTGTCAACTATTTGTGTTGCCATTTATCAGTTCCTTATGCTATTATCGTCGTTACTGTCACCAATGACAACTTCTCATATAATAACAATAAAAATAATATGCCTGACGTTTAAAAATTTTTTTATTTCTAACCTCCATAAAAGTCTTCGCGCAACTGTACTACTAGCGCTATCTGCAAGTAGTGACAACTTAGAGTCGTTTTCTGTAACATGGAGTTGTAGAGGGCTGCTCCTGACTCACAAAGTTTCGGTAATCGTTGAATGAACATAAGGATGACATAAGGTAAGCCTTTCCAACAGTATTTACCAACACAGGACAGTACTGATGTTACATTTTGCCTCGGTTCTTGGACCAATTAGAAAGAGTCATATTGTACCAAGGAAAAAATGCTATAAAAACAATATTGAAAATTTTGGGCTTACCGGGTTCCTACACCAAGCCATTGGAACAGGGCAGTGGTCGGCAACCTATGACCCGCGGATCACCAAGTGACCCGTTTGATAATTATAAGTGACCCACTTTAGTTCCACGAAAGTATGACAATATAGGTATAAAATAAATAAATATAAAAAAAAATATTTAAGCGTATTGTAATTATTTTCTTGATATAATTTATAATGCATCATTTATTGGTTCCATGCGTTTTGATCCCCGGACAAAATATCCCCGACAAAAAGTCCTCGTAGAATAACTACAAATTGTATTTGCAGCATAATTTTGATGTTAAAACATTTAGTTTTGTGTAAAACTTCGCGGTGTCAAGATTTGCACATTCAGTCAATGAATGATTATAATTGCCAAATGACTGTATTTTGTTTTAAACCCAGGCGGGGGGACCCCCTGGACCCCTTTGGCATTCATTAACACAGTTTTTGTAGATTTAACATGAACACATGGGGGTAAATTTAACACGTTTTTACCAAAAATGATTAAATATAAAATCTTAGTTATTGAGCTCAAAAAATCGCATGAAATATTTTTGTCATGGGGATATTTTGTCCGGAGATCAAAACGGCTGTTTCCCTGTTATTCACAGAAAAACTTTTTTAAATTGAAAATACCCCTGACCCAAACGTGTACTTAATACTCAAATATTGGTTGATTTTGACCCGTAGTCAAAAAGGTGGCCGACCCCTGGAATAGGGTACAATGTGTCATTATAGGTTTGTTCGCGGAAGGTGACTCTGAACTGGTAACGAATCAATCTAAGTGGATAGGATAATTGTCAAACGCATACACGCTTATGATCTGATTAAGGGTTATTTTCCCGTGAACGAGTTTGAAAATGTTTGAAAGTAAGACGAGGATTAACGAGAACCCACGAAAATTGTTAATTTAATTTAATGTTTACAGACGTTGATGCCTCGTTCACCCGAATCAACTTTAGTTGACCGATTTTAGTTAATCGATCAAAAGTTGAATGAAAAACCTAATGTGATGACTCGTTCAAACTTTTTTTGATCCACTAAAAATTTGATTACGGTTCTCACACGAGGGTTTTCATTCAACTTTTTTTGATCAACTAAAACCGGCTACTAAAGTTGACTCGTGTGAACGCAACATGACAGCAAAACTAGATTTTAAATTAGCCACAATTAAGCAAACTGCGCATGAGTAAGAGAATCTAATTTTTCATCCTAACAAAAATCGCTAGAACCAATTATGAATCGGTAACGAACGCATGTCGTGTGAACCGCGAATATCGGACCGTAACTCGGCTCATAAATTTGCATGCGCTTGGCGATGATCCTAAATCGGTCTTGAACTGATTCGTTACCGATTCAGTATCACATCCGCGAACGAACCTAATAAGATCTGAAAATTGCCCAGGTATGATCATATATAATTATATATGTTTAGACAAATATATTTTTTGTCGAGCACTCACTCATATTGTAATATATATTTAGTTATCGCTATACTTTGTTATTTTATTTTATTTAATTTATTTTTTATAATTATATTCTCGAAAAATGTGCTTTTGCTTGTAATAAGTGCTTGTTCAGGAAAAAATATTTTTGTCTAATTGTATATAATTATATATGATTATACCTAGCCAATTTTCAGATCTGATTATATATGATTAGATAAAAACATTTTTTCCGGGACGGTATAATGACATTATAACTCGAAATTTTTTTTTTAAATTATTATATGCTAATCAATGATATATCTTAAGCTTGTTCCCAATAAAACTAAATCTTTTTAAAGATTATTAAAATAAAAATCAATATGATATAATAATGGACCGTTTATTTTGAAAGTGGTGTAAGTCCATTTTTTTAAAAATGGAGATATGACGTTAGGTATGCTTAATTTAATGTATTATTTTAATAAATAACTAGTAAATGTTTAATATCTTGAAAAATCCCCTTTTTTGTACAATTTAAAATTGGTTGGTAAATGAAATTGCATATTAATTGATTATGAAAGTGGTGTAAGTCCAACTTTTTTTCCAATCTGATCACTCATTTTTACTCTCGGGGCATTCCAATATCTTCCGAACGATGCAGCTTTTGGTATTATAGAAATTGCATTGCGAAAATAGAAATTCCAGTTTACACCACAGGATTATTTTGATGTAATAACACAATGTAGAAAACTTGGTTAATTTATTTTACATTAATTGAAATGAGAGAACTTCGTTTTAACAAAAACTCTTCAAAATGTAATTAAAAAAAAAGTTATCAAGAAACACTACTAGAGAAAAGGTACATTGGTTGCAAGTATGTTAGATGAGGTTTTTCAAAAGTGCACCATATTGATACTATTTTATATATAAAACATCGATGAAGGACATAGGTCCTGGCAGACCGCTAAAATTTGAAAAAAAAAATCGCCCCAGCGCATTTGTACCATGATGCCAGCTATATTACTTATGTAAAATATAAAGATCCCAAGCAGTTATTATCTTATATACCTCCGATATATCATGAATATTTCAAAACACTACCACATATAAATACTACCAATATCTTGTAATTTTAACAATGTAATTAACGTCTAAAATTAAAGGTGCTACTTCTATTTTATATCGTGTCATTATTTGTCAACAATTCTGGATTAATATGAAGTATATTTTAGTTACATTTGATTTTCCAAATTTGAAATTAAACGGTTTTTACAATTGACTAATTTTGAAAGTGGTGTAAGTCCATTTGCAGCCCTTAAATATACATTATTTTAGTTATATTCGCCTAAAACAAATTTATATAATCAAACTACATATTGATAAATCAATAAAAACATTGCTTGACTTGATATAATTAACCCACATTTTTAAATTGACAAATACGCAAAACCTTAACTATCTTAAAACAAGAGAAAATGGACTTACACCACTTTCAAAATAAACGGTCCATATATTGAATTTACGTAATTTATACGTTCATTTGAGCTAAACGAAGCCTCATTGTTTCACATTTCAATTGTAGGTATTCTACATGCCTTAAACCAACGACATTAATCGCCAACATTCCCAAGTTTAGTGTAGTTTTTTTTTTTTTTTTTTTTTTAAATAAATGGAAACAAATAATCGCCAATGATTGATCGTGTTGCGTCGTTGGAAAAATAAAGCTTAGTGGTTGACTTGTTATATTTTTTAGTCAAAAAATTGATTTCCAATGACGCCCCAGACGTGAATCAAGTGGGCCAAAAATTGGTGGCATGTTTTGACCGACAAATCAAAAATCGAGTGCCGTGAACAAATTGATCGCTGAGATTAAAAATACACCAAAGAGGCACAAGAATGTAAAGACAATTTAATTCACGGCTAATTTTTACAGATAATTGCTTTTGTGAATAAGGCAGAGCGTTTCTTATCCTATTTGTATGTTTCCCTTGGGTTTTTTTTCAAATAAATTTTGCAACAGATTCCAATACACATAACCGGGAAAAAAAAGACAATTAATAAAAGATAGTTACATAAATCATTAGCTTGTTTTTTCCTTTCTAATTATATAGTTATAAATCGGATTCATTACGCAAAACGACTATTTCCATCTTAAATGAATTCGAATTCTTGGCTCTGCGGATTTTTTATATCACATAAAAGATCCCAGTTGATACTAGCGTTGTGAACTTCGTGCTGAAGCCAGATTTCATAGTTTTTTGTGAATTCTTCCGACAACTCGATATTCCTTCCTAAAATACTAGCTAAATTGTTGTCAACTGGCTCAAACTCACTATCCTAAAAAAAAAAAAAATAAAAAATTATTTTATTTAAAAAAAAAAATGTTCTAGAAAGTTCATATACTTTATTGTTGAAGTAACGCCGATTGTTGAATCGATCTACACACGCTCGCAACGCACACTCTTTCGCTTGAAAATCCCACGGTCCGGTATCCAAATCTGAAAATTCAATTGCAATTTTGGTTAGTTAAATGTTAAAAGATTCAAATCTATGCTTCAAATGTTCGTTGTAAACGCATTCTCAAACAAGGATACGCAATTTTTTTTTTTTTTCACTTTTTAGTTCATTTTTTGTTTAAAATTTTTTATTTATTTTGAAATCGGTTTTTCATTTTGTTATAATTTTTATTTATTTCTCGATTTTTAGTGATCTAAAATTTGATAACTGATTTTATTTCTTTGAATATGAGAAAATCTACTAAACGCGCTGTCATATAAGACAGCGTTATAAAAGTTACTACTTCATCCCCTTTTGCTCTTAAGGGTTGAAATTTTTTGCTTTTAAATTTAATGATAGAACTAAGTGGAATACTCTTTCCGAAAGAAAAAAAAAATCATCAAAATCCGACGATTCAGTTAAACGTCACTATTTCATCCCCTATTTTCATTCTTAGAGGGTTGATTTTTTTCTTCAAATTGAAATGTGAACAAAAATAATATGTACGTAATAAAAACAAAATTATCGAAATCGGCTTAGCCAGGAATTTATTATTTCATCTCTTATTTTTAACCCCTTATGAGTGGAGTTTTTTTTTTTTTTTTATAAAAAATGGTTATGTGATTAATTTAAAATTATGTTCTACCAATTAACAAAAGAATTAGCAAAATCGAGATACCCAATAAGAAGTTAGTATTTCATCCCTTAGTTTTGAACCGCTTAGAAGTGAACGATTTCCTTCAAACTAAATTGGAACTACACGGGAAGCATCAGCTTTCAAATAAACAAAGAATTATCAAAATCGAGCTATCCAATAAGAAGTTAATATTTCATCCCTTAGTTTTCAACCCATTACAAGTGAACGATTTTCTTCAAAATAAAATGGGACCACACGGAAAGCACCAGCTTTCAAATAAAAAATCATCAAAATCGCTTCTTCAAAATAAAACATACAGTCGAATTGAGAACCCCCTCCTTTTTTTGAAGTCGGTTAAAAAAAGACTCTAACAATTGCCTTAAAATTAAAAAAATTAAGGTTTTCAAGGCTGAAAAATTAATCTAGCTTGTTCTTATTCCTACGAAAATTCGTTTTTCTCCACGTTTTGAATTTTTTTTAGATATCTTTCAAACTTTGTATACTGGTATCAGGGAGAAAGTTGAGAGAAGCCCCCTACAACTCCATGTTACAAAAAACGACTCTATGTTGTACCTACTTGCAGATGGCGCTAGTAGTACAGTTGCGCGAAGACTTTTATGGAGGTTAGAAATAAAAAAATTTTTAAACGACATGCAAATTATTTTTCTTATTATTATATAAGAATAATTATGAAGTTATCATCGGTAACAGTAACGATAATAATAGCGTCAAGAACTGATAAATGACAATACAAATAGTTAACAGATGTCGTGCAACTAAACTACCAGCGCCACCCAAAGGTACTAAAACACGCGACACAAACGATCAATTTTTATAGTCTTTCTTGCATTTAAGTGATAGAGGTGGCTGGTCGAGAGAGCCAGATCGCACGAATGCCCCCTACTCCGACTACAAAATTTGAAACTATTCTTCAGTCACTCTTTTGCTCCTTTCTTTCCACTGTTCTACACTCGAAACGTCTAAAGCACTAAAGCCTCGACCGTTTCTCTATGACTTTAATCGTTTCGAGTGTAGAACAGTGGAGAAATGTGCAAATTAAGAAAAATTTCCAAGTTTCGTAGTCGGAGGGGGCAGCACGTGTATTCTTGCGTTCTGGCTCTCTAAACCTTCCTCTGTTTGTATTAAATATAAGAAATTATTTGAAAAAAGTTTTTCCGACGAATTATTAATTAATTATTAACTATTGCGGTCGAGACATCGCTTCAGTAAATGCTTGCGTACAGTATTTATGATAAACAAATGCAGTGAGGCGTAAAGTTATTAATTCGAAAAGTTTTTAAAATTATTTTAAAACAATTTTGCGCTAGGGAAGGGATGCGTTGTGGTGATTCACCGTAAAACCAGGGCCGGATTTGCATATTTTGCGCTCGAGGAAATTGCCGCCCCTCCACAAAAAAAATTAAAATCATTTTCTCGCCCAAAACACGTCGGTTCGGAGCCGCTCTGCTGCAGTTCATTTAGTTTAAAAAAAACGAATAACTTGGCATTATATTCAACGGGCATTATGATCAGATCAAGTGGTAATGGGTTCGATCTCCGTTGAATCCTAGACCTAATATAAAAATTGACCAACAAATATTCTATGTGATTAGATAGTTGTCATATGACCTTAGATGTTAAAGCGACTTTAACATTAACTTTAACACAACAAAACTGTAATATTCATATACAGTGTTACCTCGACATACGAGTGCCCAACAAACGAGTTTTTCGAGATACGAGCGAGTGATTTTTTGCTTTGAGTTACGAGCGAAATTCGAGATACGAGTTCGATTTAGCAGGTCGAAGGTCTCGAAAAAAGTTGCAACAGGTCGTGCATCTGATCTTTTTAATAAAGATAAAAGATAAAATTCGAGATACGAGCAAGGTTGCGGAACGAATTAACCTCGTATGTCGAGGTACCACTATATTTCCTAAATTCTAGGGGTTTTTTTTGCCGTCTCTAAAAATGTATGGGCCCGGGCCCACATGGCTCCATGGTAAATCCAGCCCTGCGTAAAACTGAATGTCAAGTAAATCAATGATGAGAGTCCAAAGTGTCATAATTCAGTTCATATATAAAATTGTAAGATTTTTATTTTTTATTACCATTTCCAAAAGCCCAATCGTCGTTTAAACGATGACGAACTTTCGCGTAAATCGCACTTATCGTTTTCATGTTGGATTTTCGCCACTGTCTCCCCAAATATTTGGTCTGCATCTTCAGCAGCTTCAGCACGTACAACTGAGTCATTGCATGGCGTATTTTAAGGGTTCGCTTTAAAATTGGCGACGACTTAAACACGACCAACATCTAAAAGTTGTTTCAATTTTAATATTACAAACAGCGTATCATCACGTTTATAATAAAACGAGAAGTAGCGACGTCGAAAAAAAATTTTAGGTCGGCCAGTTTTTATATATGTATGTTATCTCTCGCACTATCCCGGACATCATACGAGGGCTGTCTGGCTGTCGGGAGGGGTTGCGTTTATTAGTGCGCATCGCACCTATGACAGGTAAAATATTGACATTTTCAGAAAATAGTTTCAGATGAAAGGCTCTAGCCCAATAGCCATAAGAAAAGTGCCCCAGGCAGTTTTTGAAAAATGCTTTCGTGTGCTGATTCCTCTTCATGAAAAACTTATTGTCGCACAATTTTAACCCGCTACCCCCACTTGTGTTGGAGTTACGGGGGAAACTACCCCAGACGTTAAATTTGTTTTTCTAGAAAACTATTGAAGATTTTTTCATAAAATTAAAACTATACGTAATTATGGATAAAACGCATTATATATTTTTTTTTCAGAATTTTTGTAAATCTATAAATGATGAAAAATATTATTTTTATTTTTTGAGGGTGGTTTTTTACATCAACCCTTAAAGTGACACCTTTTTTTAAAAATGCGATTAGGGCATTTATTATACATCTTTCATTTAAAAAAAGTTGCTTTAAGAAATTAGTTGTCGCTCACCACCAAAATGAGGTCATCCAGGGACAGGTTTGTAATAGACAGCGCATTTCGTAAATGCATTTATTGCTTTATGGCTTGTATTATTATATATGCCATAATATGGTTTTCGTCAAGAAAAAAGGTCCTAAGAGAGAAATTAATTTTTAAAATTTTTTATAGGTCTATTAACATTTTCAGGACCTTTTTTCTTGACGAAAATCATATTATGACATATATGTATATACAAGTCATAAAGCAATAAATGCATTTACGAAATGCATGAAATGAAAGATGGATAATAAATGCACTAATCGCATTTTTAAAAAAAGATATCTCTTTAAGGGTTGATGTAAAAAACCACCCTCAAAAAATAAAAATAATATTTTTCATCATTTATAGATTTACAAAAATTCTGAAAAAAATATATATTATGCGTTTTATCCATAATTACGTATAGTTTTAATTTTATGAAGAAATTTTCAATAGTTTTCTAGAAAAAAAAATTTAACGTCTGGGGTAGTTTCCCCCGTAACTCCAATACAAGTGGGGGTAGCGGGTTAAAATTGTGCGACAATAAGTTTTTCATGAAGAGGAATCAGCACACGAAAGCATTTTTCAAAAACCGCCTGGGGCACTTTTCTTATGGCTATTGGGCTAGAGCCTTTGTAGAAAATAACATTTTACATAAAAAATGTCCAGTGATGAAATTTCGTAAAGTTGCTAGTTTGCCCGCTACCAGCTTGTAAAGCTCATTGTATACATGTCGGCACAACGGCTGTATGTCTGAACGGTCAGCCACTCAAATGACGTCACAATGAGCCAGCCTTTCCAAGCTTGTAGCGGGCCAACTAGCCACTACGAAAATTAGTCACTGGATATTTTTTATGTAAAATATTATTTTCTACAAATTTTATCGGAGTTTTTTTATTTGTTCTGAAAATTTAATTATTTTACCTGTCGTAGGTGCGATGCGCACTAATAAACGCAACCCCTACCGACGATGTCCGGGATAGTACGAGAGATAACATACCTATATAAAAACTGGCCGATCTAAAATTCTCTCTCGAAAACGTTGCTAGCTCTTGAACTGTAAGTACTACCATTATTCGGGAATGCTTCCATTTGGTTAACTTATTCAAAATGCGTATCATGTTGATGCATGAGAACATGTTTCGCCACGCGTACGCACCAGAATCTCCCGTTTCCAACGTTTCGAGTGTCAATTCTGGTTGATCACCAATGACACATTCCGGAAAGTCCAGAATTGGGATGCTGTCAAAACCAAATGATTAATCACATCGTTTACGAATTGTACATATAAATTAATTCTTAATTATTTGACAAGTCAAATAAAATGCTTACGAGTTTTTTGCACCAATATATCCAAGTATGTTTTGGTTGAGAAATTTCAAAATCAACGGTATACAATTGGCGAAAACTAGATGTTGAGATATGAATTCATACTGGTAAACGTGGTTGAGTTTGAAGTGTTTCAGCAGTAAAAAAAGTATAGCCGAAACGGCTTTGACAATAATTTCCTTGTGTCTATGAATGTCGATTCCCAACTGAGTCGATTCAATAACAGTCATTCTAAATATAGAAAAAAAAATGTATTTAAAAAGTTTAAATTATAATACTTGAGTTAAACTCGACGTCCACGACGCTGACGCTTCAAAATGTCAAAAAAAATTAAACATATAGAATTCCATAGGAATGATTAAACTCGACGGTACGCTCACGACGCGTCAAAGTAGAATGTACTTCAACTATTGACGCTGCCCAATGTCAATTGTGTATCTGTCATTTTAAAAATGTGTACTACACAAATTTATAACTGAAAATATCTGCTGCGAAGCGTCACAGTACTTTCTTTTACTTTCATTTATGAAACTTACTGTTGGTTAAAAGAACTATAAGTACTTTATAACTATACATCTAAACAGAATTATTGTATATGCATACAGCCTGTATACATATGGATCATATACGAATTCCCAACCTTTACCCCGGAACCACCCTTATTCGAATTTTCCCAGAAAAAAAATTTCAAACAAAAGTTGTAGACATCAATGAGTCTAAGAACTGTAAAAAGTTTTAAAAATAGTTGGAGCCGTTATCGAAAAAAAAATTGAAAAAGCTCCAAAACTCCTAGAATAAAGCGGAACTTTCGGCTAACCGATTTCAATAAAAAGCTTCGCGGCACAACTAAGTATAAAATGAAAGCCAAATTCCAAGTTTGGTGAAATTCGGATGAAGCTTTCGATTCGATATGGCTGTCACACACAGACATGTTTCTAAAAACCACATTTTTGGACTCAGGGGACCTCAAAACATGTATTTCCGGTGAAAGCTCGAATTCGAAAATTCGACCCGATTACAATACTTCCTTTACTATATAGTAGTAAAAGAAAATAAAAATTTGATAATTTAAAATGGATTTTGAATAAAATTAATTGAATTGGTAAAGTATAATAAAATATTATAAGATAAAACTTTGATGCAAATGATGTCGCATTTTATACTAAAAGCGGTTATTGGAAAACGGCCAGATTAGCGTAGATTAGTTTGTAAATGCTACAGTAGAGCGCGTCGAGTGATTTCATCTCAAGGTTATTAGAGACATAAGGCATGCTCATTTGCGCTAGGCAACGCTTCTTTGATCTCTGCAAATGACGTCACTGGTATGTCGACAGACGCGGGAATTAAAAATTTATAGCTAAGTAAGGTATGTATATCGTATAGATTCTAGAAGAAATCTTTATTATTCAATTCAAGTAAACTAATATTTATTATGCTCATGAAAATTAACTATCAACATCAATTAACATAATGAAAGCGGATCTAGGGGATTTCAGTGGTGCCAACCATATGTAGGCATCCAGTGGAATTCCCCACAAACCAACGATAGCTAATGGCTTCTGTCAGAAACAAAAAAACCAGTGACGTCAGAGCAAGTCAAAGTGAGCGCCCCCCTTGCATTCGTCTCACTAGTTTTAGCCAAGTTAGGAACCTGAACACTTTTGTGTAATCACATAATTGTACATACAAATTAATTCTTAAGATTTTTATATCAATTTTCAAGAAGAGCTCTAAATAAATAATTTCTATTTTAATTGAATTGTCCTGTCTAGATGATAATGACATGATTTATGATTATGATTTATTAGAAATAACAAAAGCTCAATCACAATTAAATAATCCTTGCATCGCGGAAAATATTACTGACAGCGATTAAGAGACGAGGCATTAACTCTTCAATATTATAATGATACTATAAGTTTTTACATTTTTTTTTGTTGTTTTCCAATAACCGCATTTAGCATAAAATGCGGCATTATTTGTAGCATCAAGGGTTCTAACTGAAATGCGCATTGCATTTTAAAGCATTCGGCGTTGCTTACGAGTTTGATGTACCAGTGGTAACAACATGTTAACATAAAAATATGAGCTGGCATTATTAAAGTGTATTTGGCCGTTTTCCAATTACGAAGCATTGTGCGGTTTTCTGCCGCATTACATCGCATAATGCTGATGCTTAATTGGAATAAGATTAGCGTAGATTGCATGCTATAGTAGAGTGCATTTGTCTCACTAGGTTTTCAAAAAAAAAATTCTAGATTTAGTCAGGTTAGGAACCATAACACTTTTGTGTAATCACATTACATATAAATTAATTTTTAAGTTTTTTTTTTATATCAAGTTTCAAGATGAGCTATAAAAAAATAATTTGATTCGTCCAGATGATAATGACCAATAATATGACAAATACATTTCAGTAATGCCAACTCATAGTTTAATGTTTACTTGTTGGCACCACTGATGCATAAAATAATAAAGCAACCCTTTTTCCGACACTCTAAAGTGCAATGCGCATCTGTAGTTGGAACGCTCGATGCTATAAATGCCGCATTTTATGCTAAATGCGGTTGGAAAGCGGCACTTCAATTTGATACGACTGAATGAGAATTGGTTGACTTACGGCATTTCTTCTGAAATCACATCGTTCATGATATTGATGGCATCGGGTCGCGACTTGGACATCGGTGCCGCGGCTAGCAACACTTTCAACAGAGCGATCATATACTGAGGCAGATTCGGTAGCATGGCCTGGTACAGAATTTCCGTTGGGTTTTGCGGAATCTCACCCTCACTAGCCGACATGGGATTCCGTGCGATTTCCTCCTCTTTCTGAATTTGGATTTCCGACAATGACGTATACATGTGCTAGAATTAACACGCATATTATGATTTTGTCAATACCACAACATAATGACCATGTACCCGTTTCAATGTGAAGACACCTTCTTTGATCGGCTGCGGAAGTCCAGCCAATGTTTCATGGTCACCTTGCAATGTATACCCAAGAAATTTCTGACGGGAGTTGTACAGGAATAAGTCAATGTCCGTTTGACGCACTTTCGGCACCCACGGTAAAGCTGTAACGATCAATTGGTTAGTTACAAATAAATCGCAATTGTTGGCATGTGGTACTTCGTGGAATTGGTGGTGGTGTGTCGGGATGTACTGGAGTCGACGGTTGCGTTATAATCAGTCCGGTGAGGCGTCCGCCACCATCCGTTTCACTTCCATTCGCATCAAGCGGACGTCGTTCATCGTCATAATCGCCACATTGTTCATCTCCGTCGTATTCATTTTCATCGAGAGAACTTTGCTTAATCAAACCCTATATATGATTTTCAACATTAGATTTGTTCGCGGGTCTCATTCGGAACCGATTACGAATTTCAAAGTTCAAGCGAATTTAGAACAATCGCCATGCGCATACACGCTTATGAACTGATTAAAGGTTATTTTTCCATGAACAAGTTTAGAAATGTTCGGAAGTAAGACGAGGATTAACGAGAACCCACGAAAATTGTTAATTGAATTTAACGTTGACAGCGAAACTGGACTTTGAACTAGCCAAGATTTATCAATCGTAGATGATTCTAAATAGGTTCTAGCGATTCTCGGGTTTTTGATAAATCGTGGCTAGTTCAAAATCCAGTTTCGCTGTCATGCTGCGTTCACACGAGTCAACTTTAGTTGCCCGATTTTAGTTGATCGACAAAAGTTGAATGAAGAATCTCGTGTGAGAACCATGATAAACTTTTTTTTTGCTTTATTTAAGGTTGCATCAACTACTATGGTCATTAGCGACCGTCGAATCCGAAAACTCAGAAAACAATCTCGGGTTTTCATTGGGATTCAAACCCAGGACCACTGGCGTATAAGGCAACTATCTAGTCCACCACAACACTAAGTGACCTGATCAACTTTTTAGTGGAACAACAAAAGTCGAGTTATGACACTAGGTTTTTCATTCAACTTTTGATTGACCAAATAAAATCGGTCAACTAAAGTTGACTCGTGTGAACGAAGCATCAACGTCTGTCAACGTTAAATTCCATTAACAATTTTCGTGGGTTCTCGTTAATCCTCATCTTACCTCCGAACATTTTAAAATAAACCCGCGAACAAACCTCTGGTTATGCATTGATGAATAAGTGATTGCCTACCCATCAACAATGAGTTACTGAATGCTTTAAGTATACGTGAGTTGAATGGAAAGTTGCATAAAACGTTATTGCAATTTTTTTTATTTTGAAAGTTGGCCGAGTTTTGTTTAGTTATATCTCGGTTCAGAACTATTCTCAACCCTTAAAATTTCAGAATTATGTATTTAACAAAATTTTTAACGTATATTGTCACTACAGTACGTAAATAGGTTTAGTTTTATTCGGAACATCCATAAGTAAAGGGTATTAAATGAATGAAATTCAAAGTGTCGCCGGTTGACGCTTTTGTGTTCAGAATATTTAGTACTCTGCATTACCGACGCAACGACATACGTACTTGATCAAATAATTTACTCTATTTCCTATAGTCTTTTAATATTTTATACTATCAGTAAGATACTGCATTTGTTAATCTTATGTGCAAAGTTTGAACTTGTCTGAAAATAGTCAAACAAGTGCTCCTATTAAATGGCTACCTTCAATTTATAACCGGACCACTACCAGCGCTACGACGACTATTTCACAACCTTCATGATCTAAATATTTAACTAGTTTCTACAAAAAGTGTTTTTCAACCAATAAAAAAGAAATTAATCATTTAGATTTCGGTCAAGGATAAGATATTTGGTGGATCAACAAAAAATTGAACGGCTCATCATACTAGGTTTTTCATTCAACTTTTGATCAATCAACTAAAGTTGACTCGGGTGAACGAGGCATCAACGTCTGTCAACGTTCAATTCAATTAACAATTTTCGTGGGTTCTCGTTGATTCTCGTCTTACTTCCGAACATTGTAAAACTCGTTCACGGAAAAATAACCCTTAATCAATTAATAAGCGTGTATGCGTTTGGCGATTATTCTAAATCCGCTTGTACTGATTCGTAATCGGTTCAGAATGAGACCCGCGAACAAACCTATTATTTCAATTATTCCAAGAGAAACGAGCAATTTACGTACCCGTCGAAATGGTCGAGATGTTTTTCTTTGGTTTTGTTGCGTCGACAAAAGATCAGCAGCACTAGCCGGAGGCGTGGACGACCGCATATGTTTTGTCACTTCCAAACTATCTTCCGTGTCCGGATCCAAACCGTGTTTTTGTCGAATTTCCCCTATAACCCCAATTTATCATTTCAATGTTAAAATATCCACTTGGATACCATATAGTCAAAACAGTGATTCTCGACCTTTTTTTTATGGTACACTTAAGAAAATTTCACAGCATAGCAACAATAAATTTAAAAGAATTTAATATATCTATAATACACCAAGTAAAATAATTTATGATTTAAGTGATATAAAGTGATATTAAGTGATATAGTAGTGATTTCTCGTCGAGTTACATACGTTTTAGCTCCCGCAACTTGTCGATGCCTCCCAAAGACACGAGAATAACCTTCCAGAGAAGCAGCAGAACTTTTTTGATGGGGAAATGTGGACAGGCGCCACTGCAAATCGAGGTGACCATGTTTAATAGTTTGATCGCTAATAGTTCGCCACCTCCGTACGTGTGTTCGGCTAAGTGAACCAAGTGATTGTTAGTTTTGAAGAGTTTCTTTATAATTCGGTTACTTACAAAGCTCCTGAGTGAATGCATCGACCAAGTGCTTGTATTCGGTGTTGGTGGAGAAGGCTTCCTTGCGCATCACTTCCGTAATGATATAAAGCGTCGTTAGGATAATTCGAAGTTCGACCGAATCAGCCAAAGTTATCGTCAGCTTACGAAGTGCCACCTTGGTCACGACACTGTTACTGAAACAAAACAAAAAATCATCCTATAGTGGGTCAAGTTCCTTTGAAAAAATGAAATTTAGAGGTTCACTATAAACCGGCTACAATATGTGATTGTAATAGTAATGTACTTCGGGGGTTCCATGCGTTTTGATCCCCGGACAAAATAACCCCATGACCAAAAGTCCTCATTGAATAACTGCAAATCGTATTTGCAGCATAAATTTGATGGAAAAACATTTAGTTTTGTGTAAAACTTCGCGGTGTCAAGAAGTGCACATTCAGTCAATGAATGAAAATCGAGTAAACGAACAATGACTATAACTCCAAACCCCCGCCAGGGGGACCCCCTGAACCCCTTTGGCATTAATTAACACAGTTTTTGCGGATTTAACACGAACACATGGGGGTCAATTTAACAGGTTTTTTAACCGACTTCAAAAAAAGGAGGAGGTTCTCAATTCGACTGTATTTTTTTTTTAATGTTTGTTACCTCAGCATTTCCGACTCCGTTAAGCGATTTTGATGATTCTTTTTTTATTTGAAAGCTGGTGCTTTTCGTGTGGTTTTATTTTAATTTGAAGGAAATCGTTCACTTCTAAGGGGTTGAAAACTAAGGGATCAAATACTAACTTCTTATTGGATAGCTCGCTTTTGATAATTCTTTTTTTATTTGAAAGCTAGTGCTTCTCGTGTATTCCCATTTTAATTTGAGGAAAATCTTTCACTTCTAAATGGTTGAAAACTAAGGGATGAAATATTAACTTCTTATTGGATAGCTCGATTTTGATAATTCTTTTTTTATTTGAAAGCTGGTGCTTTTCGTGGGGTCCAGTTTTAATTTGAGGGAAATCTTCTACTTCTAAGGGGTTGAAAACTAAGGGATGAAATATTAACTTCTTATTGGCTAGCTCGATTTTGATTATTCTTTTTTTATTTGTAGAACACAACTTTGAATTAATCTCCTATCCATTTAAAAAAAAAAAAAAAAACTCCACTCATAAGGGGTTAAAATTAGAGATGAAATAATATTAAGGAATATTATTAATTGAAATATTATTAATTTTTCCTGGCTAACCCGATTTTGATAATTTTGTTTCTATTACGTACAACATACCTTTAAATTGTTCACATTTCAATTTGAAGAAAAAAATCCACCTCTTAAGGATGAAAATAGGGGATGAAATAGTGACATTTAACCAAATTTTGATAATTTTTCTGTTGGAAATAGTAATCCACTTAGTTTTGTTATTACATTTAAAAGCAAAAAAATTCAACCCTTAAGGGCAAAAAGGGATGATGTAGTAACTTTTAATATTAAACGGCGTTGTCTCATATGAGCAGCGCGTTTGGAAGGTTAAACATTTTCAAGAAAATAAAATCAGTTATCAAACTTCAGATCACTAAAACGCGAGAAATAAATAAATGTTATAAAAAAATGAAAAACCGACTTCAAAATATATAAAAATTCTTAAACAAAAAATGCACTAAAAAGTAACAAAATAATGGCGTATCCTTGCAGTATCTACAACTTACAAATTATTAGGATGATACAATGTACAACTATTGTTATTTTTGGAGTTGGTGTCAGTCAATAAAATAAATATTAATAATAATTTGTACAAATTTTAAAAAGGTTTAGTTGGTAATTGGTATTTTGTAGTTAAAAGGTCGCTAGATATTGTTACAGTTCGAGTATATTGTTTAAAAGTTCATTTGAAAAATAATTTTCATAAGGTATTCTCGTTTATTGTTAGATGCCTATTTAGTCGTATTTCCTTGGCTGACACCAACTCCAAAAATAACAATAGTTGTACATTGTATCATCCTAATAATTTGTAAGTTGTAGACACTGCAAGGATACGCCATTATTTTGTTACTTTTTAGTGCATTTTTTGTTTAAGAATTTTTATATATTTTGAAGTCGGTTTTTTATTTTTTTATAATATTTATTTATACTAAATTTTTTTTTTTTTTTTTGGTGTTTTTAACAGCTAAGGTCATATCACGACTGTCTAAACACAGAAAATTTCTGTTGGTCAATTATTTCTTAGGTCTAGAATCTTAAGTCTAGGATTCAACGGGAATCGAACCCAGAACCACTCGACGCATGAAGTGGAGAGAACTACCGCTCTAGCCACTGCGCCAATAGGTGGCTATTATATATTATTAAATATAAAATCTTAGTTATTGAACTCAAAACATTTTTTGTCCACGGAATTAATCAAAGAGTGCTCTTTTATCAGAAAATTGTGAGGTTTTGAAATTGAATGACATATTTTATTGCAAATATTTTTGTCATGGGGATATTTTGTCCTGGGATCAAAACGCCTGATACCACTTCAGGTCATTACTGTATTGTAACGGACATTTTTTTCGCCGCTTACTAAAAATCATACTAAAATAGTTCATTGCCATTGTTGCGTGCTGGGGATGCGCTACTCATTAAACTCATTAAAGATCGTCGAGATCGACGACGTCGAGAAGAAGAGAATCATCTGGATTGTCTATAATCTTTGTGTTATAACTAGTGCCGGATTTGCCAGTAGGGTTGAAGTTGAGACCGGTAGATTTTAGGGGCGGCAAATTTTGGGCTAATATTTCAATAAATCATAACATTTCATAGAAAAAAAATCCTAAAAAATTTATGCAAATACTCGATTATGCCAAGTAACGTTAACGCCCTTAAACATTAGAACACAGTGAAATCACTCCATTCAAAACTTATCAAATCAACGATCGAAGCGCCACCAGTCTTTATGTAGGGCAGAGAGAAAGTTGAGAGAGCCAGATCGTACGAATACACGTGCTGCCCCCTACCCCGACAACGAAATTTTGGTTCTATGCGTTTTGATCCCCGGACAAAATATCCCCATGACCAAAAGTCCTCATAGAATAACTGCAAATCGTATTTGCAGCATAATTTTGATGTTAAAACATTTAGTTTTGTGTAAAACTTCGCGGTGTCCAGAAGTGCACATTCAGTCAATGAATGAAAATCGAGTAAACGAACAATGACTATAATTTCTTTTGTTGGGGGCTCCACTCCTAAACCCACGCTAGCACATCCCCCCCACCCCTTTGGCATTAATTAACACAGTTTTTGCGAACTTAACACCAACACATGGGGGTCAATTTAACAAGATTTTACTAAAAATTATTAAATATAAAATCTTAGTTATTGAGCTCAAAAAATTTATATCAGAAAATTGTGAGGTTTTGAAATTGCATATTTTTGTCATGGGAATATTTCGTCCGGGGATCAAAACGTCTAATACCAAAATTTAAAACTACAGTGGTACCTCGACATACGAGTTTAGTTCGTTCCGCAACCTAGCTCGTATCTCAAAGCAAATTTCCCCATACAAAACAATTGAACTACCATTAATTAATACCGACCGACCTGCTAAACGGAACTCGTATCTCAAATTTCGCTCGTAACTCAAAGCAAAAAATCACTCGCTCGCCGGCTCGTATCACGAAAGACTCGTATGTGGGGGCCACTCGTATATCGAGGTACCACTGTATTCCTTAGTCACTCGTTTGTTCCTTTCTCCACTGTTCTACACTCTGAACGGCTAAAGCACTAAAGCCTCGACCGTTTCTCAATGACTTTAGGAGAAATGTGCAAACGAGTATCTTAAGGGCTAGTTTCAAATTTCGTACTCGGAGTAGGGGGGGGGGGGGGGGCAGCACGTGTATTCGTGCGATCTGGCTCTTTCAACCTTCTCGCTACGTACGGTCTCTATAAGGATAATTGTGACATACAAAAATGAGATGAGTGGAGAATCGTATAGAAGATGGTAGTAATTCTTATCGCGAGACCCAGATGGGTTTATTTACGATCGAGCTTTTGAAAAAAAGTAACTGAATAAAGTAGCTTTGATTGTAGAACCGGACCGGGCCTTTGCATACGATATGTTGCAACTGTAATGGTTTGGTTTGGCTTGTACAAATGATTTATGAGCGATATTTACTCGATTTCGTAGCATAGGAGATCGATGAGAACGTTGAAGACGCCGAGTTCGTAGAGGAGCATGACGTTGACGCGGGCCCACTCGACCTGCTCGGCGTCGGATTGGATCTCGGTCCAGGCGCCCTGAGCGAGGTACAAGATACAGCGCAGCGCCCGAAGCCGCGTCGCCGGCTTCGTCGACTCCAACGAGTCCATCATTCGCATGACGAACTCGCGCCGCTTCATCGAGCTCATCACTTGCCAACTGTGCCCGTACTGATTCGCCAGCATCGACTCGGTGAACGCCTTCACATTCGCGTTCAGCTCGGGCACCTCCGTGTACGAGTAAATCTCCGCGATTTCATTCATATGAGTGTCGGTGTCGGCGTATTCAAAGTCGATGTCGGGATACTCAAACCCAGCACCGCCCTATAAAACACAAACATTTAATCATCATATGCTTTATTAGCCATCTTACACGTGCATTACATCCGAATCCTGGCGTTGCCTTCGTAATATATCACGCAGTTTCGGAACAATTTTTTTCCCATTTCCATTTGCGTCCATTGTTTATATTTCATTCCCAAATCGGATGAGTATTTTCAACAGCAGCTTAATTAAATCTTAAAAAATATTTTCAACCCGTATTATCCTTTATTTTGTATGTTAACAAGACAATAAGTATTGCTTCATATTAGACCTAATATGATTTAAAAACGTAGGTATTTTCAACTCAGAGTTACGTATAATATTCGATAAAACAATCACATATAAACACACAGATAGAAAATTTCATTAAAGCATTGTACATGGTAATTTCGTGAGTATTATAAATATGAATTCTTTTCTGTTGGCTATTTAGAGAGCGTATTTGTTGTGAGTGAAATCTAGAAAATTCACATCCCGTAAGACGTATTCCATTTGGTTCGTTTGTCGGCCGTCACACACCTATCCTGATGCCTTAAGGATTCCACTTAAGGAATATGTACGAAACGCGTCTCGTATGGGATAATGAGACAACCTATTGTCGATTGGGATTTAAACAGATGTTCGGGCGTCGCCGTCACTGGCACTATTCGTGTTGATCGGCCATGTTGGGATTGGATGAGACGAAAAAATCGAGTGAACGCCAATGGACACGAACCACTTCGCGTCATCTCGCACACACTCGGATCGTATACGTTTGAAATTACGACGCAACGCAACCCACATAACACAGCCGTATATTTTCTTTTTAAATTTAATTTAAACATTTTGCGTATACAGGATGACCCAAAAGGGGGGATATCGCTGTTTTCCGGGCGCCAAGATTTGACAACGGATTCTTATAGATCTTGCAAAAATACATCGAAAATGACGAATACCAATTTTCAAGTTTTCGCTTAGTTTTCGAGAAAAATCCGATTTTAGTTGTACGATTCCAATGTCATTTCTTATGGGAGATAAATTTGGTGAATGCGGACATTTTTAGAACTACGAAGTTTTGACAGGTGATCGTAACTATTTTAGAACGTTCACACGCCGATTTTGTTTCCGTATTTATGAACATGTATGATACGTATAACGAGTAACCGTAACCGTAACTGAATTTATTGCAATAATATTTTCAAAAGTGAAATAATACTCAAAACAAAACAAACGGGGCCCGGGGTGCAGTTCACGGCGGGGATTTGGGGAGCCCTCAAAATAAAAAAAAATCCATCTAACTTATTTTTCAAGAAAAAATAATTTATTTTCCTGTGACCACCCGGAAAACGGCAATCTTGCCAGATAGTTTATGCAATTTTAAGACGAAAAGTCCTTTGTCATTTTTTTATTTGACGTACCGTTAATTAGTTATTAACAAAATAAACTAACCAATCAGAGGGCTCGTAGGTGGAGTTGGACGCAGCGAAGCGTTAGAGGCGCGGAGCGAGCGGAATAAGTGTTGAGACTTATTGAAAAACCTCTCACACACACTCGCAGACACAAGATTACTAATTTACATATTAAGCGTATTAGGGAAATTTTATTTTTCAACTAAGAATGTGCAAGGAACCCCACATTTTTACAAAAAAAAAAATTAATAAATCATCTTTTTCACCAAAACAAGAAAGAACATATTTTTATTTATTCTAGTAATAAAAAAAAAGTTTAAAAAGTTAATTTATTTTTGTTTGTCTAAAACTAAACTAAAATTTAAAGAACTAAATCACCACGTCGTTAAAAAAAATCATACAATTTGCAATTTTTATTTATTAATTATTTTGTAATTACATTTTTTTGAAGTTATACTTCTTTAAGCGCGTTATAAAAAAATGATGAGAGTGAAATTTTTAGATAGGCGGCCCCCTTGAAACAAAAATTAACAAAATGAAGTTGCCCCCAAAACCGCTCGGTGGTTTCTTGGCGCGCGTAATTTGAATTTTTGTTTTATTTATATACTTATTTATTTATTTTTATATTTAAATTAAAAATAATTAAATATACAAATGACACATATTATTAATAAATAAATTATTACTTTTGTCGAATTTTGCAGTAGTTGTTATAGGTACTTTTTGAAGTTTAATGATGAAAATGACGTCTGCATCGCGGTGCGGTTTCAGAAGCATTTGTAGCGTTCTATTTTATCATCACAAGCTAACAAGATGAAGTTACCCGGAAAACGGCTCGGTATTTTTAACTAGACGCGCGTAATTAGAATTTTTGTTGTATTTATTTACTAATTTATTAATTTTTATATTTAAATTAAAAATAATTATATATACAAATGACACATATTATTAATAAATAAGTTATTACTTTTCTCGAATTTTCCAGTAGCTGTTATACTATTTGAAATTTAATGATGAAAATGACGTCTGCATTTCATGCATATTCTTAGTTATCACGAAATCTGGAATTCTGAAATGATTCAACCATCTTAGAATAATAATTTAGTAACACAAGATATGAATAAGATTAAGACATTTACTTTGACAAGTAGCTACTTAATTTATTTCGCAATTTCTATGAAGCTTCGTTTTCATGACATGCATGAACTGTTAACCAGAAAAATGATCCTGACAAATTTTATAAACGTCTTGCAGCTTGGATATTATTTATTGATATAAATTAAAATATTATTCTCTTAATTTTATTTTTAATAATTATATCTTTATATATATATATATATATATATATATATATATATATATTATTAAATATTAATTTACAATTTTTTAAAAATGATTATTTGAATGCAATTTATAAAAACTAATTTTTAATGATGCCAAAGAAGTATAACTTCTCATGCGCGTACATAAGTACACGCATGAGTACACATTAAATGATTTTTGTTCATTTTAAAACAACGATTGTGTGAAATTAATTGAAAAAAAAACAAAGATTCGATTAAAATAGGCAATTTTTACTTTCTTCTACTACTATATAGATAGTAAAGGAAGTATTGTAATCGAGTCAAATTTTCAAATCTGAGCCTTCATCGGAAATACATGTTTTGAGGTGCCCTGAGTCCAAAAAAGTAGTTTTTTAGAAAGTTTGTGTGTGACAGCCATATCGTATCAAAAGCTTTATCCGAATTTCATCAAACTTGGAATTTGACCTCCATAATACACCTGAAATCAAGCATTGATTGAGCATTGTCAATTTTTTTTGAAAACGGTTCCAACGATTTTCTTTAAACTTTCTATAGTTCTTAGACTCATTAGTGGCTACAACTTTAATTTGAAATTTTTCCTGAGAAAATTCAAATAAGGACAGGAGTGGGGTGAAGGTTAGAAATTTGTATATACATATGTATATAGGCTGCATGCATATAGTTCTGTTTATTTATATTAAGTACTTATATGAGCCGGTCAGTGCACACATCGATTAACTCCACTTTTTCAACTTCTACTAATTTTCATGTAAAAACACTTGGTTGACTCCTAACTTTATATATCCGAAACAAATTTTTCTAATAATAAGTAATAACAGCTTTAAATGAGAATTTGCTTTTTAGCTTTTCCATAAGAGACAATGTTTTTCAGAAGTCTATTTTTTTCAATTTACTCAATTTTTGCATTACGGAATTAATCGATGTGTGCACTGAGCGGCTCATATTTTTTTTAACCAACAGCGAGTTTCATAAATAAAAGTAAAATAAAGTACTGTGAAGCCGTGCAGCAGATATTTTAAAGTTGTATTTTTTTTTTTAAAAGTAGTTTATCGATAAGTTATATCATTATAATTTATTATATTATTGACTTAATTGGTAGACCTCTCTGGCCTGTACCTTTGTGTCAGATTTAAATTGGCAAAAAATTGCCTATTTTAATCGAGTCTTGTTTGTTTTTTTCAATTATTTTCACACAATTGTCGTTGTAAAATGAGCAAAAATCATATCATATACGTTATTGAGAAAAAACAAATGTAATTACGAAATAATTAATAAATAAAAATATGTTCTTTTTTGTTTTGGCGAAAAAGATGATTTACTATTTTTTTTTTTTTTTTTTGAAAAATGTGGGTTTCCTTGCACATTCTTAGTTAAAAAATAAAATTTCCTTACGCTTAATATGAAAATTAGTATTTCTGTGTGTGTGAGAGGTCTTTCAATAAGTCTCAACACTTATTCCGCTCGTTCCGCGCCTCTGCCGCTTCGCTGCGACCGACTCCACCTACGAGCTCTCTGATTGGTTAGTTTATTTTGTTAATAACTAATTAACGGTCCGTCAAATAAAAAAATGGCAAAGGACTGTTCGTCTTAAAATTGCATAAGCTATCTCCCATTTCCGGCTTTTCTATACCTTTTGGGTCACCCTGTATAAAACGCAATTGCTGATTGTTGAACTCCATAAAAATCAAAATTTCAAATGTTCCACTTCTAAAAATTCACAATTTCAATTTGTTGAAACTAAAACCGTTAAATGTTTTGAAGATATCCATATCAAACATTGTTTCAAAGGAAATTTTTTTCTCGAGTCGTTTAATTTAAATTGGCTACTGGTTGTGTTCTGCGATGGAAATGAAAAAAAAAATTAAAAGGTTTGTGTCCTGGGTTATATCGAAACATGCGCGCTGACTCATTGACAAGCCGTATGCTTTGTGTGTGACAGCAAAAAGTTCTTCAAATCAATCGAATTTCATGCAAACGTTCATTGTCAATGCATAAAAAAACCAACCCCCGTCCATTTCCCTTGAATATTTAACTGAAAACTTCCGGTTCTAATATTCGAATATTCCCGGTATAGTAATGGAAGATCATCAAGAGGAGGTAAGTCAATTGGCAGACCTCTAGCTATGTGTAGTACTCAGATGACAGTTCTATCTTACCAATTTCAGAGTCTGTTTGTTGTGGATGATGTTAGTAGTATTATCAAAGAGGCGATCGAAAACGTAATCGGCGGAAATAGTTATCATCAATCAAAAGTCAATAAATGGACAACGCGGGTCGTCGAGGAATGTCTGCAATCACTGTCGAAGCAGTCGAAACCATTTAAATATATAGGTTCGTTAAATAAATTGTGTATAACAAACTATTTTCATGGATGTACCAAGCCTTTACTTCAAGAGGATGGGTACCTTTGAAGAAGCATAAATTTTAATTAGAATCATTTTCTAATAAAGATTGATTTCTAACACGTTTGACGTATACAAAAGTCAAAATGATTTGATAAAATTGGCTGTTTACGTTGGGAGTTATTAACAGTCATAAACAGTTCATTTAACAACAATGGCGGCCATTTCATATGACATGCATGTTCTCGTTACAAAGCAAATCACCTGAGATATTGACCGGAAAGAAGTTAGCGTAGAACTTTTTATTTATTTATTTATTATATTATATGCCCAAAAATTGCTCCTCAAATGCTCTTTTAGAATCTATATTTGCTCCAGGTGTAAAGTTAACCGTTAATTAGTTATTCAATTTTTAAAAAACTAAAAAATTGAAATCGCTATAAAATCCAAGCAACTACTATTTTATTAAAGTTTTTTCATTCCAAAAATTGCTCCTCGAATGCTATTTCCGAATACACATTTGCTCCAGGTGTATGATTAACCGTTAATTAGTCATTAAATTTTTTATAAATTAAACATAACCTCAACAATTAAAATTGCTATTAAAATCCAAATTACTAATTTTCTATAAAAAATTTTTCTTTCGAAATATTGCTTCTCGAATGCTCTTTCCAGATCCATAATTGCTCTAGGTGTATGATTAACCGTTAATTAGTCATTAAATTGTTTATAAATTAAACATAACCTCAACAATTAAAATTGCTATTAAAATCAAAATTAGTAATTTTCTATAAAAAAATTTTTCTTTCGAAATATTGCTTCTCGAATGCTCTTTCCAGATCCATAATTGCTCTAGGTGTATGATTAACCGTTAATTAGTCATTAAATTTTTTATAAATTAAACATAACCTCAACAATTAAAATTGCTATTATAATCCAAATTACTAATTTAATTACTAAAAATTTTTCGTTCGAAAAATTGCTTCTCGAATGCTCTTTCCAGATCCATAATTGCTCTAGGTGTATGATTAACCGTTAATTAGTCATTAAATTTTTTATAAATTAAACATAACCTCAACAATTAAAATTACTATTAAAATCCAAATTACTAATTTTCTATAAAAAAATTTTTTTTTCGATATATTGCTTCTCGAATGCTTTTTCCAGATCTATATTTGTTCTTGGTGTAAAGTTAATCGTTTATTAGTTATTCAATTTTTAAAAAAATCAATAATTGAAATATCTATAAAATTCAAGTAAAATTGAATAACTAATTAATGGTCAATCATACACCTGGAGCAAATGTATATTCGGAAAGAGCATTCGAAGAGCAATTTTTGAATGAAAAAACTTTAATAAAAAGTTATTTGTTTGGATTTTATAGCGATTTCAAGTTTTTAGTTTTTTAAAAATTGAATAACTAGTTAACGGTTAAATTTACACTTAGGGCAAATATAGTTTCTGAAGGAGCATTTGAGGAGCAAATTTTTGGCATATAATATAATAAATAAATAAAAAGTTCTACGCCAACTTCTTTGCGCTGAGATTTTGTAACGATTTTTTAAAATTTTTCCTTGTGCGATATTTTAATTGTTGTTTTCCACTGTTGCAGTTTCTTGCACAATAATGCAAAAGGTCGGGGCCGGTTTGCACACAGCCAGTTCCTGTTACTGGGACAACGCAACGGATGGAAGTTGCACCGTTCGCTGGGAGAATAAATCCATGTACTGCATCGTTTCCGTGTTTGGTTTAGCCGTCTGATTAAATTCATCGATTTCTAATATAATTAATTTTTTTTTTAATTCTATATTTTTATAATTAGTAACAATGTAAATAAAACGAATCGTTTCACTTAACTATATTTATTTAAATCAAATATTGTTCATACGTTTTCAAGGAATGAATGATGGAATGTACTTTATTTGTAAATCACAATATATCAAGTAAATAACGAGACTAAAAACTTTGATTGTGTCAGTTCAGAATAAAAATCCTTGTATCGACATTTACAATTTAAGGATCTCTTAACTTAAATTAATGGCAGTTTTAATGCTTATAAATATTTTTTTATTAATAAGTGCATAATTTTCAATGTCGTGTCCGAGCGATTTTTTATGATTTCCAATAAAATCTCATTCACTTTTCCAACCCTATATTCCCATAGACTTATTTAACATCAGTATTATACTGCTAATAAGACGATACCAAAAAGAGCATAATGTGGTCCATTGCCATTTGGAAACGTCAACTGTTTACTGGTTTTAAAACGTACTAAAATCCAAGAGGTGCTCACTTTTTGATAGGGTATGATTTTTCTGACAGAAGCCATTAGCGGCCATTATCTGTCTTAGCTATATACAGTGGTACCTCGACATACGAGTGCCTCAAGATTCGAGATACAAGCGAGTGATTTTTTGCTTTGAGTTACGAGCAAAATTTGAGATACGAGTTAGGTTTAGCAGGTCGAAGGTATCAAAAAAAGTTGCAACAGGTCGTGCATCTGATCTTTTTCATGACACTTGCCTAACTCATTTCCGGAACATGCTGAGAGGGAAAAAGAAACAAACCTCCTAGGACATGTTTTTCTTTCTAACCGACCTACAGGTGATAGCGAGAAAAATGTAGCGAAAAAGGCAAAGACCAGTGAGAATATCTAATCTATTTCTTTACATTCTCTTTTTTGTTTTTGTACAATAAATATTTGTCATTTATAAATACGTTTTTATTATTCAAATACCACGTAACAAAAATAACTGGGGTGACATTTTGGAGGTTGAAACGGATTAATGGTAGTTCAATTGTTTTGTATGGGGAAATTTGCTTCGAGATACGAGTAATTCAAAATACGAGCAAGGCTGCGGAACGAATTAAACTCGTATGTCGAGGTACCACTGTATTTTGAATTCCCACGTTTGTTAATCATACCAGTGACGTCATTTTCAGATATCAAAGAAACGCCGTCTAGCCAAATGAGCATACCTTATGTACAGCGGGTTGCCACTTTTCCCCCTCTCCACTTTCTTATTTAATCATCATTTGAGTGAATACCACAACAACAAAATTTTAAAACAAATTGATTTATTATTGGTTAAATCAGGTTAAATTTAAAGTTAACTAGTTTACTTATCAAATGTGGGAGAAAACTAAAAATATTACAAGAAATGTGAAGATTTTACGGCTAAAGTGAATTGAGTTGGTATTATTTCAGAAGGGATAGGTCAAATAAGCTCCCTATCCTTTAGCGTTGAGTGGCCACCCGTTGCTTATGTATCTAATAACCTTGACTAAAATCGGCGTTTAACATTGATAGTTATAAACCAGGTACTATGCACGTCATGGGACATCATGGTTTCCAACTAGGACCAATAAATGAAATAGTGCTATACACATTTTGATACATGAAGAGAGGAAGATGATTTAAGCAGAACCATTTTATTTATTCATTCGTCCTATGAAGCGCATGGTCGCTGCGTATAAACAGTCCACGTAGCTATCAATATTCGATTCGATTTACTGTCAATTCTTTAGATATAACTTAAAAGCAAGATTAAATTTTCAATAGAAAGCATAGTAAGCAATGCTTTATATCAGCCCCCTGTCACTTAAATACGAGAAAGGCTAAAAAATGTGACCGATTTTTACGCAAATCTTAGTACCTTTGGGTGGCGCTGGTAGCTAGTTGAAAAACAGCTGTTAACTATTTGTGGGGTTATACGAGTCATACGTCTTAAACAGCCCCCTACCACTTAAACTTATCAGAATTATTACACTTATTATATAAAAAATACTTATCATAATTATTCTCATATAATAACAATAATAATGAAAACAATAAAAAATATTAAAAAAAAAATTATTTCTAACCTCCGAGCTCCAAAAGTCTTCGGCCTTCGTCAGTTTTTGTGGTCTTCGTTCAACTCGTTTTCAACTAATATTCTGCAAATGCAGTCAAAATCAGCCCCCTACAACTCTATGTTACAAAAATGTGACCATTTTTACTGGATTTGCAGTAAATTAGTTGAAATATAGTTGAAAACGAGTTGAACGAAAACCACAAAGACTGACGAAGACCAAAGAATTTATGAAGGTTGGAGGTTAGAAATAATTTTTTATTAAACGTCAGGCAAGTTATTAAAATGAAACTTTTTTTTATTGTTTTCATTATTATTGTTATTAAATGAGAATATTTATGATAAGTATTTTTATACAATAAGTATAATAACTCTGATAAGTTTAAGTGGTAGGGGACTGTTTGAGACGTATGACTCTTATAACAACACAAATAGTGAACAGCTGTTTTTCCACTAGATACTAGCGCCGCCGAAAGAGCTCAAAGGTACTAACATTTCCGTAGAAATCGGTCACGTTTTTTTTAGCCTTTCTCGTATCTAAGTGACAGGGGCTGGTCAAAATGGTCACATTTTTGTAATATGGAATTGTAGGGGGCTGCTTTATATATACGACGCCATAGCCAAATAACGCTCAATAAAATGGCTAAGCTGATTTATGCTTTGTAGTGAGAACACTTTTTTGAAATAACATTTAGTTTAAAATTGAATAGCTGCTCTAATAAAAATGCGCTGCAATTGCGTCAAAGTCGAGTGTCGAGATTAAAATTGTCTATAGGAACTGAATCTTTTGGTAGTATTTATGTTCGGTTTAAATATAAGCACGACACGAAACAAGGTCTACAATTTCATTGATATAAGTATCAATAGTGCGATTAATAAATAGAATAATATGCTGCCTTACGAGGATAGTATCCTAGGAGTCCTCCTCTGATTTCGTTCATTTTCAAATATCTTATTCTTGACCGAAAACTAAATGATCAATTTCTTTTTTATTGGTTGAAAAACACTTTTTGTAGAAACTAGTTAAATATTTAGATCATGAAGGTTGTGAAATAGCCGTCGTAGCGCTGGTATAAACTGAAGGTAGCCATTTAATAGGAGCACTTGTTCGACTATTTTCAGACAAGTTCAAACTTTGCACATAAGATTAACAAATGCAGTATCTTACTGATAGTATAAAATATTAGAAGACTATAAGAAATAGAGTAAATTATTTGATCAAGTACGTATGTCGTTGCGTCGGTAATGCAGAGTACTAAATATTCTGAACACAAAAGCGTCAACCGGCGACACTTTGAATTTCATTCATTTAATACCCTTTACTTATGGATGTTCCGAATAAAACTAAACCTATTTACGTACTGTAGTGACAATATACATAAAAATTAAAAATTTTGTTAAACACATAATCCTGAAATTTTAAGGGTTGAGAATAGTTCTGAACCGAGATATAACTATATAAAACTCGGCTAACTTTCAAAGCCTTTCCGTGATTAAAAAAAAAAAGCTTTCAGTATAACTCACGTATACTTAAGGGCGGGTTATGGTTTTAAAATTTTTTTTCTGGATGAACAATATGTTGAGAATATTACGTACAAATTTTAAGTCAATCCGAGTAAAACTAACGGAGTTATAGCGTTTCAAACGACCGGCCGTGCTACCTGATTCTTATAATATTATATTTTTATAATCGATTTTCCCGAAAACGTCTTTTTTGAAGTTCGTGAACATCAGAACTCAAAATCTACTGAACCGATCCTTTTGAAAAATTGAACATTACTTCTTCACATAAATCAACAGGCAATCGGGAAGAGTTTTTTTCATCTTTTTCTATTTTTAATAACAAATTAACCGCGATTTTTTGAGCTAAAATCGCGTTTTTCACTTCAAAGTGCAGTAAAATATAGAGAAAAAAAAAACTCTTCCTGATTACCTCGAGAAATACATCACCTTTAAAATGTCAATTTTTTTGTTTCCGATAATTTTTTCAAGGCGCCTCTAGAGATTCACCGTCACAGGCTTCTTTATCACTATTTTTCTTTGAAAATTTTTTCTGACATACTTCAAAAGTTGTACAATAATATGTAATGAAATTTAATAAAGTTATATTATTCATGTCGCCGCAAAAAAAATCATAATTATATGCGTTTTTCTCGCCTTTAAAACCATACCCCGTCCTTAAAGCATTTCAGTAGTTCATTGTTGATGGATAGGCAATTAGTTATTCATCAATGTATAACAATTTTTCTATGTAATGAAAAACCTGAAAACGTGTAGAATTTTTTTTTTTTCTGGCAATGAGATTAAAGTAGATTAAATTTTACCCCCCACTCCCCCCCCGCCCCCAGACAAAATAACTAAACAAAACACGGCTAACTTTCAACACCTTTCCGTTATAAAAAAAAATTACAATAACGTTTTATGAAACTTTCCATTCGACTCACGTATACTTAAAGCATTTAATAATTCTTTGTTGATGGGTAGGCAATCACTTATTCATCAATGCATAACAAGAGGTTTCTTCGCAGGTCTTATTCGGATACCGATTACAAATCAGTTCAAGCGGGTTTAGGATAATCGTCAAGCGCGCTTATGAACTGATTAAGGGTTATTTTTCCGTGAACGAGTTTAAAAAATGTTCGGAAGTAAGACGAGGATTAACAAGAACCCACGAAAATTGTTATTTGAATTGAACGTTGACAGACGTTGATGCTTCGTTCACACGAGTCAACTTTAGATGACCGATTCTATTTGGTCGATCAAAAGTTGAATGAAAAACCTAGTGTCATGACTCGTTCAAACTTTCGTTGATCCACTAAAAGGTTGATCACGGTTCTCACACGAGCTTCTTCATTCAACTTTTGTTGATCAACTAAAATCGGGTAACTAAAGTTGACTCGCGACATGACTATATTTTGAACTAGCCACGATTTATCAAACTGTACATGAGAGAATCAAACTTTTCGCCCCCCCCAAAAAAAAAAAAACAACCTAGAATGGCTAGAAGCAATTCTGAATCAGTTACGATTGATAAATCGTGGCTAGTTCAACGTCCAGTTTCGCTGTCAACGTTCAATTCAATTAACATTTTTCGTGGGTTCTCGTTAATCCTCGTCTTGTTTTCTAACCTTTTTAAACTCGTTCACGGAAAAATAACCCTTAATCAATTCATAAGCGATTATCCTCAATCCGCTTGAACTGATTCGTAATCGGTTCAGAATGAGACCCGCGAACAAACCTAAAATTTCTCCGTAATGAAAAACCCGAAAAGAAAATTTTTTATTTTCTGACAATGTGATTAAACTTGATCAATTTTTAACAAACCACCCCCCCCCCTCCCGACAAACCTCTATTCAGAAAATTGAAACTGTTAGAGCCGTTGTGGTGATATAGGAAGAATTCGAAGGAAGACACCTGGGATACCATCACTGTTAGTCTTTTGTAGTCTCATTTGAGTAGTGTTTAAAAGAAATTTGCAGATCGTAGAAAATGTTGTGGCGATGCGATTAGTTAGATGGTCGTTTCGGAGTCATGAATAAACGCGGTCGACGTGTTCGGAGTGTATGCTGGTGGACCGCTGTTCAAGAAAATTTTTGAGCGTAGCGATTGTCGTGAGAAGTGCGAGTTTTTCGTCGCGGTTTGCGCAGCCGGTTGGTTGTTGGTCGCTTGTCTGATCATCGCCGTGTTCACAGCGCCACCGTCCGTGCTCGGGTAGTAGCTGTTGATTGCGTTTCCTAGGTGTCGCATACCATGAAAGTTTGAATAGTTGGAGCGGGCCGATGCCGGCCGATTATTACAGACGTCGAAGTCGAGTTGCTCGGTGAGCGATTGAATCGACGAGTGCTCGTACATGGGGTTCGTGTGCGCATTCCGCTTCCACTGCTGCTGCTCGATCAGCTGCGTGACGGGATTCTGTCGATTGCAACTCGGATGCGAATTACGATTCGATCGCCGCCCACTCGACCGACTTCCACTGCTTCGCGATCGAATCGAACCACCACCGGTCGGATGTCCCCGAGTCATAATACTGCGTCGCTTCACGCGTCGGGGAGTCATCGGCTTTAACGTGTGCAACGTCACTGTATTCACGTCACTATCCAACGTATCGCTATCATTGTAACCCCGTGGCTCTTCATGTTCATAGCTCAACTCAATCGAATACAACGAGGTGTTCTTTTTCGATTTTCGCGAAACACCCATCGACGATCCATTGCCTGGAAACGATGCTTTTTTAAAAATTTCAATCCAATCAAAGCAACTGCAACACATCTACCCGTAAGCTCGAGGAAAAGTTAGCGTTTCCAATGTTAGTTGCTAATGTTAGTAAAGGTGTTAATGAGAATGTTAAGCGATTGAAAAAAGTGCGATTAGTCTTGTGAGAGGCTGCTTCGTTACCTTCGCTCTTTGCATTCCATTGGATTTGACGACAAAGTATACCAGCGACAATAACCGCGATTATCTGCAAACAGAATTTGCCATTTGATTAGTTTTAATCGAAATAAAAAAAAAAAAAAAAATACTTATGTACGCGCGTGAGAAGTTATACTTCTTTGGCATCATTAAAAATTAGTTTTTATTAATTGCATTCAAATAATCAATTTTAAAAAAAATTGTAAATTAATATTTAATAATAATAATAAGAACTAACAAGGAGACACCAGCAACCCGCAATCATTTTCATCATTAAATTTTAAATAGTATAACAGCTACTGCAAAACTCGAGAAAAGTAATAACTTATTATTTAATAATGTGTCATTTGATATATAAACGTTTTCTAAATAAGATATAAAAATTTAATATTTAAAGAATTATATATTTTTAATTTAAGGGGGTCATCCCTGATGGGCTCAAAAAATCGATTTTTTTTTGTTCAAAAATTATTTTCTTAAGAAGTCTTTAATACGGTAGTAAAGTGATTTTTGAAATTTCGAAGTCGTTTTAAAGATACAGCAGGTAGAAGAAAGAGCTGCTCGGGGCGCTGAATTGGCAGTTGAAACTTTAAACCGTGTTTTTCAAACTTTCCTCCATCGTATCTCAAAAACGGCTCGACCGAATGACTTGAAATTTATAGGGTACACTCAACACATGTAAACGCATAGAATGAACTATTATTTTTTTATAATTACTATTTTTTATAGCAAAAAAACAACAACAACAAAAAACGCAACATTCGCAACTTTTATTTGAAATGTCTACCAAAAGTCTAATTTTTTATATAATAATTTAATAATAGTTCATTCTGTGCATTAGGCTTACAGATTAAAACGCCGTCGTTTTTGTTTTGTTTCGAATAAGCCAATCAGCCGGAATCGTAGAGGAAGTGCGAGCTCATTTTTTCGAGGTGAGGGTGTTTAGAACGCTGTAACTCATGTTCTACACAATATTTTTAGCTTAAAATTTATATTTATACTGTCGAAATATATGTTAATAAATGATAATAAACTTAAAGCGCAATCTATTTACTGGTCGTAGAAAAAAAATCCTAAAAAAACAGGCCGTCACATGGGATGACCCCCTTAAATATAAAAATAAGTAAATAAATAAAACAAAAATTCAAACTACGCGCGCCTAGTTAAAAAAAACAAGCGGTTTTACGGCCAACTTCATCTTGTTAATTTGTGATTATAAAATAGAACGCTACTAATGCTTCCAAAAACCGCGCCGCGATGCAGACGTCATTTTCATCACTAAACTCCAAATAGTATAACAGCTACTGCAAAATTCGAGAAAAGTAATAACTTATTTTTTAATAATATGTGTTATTTGTGTATATAATTATTTTTAATTTAAATATAAAAATAATTAAATAAATAAAACAAGAATCAAATTACGCGCGCCAAGAAACCGAATGGTTTTGCGGCCAACTTTATTCTGTTAATTTTTGTCTTAAGATGGCCGCCCATCTAAAAATTTCACTCTTATCATTTTTTCATAACGCGCCTAAAGAAGTATAACTTCAAAAAAAAATTGATGATAAAGATGAATCGTGAAAGCTTGGCGCCACGGGCACACAGCGGGATTCCCGAAATAACTTACGGCAAGAATCACTTGAATGAGAGCGTGGATTACTTCCACATAGGGATATTCGAGGAAGCAACCCGTCACAAATTCGGGTCGCACTGGACGGTATATATCTTCCCGGGTCGTATTCGGAGAAAAATACGGACGGCATTTATATCCATTTTCTAACCACCAACTAAAACTTCCGGTGCCCAGATTTAAAATATCGCTAGTCTAAAAAAAAAAATAATAAACACAAGAAATCGTTTAATGTTCATCTTTTTTACCTTATCTAAGGTTCCTACATCCAAGTAAAAACAAATCACAAAAATATTCCAAGCGATACAGAATACGTTCCATAGGCAATACTGTAAATATAAGTAATTAAAGCAAATGGTTAATAAAAAATTAAATTTCGCTGACTGTGGACTTAATTATTATATTTCACAAATACCACTCACTAAAATTCACAACACAAATTATAAATTAAAGTAAAATAAATGTAAAGATCACAAAACGAAAAATCCAAATTGTTAATTTTGTATCTCCAGATACGTATTTCAAACGCCATGCGTTCGTCATCAGTGGATCAAATTGAAGTGTCTTCGAGGACAATTTCGTGCTGATTCACTCGAAATTTGTCCTCGAACATTTTTTTTTTATTTTTTTATTTATTTAAAGTCGCTTTAACGGCGTGGGCGTGGTCATTATCGACTAGTCAAATTTTACATTATTCTAATACAATTTTTTTTACAATTCATGATACATGTAGCACATGTATAACGAAATAGTAATAACATAAATAAATATTATAAAACAATGAAAAACCGACTTCAAAATATATAAAAATTCTTAAACAAGAAATGCACTAAAAAGTAACAAAATAATAGCGTATCTTTGCAGTATCTAGAACTTACAAACTATTAGGATGATATAATGTACAACTATTGTTATTTTTGGAGTAAGTGTCAGTCAAGAAAATAAATATTAATGGTAATTTGTAAAAACTGTAAAAAGGTTTAGTTGGTAATTGGTATTTTGTAGTTTAAAGGTCGCTAGATATTGTTACAGTACGAGTATATTGTTTAGAAGTTCATTTGAAAAATAATTTTCAGAAGGTATTCTCGTTTATTGCTAAGTACCAATATAGTCGTATTTCCTTGGCTGACACCAACTCCAAAAATAACAATAGTTGTACATTGTATCATCCTAATAATTTGTAAGTTGTAGATACTGCAAGGATACGCCATTATTTTGTTACTTTTTAGTGCATTTTTTGTTTAAGAATTTTTATATATGTTGTAGTCGGTTTTTCATTTTTTTATAATATTTATTTATTTCTCGCGTTTTAGTGATCTGAAGTTTGATAACTGATTTTATTTTCTTGAAAATGGTTAACCTTCCAAACGCGCTGCTCATATGAGGCAGCGCCGTTTAATATTAAAAGTTACTACATCATCTCTTTTTGCCCTTAAGGGTTGAAATTTTTTGCTTTTAAATTAATTAAAACTAAGTAGATTATTATTACAAACAGAAAAAAAATTATCAAAATTCGGTTAAATGTCACTATTTCATCCCCTATTTTCATTCTTAAGGGGTGGATTTTTTTCTTTAAATTGAAATGTGAACAATTTAAAGGTATGTTGTACGTAATAGAAACAAAATTATCAAAATCGGGTTAGCCAGGAAAAATTAATAATATTATTTCATCTCTAATTTTAACCCCTTATGAGTGGAGTTTTTTTTTTTTTTTAAATGGATAGGAGATTAATTCAAAGATGTGTTCTACAAATAAAAAAAGAATAATCAAAATCGAGCTAGCCAATAAGAAGTTAATATTTCATCCCTTAGTTTTCAACCCCTTAGAAGTGGAAGATTTCCCTCAAATTAAAACTGGACCCCACGAAAAGCACCAGCTTTCAAATAAAAAAAGAATTATCAAAATCGAGCTATCCAATAAGAAGTTAATATTTCATCCCTTAGTTTTCAACCATTTAGAAGTGAAAGATTTTCCTCAAATTAAAATGGGAATACACGAGAAGCACTAGCTTTCAAATAAAAAAAGAATTATCAAAAGCGAGCTATCCAATAAGAAGTTAGTATTTCATCCCTTAGTTTTCAACCCCTTAGAAGTGAACGATTTCCTTCAAATTAAAATAAAACCACACGAAAAGCACTGGCTTTCAAATAAAAAAATAATTTACAAAATCAAGCTATCCAATAAGCAGTTAATATTTCATCCCTTAGTTTTCAACCCCTTAAAAGAAAACGATTTTCTTCAAATTAAAATGGGACCATTCGGGAAGCACCAGCTTTCAAATAAAAAAAGAATCATCAAAATCGCGTCACCCAGTCGGAAATGCTGAGGTAACAAACATAAAAAAAAAAAAAAATGCAGTCGAATTGAGAACCTCCTCCTTTTTTTGAAGTCGGTTAAAAATAATGGTAATAAAACAAAAGGGAAAACTAAGATAGCATATAAATATAAAATGATAACATTAATTAGAATTATCAACAAACCATAGCATTCTTTTCTTGTCCAGTCAGATATATGGTATCTAAAGCAGCACAATATTAATTGTATTAACATATGTGAAACAAGGATAGATCATGGAATTAAGAAAGTTTAAAATACTCAGCCTAAATTTCATCCAGGAGTTCGATGCATTTTAGAAACTCTAATGTTTTCTTTGCTTCTACCGTTGCTCCCAAACATTCTCTTAAAGTGCTGGGTAGTCCTTGGTTTTGCTTTTGTGTTGAGAAGGACTGGCATTCCATGATTATGTGAAGGACTGTTAAGGCATCCCCACACTCGGAGCAAGTTGGTTGTTCCTGATTGTCGAGTAGGTGTTTATGGGTGATGCTCGTATGACCAGTCCTCAGCCTAGTAAGGATGACCTGTTGTTTTCTTGGGAGATCAGTGACAGGAGCTGATTCAAATATCGTCCTTCTTACTGCTGATAGTTTTTGTGGGGTGTTTGTCCACATAATGTTCCACAGTTTTTGGATAGTTTCTTTCGAATGTCGAAAGAAAAATTTCAAATTTCTTTCCTCGAACATTTATTTTACTTTAATTTATAATTTGTGTTGTGAATGTTAGTGAGTGGTATTTGTGAAATATAACAAATGGTTAAGTAAAGTATGGGTTAATCTTACACTTATAAGGTATATATATCGATATAAAACTCCTCCAAATAAACCGAATATCACAAAGATGATCTCGAAGAAATTGACGAGAATTGGTGCCCACATATAACCAAGAAATTCAAACACTTGTCGTTCGACGGTCGTCAACTAAAACAGATTATTAGTTAATTAGATTGTTCACTGGCACAATGACACTGTATTCTTGAAATAAGCACTTAAAATACTAAGTGGTATAGTTTCAAGAAGTTCACTTTGGGGTTGAATTACAAGTTGTAAGGCACATGTTGTCAAGAGGATGTTGCGAGCTGTACAAATTCCCATGTCATACTTGAGTTGTTAACGTTGTTGTCAACCGGGCATAGTTCATATCCAAATATTGAAAATTTTGTTTGATTATAGCCAGTTTTTCCTTTACAATTTTTTTGTATTTCGACGTTCTTGACACATTGTGATGTTTGATAAACAAAACAAAGTTTGGAAACGGTTCGGGAACAGTTCGGAACTGTACGGAACATAAAGACGGTTCGCTAATACGTATGATTCTAAACCTTTTTTTTATTTTAGCCCAATACAACCATTCCGAATTCTGTTATTTTGGAATGGTTGTATTGGGCTGTATAAAAAGTGCACAGAAAATAATTTTTATTGTTTGTATTTCTGAAAATTTAAGTGCGATCGTTATGATCATTTGAAGTTACTGGGGTCAAATAGACCCGATGTTAGTTTTTTTTTTTTAATTTAATGCCACGAGAATGTTTTATTTTAAACTATTGAAACGTGGTTACTGGTGCTATTTCTAGAATGTATTTGTTTCGATCACCACTGTTAAAATTGAAAGATGGTATACTGAGAATATTTACGGCCATTTTTAGTTACGGGGGTCAAATAGGTCCGATGTTATTCGTACGGTTTTTTGTTCTTATTTAATATCACGGAGTCAAAGAAAAACCAGAGGAATTTTCAAATTGGGTTTTCCTTTTAAACTATTCAAATGTGACGAGTGATGCTATCTCTAGGAAGTAAAGGTTTTATTTTAGTGTTGTAAAATCTAGGTTTTTAATTTTTTTTTTGATATATTGCGACAATCTTGGAAAGTTTTATGATACCTTACAGTCATTGGGGTTAGGCCGCGTTCACACGGTTCAACTTTAGTTGATCAACAATTCACAATCTTTTAGACCGTAGTGGGGTAAGCGACGCGAGAAGTGAGCACAAGCGAGTCGAATTGAAAGCAAGTTGAGCAGAATTGGGGAAAAACTGACCGGGGTCGACTTGATCGACTTGAACGACAAAATCTTTGACTCAGTCAAACTTTTGTTGATCGAGTCGACCCCGGTCAGTTTTCCCCCAATTCTGCTCAATTTGCTTTCAATTCGACTCGCTTGTGCTTCACTTCTCGCGTTGCTTACCCCGCTACGGTCTAAAAGATTGTGAATTGTTGATCAACTAAAGTTGAACCGTGTGAACGCGGCCTTAGACAAACGGCATTAGGATTGAACCGTAGTTCTAGGGAGGTGCTTTTAAAGGTTAAACGAATCATTCATTTATAAGTCTTCTTATTTTATTTGCTGTAAAAATAACTAAAAAATTACATTTTTAAGAGATTCAGATTTTTTTGTTTTTTTTTTATTTTTTTTTTTTTTTTGTTTAATTTCCGTATAGAAATGTATAGCTTTTGCAAATTACAGTGTCATGACTTTGGACTCAAGTCCGTCTACAATTTGCGATTTTATACAAAGAAAAATTTATACATGATTTTATATCACAACGCTTTTGATTTATACATTTGAATTACCAAAACATGACGATCTATTTGGCGAATACTATATTGAACATGATTGAAACTAAATTCCTAAATCCTTTATACAAATAAAACGAAATGTATCTTACATTACAATTAAAAAATATACACAGAATTTGTCGGATTAAGTAGTAAGTTATATGTACATTTAAGTATTTGAACTAGAGTTGTAGAATCGAAATGAAGTTGGCTCCCGTCCATTTTGCGAGGTGCCATTGGTTGTGTTGAGACTTGAAGCTAGTAACGTTTGCGACCGCAGTGGAACGGGTAAAGCTCGCACTGGTTTTCTGGGTCTTGAGGATCCACGCGAGCCCTGATGCGACGGTCCGTTCGGTTTAAGCCGGGGTCGTCCCGGGCCTCGTCGAATCGGCACCGATTTCGTTTGTCCCGTTTCGTCAATCATAACAACCGTTTCGTTTGAAGTGTTCGCGTCGTCGCCAAGAGTTGACACGCTTGACGTCGAGCTTGAAGCAAACCCGTTACGGATCGTCTCTCCCGTGTTGGGGGTCGTCGAATTCGACGAGTTCAAATCCCTTCCGTTGCTTCGGGAATTCAGTGCACTTCGTCGAGATCCTCGAGGCCGACCTCGACGAGCTCCCGTTCCACGACTTCCATTCAACCGCAACCGAGATGGAGTGTAGCTTAGTGGAACTCGTTGAATTGTTGAAGAACTCGGTGATTCAATATCAACATCATCGTTCCCCTCGTCCTGACCCTTCGAGTTTATAACCGTGCCTTCATCCACGTTTAACTTCACCTCCTCACTCTGGTTGTCTGGGTCCTCTTTGATTCGTTTCGCCATAGAAGCTCCCTCGTTCATATCATCGATAATATACGACTAAAAATAATTTAAATAAGATTTTTTTTTATAATTAAATTAATGATTTAAATACATTAGTTAAGAACAGCTGTTTCCGTTTGCGGTCACGTTCTTTTTTCTCGCGAATTTCCTCCAGATGTTTTCGTTCCTCAGCTTTTTGTCGATCTGAAAAAATGGCTTGTTAAATGTATCAGTGTTGAAAAAAAAGAAAAAAAAAACACACGTACATTTGCTTTCGATTTCCTCGTCGTCGAGAAGTAATGAAACAACTTCTTTTGGTTTTAAAGTGTCCGGTTTGAAGTTACCACCACTAATGACCATTCTTTGAATCTAAAAAAAATTTTTTGTTGGTTTAAATCAAAACAAAAGTGGTTGCGTGTACTTATATACGCGCGTGAGAAATTATACTTCTTTGGCATCATTAAAATTAGTTTATATTAATTGCATTCAGATAATCAATTTTAAAAAATTGTAAATTAATATTTAAAAATAATAATATATATAAAGATATAATTATTAAAAATAAAATTAAGAGAATAACATTTTACTTTATATCAATAAATAACATCCAAAGGAAGCTGTCAGACGTTTATAAAATTTGTCAGGATCATTTTTCTGGTTAGCAGTTCATGCATGTCATGAAAACGAAGCTTCATAGAAATTGCGAAATAAATTAAGTAGCTACTTGTCAAAGTAAATGTCTTAATCTTATTCATATCTTGTGTTACTAAATTATTATTCTAAGATGGTTGAATCATTTCAGAATCCCAGATTTCGTGATAACTAAGAATATGCATGAAATGCAGACGTCATTTTCATCACTAACCTCAAAATAGTATAACAAATACTGCAAATTCGAGAAAAGTAATAAATTTATTAATAATATGTGTCATTTGTATATATAATTATTTTTAATTTAAATATAAAAATTAATAAATAAAACCAAAACAGAGACAAGAAACCGAGTGTTTTTGCGGCCAACTTCATTTTGTTATTTTTTGTCTCATGATGGCCGCCCATCTAAAAATGTCACTCTCATCATTTTTTCATAACGCGCCTAAAGAAGTATAACTTTAAAAACATTCGAAACAAAAAACTATTTGACATCTTGCACAATTAATAAATTTGTTATCCTATTGGCACTTTCTTCTATTAAAGCATTACTAGAACCCTTTAGAAAGTAGTTACCAGCAAATTTGTAATACTATTGGTTCATTTTTTGAAAGAATTCGTTATTTAATCTTCTATTTGTAGTAGGTAGTTGATTACATTGTAAAATAAGTTTTGTATTTGAAATATTATTTGATGTAATAAATACATTTTCCCTATGAATAAATTAGGTTAATTGCTTAAAGCGTCAATAATTAAAATTAAAAAAAAAAAGTAAGTCCTGAACACTGAATATTCCATTCAGATTATAATAGTAGAGAGCAACTAGACGACTAAACCCCACTAATTCATGTTGAGAAGAAACAAGTTTAAAGAATACGTTAAAAAAATTACAAATTTTAAAAATTAATTTCTCCGAAACGGCTGGCCATTCGGATGAAATACTCTAGGGGGTGAATATCCTAAAGGGGTACTACGATTACACAAAGTCTCATTCCAAAGTCCGTTTTCCATGTCGTGCCCTCCCCTTTGTAAGAGATGTTCCTCTATCTATATACTTCATGTGTCTTCGTTCGATAATATTACCTCACTTTTTTCACGGGCCCTTTGTAAAATTCGCTCCTCGATCGTACCCTTGCAAATGAGTCGATAGACCGTCACTTGTTTTGTTTGGCCCAGGCGATGGGCACGATCCATCGCCTGTTGGTCGACCGTTGGATTCCAATCACTATCGTAGAAAATAACCTAAAAATGTTTTATATTTAATGCTGAAATTTTTTTTTTCTTTTTATTATGGTTACAGTATCTGCAGCGGTTAGATTGATTCCAAGACCTCCCGCTCGTGTGCTCAGTAAAAACACGAAAATGTCGGTCCGTGCTTGAAAATCGGCGACCATGTCTCGCCGTTCTGAGATTTTCGAAGAGCCATCCAATCGCATGTACTTGTGTTTGCGATGCCACATATACTCCTCGAGCAAGTCGATCATTTTTGTCATTTGTGAATAGATTAGTACTCGATGTCCCTCGTTTTTAAGCTTCTTCAACAGAGGATCGAGCACGGAAAGCTTGCCGGCGTCTGTTACCAAGGTCTCCTTATCTATAAAAATATTATATAAGTAAATAAAAGATAATCTTAAATTTAAACCTCGCAGCATTGTGATACTAAAAGTTTTGGTAAGACGGACGATCTATGGTTTGGTATTAGGTTTGTTCACGGAAGGTGATTCCGAACTGGTAACGAATCAATCCAAGTGGATAGGATAATCGCCAAACGCATACACGCTTATGAACTGATTAAGGGTTATTTTCCCGTGAACGAGTTTGAAAATGTTTGGAAGTAAGACGAAGATTAACGAGAACCCACGAAAATTGTTAATTCAATTTAACATTGACAGACGTTGATGCCTCGTTCCCACGAGTCAACTTTAGTTAACCGATTTTAGTTAATCGATCAAAAGTGGAATGAAAACCTAATATTTTGGAGATTTTCAGATATTAGCATTAGTGAAACAAATAGCATGCATATCTCTTATAATCCTCTTCCGGGTTAGCGATCCATTCTTAAAGAGGCTAAAACAAGTCAAATTTTCGTAGGATTTTTATTTTATCCCTTATTTTTAATGTTATAAAGGACTTAAAAGTTTTCAATAGAATTTATAGAAGTAGGAGATTTAACTAACATATTTTTTAATTTCTCCCCAATTTTTGTAGAAACTGCCTTTAAAATGCGTTATTGACCGGGGACCGTTAAAAGCCAAAATTTCCCTGTGAAATCTTACTTTTATATTATAAACGTGAAAGTTTGTAAGAATGGATGTTTGTTGCTCTTTCACTCAAAAAGCACTGCATGGATCTGGATGAAATTTGACATAGATATAGATTATAATCCGTTTTAACATATAGTATACTTTATATCCAGAAAAAATGTACGGTTTCCGTGGGATAGATATTTTTTTGTTTTTTACGGAGCAAAAGATTAACTCCCTTTTTTGTAATGTGGTAGTTTAGGGGCTAGAAAATGATACAGATTACTTCTCATACCGGAATAATAAACGGTTCCCATGGGATAGCAAAACAAGTACGTATTTTATAAGAACTGTGTATTTAAAAGCAGTTGCATTAAAATTCACGAAATAATGTATTAACTCATTTTTCTGAAGAAGATTTGATCTACTTTTTACTCAGGAGTGATGTACATACTATTCCCATGGGATAGATATTTTTTTTGTTTATCACAGAGTTAAAGATTGGTATTATGATTTTTGCAATATGGTAGTTTGGGGGAGAATGATATAGCTTACTTTTAAGGCTATAATAATGCATGGTTCCCATGGGATGGCAAAACAATTATATCCTACAGGAACCGTACATATAAAAAGTTTCGGTAAAGTTCGTGAAATAGAATTTTAACGCATATGCTTCCAATTTTACACAATAACGAAAGAAATCTCCTTAAAGTTGAAATTAAAAAATTGGCAATTTTTACTGGAAAATAAATAATTAAATAATTATGAATTTCAATTTAACACCCGATAAAATTAGTAATGAAATTTTTTTAAATATTTGAATTTTTTCATTGTTCATTATCGAAGATATTAATTAGAAATAAAAATAATAAACTAAAAATTTCAAAATTCAACAATTACTTAACGGAACGAATTTTAATGAAGTTTTGCTAAAGATCCTGTAGGATAGCTACTAATCTATTCTTTTAAGGAACATCCATTAATTACGTGAGGCGTTCAGGAGCCGATGGGGTCGAGCCGAATCTCATCTAATCTTACTTTGGGGAAAGGGAAGGTCTCGCAAATATCACGTATGTTTTTTGTTTTGGAAAAATATCACATTAGATTGCGGGTTGAAGGAAAGGGCTATGCCAAATCTCATGACATGTTACCAGAGTGGAGGGGATGGGATTTCAAAAATCGCAAAAATCGCCTCGCGCAATTAATGGATGCTCCCTAAAGTAGCTGTACGGGTTTAAATGACATTTGGCATGAAAGATTTTCGAGTCCTAAAGGAAGGAATACAGTTACTTTCTTACTAAAAATCGTATAGAAGCTGATGTGAGACAGCTAACATCTCTTGCTTGAAAAGTAGTTTTTACGAATTTTGATGAACTTTATTTGGATCTAAGGTCTGAAAGTATCTATAATTTTTTCTGTCAAAATAGATTTCAAAATGTTTATATTTCGCTATGAACATAGGGAATCTTTTAATCAATCAGTTAAAGTTTGATACACTCAGCGAAGCGAGCGGGTATCAGCTAGTAATGAAAATAAAAGTGTTAAATACAAACCAGGTACAACGACATTAAACCATCCCCTTTGTGGTCGAGCTTCAATGATCAACGATGCCATTCGATTTGTACACAGCAAACAATTCCAGGAGTCGTCCTCACTGACGAACGGCGTAGGAAATTTCCGATAGCCCTGATACGTGTGGTGATGAACGCAAGATTTTGGCGACAAATTAAACCGAGCACAACTGCAATATGGACGAATACTTCGAGACACCACCTTCGGATTGTAAGAGAACAAAAATGGCGGCATGTTTGTGGGAGCATTTGGAATTGTACGCGTTGTATTATAGGAAATTTCTATCAAACAAAAGAACAAACAATTTGAACCGGATCGAAAAATAATTGATTTGGTGAAAATCAGAAATTAATTTTACCATCGATAGCAGAATCACAGATCGATCTCAACGAACAACTATCGACTTGAGATAGTTTGAAATATCGATGCTCTTTATGCGTGTAGACGGTTGATTCGATTTCCATGACATTGGTGAAAATCAGTTCCCGCAAAATTTTACTTGTTTTCACATTCGGAAAACTGGTTGCACTTTTTAAGGTAATTTGAGCTAAGGTATTCGGAATAGCAACTGAATCACTCCACCATTCGTTACGCATATGAACATTCAATGTATGATGTGCCACAAAATTTCGATAGTTGACAAATCTACGAACAAACGTTTTGTTTGAAAAAAACAAAGGCCAACCTTCGTCAAGAATGAATCAGCGCTAGACGATTATCGAAAACTATTTCGATTGATTATTTTATAAATATCTTCGATATTTGATAAATATTGTTACTTTCGGTATGCTGAATGAAGCGGGCGGGTATCAACTAAAAAAATTCTAATCGAAATAGTTTTCAATAACGGTCGTTTCTTGGATATTTTCGCTTACAAATATGGACATCCAAATGCAAAGATTCGGTGTAAATCAGCCGGAGAGAGACGGAGAAATCGGATGAAAGACAAACCATCAAATTGCGATCGATGAATGCCCTCTGTGGTCCACAAATAAAATAAATTGTATAAAACATATTGAAGCTCGGCGCCCACCTCGTAGTTGTACAACAATTTCGGAACAATCAACTCCGAAATTTCAATCAGAGCCGGCGATTTGGCGTCGCGTCGCTCAAAAAGTTCGGGATGATTACACACCTAGAAACAGCGAATGTTTCAATATCATTCTTCGAGTTCTTTTATTAGGGTTAGAGTGGAATTTTCAGGACCATAACGTAACGAAAAAGCGATCATGCGACCTTCCTTTTCTTTCTCTTTAATTTCTCACTTTTTTTTCTCATCTCCTTATGCTCACTCTTTCCCCACACACTGATTGGTGAAATGAAGTGTGTCAATTGAGAGAAGGAAAATAGTAAGATACTAGAGATGGCACAAGTCTATCGATCTGACTGAATATAAGTTTTAAAAATCTATATTCTATCAATAAAATTTTTTTATTGAAATCCGAAATTACTTAAATGGGCGTTTCTCTGTAAACTGAGCAACTCATTGTCTCAGGCCAATATTGTGTAAATAAATTACAGATGATATAAGTTTCGTCGATAGTTTAAAAGATAATTAACTAATCTACCTTAGACCAACATTTAATATACATTAATATTAACTTTATTCAATCAAAATCATTGATATAATCCTTAAAAAACAGTCCCCTGGCTTGTCACCAAAACAGTATAGTTACTTCAGACTAAATTTATTAGACCCTTACTATTTGAAACAATCAAATTGTTTCTATTATTAACACAATATTGTTTAATTATTAATTAAAACTGTTTATTTAAAAAAAAAATATTTTCTAATACTAAAAAAGTCAATTAAAGTCAGTCTCCACATCTTGTGAACAGTTCCCCTGTCTATATTTTAAATTAGGCTTTTGAAATTTTTTTTGTGATAAATGGGAAGATCATATATAAGTTTTATAACAAAAGTATTTGTATTTTTTCGCAACAATTCCAAATGTATATCAAAATAAAAATAAATTTTTAAATCCAGTACCGGAGACAAGCTGACAGCTCCCGAACAGATCCGAGCGTGTGTGACGTTTTAATGGTAGTTTTCATACAATGTTTTGATCTATTTAATTCTGTTGTCATGGGTAAATTGTTTTTTAGCAGTAAATTTTCAATATTATTGACAAATATCACACGTGATAGCCGTAAACGCTCTATTGTTATTAAATAGCTCCACCATTATGACGTCAAAACTATGGTGATCAATCGTGGCGCGTTCACAGTCACGTGATTTTTCTTTAAATTTCATCAATTTTTAATTGCTTATAATTAATTAAAAAAATTTTTTTTCAGGTTTTTTGCATTAAATATCAATATTATTAATAATAAAGTTTTAAAATACATAAAAAAAACAACTTTTTTTTTCAAATTCCCAATTACGCCCCACGTACTCTAAATGTTTAAGAATGGCACTTCCGCGTGTAACCAAACGCAAACGATCTAAAGTTTACGCCATTAATATACAGACGTCATTTTATTTAGTACTGAACAAGCGTTTTTATGTGGTAAACAGGTTGAAACCTAACAGCCAACAGTCCCCTGGCAAGGAGCATTTAATTTTTTTTTATGTATTATAATAATACCTTAGAATCTTTATACGTTATAATAAACAAGACTTTTCTACGTACAGCAAAATAGCATAGATCAAGTACATTTTGTGCTATCTTTCAATGAAATCAAATTAAACAGTCCCCTGTCTCTCACTAGGACAAGGGACTGTTTTCGCCCCCAAAAGGCTGTCTTTATACTATGTTTACTATTGTATTAGGAATACACTTGCTTCGAATATGGCACCAAAGAAAAAAAAACTCTAAGAAAGAAATTTTTAAATAATTAAAATATTAAAAGCTCATAGTTGAAATTTTACTATATTTAAGTAAGATATTTTAAAAACGTTTTAGAAGTTTGTTTTTTTGTTTTTTATTGTTCAGTTATTTAATTCTTAAGCTTCAAAGTTTAATGAAAATAAAAAAAAAATGTTTATTTTGGTATTGAAATTGTATTTTTTATTGAAGTTCACAGTCCCCTGTATCGGTTTTTTTAGAAAATGCACAATGTTTTATAAGGTAATGGAAATATTTTTGGCTCACCTGCCGAGTGTTAATAAATAGGTAGATATTTATTCCCTGAATAAGATTTATTACAGATCTAAGCAAAAAAAGTTGCCTCGACACTTTCTTACAAAAAGTTGCCCAGTTTACAGAGAAACAGCCAAATTGTTGATTTTTAGTTTTCTTTTGAAACTAAAGAGTGGTTCGTGTTAAAATAATCTAAAGAACATAAGTCGGGTCCCCCGACTACATTGGTTTATTTACCTTTCGAAACTGCATCACAAGATTCATGAGATTTGACGTAAAATTTTTATCAATCGAATTTGTATCCCCACCATTCACGGTGTAATGCAACAGATCTTCGATGTGGATTTTCTTCTTCAACGCCATGTACAGCAAATTTTGTCTTCTGGTCAGTGGACAATAGAGCATCACTTCGATCTTATCGGACAACTCATTTTCGACGTCCTTTTTGATTCGTCGCAACATAAATGGCTTTAAAATCATATGCAAACGAGATAAATGCTCTAAAAAATACAAATTTAGTCCAAAAACGTTCATGAAAAGTTATTAAAAAAAACAACTCACTTTCGTCAATTCCAGTTTTGTTCTCGACATGACTTTCAATATCCTTTGAGAACCATTCATTGAATTCATCATGCGAGTCAAACAACGTTGGCATTATGAAATGCAACAATGCCCAAAGTTCAGCCATTGAATTCTGAATTGGTGTTCCACTTAATAGTAAACGATTTCTACAACTAAATCCGAGCAACATTTTCCATCGTACACTAATTAAAAAAAAAATAAAATAAATAATGAATTAATTAGAAGTTCAAAAAATGGCACCTGCTCGAACTTTTGATAGCTTGTGCTTCATCTAAAATCATATACTGCCATTTGATCCGATTGAAATATTTAAAATCCGTTATTATGATTTGATAGCTTGTAATGACGACATGGAAACTGGCGCCTTTCGTATGCAAATCTTTCTGTTCCCAAAATTGACGTAAAATTTTTCGTTCCTTGAAAAAACCAAGAAAATAAATACCAGAAAAAAAAACTTAAATTTATAAGACAAACATTTGGATTTCCCCAGTATGGAACTACTCGGAAATCGGGAACGAAACGTGCCATTTCTTGTTGCCAATTATGCAACGTTGATGCCGGAGAAATGACCAAAAACGGGCCCCAAACGGCTAAAAGAATCAAATTGTTAGCAAAAGAAAAGCATGAAATAATTGCAAGGTGTCTTACGAGAAACATCTGGATAGTGTAAGGATATCAAGGAAAAGTTTCAGGAAAATTATAAGTCCCAGTAAATTCGTCGAAAGAGGACTTAAGTACTATACAAAAAATCGGGTAGTTTCGAATTTTTTATATTTTGTTCTACTATCAAAATTGAATCTTTTTAATTACAATGCTCATCTTTGTCTCGAATTGTAGAAAATTGGCTCTTTTTGAAATTATTTTTTTTTTATGTGTAACTAATCATTTAAGACAGTGGCTCTTAACCTGGGTTCGATCGAACTCCAGGGGTTCGGATATCAGAGGCGTGCGGTCCATACATGCTATAGATGCGCCGCATGCCTTGGGATTGTAAGACGATTTTAAAAATTGAATATTTTTTATGATTTATTCATTTCATTTTTTTTAATTTACGTAATTGCATGCATTTGCAAATGATTCTAAAAATACTAAATATTTTTATCATTTATAAATTTTTTAATTTACGTAATTATAAAAGGTACGGCTCATAAAATTGGCACAGAACACCAAATCAAATCAGAACGGCAAAAGCCGAATTTAAATTTGGTCGCGCATGCGCACAAGTACGGTAGAATACTACCTCTCGCGGCATTTCACATTGCCGATTAACGGTCTGCAGATGCGTTTGACGTTTTGAATTTAAACAGTGAATTTACTTGTTACTGATACTGTTCGTGACTTATTTTGATTTATTTACCCAGAGGCCCATACAAATATTCTGTTCTTTAGGATAAGAACTATTTTCGTTGTTTTAAAATACATTATATGATGCGGTTGTTGATGATTTTTGTAAGAAATTTTGTACTTATAACACCATGTTTATCAAATAAAAAAATTTAAAAAATGTGGTTTTTATACCCCCCCCCCCACTTCTAACCGTATGCCCTGTTTCAAAAGTCACCGCACGCCACTGATGGATATATACCTGTGTTTTAAATTTGAAAATATCATAATTTTATTTTTCCCACTCGAGAAAAAAATGTTTTGTCTAATCATATATAATTAGATCTGAAAATTGGCCAGGTATGATCATATGTAATTATATATGATTAGATAAAAGAAAATTTTCCTCGGCAATCACTTTCAACAAGCAAAAGCACATTTTCCGAGTTTTATTATAAAAAGTAAATAAAATAAAAAAAATACACAATGTATAACGATCACTAAAAAATATTTTGGTCTAATCATATATAATTATATATGATCATACCTGGCCAATTTTCATATCTGATTATAATATATGATTAGACAAAAATATTTTTTCCCGGGTACTCACTCATTTAATATTTTTTTAGCTATCGTTATAATATGTACTTGGTGTATTTTTTTTATTTTTTATTTTTTTTTTAGTATAATGAAACTCTCGAAAAATGTGCTTTTGTTTGTAGTAAGTGCAAATTTTTGTCAATGATACCTCGAGATACGAGTTTAATTCGTTCTGTAACTTTGCTCGTATGTCAATTTGCTCGTATCTCAAAGCAATTTTCCCCATTGAAATTAATGAAAATGTCATTAGTTCGTTCCAGCCCCCAAAATGTCACCCCAGTTGTCTTTATTTATACTTCACCTTGTTTTCATATGATTTCACACTTTAATTCAATAGACATCATCTTCTTCTGAGCACGGATCTTTCCACTCACTTTATACGGGCCCATGGTTAAAAAAAATTTGATACAGTATTGTAAATGCAGAAAAAGCCCAAAGGTCACTTAGTGGCGTGGTTGACTAGATAGTTGCCCTATACGTCAGTGGTCCTAGGGTCAAATCCCAATGAGAGTCTAAGATTTTTTTTCGTGGTTTTTCGGATTCGCCAGTCGCTAATGGCCATGGTCGTTGATGCGACCTTAAATAACAAAAAAAAAAGGGCAAAACGCGAGCACACTGATTGAGGCGGGTCGGGTGCAACCGGCCGACCGGCTAAACCGGTTTCTCGTATCTCAAATTTTGCTCGTATTTCAAAGCATAACATCGCTCGTTAGACGGCTCGTATCTCAAAAAACTCGTATGTTAGGACACTCGTATGTCGAGGTACCACTGTATAATTATATATAATCATACCTGGCCAATTTTCAGATCTAATTATATACGATTAGACATTTTTTCTCGGGAATTAAGAAGGGGTCGGTGAATGTGCACGTGATGAGGTTCGATACCTCCAAAAAGGTTACGAACCACTGATTTAGGAGATATGTTCAAAGTATTCATGTAATATGTTCCAAAACGAATGTTTAGGCATAAAATAAATATCAGAACTACCCGAACTTTTAAATTTCAAAATGTACTAATTTACTAGATTTTATGGATGTTTCCTGCTGCTAATGCTAAAAGTAAAATATAAGATTAAAAACAATACAATACCGTCATAATTACTGTAAGCCAGCGCTTCTCAACCTTTCTGTTATTGCGACCCAGTTTACCAATGTAAATATTCTGACACCCCCCCCCGCCCTTTTTGATCTATCTAAAATTATAGTGTCATATTGAAAACGGTCCGATATTCGTACATTTAATTTTTTTTTAAATTTTATTAATATATATATATACAGGGTGCGCCATCTCGAGCTTCGGTATGGAAATATTGAATAACTTTGTTATCCACTGTCGGTATGACTTGAGAAAAAATAATTTGGAAACGTCATTTCAGTACAATTTTAACCACGAATAACTTTACATCTAAAGAACGCGCAAAAATTGTGACCATGTATTTGGAAAAAGTGGTTGCGTGTACTTATGTACGCGCGTGAATAGTTATACTTCTTTGGCATCATTAATATTAGTTTTTATTAATTGCATTCAAATAATCAATTAAAAAAATTGTAAATCAATATTTAAAAATAATAATAATATATACATTTAAAGATATAATTATTAAAAATAAAACTAAGAGAATAATATTTTAATTTATATTCATAAATAATATCCAAAGGAAGCTTATAAAATTTGTCAGGATCATTTTTCTGGTCAACAATTCATGCATATCATGAAAACGAGGCTTCATAGAAATTGCGAAATAAAGTAAGTAGCTAATTTTCAAAGTAAATGTCTTAATCTTATTCTTATCTTGTTTTACTAAATTATTATTCTAAGATGGTTGAATCATTTCAGAATCCCAGATTTCGTGATAACTAAGAATATGCATGAAATGCAGACGACATTTTCATCACAGCTACTGCAAAATTCGAGAAAATTAATAACTTATTAATAAATAATATGTGTCATTTGTATATATAATTATTTTTAATTTAAATATAAAAATAAATAAATAACACAAAAATTCAAATTACGCGCGCCAAGAAACCAAGTGGTTTCGCGGCCAACTTCATTTTGTTAATTTTTGTCTCAAGATGGCCGCCCATCTAAAAATTTCACTCTCATCTTTTTTTCATAACGCGGCTAAAGAAGTATAACTTCAAAAAAATGTATTGAACTTCTGGTTTCAACAAGACCGCGCCCCATGCCACACGGCGATCAAAACGATGAACTTTTTGAAGCGAAAGTTCCCCGGCCGTTTGATGTCAAAAGGTGGCGATATTGAGTGGCCTCCAAGATCGCCAGATTTGACGCCGCCGGACTTTTTTTGTGGCGTTATTTAAAAAGTAAAGTATACGCCAACAAGCTCACGACATTGGAAGCGCTCAAGACCAACATTCGAGCTGAAATAGAGGCAATATCGCCCGAAATGCTGGCCAAAGTAAGTTGAAACAAATTGTAAAGGACTAAATCAAATAAAAAAACACTAACAAACATTCACTTTCACTAGTTGCCGAAGTTATTCAATATTTCCATATCGAAGCTCGAGATGGCGCACCCTGTATATATATAATTTTTTTAATTATACAATTCCTTTTATTTAACCTTCAACAAAGTTTTAATTTTGTTTTTAAATATACTCGCGCCCCCCTTGTAGAAACGCCGCGCCCCCCAGGTTGAGAATCGCTGCTGTAAGCCTCTTCAGGCTACGTAAAGGGTATAGCCGTTTTACCATAAGCCATCGGGCCCACGGGTTTTTTTGATCGGACGTTTATTTTGTTCTTATCCAAATATACCTCTAGGTGGGGGTAGTACGTATACTTGATATTAGACCGCTACTCCTTCTACTATCGGAGTTAGAGGGGTTACAACCCTTAACTTAATTATTATTTTTCTCCGAAACTAATAAAGATAACTCCAAAATTTTTTCAGAAAAAGATGTACAATAACAATTTCTATATTACATATTTTTTTCGTGCTTCAATAAAAATATTTTAGTGGTAAAAAAAATTATTGAAATATTTAAGGAGCTGTTTTTATACCATCCTCTTAGTTGACACCCACCAAAAAAATATATTTTATATATCTATTAAGTAAATACTTACCACAAAAATTTCCGGAAAATCGGTTTGATGGAACATACTTTCAAAAAATATAATCCGCACTAATGTTTGGGTAGCGAAAACAAATCTACCACTAAAATATTTTTATTGAAGCATGAAAAAAATATGTAATATAGAAATTGTTATTGTACATCGTTTTCTGAAAAATTTTTTGAGTTATCTTTATTAGTTTCGGAGAAAAAAAATAATTAAGTTAAGGGTTGTAACCCCTCTAACTCCGATAATAGAAGGGGTAGCGGTCTAATATCAAGTTTACGTACTACCCCCACCTAGAGGTATATTTGGATAAGAACAAAATAAACGTCCGATCAAAAAAACCTGTGGCCCGATGGCTTATGGTTAAACGGCTATACCCTTTTCAATAGTCGACTATTTTAGTCTCCAAGCGACTACCGCCATACAAATCCGAGTCGCGGAACGAACATCGGCGACGCGACTCGGATTTGTATGGCGGTAGTCGCTTGGAGACTAAAATAGTCGAGTATCAAAAATTTGCGCAGGCTTGTGTACAAAGGGGCTAAATAATCATTACATTTCTTTCAAATTAAAAACAATATTAAAAAAGCAAAGTTTCGACCAATTAAAAAAAAAAAAAGAAAAAAAAAAAAAAGAAAAAAAAAACTGACCACCCAAAAGTTTTATTTGAGTGGCATTTTCAAAATAAAAACAGGGAAAATTAAAAAAAAAAAATTTGCTTCAATTTTTTCAATTTAGTTCTAAATAAATTTTAGTCTTGCTGACCGTGCTTTTAAATTTCATGGTAATAGAGTCAATATTAAAATTGTAAGAATATCAATGATGGGGATTGAAAATATGGATAGAAAGGTTTTAATGGTTTCATCGACACCCAGAATTATTTGTATTGATTTACAATATTTTTCAGCGACGTGACATAGAAATGCAATTGATTGAACCGTTTTTCCCAAACCCATTTCATCGGCGAGAATACCGCTGATGCCTTGATCGTACAAATTGGCTAACCAGTTCATCCCTTTGAGCTGGTACCCTTTCAGGTGTCCCTTGAACAGTGACGGTTGTGGATGCTCCTCTTCGCTACTGACCACTGTGTTCGACGGCGAGCCGACATTTTCTAATAAATTTTCCTCGTTTGAAAGATCCTCGCTGGCACTTACGATATTGTGGTCGAATTGTTTGGTGCGGGCTCGATCACTCTCGATCGCCTCAATCACATTTTTTTTCGCCTTCGCCTTCATTATCTCACTAAAAACAAAACCCAACTTTATTATTTCCTGCTGTCGATAATGTTGCATTTTTTTTTTAAATTAAATACGTTTTTTAATTACTTATACTGTCAAAAGACCAATTTAAAACGATTCGGCTTATTGATTTGCAAAAAACATTTTTCGTGCAATTAATCTGTTTCTACAAGTTTCATTTGAAACTTTTTATTTCTAACTCATCTTCTATCTGACAAGGGGAGGGCACGACATGGGAAAATAAAGGCACTAATCGCATTTTAAAAAAATGGTGTCACTTTTAGGGTTGATGTAAAAAACCACCCTCAAAAAATAAAAATAATATTTTTCATCATTTATAGATTAAGAAAAATTCTGAAAAAAATATATATAATGCGTTTTATCCATATCTACGTACAATTTTAATTTCATGGAAAAAACTTCATTAGTTTTCTAGAAAAAAAAATGTAACGTCTGGGGTGGTTTCCCCCGTAACTCCAATACAAGTGGGTGTAGCGGGTGAAAATTGTGCGACAATAAGTTTTTCATGAAGAGGAATCACCACACGGAAGCATTTTTCAAAAGTTTCGTCTGGAGCACTTTCCTTATAGCTATCGGGCTAGACCCTTTTTGCGGAAAAGTTTACATTTGGATATATAATTTTCTTTGAGGCATACTATAACCAGCCCCCTACAACTCCATGTTACAAAAATGTGACCATTTTTACTGGATTTGCAGTCACTAGTTGCGATTTAGTTGCCAACGAGTTGAACGAAGAAGACCACAAAGACTGACGAAGACCAAAGAATTTATGGAAGTCGGAGGTTAGAAATAATTTTTTTTAAACGTCAGGCAAGTTATTAAAATGAAACTTTTTTAAATGTTTTCATTATTATTGTTATTATATGAGAATAATTATGATAAGTATTTTTATATAATAATTATAATAACTCTGATAAGTTTAAGTGGTAGGGGGCTGCTTGAGACGTATGACTCTTATAACAACACCGATTTCCGTAGAAATCGGTCACGTTTTTTTAGCCTTTCTCGTATCTAAGTGACAGGGGGCTGACTATAACCATGGGGGTGACACTTTTACGAGATGAGCGGTACTCCTGAATTTTAGTACGGCGCGTTGAACAGAGATGGCGGGGCAATGTTCAAAATGCATTTCAGCATTACGGGCATGCGCTGTGATGATAAAATAGACCGACACTAGCGCCTCTAAAAACAACGCGTGGTACTAACAGCCCAAATTAATTTGACGTTTATTTAACACGTTTTTTCCGAATCTCCGTTTGTGTAATAAAATTGTAATTTTATGACTATTTAATGGCTGAAATACTGTGAAAAACTATAATAAAATCCAAAGAAAGTTGCAAAAAGTTTATGAAATATGCCGGGCATCATTTTTCTGGTGAAAAATTCATGCATACCATGAAAACAAAGCTCAATAGAAATTGCCAAATAAAGTAAGCAGCTAATTTTTAAAGTAAATATCTTAATCTTATTCATGCCTTGTTTTACTTAATAATTATTCTAAAATTGATTTTATAAATAGTCAAAAGTTCTTGTTTAACAGATATTTAATTACGTGTTTATTAACTATGGATAAGAACTCGAATAATTAATTTTTTTGATTGATTTCAGAATCCCAGTTTTCCTGAAAACCAGTAATATGCAAGAATTGCAGACGTTTTTTTCATCCCTAAACTCAAAATAGATCCCTAAATGATAACAGCTACAGCAAAATTCGAGTAAAGTAATAATTTATTTAATAATAATATTTCGTTGTCGCAGTTGTTAATTTGTGGGTATTTTCTATGAAAAATTTATATATTGTTTTCTAAATAAAATATTTAAATTATAATAAACGAATTGAGTATTTTTCATTTAATTATAACAATAAATAAATAATTAAATAAATAAAATCAAAAATCAAATCGCACGCGCCTAGTTAAAAAAAACGACACTAGCGCCTCTGAGAACAACGCGCCGTACTAATACCCCCACGAGCTACCGCAGTTTAACACTGAGTGTCCCTCCCATGACTATAACTATCTGTGAAAATGTTTTTGTACCCCCCCCCCCCACCGGCAAGAGTTGTAAAGTTTTTTTTTTTTCAAAATAACTCACAAGAGGTGGGCACGACATGGGAAACGGACTTTGGAATGAGACTTTGTGTAATCGTAGTACCCCTTTAGGGTATTCACCCCCTAAAGCAGAGGTTCCCAACCTTTTGAATATGTTGTACCGGTATGTAATAGAGAATATGGTCGCGTACCAGTGTAAATATTTCGCACATTTTTTTCTCAAAAACTTTGTCGAACAAAAAAAAATCCATATATAAATCCCCCCAAAAAAAAAAAACAACATATACGGCGCGGCGCGGCACTGCGCGTACCGGTAGCTTGAGACGTTTGTACCGGTACCGGTACGCGTACCACAGGTTGGGAACCCCTGCTCTACGTGATGATGTTAATGAGATTCGTGACATGAATATTTTATGAAAGAAAGGGTCTAGCCCAATAGCCATAAGAAAAGTGCTCCAGGCGGTTTTTGAAAAATGCTTCCGTGTGCTGATTCCTCTTCATGAAAAACTTATTGTCGCACAATTTTCACCCGCTACACCCACTTGTATTGGAGTTACGGGGGAAACCACCCCAGACGTTAAAATTTTTTTTCTAGAAAACTAATGAAAATTTTTTCATGAAATTAAAATTGTACGTAGATATGGATAAAACGCATAATATATATTTTTTTCAGAATTTTTCTAAATCTATAAATTATGAAAAATTTTATTTTTTGAAGGTGGTTTTTTTACATCAACCCTTAAAGTGACACCTTTTTTAAAAATGTAATTAGTTCCTCTATTAATAATCTTTCATTTAAAAAAGTCGCTTTAAGAAATTCGTTGTCGCTCATCGTAAATGCATTTATTGCTTTACGGTTTTCGTCAAGAAAAAAAGTCCTGAGAAAGGATTAGCCTGCATTAGTTATTATTTTGGAAAGATAACAAACTGCTTGCGCTAATTGATAAGTGCCGTTGAATATTATTTTAAGATCTTCTTCAGTAATTCTGGGAAAACCAATCACTGCTGACAAGTAGTGAACGTAAGGAGATAGAAAGAGAAAGAGTGATAAATTAAAATTAAAGAGAATGAAAGAAAGGATAACATGATCGCTTTTTCGTTACGATATGGTCTTCACGATTTTACTCTAAACCCAATAAAGGAACCGTTTTCATGAAATTTTAAGTAGAAACGATAAGTTTAATCATTTATAGTACCTAGTAGAAAAAAAAATAATTAAAGTGCTATATTCTAGTTATCGTTCGAAATCTTATCGTCAGAATATGATTAGTTCGATACTAATTAATTCACGAAACCATCTGAGCAATTATTGCCTATCTCTGACCAAGGAGCTAACTACACTTTATTATTATAGCGATAAAATGGTGTCTTGTTGAATAATGAAGATGACTTCAAATTTTACTTAAAATTCATTATAAAACTGAGTAAAGAAACAATGTTAAGTATATAAAGTACGTTCGAAAAAATGGAATTTTCAAAAATTTATTTCTCCAAATTGACTGGTCATTCTGATGAAATACTTTGGGGGGGGGATACTCTAAAGGGGTACTACAATTAGACCAAGGCTCATTGTAAAGTTCGTTTCCCATGTCGTGCCCTCCCCTTTTAAGATCAACTGATCAATCTACCTAGGTCTGATACTGATTTATTTTAGACTAGCTAATTCCCGCCCGCTTCGCTGGGCATAGCTAAATTGAACTGGTTGATTATTATTATAGAAACCGTCATATCAAAACATAAAATGTTATTTTAGTTATGTCGTCATAAAACATAAAAATTATTCCTCAGGAATCGTAAATTTTCCATAGTAATAAATATGTTCGTATTTTTATCTGCCTAGAAATCTCACTATTTGCAGTTCAGTCATCTTTCAACGGATTTTTACCCATAATTTACATTTGACATATTTTGAACTTCCTAAAATTTACACCCGTGAATAAGTTAAAATAATTGTTTTTGTTCCAATTCATCCGTATGTAACAATGCGCATTTTCATCTCTATGAATCGAACTCCTAACCGCTTCACGTCTCCCAATCAAACTCAGTCAAACTCCTAATCGAGATCACTTAAGCCGAACTGTCCGCTTTAGTTATTTATTCTTACGGGTGTCATTTTGAAACTTGGCTATTTATTTTTAAGAATGAAATCATATTCACTGCAGAGGATTTCCTGATTACTCCAAGTTTTACTCTCAATGAATTGAACACAATTGATAAATAAAACTACTCCTTCGATAATTTAAACGTTTACTGAATCAAACTAAAGATAAGATAACCACCTATAAATTAACTATAGATTTTTGGTTTCTAGGAATTCAATCTATAGTTGTACTACTATTAATGCTATATTTTTCAAATTTGCGAACATTAATTTATAAGAATAATAAATTAGTTTCAAATCATGTCGTCTCTGCGATATGATATGTATATTTACATTATATCATATCACAGCTGCCTGCCGATGTATGTTTTTTTTTCAATCAAAATTTTTTCGGAATAAAAAGTATTTTATAACACTTTTTGTAATGTTTACTACTTGTAGTGAAAATCTCGTTCAAATCGGACCAGCCGTTTTCAAGTTTGTCAAGAACAAACAAACAGACAGAGAAAAATAAGATATTTAATAACTTTTTGTGAAAATGTCATTGCAATCGGTTCAGCCGTTTTCAAGTTTACTCTGGACAAACAATGTTTTTGTTTGGGTAAAAGTGCAATGAAAATGGCATTTATTTTTTAGTATAAACATATGAAAATGTAGTTAATGAAGAATATTGAACAAAACACCTAACATTATTTAGATTAGATAAAAATCTCAGCTGAGAAAAATATTTCCGTTTTTGTTCGCTCGCGCAGGTAACATGTTACGTTTTTATTATATAAGTATTTAAAAAGCAGACAACTTCAATTTAATTATTGGTATAGATCAGTTGCTAACTTCATTAGGTTATTAGATTAATCAAAGCAAACAACTTTTATTTAAAACTTTTTCCTGAAAAAATTCAAATAAAGGGAATTCTGGAGTGGGTATTCCTGTAAAAATAGAGACTATACATATAGATATGAATTTATTTTTCTATTTATATTTTTTAACTAATCGTAATGGTCCTTATTTATCTTCTTTGAACCAATAGCGATATAGTTCTGTGACGCGTCGCAGCAGCTATTTATATGAAGCCACTTAATCGTTGGTCTTCAATTGATTTGTTGATCACTATTTAGGCACGTCTGCTGTTTCCGGGATACCAATATTTGATGATCGATTCATATAGATCTCGCTAAAATAAATCGAAAATAAAGAATACAATTTGCCGAATTTTCGCTTCGTTTTTGAGATATCGAATTTTAAAAGTCGCATCGAAAACGTTAAATTTGATTAAATGACGTCATAGGTATAAGGCGTGAGCCAATCGTATGCGAAATTACGTTAACTCGAAATGATGTTTCGATTTTAAACAACGCGATGGTCACATTCAACTAGATTGTCTTGTCTTGACAAATAAATTAAGATTGTTTTTGAATTAAAATAAATTGCCCTTATGTTTAAAAATCCCCGCCAAGGGCTGTACACCGCTAATTATATATCATAAAATACGTAAAAAACTCAGCGTTTGAACGTTCTTAAATGTTCGCCAGCGGGTTTTGAAAATGACCGCATTCACAACATTTATCTCCCATAAGAAATAACATTGGAATTGTGTAACTAAAATCCCACTCATTTTGAAAACCCGGAAAATTTCACTCTTCATTTTAGTTTTATTTTGACAAGATCTATAAGGGTACATGTTGGCGCCCCGGAAACAACCAAATTCCCAATGTTTATGACATAACCTCAAATATTGAGTTGACAATAAACGCAGCCAATAAGTGAACGACAATATTATTAAAAAATTGGTTAAGGATTTTCTCATCGAAAATGCTTCGTTTAGAAATTTCTCTGTTAGATCCTGTTGAACAAATTTTAAGAAAATTCGATCAAGAAATTGAAGAAATTACCGTCGAGAAACCACCAACTCCAAGTGTTTACACAGTGACATTAAAATCGGGCGTTAGTGCTGATAAACTGGCTCAGGATATCCGCAATCACAGAATACAATTTAACATTAAGCCCCAAGTTGAAATTGTTGAGAGTGATAAACTATATGAAGAACATCCCGAAACAGATTGGTCAGTGGGGCATTATGTCAAAAGCTCAAATCATAACGAAAAATTACCAAAAATTTACCAAGAAGGACTCGATGCAGAAACGTTTGCACATTTATTAAGGAAACGCTTAGAGTTTCAAAACACTGTCTCGAACGAAATTATAGAAATATCAGATGATTCAGATGGACTGAGTGATGACAAGGAAGACGACGAAGGAGCCCAAGCTTTCGTCGAGGATTTATTAGAAATAACAAAAGCTCAATCACAATTAAATAATCCTTGCATCGCGGAAAATATTACTGACAGCGATTAAGAGACGAGGCATTAACTCTTCAATATTATAATGATACTATAAGTTTTTACATTTTTTTTGTTGTTTTCCAATAACCGCATTTAGCATAAAATGCGGCATTATTTGTAGCATCAAGGGTTCTAACTGAAATGCGCATTGCATTTTAAAGCATTCGGCGTTGCTTACGAGTTTGATGTACCAGTGGTAACAACATGTTAACATAAAAATATGAGCTGGCATTATTAAAGTGTATTTGGCCGTTTTCCAATTACGAAGCATTGTGCGGTTTTCTACCGCATTACATCGCATAATGCTGATGTTTAATTGGAATAAGATTAGCGTAGATTGCATGCTATAGTTGAGTGCATTCGTCTCACTAGGTTTTCAAAAAAAAAAATTTCTAGGTTTAGCCAGGTTAGGAACCATAACACTTTTGTGTAATCACATTACATATAAATTAATTTTTAAGTTTTTTTTTTCTATATCAAGTTTCAAGATGAGCTATAAAAAATAATTTGAATCATCCAGATGATAATGACGAATAATGAACGATGGCAAATACATTTTTATAATTCCAACTCATATTTTTATGGTTTAACTTGTTGGTACCAGTGATGCGTTAAATTTTAAAGCAACGCCTTTTTCAATGCTCTAAAGTGCAATGCGCATCTGTAATTGGAACCCTCGATGCTACAAATAATGCCGCATTTTATGCTAAATGCGATTATTAGAAAACGGCCACAATATATAAAATATATTGTGGTCATATTTATGCAATATAATTAACATAAGTAAACTGTAAATATGAACGAAAGTTCAAACGTATTTCTTGACATATTGTTAATCATCAGTGGTCATCAAGTAGAATTGGATCGTTCCGTAACTGTTATGTGACGATTCACAAACATGTTTTGGGCATTAGGTAAATTATACTGTATAAATAGGACCACAATATATATTGTATAAGCAGCATCATATCTAAGTTAGTAATTTAGTAAGACTGTAATTCAGTAAGCTTTTTTTTTTTTTTTTTAATTACGACTAGTCGTAAGCAAAGGCATTGATATTTTAAGGCTATTTTTTGTAGGCATCATCTACGAACGACTTAAAGTAATAATTTAAAAAAAAAGATAAGCCCTAAATAAATTAGATTTAATAAAATATAACAAATAAATTAAAATGTCTGAATCCTATGAATTATTTTTCAATTTGTTCTTTTTTGTTTAAAATTTATATTAGTTGATTACAAGGAAAATAAATTGGTTTAAAATTTAATTCGATTATTTCTTCCCATTGTGATTTGTATTGTCACAGTTTAGGAAGCCTGACGGGTTGGGCTCACGACTCAGACTTTTCCCCTTCCACTGTCTTAGACCTTTTGTCTAAACTTCACGCTGAGTATCCCAACGAGGCGTGAATGATGGATAAAGGCGGGGCGCAGTCGACTGAACAAAAAACTTCTGTAACGTTCTCAAAGAGCTTAGTCTTTGAGACCACCTGCCGCGAGGGTTTGACCAATAAAGGATTAGTCGGTCGATGAGAGAGAACAAAACTTCTGGCTTTTTCCACCGGTAGTTCTTGATGGATGGGAAAAGGAAAAAAGATCGTAAGACAAAAGAATCGAAAGTTCTAGCAACTGAATAAGTGGGGTAGGAATGTTCTGGAGAGATGGCCGAGTTCCTATATAAGCCAGGACAGTTATACATAAATCGTCAACGTGAATCGTGAGTCTGAAATAAACAGTGAATCGCGAGTGTTAAATAAACTGTGAACAGTTCAGTGCTAAATAAATCGTGTATATAGTGAATTTTTACAATGAGTGACTATTGTAACAGTGAACTTAATCATTGTAAATGGGTGTAAATAAATAAACATTTGTTAACAATAAATTGTCGTCATTCAAGCACAAATCCAAGAACCCGTAAACGTTACAGTATTATTAACTTGTATGGGTGTTTCTCTGTAAACTGGACAACTCATTGTCTCAAGCCAATATTGTGTAAAGAAAATACAGATTATACAAGTTTCGTGGATAATTTAAAAGATAATTAACTAATCTACCTTAGCCCAACATGTAATATCCATTAAAATAAACTTTATTCAATCAAAATCATTGATATAATCCTTAAAAAACAGTCCCCTGGCTTGTCACCAAAACAGTATAGTTACTTCAGACTAAATTTACTAGACCCTTACTATTTGAAACAATCAAATTGTTTCTATTATTAAAACATTATTGTTAAATTATCAATTAGAACTGTGTGTTTTTAAAAAAATATTATTTTCTAATACTAAAAAAGTCAATTAAAGTCTGTGTCCGCATTTTGTGAACAGTTCCCCTGTTTATATTTTAAATTACGCCCCACGTACCCTAAAGGTTTAAAAATAGCACTTCCGCGCGTAACCAAACGCAAACGATCTAAAGTTTACGCGGTCACTGTCATTAATGTCCAGACGTCATTTTATTTACTGCTGAACGAGCGTCATTCTGTGAAAAACACGTTGAAACCTAACAGCCAACAGTCCCCTGGCAAGGAGTATTTTATTTCTTTTTATATGTATTATAATAATACCTCAGAATCTTTATCCGTTATATGAAACAAAAAATTAAACAGTCCCCTGTCTCTCAACGGGACAGGGGACTGTTTATGTCTCCAAAAGGCTGTCTTTATATTTATTTGCTATTGTATTCGGTACACAATTGCTTCGAATAAGGCACCAAAGAAAAAAAAAAGCTCTTTAAGGAAGAAATGTTTAAATAAGTAAAATATTAAAAGTTCAGAGTTGAAATTTTAGTATATTTAAGTAAGATATTTTAAAAACGTTTTAGAAGTTTTGTTTTATTGTTCAGTTATTTAATTTTTAAGCTTCCAAGTTTAATGAAAATAAAAAAAAATATTTTGGTTTTGAAATTGTATTTTTCATTGCAATTCACAGTCCCCTGTATCGGTTTTTTATTTTAGAAAATGTACAATATTTTCTAAGGTAATGGAAATATTTTTGGTTTACCTGCCGAGTATTAATAAATAGGTGGATATTTATTCCATGAATAAGATTTATTACAGATCTAAGCAAAAAAGTTGCCTAGTTTACAGAGAAACACCCATCTGTTACCGTTAAAGTGTGTAATCCCGTTAATTCATGGAATAGCTAAGTGGAGAACCACTAAAGTTTTGAGTGGGAAACCGGAAGTTGATAGAATAGGAAGTTTTGCCCAAATCCCAACCCCAGGACCCCTAAAGACCCCAGAACAGAGGTGCGAACCCCTCCCCCGGGGATATTTCCATACATTTGTATATTTCATCAATTATCTAGTCATTTTATGAAATAACGAATTACACGCTTTAATGGTAATAAAAGTGGTTTTAATTGAAATCCAAATATACTAAGGAAATTTCAATTTTCATTTTCATAAACAAGAAAAATAAAAAAATAAATGGTTTACATGTTAGTTTTTGAAACTTTTGCAGAATGGCTGACTTTTGGATGCAGTTTTCTTTGAGATTTTTTTTAACTATAAAAATATTTTTGTCTTTTCACCCCGAGGATAAAAATGCCAAAAAATATGCTAATGGAAACTAGAGAAAATTTCCACTAATTAATGTAAATTTTTTTTTTTGTAAAAATCAAAAGTTTTGGCAAATAAGCGACGCAAACCATTGTACATCTACGCCAAACCGTCATATTTAATTTGAAATGATTATATTTGTGTGTAATGGAACAATTTTTCTCCAAAATGCAAATTTTTAATTTGTAAAACTCTCCAGAAAATTTGGAGCACATTTAGAATCGTATTCCCAAAAACGGTTCTAACAAACACCTTTTATTCATATTCACACGCTCAAACAGTTCAAACCAATCCAGGTCACCGTGGAAACGAAACTAGTGATACGAGCGATTTAAAAAGTGATCGACAAGTGATTTTTGTGATTTTTTTTAATTTGGTTTATTATACGTTTTGTGAAATTTCAACTCAATACAGGGTTGAGAAATTTCATTAGTTTATTAATCAGATTTTGTAATCGCGTTCTCAAAAATGACTTTTAAAGGATTTTGATGATATAGTCCAGCGGTCGGGGAACCGGGGTAAATTACCCCAAATAGAGGAAAAATAAAAATTTTTGGGCAATTAGGAAATTTCTTGCCATGGCTATTTTATAAGCGTGTTAGTATAGCCGAAGACTTTATTCAAATTGTTCTTACATCAAAAAGCCCCAATTTTTAACTCTCCAAAATCAAAAAAAGAGGGAAAGTTTTCAATTACTTAATTTGTTTGTTCCAATATGAGAATTTTATTTTGTGTATTTCATAATCACTGCTTTCATAAAACTTGTTTTCGTGTCAATTAATTCAATAAATAACGTGTAAAGACCCTAGGGGTATAAGTATAGCAAATTTGTCCCCGGAAGATATTGAAACGATACTTGGAGGGTTTGTATGTATTAATGAAACAATAAGATCCTGCAAGTTTCAGATCCCTAATGGAATTGGTTTTTAAAAAAATTTGTAAAAATTAAAAAAAAAATTATATTAATCATCTCGTTTTCAAAATAAGGAGGTAATATCGACTTATGCAAAATTATTTTGGGGTAATGGTAAAAAAAGTTCCCCGACCACTGATATAGATTCGGGGATGAAAAATTGTTTCAGCTTGGTCCCATATCTTACTAATATTATAAACGTGAAAGTTTGTAAGAATGGATGTTTGTTGCTCTTTCACTCAAAAAGTACTGAATGGATCTGGATGAAATTTGGCACAGATATAGATTATAATCCGGTTTAACATATAGTATACTTTATATCCAGAAAAAAAATGTACGGTTCCCGTGGGATAGATATTTTTTTGTTTTTTACGGAGCAAAAGATTAACTCCCTTTTTTGTAATGTGGTAGTTTAGGGGCCAGAAAATGATGTAGATTACTTCTCATACCGGAATAATAAACGGTTCCCATGGGATTGCAAAACAAGTATGTATTCTATAAGAACCGAGTATTTAGAAGCATTTTCGTTAAAGTTCATGAATTAGAGTCTTAACTCATTTTCCTTAAGAAGACTTGATCTACTTTTTACTCAGGAGAGATGTACCATTCCCGTGGGATAGATATGTTGTTTTTTTACCACATAGTTAAAGATTGATATGATTTTTGTAATGTGGTAGTTTGGGGAAGAATGATATAGCTTACTTTTAAGGCTAGAATAATGCATGGTTCCAATGGGATGGCAAAACAATTATATCCTACAGGAACCGTACATTTAAAAAGTTTCGATAAAGTTCGTAACATAGAATTTTAACGCATTTTTTTCCATTTTACACAATAACGAAAAAAATCTCTACAAAATTGAAATTAAAAAATTGACAATTTTTACTGGAAAATAAATATGGATTTCAATTGAACACCCGATAAAATTAATAATGAAATTGTTTAAAATATTTCAATTTTTTCACTGTTCACTGTCGAAGATATTAATTAGAAATAAACGTATAAAAATAATAAACTAAAAATTTCAACAATTACTTAACGGAACGAATATTAATGATTTGTTAAAGATCCTGTAGGATAGCTACTAATCTATTCTTTTAAAGGAAAACCTATTAATTATTACGTGAGGCGTTCAGGGGCCGATGGGGTCGAGCCGAATCTCATCTAATCTTACTTTCGGGAAAGGAAAAGTCTCCCAAATATCACGAATTTTTTTGTTTTGCAAAATACCACATTAGATTGCGGGTTGGGGGAATGATATATACCAAATCTCATGACATCTTACCAGAGGGGCGGGGAGGGGATTTCAAAAATCGTAAAAAAACGCCTCGCGCAATTAATGAATGTCCCCTAACATGGCTGTATGGTTTTAAATGACATTTGGTATGAAAGATTTTCAAGTCCTAAAGGATGAAAAGAGTTACCTTTTTACTAAAAATCGTATAGAAGCTGATGTGAGACAGGTAACATCTCTTTCTTGAAAAGTAGTTTTACGAATTTTGATGAACTTTCTTTGGATCTAAAGTCTCAAAGTATCTGTCATTTTTTTCTGACAAAATAGATTAATTTTTATATTTCGCTATGAACGTAGGAAATCTTTTAATCAATCAGTTACATTTAGATACACTCAGCAAAGCGAGCGGGTATCAGCTAGTTAGGTAAATAGTTTTCTCTGTATTTTCCGAGTTTTTTTTACGAGATAATATGCATTGATAAATAAGTGGTTGCCTATCCATCAACATAGTATTGAATGCTTTATATGTATGGGGGTTGCATATAGTAAGAAAATTTAAATCGTTATTAAAAGATTTTGTTTATAACGGTAACAAGTTGTTTACTATACCTGTCGTAATCATCCAGTGGAGCAAGGCGAGGTACTTTCTTTTCGTCGAGCTGACTCAAAATTCGTAGTTGCTCTTCGGGCGAGGCTTTGGCGAGCTTTTTCGACATGAAATGAGCATAGAGTTCCGTTTGTGTGATGAGAAAGTTGAGCTTGCGTTGCTGCCGCTTGGCCTCGATCATTTCCACGTCCATCTTGCGCTGTTCCTCGGCTTCTTTTTCCATGCGCCGCCGCATTTCACGCTCAACACGATCGTACCGCTTCCAATAGGATTGCATTTCGCGTGTGAGCCGCTTCGAGCGCCACACTGTCTCCTTCATATTTTTCTGCGACTGCATCGCCTTCTGGCGGCACAATTTCATGCACAGCTGCGCGGCACGCTTACACGCCTGCAACTGTTCTTTGTGATTGGTCGCTTTAGCCCGCTGCACTTTTCCCATCTCTTTTTTGCACATTAGGATCCACAGCTTACGGCGCCGTTGCGTAATTGCTTCGATGCTGTTGAACGCGGCAGTGCGACGATTTGATCGCGTTGAATTACCGCTGGTCGATGCAAAGCTTGCGTTACCTTTTCCAGAAGCAGCCGCTGGAGTGTGCCCAGAATCGCCAAGCATTTTCATATTATCATCCGAATCATATGGATAGTTATCATAAAACGAATCATCCTAAAAAAAAAAAAAATTAATTTTAATCTTTCCCTATAGATAGATAAGGATTCATCCTTTTAAATCCCTGATCTCAATCCGAGAGTTAATAAATGGAAACGAGTAGAAGGTGAGTAGAAGAATGAGATTCTTAACCAATTCAGAAACTATTCGTATACGTGTTGTTAAGAAGACAGTCAATTCTGAATTGTTAGTAACAGTTCGATATGTTCACGGTTCATAACAAATTCGTTCGTTAATGATTCAGAATGGATTCTAATAGTTCTACTGTCATCGTTGCTCAATTTTTGAAATTTTTCGTGGACAACATAAAAATTATAATCCCCAATTTGTTTTGAACTGATTCGTAATTGATTCAAAATGAAACCCGTGATCATAGCTATGCTTATCGCGGGGCCAGGGTGAGCTTTTCTTTCCCGACCAACAGAAATATCAACGATAAAAAAGATGGACAAAAAAACGTACCATGTCTCCAACGGATTCGTTATTTTTGAAACTATTCTTTCGAGATAGTTTCTTCGGAATGGCTTTCTTATTGTCTCGACCGTCTTTCTTTTTCGTCGAGGCATTGCGTAGATTTTCCGCGTACATGTCCTGTTTGGATAATAAACTCGATCCATAGTACAAATATTGGCTATTTTTCTAAAAAATTTAAATACGATTACAACTTAAAAAAGGTCACCAAGTGCTCAGAGAATCGACGCATACGTGCCGAAAATTATTCCAGTGGAATTTTTCTAAGGATTTTCTACAATACATCGTATACTATTATAGGAGCAGTATGTGTACTCCCATAACCTCGTAAATAGTTCTAACGATTTCGATCAAAGGATATAGCCGGGTTTATATGGCAAATCTGCCCCCGCGGCTTTTTCGATTTGTATTTGGGGGTTCGATTTGTTATCAAACAAAAATAATTCACTCAAATTTTTAGCGCCCTAGCTCAAACGGTTTTCGGGATTTTCAAAAAAACGTCATTTTTTTATTTTATTTTTTTTCAATGGTAAAATTTAATATTAATTAAATGGTGATTTTTTCGCAATTTCTAGGACGAAAAGAGATATTATGGCCGTATCATAATAAATTTTAGAAGAAAATCCATTTTTCCAGAGAAAAAATGTATTTATTCATTTTATTTATTTATTTTACTTCTGGAAGTATTCTATAGAGATGGGTTACACCTGTGCATAGAAACCAGAAGGAATCCAAAAAATTAAATTAAAAAAAATAAAACAAAAATATATTTTTTAAACATGTTATTTAAAAGTCTCACTCACCAAACTTTCTTAGAAAATGTCTTTTATACTCCATTACACATATGAATATTTTCGTCATTTTTGATGTGGTGGAACAGTATGAAAAAAAAAAATAAAACTATTTTTTTTCAACATCAGCGCTAGCTTAGATGATGTCCGCTAACGCTATCGGCTGGGACTTGTACGAGTAGAACCTATTTCTTACTTTACAGCCGTTACTGAATAAGAGCTACTTTAAATATCTGCTGCGAGGCGTCACAGCACTTTCTTTTACTTTCATTTATGAATCTCGCTGTTAGTTAAAAGAAATATAAGCAGTTTGTAACTATACACATAAACAGAACTATATACATACAACCTATAGGCTATAATATATTATTTATATACGAATTCCCAACCTTCACCCCAAAACAGCCCTTATTCGAATTTTTCCAGGAAAAAGTTTAAAGAAAATCGTTGGAGTCATTTTCAAAAAAAATTAATCAAGCTCAAAAACTACTTGAATAAAGTGGAGCTTTCAGTTAACCGATTTTAACCAAAAGCTTCGCGGCACAACTAGGTATAATATGGAGGTCAAATTCCAAGTTTGGTGAAATTCGGATAAAGCTTTCGATACGATATGGCTGTCACACACAGACATGTTTCTAAAAACAACTTTTTTGGACTCAGGGGACCTCAAAACATGTATTTCCGGTGAAAGCTTAAATTCAAAAATTCGACCCGGTTACACTACTTTCTTTACTATATAAGTAGTAGTAAAAATCAAAAGAAAATTTCGAAAAGTTGTAGGTTAATGAAGTGGGAGGTCCCAAAAAGTATTCATATAACCATCGTTGCAAATAATTGTATTAATATTCTTATTACTTGTTTTATTAACATTATTTAAAAAAAACCTACGCTTTAAAACTTTTAAAATAATTTTTCAACTGAAAATGCATAATTTATATATTTATCAGTGGCATGCGGTCCATACATGCTGTAGATGCGCCGCATGCCCTGGGAGTGAGACAATTTAAAAAATTAAATATTTTTAATGATTTATTCATATTTTAATTTACGTAATAGCATGTATTGTAAAATGATTTAAAAAATACCCAATACTAAATATTTTTATCATTTATACATTTTTTTAATTAACGAAATTATGAAACGTATCGCTCATAAAATTAGCATAGAATACCACATCAAATGAACGGCAAAAGCCGAATTAATGCGCAACGACCGTTGCATGCGATTGCTTGGCTAGAATTGGTCGCGCATGCGCACTAGTTTGGTTGAGTACTATCTCTCTCGGCGTTTCACATTGCCGATTAACGGTTTGCAGATGCGTTTGACGTTTTGAATTTAAACAGTGAATTTACTTGTTACTGATAATTTTCGTGATTTATTTACTCAGAGGTGAACAAAATAGAACAAATGTTCTATTCTTTAGGATAAGAACTATTTTCGGGGTTTTTAAATACATTATAAGATGCGGTTATTGATGATTTTTGTAAGAAGGAGCGTTGAATAAGGCTAATTTTTAATACCATGTTTACCAATTAAAAAAAATAATTTTAAAAATTTTGGTTTATTTTACCCCCCTTCTGACCGCATGTCCTGTTTTAAAAGTTACCGCACGTCACTGATATGTACGTATCAAAAAATCAATAAATACATTTTTAAAAAAATTAAAGATATTATAACCTGTAAAATAATAGTAATGTAATATACTAGTTTTTAATATTTCCGGATTATTGAGACTCTTTTTATCGCGGAGGAAGTGCGAGCTCATTTTTTCGAGGTGGGGGTGTTCAGAACGCTGTAACTCATGTTCTACACAATATTTTTAGCTTAAAATTTATATTTATACTGTCGAAATATATGTTAATAAATGATAATAAACTTAAAGCTCTATCTATTTACTGGTCGTAAAAAAAAAAACTAATAAAATCCTAAAAAACAGGCCGTCGTATGGATCGACCCCCTTAAGGCTTTTATTACAAGAAACTATTGTTATGCATTGATGAATAAGTGATTGCCTATCCATCAACATAGTATTAAATACTGAATGCTTTGATCTCACGTAAAGTTGCAGATAGTAATAAAATTCAAATATTAATACTTCAAAGCATAAATTAGCTCAAATGATAATATTGTAGTAATTTTTCTTAAGCACTAAAAGCCCTTTTTACCCCTCAAACGAATTGATCTAACGGAAAAATTTTCTCTTACTTTTCGTTTAATTTTCACAAAATTAATAGGGAATCAATATTAAATCGAATCTTTACATAAATACCGATTGACAGTACACTGCAGAACGACATTACTATACTGCTAGTACTGCGACTATGTACTCACTAGACCCAACAACGCTAACTGACGATATTTTGAGTTTCTTCCAGTATTACATAATTTTTTTGGCACAGATGTTCTTTCTTCTATTTGCTCTATGTCTGAAATATACCTATGATTTTCAATCACTATGCCGTGGCACTTTTGGATGCCGCAAAGTTTTAGAAATGCAGACGGTAAAAATGTTATACAGTAAATTAATATTCAATTGCCTTTGCCAGTAGGGGAGAGTCGGATAATACCGCGCATCAACGTATTGTAAATACTAAACACTTCTAGTGTTATCCAGCACTTAAAAATCATAGCCCGAAGCGCTTACCTCTCCCCGCGCGCACGACCAGTATGCTCCGAGAAGCAACGGAATAATATTAAGTCGTTTAGGATTTTACTGACGTTTCTTATAATTTGACGGGTATTTTTGACAAGAGTAAAGTTATTCTGTATTTATATTGTAACATATTGTTTCCTTCTATTCTACTGCGTACATATTGTAGAATTAATGCTCAAATGGATTTGAATACATGATTCATTTTACTGTATTATTTTGAGGTTATAAAATGAAATGATCGAGTTTGTTAATTCCACGCATAAAATTTCCTCTGCGATTTTTGCGTTGATTAGTGCAACTAGTCTCATAATAAGGCTGGTTATTGGTATAACTGAGACGTACCAGTTTTAACTTCATTCAAAGATTTGCTAATTCTAATACCTAGACCACTTAGACATTAATAAAATAATAAATGTAGGACATAATTTTTGTTGAATTAACAAATCTAAGTTTCTGTCATTATTGTTCTAAAATAACATCTTAAGTTATAGAAGAATTATCTGGATTTGGTTCAACTTAATTTTTTAAAAATGAATTCTAAGGTTACTCAAAGAAATTCACGATATTATTACGGCCACGATTTTATCAAACCACCGCCCGATATTATCAAATTTGTCAGATAATACCATGCTCTTCCATTTTTTTTTTAAATATCGAAATAACAACTTTCTGTTTGATTTTTTTAATAATGCTATATGTGTAGCTAAACAAATTCTCTACTACTTAACTTTTTTTTTAATCTGTACATCAAACTCTGTCTTAATTATAGGTCTAAGTAATTAGGGGTGCGGTATTATCCAACTCTCCCCTACATATTGTTGGAACGAAGTTCATTTACTGGGCTTATATTAAACGATATATTGCAGAAATTCTTTAAAAAAAAGTTCACTGGAAATTTAAGGCAATGATGTGTTGATTTCTCCTAGACTAAATAGTATTAAGTATACATTAACGTTTTTATGGTATTTCTGACGGAGTTTCTTCTCTTGAACATGTTGTTTGAGCATTCGTCGCAAATATTCTTCGGATAGAAAATCTGGTTCGTCAACGGAACAATCCTGCGGGGTAATTAGAATGTCTTTCAACCATAATCGATCTTCTCCAACATTGGTGAAGTTGTAACACTTGTTGGGATCAATGCAATTGTTGCCTGAAATAAGAAATTTTTTTTAATGGATTGATTGGTTTGTTTGACCTGATAATGACCATCGAATTTAATTTGTTCGTCCTCCGAGTCGTCCGTGGTGTCATTCAATCGCTCATTGTTGACGTTTAATGCGGCTAATTCTTGTTGCGTGTGGCGTAAAAACGGAGTCAAATTCAACGATTGTTCCATGAGTCGCATGTGAATGGGTTTGGCACCCACCTGGCTCGCCCCATCGTCCGAATCACGTTCGGCCATTTGTGAATTGTTATAGTTGACCATTTTACGATTTCAATCTTATCATTTTATCACATTGGCTTTTCATTTTGCCTAGATTCAAATTGAAAAAAAAAAAACGAAAACAATCGCCACGACCAGCACTGACGTTGGCGTCACTGACACACGTAGCGATTTTTCCCCGTACCACCAATAACCACGTAAATAATTGGATTAATTCGACGATGGAAAATTGAGAAAAAAAAATCAACCGTGAAGAATTTTAATCTGATATCAACTTGTCAATAGAAATAAGTGTTTTACGGCCATAATTGTGGACAACTTCACGCCGATTGACTGAGAACTGGTGGTAACTGGTTTCCCCTAATACATGATAAACTAAAAATCCCTAGAACACCAATAACGTTATTAAAGCCTTTAATACTATTTAAATACAGAATAAAATATCTGCTGCGAGGCGTCACAGTACTTTCTTTTACTTTCGTTTATGAAACTCACTCTTGGTTAAAAGAATTATAAGTACTTTATAACTATACAAATACATATAAACAGAACTATTGTATATGCATACAGCCTATATGCATATGGATATACGAATTCCGAACCTTCACCCCAGAACCGCCCTTATTCGAGTTTTCTCAAGAAAAAGTTTCAAATAAAAGTTGTAGCCACTAATGAGTCTAGGAACTATAGAAATTTTAAAGAAAATCGTACGAGTCATTTTCGAAAAAAATTGAAAAAGCTTAAAAACCCCTAGAATAAAGTGGAGCTTTCGGTTACCCGATTTCAACCACAAGCTTCGCGGCACAACTAGGTGTAATAGGGAGGTTAAATACCAAGTTTGGTGAAATTCGGATGAAGCTTTCGGTATGATATGGCTGTCACACACAGACATGTTTCTAAAAATTACTTTTTTGGACTCAGAGGACCTCAAAACGTGTATTTCCGGTGAAAGCTCGAATTCGAAAATTCGACCCGATTACAATACTTCCTTTACTATCTATATAGTAGTAAAAGGAAGTAAAATGGAAGTAAAGAAAATCTAGGAATGAATATATATACATAAGAACAGTTTATATATGTATGATTTATTAAAAAAAATATCTGGTGCGAAGCGTCACACTACTTTCTTTTACTTTCGTTTATGAAACTCACTCTTGGTTAAAAGAATTATAAGTACTTTATAACTATACAAATACATATAAACAGAACTATATGCATACAACCTATAGGGCTATATGTATATACACGAATTCCCAACCTTTATCCCAGAACTGCCCTTATTCGAATTTTCCCAGGAAAAAGTTTCAAATAAAAGTTGTAGCCATTAACGAGTCTAACAACTATAGAAATTTTAAAGAAAATCGTTCGAGTCATTTTCAAAAAAAATTTAAAAAGCTCAAAAACTTCTAGAGTAAATTGGAGCTTTCGGTTAACCTATTTCAACCTAAAGCTTCGCGGCACAACTAGGTATAATATGGAGGTCAAATTTCAAGTTTGGTGAAATTCGGATAAAGCTTTCGATACGATATGGCTGTCACACACAGACATGTTTCTAAAAACCACTTTTTTGGACTCAGGGGACCTCAAAACATGTATTTCCGGTGAAATCTCGAATTCGAAAATTCGACCCGATTACAATACTTCCTTTACTATCTATATAGTAGTAAAAGAAAGTAAAAATTTCTCGTGTATAATACAGCGGCAATCGATAGTACCAATCAATCAATTTTGATGCGTTTGAGTAACTAACTAAATTAATCTATATAAATAATATGATAGTTGTTTTCCAATGTTCGCCTTTAACTCAAAAACTACTGGATAGATTTCAAGCAATTTTTTGTTTTGTTTTACTGCTTATATACTTGGTCCTTATCTAAAAAAAGAATTATCACAATATCTTCATTAAATGCAAAGTAATTAAAGTTTTAAAAAATGCGATTTTTACCAGCAAAACGCGTTAAGCGGTGGATTTTTCGTCGCTTTGATAGAGTAGAGCAAATGATCTAATGCGCATGGGCTGTAGAGAATATGTTTTTCCTTCCACTGCCTACTGATTATTTCATATTTGAGCGTAGACTTAATGCAACTCAGTGAGATATATTAGATTAATGAAGATTTTTTGAATTCTATAATTTCTATTTGTTGAGCCGTTTTTAAAATATTTTTTGTAGCTTTTTTTAAAATTATCTTTTAGCATTTTTTATATTTTACTGTAAATACAAATCCCAAATACATTTTTAAATTACAACCGTTACAATAATCAAATTACATTTCAACACTCGCTTTTATTATTGCATATATTTATTAACTAGAAAGAGTTAAATTAGCGAGAAACATTTTTTTGTTCATTAAACTATATGCCGAAAATTGCTCCCTCAGAATCCGCAATTTTTCCAAGTGTATAGTTATAAATTGATTAATTATTAATTTTTCAAAAATTTGCAAACTAAAAATTAAAATTGTTGTAAAATACAAAAAGGTCACTGTTTTTATTTTTTTTAAAAGTCCTTCTTAAATGCTCTTCCGGATCCGCAATTGCTCCGGGTGTATAGTTAATAGTTAATTAATAATTAAATTTTTTTACAAATTACAAATTCAACAATTAAAAGCGAAAAGCGTTATAAAACCCAAAATGATTTTTAGTTGAATTTTTTTAAGTTTTCTATCTGCTCTTTTCATTACGCAAACTAATTGATCAAATTTTTGCAATATTTTTAATAATTAATTACTTTTAACTATTTATACATGTATTGTTGTACTATGACATCAACAACTGCCGTTGGATCTAATAAACATGAATAGTTTAAAAATTGAATTACCAACTAACTATACGCCTGGAGTAATTGCGGACCCGGAAAGAGCATTAAAGTAACAATTTTTTGAAATTAAAAATGATTATTTTGGATTATATACTTAGCATTTTTTTATTTTTGAATTTAGAAATTTTTGAAAAATTAATTTTTGATTAACTTATACGCTAATAACTATATACTTAGAGCAATAGCGGATTCTGAAGTAGCGATTTAGGAGCAATTCTTTCCGGTTATTTTAAATATATTTTTGTTTTCAATGTTTTAAATTTTTTTCCTCTGTAAATTAAATATGTTCTTAACATAATAACCTACGCAGACGACGTCGCGGGTATCAACTAGTTACAGAATAAAAATGGAAATATATAATTAAGAACAGTTTATGTCTATGATTTATTTAAAAAAAAAATTCTCGCGTATAATACAGCAGTAATCGATAGTACCAATCTTAGTACTCAAAATAAAGTTTGAGTAACATTAAATTAATCACATCATAAATCGATACTTACTTTAATAAAAATTGAGTAAGTGAAACGCCTGTCACCGCTTGTAACAGCACCGTTCCATCTTTTATGCCCTTCATCAACGTAAACAGCATATAGCACCCGCTCGACATAAAAGTCAAAAAGATGACCTAATGTTATCTGAAACATAAGAATTTTTAGAACTCAGCAAAATGTTATCTCTTTGATAACATTTTTAGGATAAGTCATTTTAACGAGATCTAAATGTTAACAAAATGATATCTATTATCGATATCATTCTGACATCAAAAAGCTAACTTTTTGACATGTCTGCCATAACCTCAACTTTTTATCAGCTGATTTTTTATTATTTCCAAAGATTAAATATTTATCGCATTCACTCTAAACTCTAATATCTCTAATCATATCTAATATATCAATAATGTATAAAAAATAAAACTATTTATAAAAGATAATAATAATTATAAATCAACACATATTCAAAATTAATACTGAAATTATTAATAAAAACTTTGGTGTTTATAGTTAAGTACCTGAAGAAGCTACGAAAGTAGCGAAATGCCTAGTACAAAAATTAAAAAAAAAACATCAAATAAAGAATATCCATTAAAAAAGAACTGTACTGTTTTTTATTTAATAAAAACTTTAGGATAAAATATAACTGGTCAAAATTTTTATTATCGATTTTCTTTATAATTCACCTCTAATTTTTGACATATAAATGTTAACTTTAAGATCTCGGAAAAATGTTATCATTCTGATATCCTTTCAATGAGCTCTAAAAGATGACTCTAAATGGCTCATAAGAGAACTTTTTGTTAACTTTATGTTAACTTTACGGTTATCATTTCTGATATCAGGTAGTTAATAATGTTAACTTTAAGAGATCTTTATGATTTCTTCTTGCCAAACGAGCAATCAATATGAAATAATGAATTGATTAAACACAATATTCTCTCCATTTAGAATATGAATAGTTTTATTTGACGGTATAAATTATTTTTATGTTAATTTGTATGCTTAGTAATATTAATTTTATGATTTTTTTTGGTCTATATTTTATTACATTTAGTAGGTGCTATAAGTAAGAGTATAACTAGAATATTACTACTACATATTATTAATAATTAGACTATCATTATTATCAGTAAGGAAATCGTCGTGGCTGGTAGTAGATTGATTTATTCATGAGGATTTTGAAAGCTGGATTTGGCAAGATGTTCATATCCTGTAGCCTGGGGTATTGTCTGTAGTATATCCTGGTTGCGAATATAGGACGGCGGTAGATAATAAGTACGTTGCAAGAACTCTTTGAAGAGCTTTGCAAAGTGGTCCAAAGATTTCTCGTAATTGACCAATGATGTTTCCTAGTGTTTGATGGATAAGTGTTTGGTCGAGTTTTTGATGGATAAGTGTTTGGTCGAGCTTTTGGTGGATAAGTATTTGGTGAAGCTTTTGATGGATAAGTGTTTAGTCGAGTTTTTGGTGGATCAATGTTTGGTCGAGTTGTTGGTGGATAAGTGTTTGGTCGACTTTTTGGTGGATCAATTTTTGGTCGAGCTTTCGATGGATAAGTGTTTGGTCGAGTTTTTGGTGGATCAATGTTTGGTCGAGCTGTTGGTGGATAAGTGTTTGGTGGATAAGTGTGTGGTCTAGCTTTTGATGGATAAGTGTTTGGTCGAGTTTTTGATGGATAAGTGTTTGGTCGAGCTTTTGGTGGATAAGTATTTGGTGAAGCTTTTGGTGGAGAAGTGTTTGGTCGAGTTTTCGGTGGATCAATGTTTGGTCGAGTTTTTGGTGGATAAGTGTTCGGTCGAGATTTTACGTAAGTATTTGACTGAACTTTCGAATAAGTGTTTGGTCGAGTGGTCTTCTTTTTGGTTTGATATTCCCCTCGGACGAATGCTGATGATTCTTTTTCACCAATTTGGGTTTTCTCTATTGATTTCCATCCAATTAATTCAGTAACAGAATTAAAATAGTAATACATTTTTTCTAAAAATCTTACCTCGTTGGTTGTTCGATTTTCGTGCTTCTACCCAAATAGCGACGACCAGGACGAAAATTACAATCTAATTAAAAGTAGATACGTTAAATAAACTCAGTGTTTTCTAATTACTTACCCTTATTATTTATTTACTTTAACGTGAAACTTCATGTTGTTAAAACCGTATTCTTTGACTAAGAAAATAATAATGATTTCTTACCCTGGTCTTACCTGGAATTTATAGAAGTGTCCCCACTTGAGATACCAAAAATCATAGCCATATGAATCATATTTTTAATAATGCCCTTTTAATGAGCCACTGACCGACAAAACAAAAAATAAACATCCTTTAATACTAAAAAAACGAAGGAAATCAAAAAGAAACAATTAAAAAATGAATCATTGAAAAGTGATTTCCTTATCTTCAAATGGTTATTAAAAAAAAAAAAAAACCAAAATTTTAAAAATTGTTAAAATTTTTTAAATTAAAAATATTTATCATAATATTTTTTTCATTATATTTTGAATTGATAGATATATTTAGGGGCGATGGATCGGGATTTGACAATGAATGCAACAAGAGTATCAGCAGGTCACTTAGTGGCGTGGTGGACTAGATAGTTGCCTTATACGCCAGTGGTCCAGGGTTCGAATCCTAATGAAAGCCTAAGATGTTTTTTCTGGGTTTTCGGATTCGACGGTCGGTAATGACCATAGTAGTTTATGCGACCTTAAATAAACCAAAAAAAAAAGAAGAGTATCAGGTCGCGACGTTTCACTATATATTAGAGCTTGATCAGGCTCTCTGATGCATGCTCAGCATTATTTTATTTCTATAGCCTTGCATATACCAATTATATATATATATAAATATGTTACGGTAAAAGTAGATATTGCGGCAAATGTACACATTTTCCGGTAAATGTGTACATTTGCCTCCTCGTTTGGGTAATGTGTATTCAACTAACATTTACAATTTCAAATAAGGGAAATGTAAATTGAATTCACAATGACCATTTCGTTTTGGTAAATGTGAGCATGTCTGTTTTAAACGAGAACAAAACATGAAGGTAAGAGTATACATTTACCAAAACGTGAAGGCAAGAGTACACATTTGCCGGGAAATGTACCTACATATACATTATATTCAGTTCAAATTTACCTAACTTTTTGGGAAATGTACACATTTTACGGTAAAAGTGTACATTTCCCAAGAGTGTACATTTACCGTAACATATACATCAGTGGCATGCGGTCCATACATGCTGTAGATGCGCCGCATGCCCTGGGAGTGAGACAATTTAAAAAATTAAATATTTTTAATGATTTATTCATATTTTAATTAACGTAATAGCATGTATTGTAAAATGATTCTAAAAATACCCAATACTAAATATTTTTATCATTTATACAATTTTTTTAATTAACAAAATTATGAAACGTATTGCTCATAAAATTAGCATAGAACACCCCATCAAATGAACGGCAAAAGCCGAATTAATGCGCAACGACCGTTGCATGCGATTGCTTGGCTAGAATTGGTCGCGCATGCGCACTAGTTTCACATTGCCGGCTGACGTTTATAGATGCGTTTGACGTTTTGAATTTACTACGGCTACTCATTGTTACTGATAATTTTCATGATTTATTTTGATTTATTTACCCAAAGACGATACAAATGTTCTATTCTTTAGGATAAGAACTATTTTCGTGGGTTTTATATACATTATATGATGCGGTTATTGATGATTTTTGTAAGGAGCCTCGAATAAAGCTAATTTAAAAAAAAATACTTATAACACCACGTTTATCAAATAAAAAAATAAATTTAAAAATTTTGGTTTATATTACCCCCCCCCCCTTCTGACCGCATGCCCTGTTTCAAAAGTTACCGCACGCCACTGATATATATATTTTTTCTATTTTAAAAACGAATTTAACTCTCATGGTTAATAATTAATTATGATAATTATATAATTGGTATATGCAAGGCCATAGAAAGACAGGAATGCTAAGCATGCATCAGAGAGCCTGATGAAGCTATAATATATGGCGAAACGTTGCGACCTGATACTCTTGTCGCATTCATTGTAAAATTCCGATCCATTGCCCCTCTAACTATATCTATCAATTCAAAATAAGAAGGATAGAATAGAATCCTTTTAATTTCGACAACACGTTCTTCTGAACCGATGATTTAAATAAGTAAACGAGGGATGTATGGAAATGGCATTAGTGGAAAGTCTTATCATAGGATGAAGAGGAATTCCACTCTGTAGTAATGCTTATCGCGGGATCAGGATTAGCTTGAGATGTTGTTACATGCTCCACTGATAAAAAAAAGTCTTTCATCTTTTAATAAAACAATATTTATTTGTTTTTAATACCTATTCTAAGTATATTAGTTTGAGAGTAAATTTTTCACTTTTTTGAAATAATAAATATAAAAAAAAATAATTATAAAGACAATAAATAGTTAACATTTTCTTGTATATTATATATAATAACGAGTTCAACTTCTTAAGCACTTTGAAAATAATTCATATTTAGAACAATAAAATCAGTCTTCCTATTTTTCATAACAAGATGTCTTTTACAAAAGAAAAAGAAAACGAACAACTCGGGCGAAAATATCTATCTATTGATATTTCCACATATTTCTATTATCTTATACATTTTCAACATTCTACAAAAATACAAGTTATCACAAAGTTTCAGCAATTTAAATACAATTATAGAAATATTTCATTTGATTCATATTTAAATCTTATCTACGTATTTTTTAACTCCATTTTTTTTTCAGGTTTAAATTAATTAATGCTACAAACAAGTTAGGATTCAGTAGACCAATTTAGCAATGTTTTTTTTTTTTAATTTATTTGTTTTAATTTGCGACATTTCGTCGGTGCTATTCCGACTTCACCAGGCACGTTGAAATATTTCAATAAACATTGCCACAAATGACACGTTAGTTTCTAACCTTTATTTTTTTTTAAACTTTAACTTTTTAACCGACTTAAAAAAAAGAGGGAGGTTCTCAATTCGACTGTATTTTTTTGTTTTATGTTTGTTACCTTAGCATTCCCGACTGGGTAAAGCGATTTTGATGATTCTTTTTTTTATTTGAAAGCTGGTGTTTCCCGAATGGTCCCATTTTAATATGAAGGAAATCGTTCAATTCTAAGGGGTTGAAAATTAAGGGATGAAATACTAACTTCTTATTGGATAGCTCGATTTTGATAATTTTTTTTTTTTTGTTGAAAGCCAGTGCTTTCCGTGTGGCTTCATTTTAATTTAAAGGAAATCGTTCACTTCTAAGGGGTTGAAAACTAAGGGATGAAATACTAACTTCTTATTGGATAGCTCGATTTTGATAATTATTTTTTTGTTGGTAGAACATAATTTTAAATTAATCTCATATCCATTTTCATAAAAAAACTCCACTAATAAGGGGTTAAAAATTAGGGATGAAATTACAAATTTTCCTGGCTAACCCAATTTTAATAATTTTTTTCTATTACGTATATCGTACCTTTAAATTGTTCACATTTCAATTTGAAGAAAAAAATCCACCCCCTAAGGATGAAAACAGGGGATGAAATAGTGAGGTTTAACTGAATCATCGGATTTTGATGATTTTTTTCTATTGGAAAGAGTATTCCACTTAGTTCTTTTATTATATTTAAAAGCAAAAAATTTCAACCCTTAAGAGCAAAGGGGGATGAAGTAATAACTTTTAACATTTAACGACACTGTCTTATATGAGCAGCGCGTTTAGTAGGTTTACCCATATTCAAAGAAATAAAATCAGTTATCAAACTTCAGATCACTAAAAATCTAGAAATAAATAAAAATTATAAAAAAAAATGAAAAACCGACTTCAAAATAAATAAAAAATCTTAAACAAGAAATACACTAAAAAGTAACAAAATAATGGCGTATTCTTGCAGTATCTACAACTTACAAATTATTAGGATGATACAATGTGCAACTATTGTTATTGTTGGAGTTGGTGTCAGCTAAGGAAATACGAATATATTGGTACTTAGCAATATACGAAAATACCACACGAAATTTATTTTTCAAATGAACTTTTAATGTACTATTACTGTGACAATATCTAGCGACCTTAAAACTAAAAAATACCAATAACCAACTACTAAACCTTTTTACAAATTAACATTAATATTTATTTCCTTGGCTGACACCAACTCCAAAAATAACAATAGTTGTACAACATATCATTCTAATCATTTGTAAGTCGTAGACACTGCAAGGATACGAAATTATTTTTTTACTTTTTAGTGCATTGTTGTTTAAGATTTCTTTTTTATTTTGAAGTCGGTTTTTCATTTTTTTTATAATTTTTATTTATCTTTATATTTTATAATGTCAAACGTGATAATTTTGCATCATTGGACTATATGTTTTATTGAAATATTTCAAGCTGCTTGATGAAGTCGGAATAACACCGACGAAACGTCGCAAATTAAAATTAAAAAAAAAAACATTGCTAAATTGGTCTACTGAATCCTAACTTATTTATATCGTATTTTATAACGTGAACGTGTATTGAACGCGTGAAATTTTCTCGTTAAATCATTATTTTTTATAATTTATATATATATATATATATATATATATATATATATATATATACATATTTATACAGGGGATGACTCCAAAGTCACAACATCATTTCTACGGAATAAATTTTTATTTTTTTATTTGTTGAGGGGGATAGTTTTGGATTTCTCTCCTTCTCTTAAAAATCGTTAAATTTGTTAGTTTACACATCCGCTTCCGGAACGGTTTTTCAAAAAATGTGTCAGTGCCAAAAACAAAATGACTACTTCAGTGCAGATTTAATAGACTTAGATATCCACCTAGAGTGTCAATCTACGGTAAATACCGTAAATAGAATAATAAGATAAGATAATTGAAAACTCCCGGGATACTTAAATCGGCTATTCTGACCCAGAAAAGTTATTTTGTCATTTTTTATTTAATGGTTGCACCCAAAAATTGTAAAATTATTAGATGATCAAAAAATATGGTCAATATGCTAATATCATGAAAGTGGTCGTAACTCAACAATTATATGGTATTTATATCACTTAAGTAATTAACAATAAAAATGTACAGGACCTACGAAGAGTTGAGTAAGTATAAGTAATTATAACCTAGGATTCACCACGTGACTTGCTTTTCAAGCTACTTGACTTATAATCAAGTTTAACTCACGTTAAATGTTAATATTTAAATGTCAAGTCAAGCATTTGCAAAAAAATATTCAGATACCTGACTTGATGAATCCAAACATTTACTTTTGTAAAGAGGGGGAGGGTAAATACGATATTTTCAAATTGAAAGAATGGAGATTTAAACATTTTTCTTATAAACGGTACGTTTTTTTAAATACATCCCCCAAGTTATTCAAGTGCAAAATGATGTTGAGATTTTTGAGCCTCCTGTATATAGCACCCAGTGATAAGGAAGACAAAGAATTTACACAGCGATTAATTTCATGCGTTTCGTTAATTTCTTAATTAATACGAATAATACGGATAAAATAATCAAACCTAGGTTTATCCGGATCAAGTCCGTTATACCCGGTAAATATGGATAAAAATCAAAATATATTTGAGCTTGTACAGGTTTCGAGCTATCCACTTTCGCTTGGTTAAACTTGGGTGTAAGAGATATATAGTAAAATTCCAAAAAGTAACAGATTTTGATTGGGGGGAGGGGCAATTTTAAAAACACTTTCATTACGACTTCCCGGGAAATTTTTTAAATCATATATAATTAGATTTGAAAATTGGCCAGGTATGATCATATGTTATTATATATGATTAGATAAAAATATTTTTTCCCGGGCAATCACTTACTACAAGCACATTTTTCGAGAGTTTTATTATAAAAACTATATAAATTAAAAGAATACACAAAGTATTTGGATTGCTAAAAAAATTTTTGTAATCCTTTTGTCTAATCATATATAATTATATATGATCATACCTGGCCAATTTTCATATCTGATTATATACGATTAGACAAAAATATTTTTTACCGGGTACTCACTCATGTAATATTTTTTAGGTATCGTTATATGTACTTTGTGTATTTTTTTAAATTTTATTTACTGCTTTTGCTTGTAGTAAGTGATTGTCCGGGAAAAAATATTTTTGTCTAATCATATATAATTACATATGATCATACTTGATCAAGGTTTAAATCTAATAATATATAATTATATATGATTAGACGAAAACATTATTTCCCGCGAAATCGTCATGAAAGTGTTTTTTTAAATCATCCCTCCCCCAATCCAAGTCTGGATTTTGTTGAAATTTCACTCTGATAAAAAATGAATTCCCGGAAAACGTTTCTGTCATAGTTCCTCTTTTGTTTGCTAGCTTATAAAATCCGGGAAAAAATTATTTTCTCTAATCATATATAATCAGATCTGAAAATTAGCCAGATATGATCATTTATAATTATATATGATTAGACAGCAAGATTCGTTTTTCGGGAATCAATTTTTGTGTGTGTTATGGAAAATTTGTTGAGCTGGAAAGAGTTATTTATATAAAAAATTTTCTGGTTCGTCCAAGTTTAAGGAAGTGAAATATAGCACGCGGTGTACTCGGGTAGAGCCCGAAACATGTACAATTTCAAATTTGGACTTTACCTATGTTCTTTGGATGTAACGGCATGTCGGTGATATCGTCTACTTTGCATTGAAACATTAATCGATACGAAGTGTGCGTACTTTTGCTCGTTCAAATCGAGACACCAAATTGAAAATTATTAAAAATAATATTGCACATCGCTAAGAGAAATTTAATGGAAACTAAATTAAAATGACTATTTGATTGAAATTAAATAAATAACCTAAAATGAATAAGCTACTGGAATGGTACAGTATATTAACTTTAAAATGCAATTATTTGATAGACAATAAAAACGTATAGGTATATTTAAAATACTGGTTTATGGTAACGTTTATAGCATGTCGAAAACCATTTTATCGACAAACTTCACGCAATCGTCTTTAAAAACGGTTTATCATAATTATTTTAATTGTTTTTGATTACGTATTTTGGTTATTTGAAATTCAAAAGTTTCATTTTGTGTATGTAAAGGACTCGTCAGTCGACTCCTTTAAGCTCCATGTCCAAGGTTAGTAGACATCAAATGATTAAATTACGCGACTCAAAGTGCACGAACTAAATCTGAGCTTTAAAACGAACCTTAACATTTCTATTGTTTGAATGGGATTGTTCTAGTCAGGGCTCGGCATTTAACTAACTGTCAAAAGAAACGAAAGCTGTCTAAAAAATATGACGTCATAAAAGTTAATTCCAAGGTTTTCTTTAAAGTATACTCCTCCCTAATACATTTACTGGCAAGTCTCGGAGGCCAAGATTTGACGGCGAGTTTTCTAGCAATATTTAGACCAGTGCTTTTAGCCTTTGAAAATGGTAAAAAGTGAAAAAAATTATAGTAGGATGAAACCCGTTGGAAAAGGAAGAGAATATAATAAAAATGAAATGAAAAATAAATTATGGTCGATCTGAGTTGGGGAAGGGGAAAATGTTTTTTTTAAGGGTAGACAAAACTACAAGTCTTATGGAAAAAAGTTAAATGGCAAAGTTGTAGATAATAAGTAGATCTACACTTTTTTTCACATAACCTCACAATTTATGTGAAAAATTCCAATAACCAAGTTTTTAGTTTTTTATTTTTCTTTAACAAAAAAATAAAAAAATGTTCATGACATTTTGTAAAAATTTACCTTTTAATGTCCCAAACATACTGTAATTTTGAACAATTTTTTAAAATTTACACTTTAATTATTGCATTTTCTGAGAACATTTAACATTATAATGTATATATTATAAAATATTATATAATATAACAAAAAGCTCACCGACTTTTTAAGAAAATCAGATATTTTGACGTGAGAATTTTCGATTAAAATTAGGTGCTTTTTCGATATTATAAGTCATTATAAGGTGAAAAATTAATAATTTAAAAAAAATAAAATGTGTTTTGAATTTCCATTTTAAAGGAAAAATAAATTATGGTCGATCTGAGTTGGGGAAGTGGAAAAGGGTTTTTTTTAAGGGTAGTAACAGTTTATTTCGATTTCCGACAAAACTACAAGTCCTATGGAATAAAGTTAAATGGCAAAGTTGTACATAATAAGTAGATCTACAACTTTTGTGCTAACACTTTTTTCACATAACCTCAAAATTTATGTGAAAAATTCAAATTACCAAGTTTTTGGTTTTTAATTTTTTTACAAAAAAAAAAAAAAATTACACGATATTTGGTGAAAACTACTTTTAATGTCCCAAACACATTGTCTATTTTTTTTATTTAAATTATTTATTTTTCACCTTATACTGACTTATAATATCGAAAAAGCACTCTAATTTTCAATCGACAATTCTCACGTCAAAAGATCTGATTTTCTTAAAAAGTCGGTAAGCTTTTTGTTATATTATATAATATATTTGAATTATAATTGTAATTTGAATTTTTCACATAAATTTTGAGGTTATGTGAAAAAAGTGTTTGCACAAAAGTTGTAGATCTACCAATTATGTACAACTTTGCCATTTAACTTTTTTCCATAGGACTTGTAGTTTTGTCGGAAATCGAAATAAACTGTTACTACCCTTAAAAAAAACCCTTTTCCACTTCCCCAACTCAGATCGACCATAATTTATTTTTTCTTTAAAATGGAAATTCAAAACACATTGTATTTTTTATTTAAATTATTAATTTTTCACCTTATAATGACTTATAATATCGAAAAAGCACCCTAATTTTAATCGAAAATTCTCACGTCAATATTTCTGATTTTCTTAAAAAGTCGGTGAGCTTTTTGTTATATTATATAATATTTTATAATATATACATTATAATGTTAAATGTTCTCAGAAAATGCAATAATTAAAGTGTAAATTTTAAAAATTTGTTCAAAATTACAGTATGTTTGGGACATTAAACGGTAAATTTTTACAAAATTTCATGAAAAATTTTTTTTTTTTTTGTAAAAGATAAAAAATTAAAAACTTGGTTATTGGAATTTTTCACATAAATTGTGAGGTTATGTGAAAAAAAGTGTAAGCACAAAAAGTGTAGATCTACTTAGTATCTACAACTTTGCTATTTGAATTTTTTCCATAGGACTTGTAGTTTTGTCGAAAATCAAGATAAAACGTTTCTACCCTTACCCCCCCTTTTTTTTTCCACATCCCCACCTCAGATCAACCGTAATTTTATATTTTTCCTCTCATTTTTGTTATATTCTCTTCCTTTTCTAATAGGTTTCATTCTACTATAATATTTTTTTTTTGTTCAAAAATTATCTACCTTGGTCTAATTTACGAGAAACCTAAAAAGAAATCTTTTGACCAGTGAAAGTTTTTTTTGTATTAAATTGTCATTAAGCCTTAGGCTGCAGTGCGGGGGGAACGTGCCCTAACCTGGTTTTCTGCTAATGGCAAAAAAAAACTGTCATTGATTGGATTGAGCCCTGGTTGAAACGATTAAAATAAACATTAAAGAAAGTACGAATTAAGTGTTAAGTAGTTTAGTTGTTAGTGTTGAGCTAATTGTTTAGTTAGTACTTCCTAGGCCTAGAAGGGTTTCTCGGGGGACAATAGCTCGACGCCGCACTCGCTTCTGGATGTCATTGATGGAGGGTGACTCGGTGAGGGCGAGTTTGAAGGGAGCCGGCGACGTGGAGCGGCTGCTGCTGGTACTCGAACTCGCCTCGTTTGTCGTATTCGACGCCGACATACTCACTTGCATCGCATCGACATTATCGACCATGTAGTCGAGCAATTGGTATGTCATCTTGTGCTCTTGCTTCATCTGCTCGAGCTCGGTGTCCTTGTCTTTCACCTGGATATCTCGTTGTGCCGCCATATAGCTTTGGCTGAGCGCAAAATTCAACAGCTGGTTCATCACATAGCGAGCCTCGTTAACGCTCTGAATCGAGTTAGCCAGTGCTTGAATATCACCCACGTCAGGATTTTCCTTGAAACAAACGAAAAGAAAAAAAAACGTGAACATTCTCCCAGATGATCATAACAACTGGAAGGACTTAAGCGACAGACCAAATAAACACCGGCTGCAAATCACCGGTATCTCATAATCGACGTGCAAATGTCAAAGAAAAATCAAGAGAAGTTGAAAACAGAGAGATAAGATGAAAACCGGTGGAAAATTAGTAAAATTAATCAGTTCGGGTTTGCGTTATTAAAAAAAAAAAAAAATGAATGGTTATTGGTTTCAAGTTTTGACGAAGCTGATATGGATGAAGACTAACCTTTGATTGGTCTATTTGGACAATATTATGTTGCGTTTCAATAATGCTATCCTGCACGTAATTCAATTCGTCCAGAATAGCGTCTATTTCATTGTTAATATCGGACAAGTCCTCGCCGAGATCTTGGGCGAACAGTTTTCGCTGACGAAGACGTTCAAGATTACGGCTCAACGATTCGCGTTTCAACACCAAACGATTCATGTCCCGTTCCTGATATGCAATCACCTGATTCGGGAGAGTTAATTTGTTCAGTTTACCAAAATATAATCACACATCAAAACAAAGCCAACATCAATAATTAACTCAACAACAGACAATGGAACATCCCGAAGCGATTTTCCACGGGAATTTTCAACAACAAAGCCAGAGTCAAAATAGGTGCATCAGTGAAATGCAAAGACAATATTTGCAATAGAATGATCCCAAGTTAAAATCTAGATCTACTCAATACCTTCCCAAAGTGTCTCGTTAAAACGCATACCTGTTTACTTAGTACGGCCTTATTTATGTACTTCTCGAGCGTACGCCATTTTTGTTGAGCATTTTTCGAAGATATTTCTATAAAACAAAAAACATTTAGTTAATAACGCATTATATTTGTTTCGGATGAAAACAAAACCGTACATTGTACGATACAAGTCATGCGCAATATAAAACTATGACAGCTTTTTTACACACATATTTGGTATTAGCTAATACCCGCGACGTCGTCTGTGTAGGTTATTATGCTAAGAACATATTTAATGTACAGAGGAAAAACATCTCAAAAATTAGCGTTAAATAGCGTAGAACATTTTTAACCATACATATGCCAAAAAATTGCTCCTTCAGAATCCGCTATTGCTTCAAGTCTATAGTTATTAGTTAATCAATAATTGGGCGTTTCTCTATAAGCTGGGCAACTCATTTTCTCAGGCCAATATTGTGTAAAGAAATTACAGATAATTTACGTTTCGTGGATAATTTAAAAGATAATTAACTGATCTACCTTTGCCCAACATTTAATATCCATTAAAATAAACTTAGTTCAATCAAAATCATTGATATAATCATTAAAAAACAGTCCCCTGGCGTGTCACCAAAGCAGTATAGTTACTTCAGACTAAATTTATTAGACCCTTTTTTAACTATTTGAAACAATCAAATTGTTCCTATTATTAAAACAATATTGTTTAATTATAAATTAGAACTGTTTTTTTTAAATATTATTTTCTAATACTAAAAACGTCAATTAAAGTCAGTCTCCGCATTTTGTGAACAGTTTTATATTTTAAATTACACCCCACGTACCCTAAAGGTTTAAGAATGGCACTTCTGCGTGTAACCAAACGCAAACGATCTAAAGTTTACGCGGTCACTGTCATTAATGTCCAGACGCCATTTTATTAAGTGCTGCACGAGCGTTCTTCCGTGGAAAACACGTTCTAAACTAGCAGACAACAGTCCCCTGGCAAGAAGTATTTGATTTCTTTTTATATGTATTATAATAATACCCCAGAATCTTTATACGTTATAATAAACAAGACTTTTCTACGTATAGCAAAATAGCATAGATCAAGTACATTTTGTGCTATCTTTCAATGAAATCAAATTAAACAGTCCCCTGTCTCTCAACAGGACAGGGGACTGTTTTTGTCTCCAAAAGGCTGTCTTTATATATTTATTTACTATTGTATTCGGTACACACTTGCTTCGAATAAGGCACCAAAGAAAAAAAAAAGCTCTTTAAGGAAGAAATGTTTAAATAAGTAAAATATTAAAAGTTCAGAGTTGAAATTTTAGTATATTTAAGTGAGATATTTTAAAAACGTTTTAAAAGTTTTTTTTTATTGTTCAGTTATTTAATTCTTAAGCTTCAAAGTTTAATGAAAATAAAAAAAAAAAATTATTTTGGTATTGAAAATGTATTTTTCATTGAAATTCACAGTCCCCTATATCGTTTTTTTTTTTTTTAGAAAATGCACAATTTTTCTAAGGTAATGGAAATATTTTTGGTTCACCTGCCGAGTGTTAATAAATAGATGGATATTTATTCCCTGAATAAGATCTATTACAGATCCAAGCAAAAATTTGCCTCGACACTTTCTTACAAACAGTTGCCCAGTTTACAGAGAAACACCCAATTAATTTTTCAAAAATTTGTAAGTTCAAAAATAAAAATTGCTATATAATCCAAAATAATCAGTTTTTTTTTTTTTTAAATTGTTACTTCAATGCTCTTTCCGGATCCGCAATTGCTCCAGGTGTATAGTTAATTAGTAAATCAAACTATTCATGTTTATAAGACCCAACGGCAGTTGAGGACGACAAAATACAACAGTACATGTATAAATAGTTACAAATAATTAACTATTAAAAATAATGCAAAATTTGATCAATTTTTTGCATAATAAAAAGAGCAGGTAGAAAACTTAAAAAAAAACAAAAATTTCAATTAAAAATTATTTTCGGTTTTATAGCGATTATAATTCTTAAGATTGAAAATTTTCAAAAAATTTAATTATTAATTAACTATTAACTATACACCAGGAGCAATTGCGGATCCGGAAAGAGCATTTAAGGAGCAATTAAAAAAAAAAAACTTTAATCTCGCCAACTTAACTATTTCTGGTTAAAAAATACATGCAATAATAAAAGGGAGTGTTGAAACGTAATTTGATTATTTTAACGGTTGTAATTTAAAAATGTATTTTGAATTTGTATAGACAGTAAAGTATAAAAAATGCTAAAAGAGAATTAAAAAAAAGCTATATTAATCTAATATCTCGCTGAACTGCATTAACTATTTAGTCTACGCTCTAATATGAAATAATCAGTAGGCATTGGAAGGAGAAACACTCTATCTGCAAACCATACGCATTAAACCGTTTGTGTCACTCTATCAAAGCGACGAAAAATCCACCGCTTAACGCGTTTTGCTTGTTTTTACAAGCAAATTTTAAAAAAATTTAATTACTTTGTTTTTAATGAAGATATCGGGATAATTCTTTTTTTAGATAAGAACTAAGTATATAAGAAGTAAAACAAAACAAAAAATTGCTCAAAATCTATCGAGTAGTTTTTGAGTTAAAAGCAAACAATAGAAAACAGCTATCATTTTATTTATATAGATAGACTACACGTGTATCTTGTAGTGTAAATGCATGCGGTGGTCCTCAGTAAAACCACTTAAGTCCATTTTCCGAAAAATTATGGTGGATTTTCCATCAACTGTCACAAAGAAGATCCTGATTCAGCCTTGTTTATCAAAAATCCGAATATGAAAATACAACCTAAGTTCAATTTACAATTTAGAACTTAAAATGGCGATATTTCGAAATTCGTCAAAATAGCCTTAGGTGTGATTTTACTAAGGAACCACAGTATTGCTTTATTTTCATCTGGAATAAATATGCTGTAAACACATTTGAAATGTTGATTTACTAGTTGAATTGGTATCATAAAGTTATTACCATCGGATACCCGCTCGGCATAAATGGCAAAAAGATGACCTAATGTTATCTGAAACATGAGAACTTTTAGAACTCAGCAAAATGTTATCTCTTTGATAACATTTTTAGGGTAAGTCGTTTTAACGAGATCTAAATGTTAATTAAATGATAAATATTATCGATATCATTCTGACATCAAAAAGCTAACTTTTTGACATGTCTACCATAACCTCAACTTTTTATCAGCTGATTTTTTATTATTTCCAAATACTAAATATTTATCACATGGACTCTAACCTCAAACCATATCTCATGTGTCAATAATGTATAAAAAATAAAACCATATATAAAAGATAATAATAATTATAAATCAACACATATTCAAAATTAATATTGAATTTATTAATAAAAAAGATGGTGTTTATAATTAAGTACCTGAAGAAGCTACGAAAGTAGCGAAATGCGTAGTGTAAACATTTAAAAAAACAAAGGACAAAATTGTTATTATCGATTTTCATTATAATTCACCTCTAATTTTTGACATATAAATGTTAACTTTAAGATCTCGGAAAAATGTTATCTTTCTGATACCCTTTCAATGCGCTCTAAAAGATGACTCTAAATGGCTCATAAGAGAACTTTTTGTTAAATTTACGGTTATTATTTCTGATATCAGGTCATTAATAATGTTAACTTTAAGAGATCTTTATGATATCTTCTTGCCGAACGGGTAGTGCCAGTGGTGCGCAGGCACAGGATGCAGATTTTATGGTATCTGGCGTTTTGATCCCTGGACAAAATATCCCCATGAAAAAATATCCCCGGACAAAACTTGGACGTTGTTCGGTACCGTTGTCTGAGGATATTTTGTCCGGGGATCAAAACGCATGGCACCGATTTTAAGACCACGTTAGGTGCATAAAATCTGAGAATTTTTAAGAGTGTAGTTATAGAAAGTGGAATCGAACGTACACTAAAACTAGTTACGGTAAAATGGGAAAGTATGGAACAAAGAAAATTTAGATACGTACTTGGTGTGCTAGTTTTGTTGATGATTTGCTGGGCTCGGTTCATCTTCCTTAAAGCTTCCTCGTGCTTGCGCTTGAGCACCTGCTCCTTCTGACGACTCTCGACTTGCATCGTCAAGATCCTCTTGGCGTTGCGCCTCGACTCCTTTTGCAGCTGCGATATTTCACGTAATCGTTGATTTTCAGCAGAACGATGCCGCGCACTTTCCTCCTTCATCTGATTGATCAGCTTGACCTTGGTCCGCTTCATTCCGGCCAAGTCGTTCTTCAGCGTCCGCAACTGGTTCTCCTGCATCGCGTGATCCTTGACCAACTTGTTATGTTCTTTCTTGGCTGCCTGTAACTTCTTCAACTCCGTCTGCATTTCAACGATTTTCCGCTCGTACTTCTCCTTGATCAGCTTCACTTTCTCGGGCTCGTTTGATTGGTTCGTGAGATTTTTAAGAACGCGATCGCGTTCCGCTTGTGTATCGTTTATCTGGATCTCGAGCTGGTGCAGCTTGTTCTCGTACTTATCTTTCATCAGTTCAATTCGTTTCTGCGACTTTTCCAGCTCTTCGATCAGTTTCTGTTTGATGTCAATGTCGACGGAGAGTTCTGATAGTTGGGTGTCGAGACAGTGGTCCGATTTGTCGTCACTGTCGCTTTCCGAGTCACCCGAGTTGTCGTTGGTGTCTTTCTCGTCATCATCGTCATGCTCCTCGCCAGGATCCGTGTGCTCCGTGGACTGATTAAGCACCAGCTTCTGTTTATCGAGATCGTGTTTGGCTCGTTCGATCAACGAACTGATCGTATCCTCGATGAGCAGTTCGCGTTGTGAGTGATTCATGCTCAAGTTTGTTTGTAAATGGGCGATTTGTTTGCGGAGATTTTGGCAAGTGAACTCCGATTCCATGAACTTGGCGCGCAGCTCCTCGATTTCTTTGATGTAGTTCTGAATCAGGTCGGTCATGCTGTTGTCGTCGCCGTTCCACGTGGCCGCGATTCGATTTGCCATCAGTTCCGTGTTCTTCATCGTTATCACATTGATCGTTTCCTGCATCGCCTTGATACGGTTTCTCAAATGATTCAGTTCGTTTTCCATCATTTTGTTAGCCAGAAACATATCGCTCACTTCGTCACTGCCGTCACTTCCGACCAGTCTCTTGCCCTGCTTGAACTCTAACAGTTCCATTTGTAGGTGCGCAATTTCCTGGCGCAATCGCATTATTGTCTGCGAGCTCTTGTCTTTGTTGATCACCACCTTGTTTTTGATCTCCTTCGCCCGATTGGCATATTTAAGCGTATTGAGCGTCTCGACAAAGTCACTATCACTTGGTGAGATGCAGGCGATCATCAACGTTTGGCTATTCCCACCGAGACTGTCTTGCAGGAGTCGTGTTAACTTTGAGTCCCTGTACGGAATATGGGACTTTTTATTTTTACCAGCCAACGCGGAAATGACGTTTCCCAGAACCATCAGACCACAGTTGATCGAAATGCCTTCTTTAGCCCGCTCACCGGTGGCTCCCGTTCTTTTCATACGTTCAGATCCCGCCAGATCCACGAAGTGGAACTTGGAAGACAAGGTTTCGAACTCGGGAGAGTTGCCACTTTCGGTTAAATCGTCATCCCGACAGATCCGCTTCTGCGTGATCAGTAGTGTGAAAATGGCGTGGGATCGACTTGACTGGGAGTTCATCTGGGTACTCGCCGTTCGTCGAGAGAGCGCTCCGATTTTGAGACATTCAAACGCATCGTTGGCGCATTCGATCGGTTTCTGGGAGATGCCTGAAATGTGAATGTCGCCGTTGGCGTCTTCGTGGATTTTGATCGCCTTGCGCACGTTGTAATTCTTAATCGGGTCGAACAGATCGATCACTTCTTCGTTGTATATTTCGATGAATTGTGCGGATATTTTGAATTTGGCGGACATTTCGCCGGCGGCGTGCGCTTGTCGAATGCGTGACTCGATGCCGTCGAAGAGGTGGTTCACGGCGCGCGGGATGATACCAACTAGGTCTTCGGGGATTTCGAGACCAAATCCGGTGCCCATGGTGTAGGTCTTGCCGGATCCGGTTTGACCGTACGCGAACACGGTTGCGTTGTAACCCTCTAGTGAGCTGTCGACAAGCTTTTGTACGCATGTCTCATAGACGCACGTCTGTGACTCATTCATATCGAACACATAATCGTAAGTGAACGATTTGTCGGAACCAATCGTGATTTGCGGCTCGCCGGGAACAACTTGCGTACAAATCCGACACATTTCGATGAGTTCACGTGGAATTTGCGGCCGAATTCTAACACCAAAAAAATTTTTGATAAAAAAAGCAAAAAAAAAAAAATGAAAAAAATGAAAAAAATCCCTTACCGTACGGCCACTTGAACGCACACGTCATTCTCAGACATTTTCTGGAAGGAAAATAAAAATATTTCACAATTTATTAAATACTTGCACCTGCTTCTTAACAAATCCTTACATAAACTACATTAGCATAATTAGAAATTATTCATAAATTTTCATACCGCATTAATTATAATTAGCACCAATTTGCATAGCAATTTACATATTTAAACAGTTTTTAAAATTTGATTTAGTTAAATAACGAATCAAATTGTAATATTTTATCACTCCAATAGTAAAAATGTGCTTAATTATAAAACTGATTTTAACTCAAGTGTAAGTACATGGTTTTATTTGCAAAAAATGATGATATTTCATATTTTGACTCATGTTTATTAATATTTTCCTCATCTCATCATTTTGAGATTTTTTTTCTCTTAAGTTTGTAAATAGCTGAGTTCGTCCACGGTTTTGGACAGTGAAAATATCGCCATTGCTCTCAAAAATTACTAAAAATATTTAATTAAAAAATAGGAATGGAAATTGGAATAATATAATTGATAAAAAAACCTGCTGCGACGCGTCACATAACTATTTCTTACATGAAACTTGCTGTTGGTTAAGAGAACATAAAATCCACGATTGGTTAAAATTATAAATGAAATAATATACAGTGGTACTTTGAGATACGAATGTCTTGACATACGAATGTTTTGAGATACGACATGAAATATTCTAACTAGCTGATACCCGCTCGCTTCGCTGAGTGTATCTAAATTTAACCGATTGATTAAAAGATTCCCTACTTTAATAGCGAAATAAAAAAATTAATCTATTTTGACAGAAACAAATGATAGATACTTTCAGACTTTAAATCCAAAGAAAGTTCATCAAAATTCGTAAAACTACTTTTCAAGAAAGAGATATTAGCTCTTTCACATCAGCTTCTATACGATTTTTAGTAAAAAAGTACCTGTATTCCTTCCTTTAGGACTTGAAAATCTTTCATACCAAATGTCATTTAAAACCGTACAGCTATTTTAGGGGGCATCCATTAATTGCGCAAGGCGTTTTTTGCGATTTTTGAAATCCCATCCCCTCCCCTCTGGTAAGATGTCATGAGATTTAGCATAAGTCTGGTCGTTCACTGGAGCCGTCGTTCGGCCGAAATCAGTTCGGCCGTTTGACGGGTGTTCATATTTTATTCGGCCGTTTGACGGTCATAAACGGCCGATAAGTAACACGACTGAACGAATTCGTTCACTAGAGACGGTCTTGCAGATGTTCTCCTGTTCAGTATTCACAGTAACTATTCATGTTTATCGTGTAAAAATGGATATATTTGACGATATATTGTTAGAAAATACATCCCTTATTAGAAGATGTCGAGGAAGAAGACGGAAATATTGGTTACACCCCATATTTATTGAAAGAATGCAAATAAGTGAATTTCACCATTTACATATCCAGCTTTTGGTTGATGGAAATAAGTTTTCCGATTATTATAGTTTGAGTACAGGAACGTTTTTGAACGATATTCGTCCATCAATCGAAAAATTGTCAAATTTTAGAGAAGTGATACCACCCGATTATTAATTTGTTAACCCAACTTATTAATTTTTCACAATCCATTGTTGACATTAGAAGTTCGGCCGAATGCGTTACAAAATCCCATTCAGTTTGGATTTGAGAATTTTTCGGCCGAAGACGATCGCACACGCCCGAATTAGCTTATTCTATCGTTCGGTCTTGTTCGGACCAGTTTGCGGCCGTTGCTGTAGTCGGTCCGTCGTCAAGGACGGCTGTCTTTAGTTTGTCAGTATAGGCAGTTCGGTCCAGTTCGGCCAAATTGGTCCGCACACGGCCGTTGCTCAATTCGGCCGAATTCGGTTCCAGTAAACGATCCACATAATCCCTTTGCCCCAACCCACAATCTAATGTGATATTTTGCAAAACCAAAAAATGCGTGATATTTGCGAGACCTTCCCTTTCCCCAAAGTAAGATTAGATAAGATTCGGCTCGACCCCATCGGCCCCTGAACGTCTCACGTAATTAATGGATGTTCCCTTAAAAGAATAGATTAGTCGCTATCCTACAGGATCTTTAGCAAAACTTCATTAAAATTCGTTCCGTTAAGTAATTGTTAAAATTTTTAGTTTATTATTTTTATATGTTTATTTCTAATTAATATCTTCGACAATGAACAGTGAAAAAATTGAAATATTTTAAACAATTTCATTATTAATTTTATTGGGTGTTAAATTGAAATTCATAATTATTTATTTTCCAGTAAAAATTGTAAAATTTTTTTAATTTCAACTTTAAGGAGATTTCTTTCGTTATTGTGTAAAATTGGAAGCATATGCGTTAAAATTCTATTTCACGAACTTTACCGAAACTTTTTAAATGTACGGTTCCTGTAGGATATAATTGTTTTGCCATCCCATGGGAACCATGCATTATTATAGCCTTAAAAGTAAGCTATATCATTCTCCCCCAAACTACCATATTGCAAAAATCATAATATCAATCTTTAACTCTGTGATAAACAAAAAACATATCTATCCCACGGGAATAGTATGTACATCACTCCTGAGTAAAAAGTAGATCAAATCTTCTTCAGAAAAATGAGTTAATACACTATTTCGTAAATTTTAATGAAACTGCTTTTAAATACTCGGTTTCTATAGAATACATACTTGTTTTGCTATCCCATGGGAACCGTTTATTATTCCGGTATGAAAAGTAATCTATATCATTTTCTGGCCCCTAAACTACCACATTACAAAAAAGGGAGTTAATCTTTTGCTCCGTAAAAAACAAAAAAATATCTATCCCACGGGAATCGTACATTTTTTCTGGATATAAGATATACTATATGTTAAACCGCATTATAATCTATATTTATGCCAAATTTCATCTAGATCCAGTCAGTACTTTTTGAGTGAAAGAGCAACAAACATCCATACATACAAACTTTCACGTTTATAATATTAGTAAGATTTATACCTCGTCATACAATGAAAAATTTTTGATACGAATTTGCAATGTGCGATTTTATTGAGTGGATGAACATAGTTTTTGGGCCGTCAGTGAAAAAATACTTAATCGATAACGGTTTACCGATTAAGTGTGTCCTACTGTTGGATAATGCTCCCACTCACCCTCCTGGCCTTGAGGATGACCTTTTAGATGAATATAAATTTATTAAAATTGTCTATCTGCCACCCAATAAAACGTCTACCCTTCAGCCCATAGATCAACAAGTTATCACCCATTTTAAGAAACTTTTCACGAGGCATCTTTTCGAGCGTTGCTTCGAAGTTACCAAAAATACGAAATTAATAAATTAATAAACATTATATGTCTTATTACTCGTTTATTTATATACAAATTATGTTTATTATATGTAATTTTACTGTGTTTTGGGTTAGTTTCATTTCGCTATAACGCATCAATATATTGTCACAATCCCAAGATGAAGACGGCGCCATTTTAACGCTTACACTTACCCGGCCCAGCGGGAGTGGGCGTCACCATTAGCCGACCAATGAGAAGGCTGTCTGTTATCAGATTAATGGAGGTGAGGAACCTCATACAGAGAGGGTGGGCCAAAAATGATTACTGGATGAATTAAGAAGGAGTAAAGATTCTGGAATTATCGATAATTCAGCGAATTCTAGAAAGTGGTGTCGACAAAAATAGATTCCGAGAAAAATAGAAAGTCCAGGGACAATATAGCCGAATTTTCTAGAAGGATTTTGAAATCCTATATAAGCCCCGGACAAGCATAAGGCGAGCAGTATGCTTAAAGTGTTCAGTGAATTGTTAAATAAAGTGTACATTGTGAATATTGTGAAAGTGTTATATAAATTGTGACAGTAAACATTGTAATAGTGAATAAGCGACTTTAAAAACTGACTAATTGTTAACGTGTAGTGCATAAATATTAGTTAAATAAATAAACAATTGTTAAGAAATAAATTCGTAGTCATTATACACAAACCAACGAACCCGTAAAAACGTTACAATATATTACATTATTTTAAATGGGAAAAATTGCTTTGAGATACAATTTTTTTGACATGCGACGATGATCATAGAACGAATTCCTATTCTTATAACCTCGAATTCTAACAGGATCTAAACTGGAACTTTACCCTTCCTTCGATTAGGGGAGAGTTGGCTAATACCGCGCCCCTAATTACTTAGACCTATAATTAAGACAGAGTTTGATGCACAGATTAAAAAATGCAGTTAAGTAGTAGAGAATTTGTTTAGCTACACATAGAGCATGGCAAAATATTTAAAAAACTTAACAGAAAGTAGTTATTTCGATATTTAAAAAACATGGAAGATTATCAGTGGTATTATCAGACAGATTTGATAACATCGTGCGTATGTTTGATAAAACAGTGCCCGTAATAATATCGTGAATTTCTTTGAGTAACCTTAGAATTCATTTAAAAAAAATTAAGTTGAACCAAATCCAGATAATTCTTCTATAACTTAAGATGTTATTGTAGAACAATAATGACAGAAACTTAGATTCATTAATTCAACAAAAGTTATGTTCTACATTTATTATTTTATTAATGTCTAGGTATTAAAATTAGCAAATTTTTGAATGAAGTTAAAATTGGTACATATGGTTATATCTATAACCAGCCTTATTATGAGACTAGTTGCACTAATCAATGCAAAAATCGCATAGGAAATTTTGTGCGCGGAATTGACCAACTCGATCATTTTATTTTATAACCTCAAAATAATACAGTAAAATTAATCGTGTATTCAAGTCGATTTGGACATTCATTCTACAATATGTACGCATTAGAATAGAAGAAAACAATATGTTACAATATTGTAATACAGACTCACTTTACTCATGTCAAAAATACCCGTCAAATTATAAGAAACGGCAGTAAAACCTTAAACGATGTAATATTATTCCGTCGCTGCTCGGAGCATACTGGTCGTGCACGCGGGGAGGGGTAAGCGCTTCGGGCTATAATTTTTAAGTGCTAGATAACACTAGAAGTGTTTAGTTTTTACAATACGTTGATTACGCGGAATTATCAGACGTGCGGTATTACCCAACTCTCCCCTACTGTGCTCATGTGAGGCAGCTTTCAAGAAAACTGCAGCTTCTCGGAAAGACGGACATGACGCCTAGTGAGATAGCAATGGCAGCCCCTAGGCATGTGATTGCTTTCTTTTACAGTCTGGTGGTCATCTAGTTAACACAGAGGGTCACATCACAATATACCTCATTGGTCGCGGTGATAAAAGGAAGAAATATCCTGAGACCCGTAGAACAAAAAAAAAAAAACAATTAGATGTAATATGAAAGCAAAATTCCAAGTCTGGTGAAATTCAGATAAAGATTTCGTGGTACGTGATGTTTTGGCGCGAGACATTTTGGTGTCTCCGTTTTGGCGCGAGGCGTTTTGGTGCAGGACGTTTTCTTGCGGGGGTTTCGCTTCATTGTACCGGGGTTCTAAAACTATGCGGGGACGTTTTTTTTTTTGTTTTGTGTAAACTTCCGGTTTCCCATTATAACTTCAGTGGCGCCAAAACGTCCTGCTTCGAAAATTTCGTTACAATATCGCTGTCACACACACAGACATGAAAAGAATTTTTTCGGACGGAATTCGGAATTTTTTGCCGTAATATGAACAGCACTTAAGTGGTCTCTTAACCTCACGCTCGATAATTAAGTGAAAAAAACGGAACTAAACTTAAAATGGTCCTGTTATTAAAACAATCGACCAACTTTTCTCTCAAATTAAACGTTCAAGTATCGAATCTGGAAAAAATATTCGACTCGAATATGAATGAGCAAATAGGAAATTCCACTGGATCGTACGCGTATTTACATAGGTCGAACACTTAAGTAATTACTTCTTTTTTTTTTTTTTAATCAATATTAGTTTTGTACGTTTAAAATCTATAGCTGGATTGTATCATCAACGCAAATAGAAATAATAAAGATCAAGTGAACTAAACAAGGACAGTGCGCCATAATATGCCATTTGTCCAAGTTAATTAATGCAAATATTTTACGGGGGAGGTTTTCTTGCGACACTACCATCCATCTTCAATCACCATTCATATACCAACAATCGGGTAATCGCAGTGTTCAGCCAAACAAATTTTCATTTAAAAACGCTGTGTCCTTCTTGGTATTTTCTCGACTCCGATGTCGCAACCGCTGCATATATTAAATCGGTATGTAAATACGAACCAAATAATGACACAGTGAAGCCTTTAATAATATGGAACGATAACAGGTGGGCAGAGAGAAAGAATATACCACGCATTTTCGGCCGTGTCGAGTCAATTATTTCATAGCAACTCTCTAACTTTGTTCATATTTTAATCGTCGATACAAATGAGATTTCTGTTCTATTAGAAAATTATTGGATTACTAGAGAAAGTCACTGACACTGGATAAAATTATAACCCTTCCCAATTCAATGCTTGACTTGCGTTTGACTTGACTTGATTTTACGTCAAACTTAAATCAGATAACTTGAAAATCAAGTCAAATGGAGCTTTATTACTATTTTTTATATTTAAATATCTGCTGCGAGGCGTCACAGTACTTTCTTTTACTTTCATTTATGTTGGTAAAAATAACTATAAGTATTTTATAACTATACATTTTAACTACTGTATATGCATATATGAATCATATACGAATTCCCAACCTTCACCCTAGAACTGTAGAAAATTTAAAGAAAATCGTTGGAGCCGTTTTCGAAAAAAAATTAAAAAAGCTCCAAAACTCCTAGAATAAAGTGGAGCTTTCGGCTAACCGATTTCAATAAAAAGCTTCGCGGCACAACTAGATATAATATGAAGGTTAAATTCCAAATTTGGTGAAATTCGGATAAAGCTTTCGATACGATATGGCTGTCACACACAGATACACAGACACACAGACATGTTTCTAAAAACCACTTTTTTGAACTCAGGGAACCTCAAAACATGTATTTCCGGTGAAAGCTCAAATTCGAAAATTCGACCCGATTACAATACTTCCTTTACTATCTATATAGTAGTAAAAGAAAGTAAAAAGCAATTGATTCTGACTTTTTTAACTACCACTTATTTACATATCTTCTTTCGGATAAAGTTCCACTTTAGACCCTGTTATGCAATTTTCAGTCATATACAAATAGAAGTTAATTATTAGATACCATTGTAACGAAAATAACTAGATTCAAACTTATTTGAATGAATGCCCACTCGGCATAAATGTCAAAAAGATTACCTAATGTTATCTGAACTTTTAGAACTCAGCAAAATGTTATCTCTTTGATAACATTTTTAGGTTAAGTCATTTTAACGAGATCTAAATGTTAACTAAATGATGTCTATTATCCATATCATTCTGACATCAAAAAGCTAACTTTTTGACATGTCTACCATAACCTCAACTTTTTATCAGCTGATTTTTTATTATTTCCAAATACTAAATATTTATCGCATTCGCTCCAACCTCAAATCATATCTCATGTGTCAATAATGTATAAAAAATAAGACTATATATAAAAGATAATAATAATTATAAATCAACACATATTCAAAATTAATACTGAAATTATTAATACAAAAGATGGTGTTTATAATTAAGTACCTGAAGAAGCTACGAAAGTAGCGAAATGCGTAGTGTAAACATTTAAAAAAACAAAGGACAAAATTGTTATTATCGATTTTCATTATAATTCACCTCTAATTTTTGACATATAAATGTTAACTTTAAGATCTCGGAATAATGTTATCTTTCTGATACCCTTTCAATGCGCTCTAAAAGATGACTCTAAATGGCTCATAAGAGAACTTTTTGTTAAATTTACGGTTATCATTTCTGATATCAGGTCATTAATAATGTTAACTTTAAGAGATCTTTATGATATCTTCTTGCCTGTACTATATCTTCTTGTGTGTACTTACTGGCACCGTAAAGTTTTATACAAAACCAAATGTTTTAGTTGACCACCAAATTCCTATATTCCTTATAACCTCAAATTCTAACAGGGTCTAAAGAGGAACTTTACCCGTCTTTCGTTTATATAATACTAAAGCGAGACTATTTCAATTAAATTCACTCAAAGAACAGTATTGCAACCTATTATATAGGTTAACAAATTAATAATTCAGTCATCTTTATAATTTAGAAATCAGTAGACGACTTGTTTGTTTCGTTTTTATCCTCCGACAAACAAGAGGGGCCTATAGGGGGGTAGAGTCCCGACGGGAGATTGGGATGGAGCCCCCAAAAAGAAGCAAATTAGGTGTGACCATCGCGTTGTATTTCGGGGATATTTTGTCGCGGGATGAAAACGCGCAAAATCGTCTGATAGATCAGCTAGAGTTAAAACCGCTGAAGAATATCTGCTGTGAAGCGTTACTGAACTTTTTTTTTGAATCAAACTCGCTGCTGGTTAAAAAATATAGCCTACGATTGGTTAAAAATATTATAGAATAAAAATTATCTATATAAACAGAACTATATGTATATACGAACTCCCACCCTCTTCCCCAGAACCCTCCTTATTTGAATTTTCCCAGGAAAATTTTTCAAACAAAATTTACAGACATTAATTAGTCTAATAAACAAGTTTAAAGAAAACCGTTTGGGCCATTTTCGATATAAATTGAAAATTCCCAAAAACCCTATAAATTAAAGCGGGGTTTCCTGTCAACTAATTTCATCCCGAAACCTTCGCGGCTCAACTACATGTAATACAATACATTACTTCATTTAATATATAGCAGTAACAAAAAAAAAACAAAAAACTAGTGTAGTCGGGGGACCCTTGTCAGGAACGGAGCTCTTTACGTTGATTAGTTAACTAGAGAAAACTAAATAATTAACAACTATTTTCATAACTTTCTTATTTATATAAATGCAAATTGGAGTCAAGTTCTATATAAAATTATTCATTCTATTTAAGTAATTTCAATTACAAAATTTGATTTATATTGAAGATAGATTTTTAAACAAAGTCACGGGCAGACACTGGTTATAATCTTGGTGGGAAATGGTTGATGTTACAATATAAAATAAATATTATAAAAAAATGAAAAACCGACTTCAAAATAAATAAAAAATCTTAAACAAGAAATGCACTAAAAAGTAACAAAATAATGGCGTATCCTTGCAGTATCTACAACTTACAAATTATTAGGATGATACAATGTACAACTATTGTTATTTTTGGAGTTGGTGTCAGCCAAGGAAATACGACTAAATAGGCATCTAACAATAAACGAGAATACCTTATGAAAATTATTTTTCAAATGAACTTTTAGACAATATACGCGAACTGTAACAATATCTAGCGACCTTTAAACTACAAAATACCAATTACCAACTAAACCTTTTTAAATTTTTACAAATTACCATTAATATTTATTTTCTTGTCTGACACCAACTCCAAAAATAACAATAGTTATACATTGTATCATTCTAATAATTTGTAAGTTGTAGATACTGCAGGGATACGCCATTATTTTGTTACTTTTTAGTGCATTTCTTGTTTAAGAATTTTTATATATTTTGAAGTCGGTTTTTTATTTTTTTATAATATTTATTTATTTCTCGCGTTTTAGTGATCTAAAGTTTGATAACTGATTTTATTTTCTTGAAAATGGTTAACCTTCCAAACTCGCTGCTCATATGAGGCAGCGCCGTTTAATATTAAAAGTTACTACATCATCCCTTTTTGCCCTTAAGGGTTGAAATATTTTGCTTTTAAATGTAAAAACAAAACTAAGTGGATTACTCTTTCCAACAGAAAAAAAATATTATCAAAATGCAATGATTCAGTTAAATGTCACTATTTTATCCCCTATTTTCACCCTTAGGGGGTGGATTTTTTTCTTCAAATTGAAATGTGAACAATTTAAAGGTACGTTGTACGTAATAGAAACAAAATTATCAAAATCGGGTTGGCCAGGAAAATTTATAATATTATTTCATCTCTAATTTTTAACCCCTTATGAGTGGAGTTTTTTTTATAAAAAATGGATAGGAGATTAATTTAAAATTGTGTTCTACAAATAAAAAAAGAATTATCAAAATCGAGCTATCCAATAAGAAGTTAATATTTCATCCCTTAGTTTTCAACCCCTTAGAAGTGGAAGATTTCCTTCAAATTAAAACTGTACCCAACGAAAAGCACCGGCTTTCAAATAAAAAAAGAATTATCAAAATCGAGCTATTCAATAAGAAGTTAAGATTTCATCCCTTAGTTTTCAACCCTTTAGAAGTAAAAGATTTTCCTCAGATTAAAATGGGACCCCACAAGAAGCACTAGCTTTCAAATAAAAAAAGAATTATCAAAATCAAGCTATCCAATGAGAAGTTAATATTTCATGCCTTAGTTTCTAACCCCTTAGAAGTGGAAGATTTCCTTCAAATTAAAACTGTACCCCACGGAAAGCGCCAGCTTTCAAATAAAAAAAGAATCATCAAAATCGCTTCACCCAGTCGGAAATGCTGAGATAACAAACATAAAAAAAAAATGCAGTCGAATTGAGAACCTCCTTCTTTTTTTTTGAAGTCGGTTAAAAATTGAATATGCTAATATAATACGGGATTTTAATCTTTTTTAAATACGGAATATCCCGGGAAATACATGATATCTCGGGATATATCAGAAGTCAGAAGGGATTAGTTATTAAAACCGTATTTTTATTATGATTCATCAATAGTGTTATACCAGTATTTTGTGTTTTTTTGGGAACATTCCCGGGACATCCCGGGAAAATTACGTCTGGTAACACTAGTTTTATACTATAGTAAAATTAAAATTTTAAAACTTAATCTTGTGTTGGTAAGTAGTTATTAAAGAAGCACCAAAGAAATTTTTGTTAGAATTATGACATTTTAGATTTTGAATACCTATCACAACAGGAACTAGTTCAATAATACAAATATTTGGGTTTATTTTTTACCGGATTTCCAGCCAACCGGACACTTTTTTTTATAGATGTTGGTATTTCAAGGCTTCTCACTTCCCTCGCTTGATTTTTATCATTTTTTTTATCAATGGCATAATGGTCATAACCGTACATGAGGATAAAAATAATACAAAATATACCTACAGTAGAAGAAACAAATGGACGCCGTTGTGACAACTCCACGGACACTAAACGCCAATTTTACTCATATAAATGTTATGGAAGAATAATTTAAAATCTAATTAAATGTAGAATAATTAAAATAGTTGTAGAAAACTGCCATGGCATGTGGCAAAGGGAACTACAATCCAGGCAACGCAAAATTGAAAACGGCAATAAGTGATCACTATGGATAATCCTTTCTGTAACATTTCAAGATTCGCTACTTGTGTTGACTTTTAGATACTGGATTTTCAAGCTACTTGACTTGAGTTTGACTTGATTTTAAGCCAAATTTAATGTTAATGTTGTTCTGAGGTAGAGGCTGGAAATTCAAATATACCTACATAGAATATACATAGCGGCCATATGCATTAGGGTGTTTCAAAAAAACTTTTTCTTTTAGCTTTTTTTTTCTTTCATTTTCTCCAAAAATTGATAGTCTATTTTCATTTTTCATTTAAACAACACAGGAAACTTTTATTTTTGAACTTTCATAACTTAAGAACAGTTCATTGTAACAACAATTTGAAAGAAGAAGCTTAAAGGAAATTGTACACTCTACAGAAAAGGTCTTTAGAACAAAGTTGGAAAAAATTTTAATTGGTGTTATTTTTAAGCTCTGATATTTTTGAAACGGTTGATCTGAGGAACTTTGTTTTAAGGATCTCTAAAATTAGGTTGCTTTTAGATCCCAGTAGAGGGTAATTTTTCCCCGATTATTTTTGTTCCGGGAAACGGGAAATTAAACAATGAATTTCCCGGGAATCCTGGAAAATTTGAAAAAATATTAAATTTGTTTTTAATTGGAAACCGAAAGTTGATATAACAAACCCACCCCCGCAAAGTCTTAGGACCACGGTAAAGTGGAGCGAAACCTCCCGTGAGAAAACGTCCTGCGTCAAAACGTTCCGCGCCAAAATGTCACGTACCGATAATATACCCCCACATATAATGTGGGATCTATAGTCATTAAAACATTCAATTTCTTTTGCAGATTTGTAGTAATATTTTAGCGTTTACATAATGGCATTTTATAATTTTTAAACGTTACATAAATAATTATTTTTTTTTTTATTTATAAAGTGATGAATGCTGATTTGATCAGTGCGTTAATATGTTGATTATGACATTTTTTATTTTTTACGACTATTACAGTTAACTAAACAAAGATTTCGGTATCGCAATCGGCATGAATAATAATTTTTGTTTTTTTTTTCCCGGAAATGTTTCGTTTTTTCTCGGGAAACGGGAAATAAAAATTGATGAGTTTTCCCAGGAAATCCCGGACATAACCCTCTAGATCCCAGTTTGAGCCTGGTGTACCGTACTTTTTTTCGTTCTACGGGTCTTAGGATATTCCTTCCCCTTATAACCGTGATCAATGAGCTCTATTGTGATGTGACCCTCTGTATTAACTAGGGGAGCATCAGGCTTTTAAAGAAAGCCAGCACCTGCCTAGGGGCTGTCATTGCTATCTCGCTAGGCGTCATGTCCGTCTTTCCGAGATGCTGCAGTCTTCTTTTGAAAGCTGTCTCACATGAGCACAAAATGTGCTCCGCCGTTTCTACCCCTTTCCAGAGACAACATATGTTGGTGGTGGCTTTACCGATCTTGTGAAGAAGGCAATTTAAGGTACAGTGGCCCGTATTACGTCCCTTTTGTCGAGTTATAATATGTCATGAGTTCTCTTCTTGCAGTACTTACTTTATGGAGTACCTATAGTACCCTACCGCAAAACAAAAGATACCTGCGACTGTGTTCGTTATTGTTATGAGAGTTATGATATCTAATATTGACGTTGTTTAATATTGACACAACTCAAGTATCAAATCAATGAAATGTTATTGGTAATGTTTTAGTAAGCCGGAGAGACCTTGTAGATAGGTAGTAAAGTAAACACTTGGTACGCGTTTGAGCACATCAATAGATAATTTCTTGGTGTATATTGAAATAATTAACGTTTGATAGCAAATATTACGTCATGCAGACGTCGATGAAAATTGACTTTTGTATTTGTTTTTGTATAGGAAATCTCGAGGAAAACCATAAAGAATGACCGCCTACGAGATGTCTTTTTTAACATGTGTTTCTCATGAAGAAAAATCCGTCCCTGCGTGCGTGTGTGTGTGTGTGTGTGTGAGTGTATCGTCTCACTTTCTTTTTACGTTACGTTAAAGACTGATTCTACTCGTATGTTCATGTAATAAGCAGTGACGTAGCAAAGGGAGAGCAATGGGGGGTATCATGCCCCAGGCTCCACTCATAGAGAGGCGCCAAATGGTCTTCAAAGCAATACGATTTTCTGTGTTCAAGAACTTATTTTAACCATTAGTACTGCTAAGTTTTTAGACACGTATCGGTGGATGACAGTAATAGAGTATCGAAAGCTTCATCCGAATTTCACCAAACTTGTAGTTTCGCCTACATATTACATATAGTTATGCCGCGAAGTTTTTGACTAAAATCGGTTGATAGGAAGCCCCACTTGACCCAATGGGTTTTAGAGTTTTTTCAATTTTTTTCGAAAACGTTACCAACGATTTTCTTTAAACTTGCTACAGTTATTAGACTCATCAAACTGTTGGTATATTTTTTTAATTGTGGGTTTTGTTTATGTTCTTTTAACCAACATGCGAATATCGTAACGTGTCCCAGCAGATATTTTCATACGTTACTACTATTATGCATAAACTTTTATGTTCAAGTTTTGGACCATAATGTGCAGTCGCTGCGCAGTAGCGCAAACTTCTCAACAGTTTCAACCTTGCCTATTACAAAGAGAAAATTGAGAAAGCCAGATCGCACGAACGCAGGTGCTGCCCCCTATTCTGACTACGAAATGTAGAACTATTCCTTAGTCACTCGTTTGTTCTTTTCTCTCCACTCGAAACGCCTAAAGCCCCGAGAGCCTTCAGTGTTTTAATTGGTTATTATCAGAGTAGTCTCTGTGGTCGAGCCCAGCGGGTTGCCACTCAACGCTAAAGGATAGGGAGCTTATTTGACTTATCCCCTCTGAAACAATACCAAATCAATTCACTTTAGCCGTAAAATCTTCAAATTTCTTGTGATATTTTTAGTTTTTCCCCCACATTTGGTAGGAACCTTGTTGTTATGCAGCGCACTTTATTGACAAGTAAACTATTTAATTTTAAATGTAACCAATAATAAACCAATTTGCTTTAACAGTTTGTTGTTGTGGTATTGACACTGAAGAGATGATTAAATAAGAAAGTGGTGAGGGAAAAAGGTGGCACCCCGCTGATCAAGCCGTAGCGTGGGTGGTGCGAGCGATGCCCCAACACCAGACGCCCAAATGATAGAGATGTCGCAAGATAAAAACGATTGAATAATTCGTAATACAGTGGTACCTCGACATACGAGTGCCGCAACATACGAGTTTTTCGAGATACGAGCGAGTGATTTTTTGCTTTGAGTTACGAGCGAAATTCGAGACACGAGTTTGGTTTAGCAGGTCGAAGGTGTCGAAAAGTTGCAACAGGTCGTGCATCTGATCTTTTTAATAGAGATAAAATTCGAGATACGAGTAATTCAAGATACGAGCAAGGTTGTGGAACGAATTAAACTTGTATGTCGAGGTACCACTGTATAAGCATTTTTCTTAGGTAGAACGGTTCCAAAAATGGTTACCGAATAGAAGGTCTAATTCTATGCAAATGTTTCCTAAGAAAAGTTAGGCCAAGGGCCTGGGAAAAGCATTGTTTTGCTTAAGAATTTAAAAAATTTATGTGTTTGAGGGAAAGGGCGTTAAAGGTACTTCGGATATTAGTTATTCGCTACGCCACTGATAATTTTTTTTTTTTTTTTGAAAAAAAAATTTCCGTGATAGAATGAAGAATCATTTGAAGCCACCAACCGAATCGTGACGAGAACCGCTTATTTCGACGTTGAAAAACTCGTCCCTAAGTGTTATTTTTTTCTAGGAAAATCAATTAATTGTCTTAGCAATTGCATTTTGTTTGATTTTCCAATTGATATGGAAAGCGGTTTTCCTTGGGAGCGAATGAACGTTATGGATTTGCTTCAGGAAATGGAAGAGGATTTGCTTGGAAGGTCTCAGCTTCACAATTATTATTATTTTACGATATGCAGAGAAAATTTAGACAATTTCGATTAAATGCAAGACTAAGTATTGTCCAACTTACCAGTAACTAGTAAATCCGCTTAGGACAACATAGAAACTCGGAAAATTTCAAAAAAACCCAGTTGAAGAAAATGACAACAAGAATCAGAGCATCGTTAACGTTTTCAGAAACAACACTCAACATCCACCATTTCTCTGGTACGGATTTTCCTGTATTAATTAAAAAAAAAAAAACAAAAAACTACAACAATACACACAAACACTGTTACTTAAAAAAAATGATTGCGAAATAATAGAAATGAAAATAAACGAAAGAAAAAGGGAAATGTGGAAAACCACGTTCGAGCAGAGTTGCAATAGAACTGACTGACTGAATGTATTGGGTTCGGATCTGATTCTCCACCTTCACGAGAGGCTTCGAAATGAACGGCATCCATTTCCCTTCCACCGAGCGCCCAACCGCCGTGCCGTCTCTCTCACAATATCACTCAATCTTTATAATCCGCACAGGTGTATACATAATGTAATTCTGCCGAACTGTCGCGGAAACAATCGAATCGCTTCTCATTGAAACTAATTAAGAAGATAATACGTCGTCTCTGACGTTACAACCGGGGCTTTTGATAATTAGAAACGGTGGAGTGCCAAGGAGCAGGGCCGTATCCAGGTATCATGCACGTCATAGGAAATCCATCATAGGTTTTCAACTAGAACCAATGAATGAAACAGTCCTATACACATTTTGATTCATAAAGAGAATAAGAAGATTTTCAACATAACCTATCTCGCTTCATGCATCACAATGTCTATAGGACTATTTCATGCATTAATCCCATGGTTTCCTATGAAGTGCATGGTATACCGTACCCAGTTTTTGATTTAAAGGAAAACAAACCTTTGAAGGAATTCTATGCTCAAAAGATACTGTGGCGACTGGAAATTCCGACTTGCAATTATTGTCTCTCGCAGGTGTCCTGGCGGAAATGCATTATAACCTTAAGCAATTCGATTTGTTCGGGGCCAGTGCTGGCCTATACAATTGTAAATAATATATATGTAAATAAATGTGGGTAACTACTCCCACCATTACATTCTAGTGACCCCGAATTGTAGCACGCAAGCAACAGCGAGGACCATCCTTTCTGCCTAGACGTGCAAGTTAGCCACATATTTTGGACGCCGCCAGTCGCCACATACATCGGGCCCCCTAACGGAGTACTCAACTATGGAGTAGCGGCATCCTGGGCTTTGGTTAAGCTACTCCATACTCGTCCCGCGTCTTTTTCGGACTCGAGTCCAGCAGTTCGTCCTAGCGGCCCCTGCTTCACGACGGCTCCAGCAGCCCAGAGTCTCACGGCCCAACGACAATCGTGAACAGGTCACTAGAAAAGGAGTGATGTGGCGACTGGAAATTCCGACTTGCAATTATTGTCTCACGCAGGTATCCTGGCGGAAATGCATTATAACCTTAAGCAATTCGATTTGTTCGGGGCCAGTGCTGGCCTATACAATTGTAAATAATATATATGTAAATAAATGTGGGTAACCACCCCCGCCTTTACAGGCTCCAACGATTTTCTTTAAATTTTCTACAGTTCTTAGACTCATTGATGTCTACAACTTGAAACTTTTCCTGGGAAAATGCGAATAAGAGCAGTTTTGGGGTGAAGGTTGAAAATTCGTATATACATATGTAGGTATATAGGCTGTATGCTGTATCAAATTGTTTAGGTTTTATCATGTATTTCCACCAACTCAGCTGCGAGTGACAAACACTGCATATTCGAATTTTTAGCCGCCACAGAGCCGTTTTTAAAAACAATTGAAAAAGCTCCAAAACTCCTATAATAAAGGGGAGCTTCCGGTTAACCGATTTTAACCAAAAGCTTTGCGGCACAACTAGATGTAATATGCAGGCTAAATTCCAAGTTTGGGAATTCGGATAAAGCTTTCGATACGATATGGCTGTCACACACAGACATATTTCTAAAAACCACTTTTTTGGACTCTGGGGACTTCAAAACATGTATTTCCGGTGAAAACTTGAATTCGACCCGATTACAATACTTCCTTTACTTTATAGTAGTAAAAGAAAGTAAAAAGGGCTATAAAAAACAATAAACTATAAAGAAAATTCTCCTTTAGCAATTGTTATACTTTTTAATTTCAAAAAATCACTTTTTACTTTCTTTTACTACTATATAGTAAAGGAAGTATTGTAATCGGGTCGAATTTTTGAATTCGAGCTTTCGCCGGAAATACATCTTTTAAGGTCCCCTGAGTCGAAAAAAGTGGTTTTTAGAAACATGTGTGTGTGTGACAGCCATATCGTATCGAAAGCTTTGTCTGAATTTTATCAAACTTGGTATTTGACTTTCATATTATACCTAGTTGTGCCGCAAAGCTTTTGGTTGAAAGCGGGTAACCGGAAGCTCCACTTTATTCTAGGAGTTTTTGAACTTTTTAATTTTATTTTTGAAAACGGCTCCTACGATTTTCTTTAAACTTACTATAGTTCTTAGACATATTAATGACTACAACTTTTATTCGAGACTTTTTCCTATGAAAATTCGAATAAGGACGGTTTTGGGGTTAAGGGTGGGAATTTATATATATACAATATATAGGTTGTATGCATATTATATTTCTGTTTATATGTATAGTGATAAAGTGCTTATATTTCTTTTAACCAACAGCGAGTTTTAAAAATGAAAGTAAATGAAAGTACTGTGACGCCTCGCAGCAGATATTTTCCTGTTAGCAGAAAATCAGGTTAGGGCTTGTTCCTGTTCAGCTCATGTATCCCTGTTGTACAAGAATTCTTGCTTATTCTAGGTTCCGCATTCTGTCTAGCAGAAGCAATCACTGTACTGTACTTTTTGCGCAATTTGTGCCTGTTTGGGCGTCATTAATCCCATACAGATGTCGCCACTTTGTAAGGGCTTTGCACTCGAAAATGACATGGGCCGCGTTTTCCTCCCCATTCCCGACAGAATCAGCAATTGAGGTCTTGTTGACACACCCCAATAGTCTGCAGATGCTTTCTCAGTCTACAGATTATCAGCCCCGTTACTTAGTTGGTTCCTTCCCAGCTGTAAAACTTCAGCAGTGAGCGAGGGGCAAATTCTCTCCATCATTCTCTTGCTGAGTTTTTGGCCGGGAATTTCTTGCCAGTATTTGTTTTGCTGCCGTCTCAGCCGACTTCTCATCCCCCTTTTGACAGCAGATTGGGTGATGGCCACTCTGGCCCTACGTGTCATCGATTCAGCCCTTACGCAAGCATCAGCTTCTTCATTTCCTTCGACTCTCTTATGCCCCGGCACCCAACCAAGTTTAACTCGGTTGTGCTTTGCCAGGTCCTACAGGAGCTGCTGACACTCCAGCAGCAGCATCGAGCTAATCATTGTATTGACGATCGCTTTTAGCGCTGCCTGACTGTCAGAGAGAAATTGTATGTTCCTATTTCGATAGCTCATATCTAGGTTTGCTCTGGCACATATGACAATGTTCCCGACCTCCGCCTGAATTTAAGGATAAATGAACCGTTCAGTGCACAAATCGATTAACTCCAGTTTTTCGACTTTTTATTTTCTTGTCAAAATACCCCATTGTTGTAAACTTCATAAAAACGAAAGAAATCATAATAACAGGCAAATGTACCTATGTTAACAATCAAGAGTATATATTACATGCTTTGTTATTCATTACAATGTTAATTTTAAGGTCCAGCGATTGAAGTGACGGTCTCAAAACAGGCGAGAAGGAACGAATCCCACATCCGTTGATTTTTTTATTTTTTATTTCGACTATTTAAATGACCCTTGGCCCTGACCATTAATTAGATAGGGAAAATGATCGGCCTTATGGCCAATCCCAGACCTGATACCTACGACCCTTCACTCATAAGCCAATAGTTAAAAATGGTCATAATTTCAGAGAAATCGTTAAAATTATTGTTGAACCCTAAAATATAAATGGATTTAAAACACGGGCGTTATCATGTCACATCGATTATGTTAACATCATTTTTACATAATTCCTCGGCCATAAACAACATGTATAAATGGACGTGGTTTAACTTAATGCGATGACCACTTTTACTTTCTGTATTTCTTTTTTTATCTTTCTCTCAACAAACACGTTTTGAATATTTAAATAGCCAACTCAAATGGACTATCGCTAGATCTAATAAATCTTGGATTATTTTTTTCAAGCACAGAATTCGTGAACAGGGTATTTGACAAATTTAAAAAAAAATGTTTAAAATTTCTTACAATCATATTATTATAGTCGTTATCATCATTTTCGAGTAAAATTTTAACTAAAAACGACGATAAAAATTCGCGTTAAAACAACGTTTTCGATTGACATCAATCACGTGACACGTGTGACGTCACAAACTAGTAAGTTGCAATACACTTAAGGTGCGGTCCCATGCATCGCTCGCTTTCCAGCGATTTTTCGTCACGTGGTACAATTTTGACCAATGTGCTGCCAGGATTTTGAAATTGGTTAATTCATGGCTGCCAACTGAGCGATTCTAAGCTTCAACGATTTAACACTGACGGCGGTAAGGTAGCATTTCTCTTGCCACTTCATAGACGCCATTGAAGGTAACCAGCTGATCTAACCTGCACTGTTTAATATGAATCTTTTATTCTTAATAATTGATTATACGTGACACTTTTATTATGTTCCTCACAAATTGTTTCACATACGCCACACGTAAATACAACTAGCATTTCTTAATTTTTAAGAAATAAAAGATTAACATTATCAATGGAGGTTAGATCAGCTGTTTACCTTCAATGGCGCCTATGGAGTGGCAAGAGAAATGCTACCTTACCGTCGTCAGTGTCAAATGTCCTGGCAGCACATTGGTCAAAATTATACCACGTGACAAAAAATCGCTGGAAACCGAGCGATCATTGGAACCGCACCTTAAATGTTAGGTTGGTTCTGAATGAAAATAGAAACGTAGATTGTACGATACAATTCATGAGCCATACAAAAAAAGTTGTCTTAATTTTATATTGCGCATGACCTACAATGTACGGATTTTCATCTCGAACAAATCTAGCATTTTGTTATTTCCAAACATCAACTTACTGACTTGTGACGTCACATGCGTCACGTGATTGACGTCATCCAATAACGCTATTGAAGCGTTTTTTTCAGCTGAAAAATCTAAATATTTCTCGGAACATTTAAATTAACCAATAACTCATTTTTTTTTGTATCACTAACCAGTTAGAGGATATTCTACTAATATTATACTGAGTAGTGGAAGGGGAACCAAAGAGGGACATTTCAATGCCGCTTGAGGACTCGACCACTGAACATACAGATTCTTTCTGACAGTCAGTCAGCGCTAAAAGCGACCGCTAATACAACGATCAGCTTTAAGCTGGTACTGGAATTTCGGCAACTCCTGGAGAACCTGGCAAAGCATAACCGAGTAAAACTTGGTTGAGTGCCTGGGCATAAGAGTGTGGAGGGGAATGAAGAAGCTGATGCTTGCGCGAGGGTTGGTCAGGTGGCCCAGAGCCTGGAGTGGGGATCACCAAATCTGCTGTCAAAAGGGCGATGAAAAGTCAGCTGAGACGGCAGCAAAACAAATACTGGCAAGAAATTCCCGGTCAGAAGCTCAGCAAGAGAATAATGGGGAGAGTTTGCCCCTCGCTCACCGCGGAGGTTTTACGGCTGGGAAGAAACCAACTAGGCCACGGGACTGATAACCTGTAGACTGAGAAAGCATCTGCAAACTATTGGTGTGTCTCAACAAGACCCCAAATGTGGGGATGGGGAGGAAAACGCGACCTTTGTCATTTTTGACTGCAAAGCCTTCACAAAGTGGCGACACCTGTATGGGATAAATGACGCCCAAACATGCACTAATCGCGCAAACAGCTTAGTACAGGGACTGCTGTTGCTAGGCAGAATGCCGAACCTGGAATAAACAAGAATCCTTGGACAACAAGGATACATGAGCAGAACATGAGTACGATAAGCCTAAGGCTGCAGTGCTAGGGAACTCTCCCTAACCTGGTTTTCTGCTAACGGAGGAAAAAAATTCTACTAATACTTTGAGTTAAGTGCTTTTTATTTCCGGTTTACAGGTCCCAGGATATTCCTTCCGTTTATCACCGCAACCAATGAGGTCTATTGTGATGTGACCCTCTGTGTTAACTAGAGGAGCATAAGGCTTTTAAAGAGCGTCATCACCTACTTAGGGGCTGCCATTGCTATCTCGCTAGGCGTTCTGTCCGTCTTTCCGAGATGCTGCAATCTTCTTTTGAAAGCTGTCTCACATGAGCACAGTATATGAGCCACCGTTTCTGCCGCTTTTCAGCAGAGACAAGATATGTTGGTGTCGGCTATACCGATCTTGTGAAGATCGTACAGTGGCCCGTATAAAGGCTTGTTAGAAGCCTTACGTTCCTTTTGCCGAATGACAATATGTCATTAGTTCTCTTCTTGCAGTACTTTATGAATTTCTTAGCTTGTCTATGCCCCGAAGTATTCCTCCGGTTTTGGTCTCCCAAGCCAGAAAAGCGTTTTTGATTCTACTTTTTGTGATTCTATAAAATAGTTCAGGTCCTATGAGGTCTGATGAGGCGCCTTTTTTGGCCAGCTGATCGACCTTTTAATTGCTCTCGATACTCTCATGTCCTGGAGCCTGCCCAGAGACCTCCCATTCCCATATGTGGGAGAGGGGAGGCAGAAAGCTGAACCTGGAATAAGCAAGAATCCTTGTACAACAGGAATACAGGAGCAGAACAGAGTACATTGAACCTATAATAATAACATAAAAAAATAATAACATATCAAAAAAACGAAACTACCCGACAGCAAAATGTACCAATTTACTAGACTTCATTTGGTTGGTTGAAATTGAAAATGAAAATAACTAGAAATCTTACTAATACTATAAACGTGAAAGTTTGTATGTATGGATGTTTGTTGCTCTTTCACTCAAAAAGTACTGACTGGATCTAGATGAAATTTGGCATAAATATAGATTATAATGCGGTTTAACATATAGTATATCTTATATCCAAAAAAAATGTACGGTTCCCGTGGGATAGATATTTTTTTGTTTTTTACGGAGCAAAAGATTAACTCCCTTTTTTGTAATGTGGTAGTTTAGGGGCTAGAAAATGATACAGATTACTTCTCATACCGGAATAATAAACGGTTCCCATGGGATAGCAAAACAAGTACGTATTTTATAAGAACTGTGTATTTAAAAGCAGTTTCATTAAAATTCACGAAATAATGTATTAACTCATTTTTCTGAAGAAGATTTGATCTACTTTTTACTCAGGAGTGATGTACATACTATTCCCATGGGATAGATATTTTTTTTGTTTATCACAGAGTTAAAGATTGGTATTATGATTTTTGCAATATGGTAGTTTGGGGGAGAATGATATAGCTTTCTTTTAAGGCTATAATAATGCATGGTTCCCATGGGATGGCAAAACAATTATATCCTACAGGAACCGTACATTTAAAAAGTTTCGGTAAAGTTCGTGAAATAGAATTTTAACGCATATGCTTCCAATTTTACACAATAACGAAAGAAATCTCCTTAAAGTTGAAATTAAAAAAATTTTACAATTTTTACTGGAAAATAAATAATTATGAATTTCAATTTAACACCCAATAAAATTAAAAATGAAATTGTTTAAAATATTTCAATTTTTTCACTGTTCATTGTCGAAGATATTAATTAGAAATAAACATATAAAAATAATAAATTAAAAATTTTAACAATTACTTAACGGAACAAATTTTAATGAAGTTTTGCTAAAGATCCTGTAGGATAGCGACTAATCTATTCTTTTAAGGGAACATCCATTAATTACGTGAGGCGTTCAGGGGCCGATGGGGTCGAGCCGAATCTCATCTAATCTTACTTTGGGGAAAGGGAAGGTCTCGCAAATATCACGTATTTTTTTTGTTTTGGAAAAATATCACATTAGATTGCGGGTTGGAGGAAAGGGCTATGCCAAATCTCATGACATGTTACCAGAGTGGAGGGGATGGGATTTCAAAAATCGCAAAAATCGCCTTGTGCAATTAATGAATGCTCCCTAAAGTAGCTGTACGGGTTTAAATGACATTTGGCATGAAAGATTTTCGAGTCCTAAAGGAAGGAATACAGGTACTTTCTTACTAAAACTCGTATAGAAGCTGATGTGAGACAGCTAACATCTCTTTCTTGAAAAGTAGTTTTACGAATTTTGATGAACTTTCTTTGGATCTAAAGTCTGAAAGTATCTATCTTTTTTTTCTGTCAAAATAGATTAATTTTTATATTTCGCTTTGAACGTAGGAAATCATTTAATCAATCAGTTAAATTTAGATACACTCAGCGAAGCGAGCGGGTATCAGCTAGTAGGTTCATAGAATAGTTGCGATGGCGGATTTATTTGACCATTATAGAAGACGTCAAACTCGATATGAATGCGATTTTTCGTTTTGAAATAAAATCGAATTAATTAAATGAGATTGTCTATAAACGGAATGAGCGGCCTAGATCATTTTATTAGCATAGGACAAATAGAGATATTGACCGTAGCCGGAGGAGGGGAGAGTGCGGTGTGTATGCAGAACCAATGATAAAAACATTGATTTCAAGGATAAAGGTTATTGTATTATTGGAAATTAGAGTTATATTTCGCAATTGGCTGCATCATACTCCATACTATGTATATAGGTAGGTAATTATGAGGAAAGTTAATTTGATAATTCCATAATTGGTGTTCGCGATCGTATTGGACCTTTTTCTTCCATAGGCCTTAATCACAGATGTTTCCAAAATTACTTTTCACGGCTTTTATTTCAATCACGTGGGCGCTTGATTTGTTCAGAAAATCTTTTCTCGTTTATAAATATAAATAAAACAATAAATCAGAATAGTGCGTGTAATTTCTTTCAATTCTTCCTCCGAAGGCCTTTTAATACACTAACCGAGACGTCCTTGCTCCATCTGAGATAAACAAATCTAACTTACAATGTTATAACCAATTCACTTGTTTATCTATTTCCACGTGGATCAGCTAACAAATTTTTAAAGATATACATGAACATATCAAGCAAGTGTGGACTGGAACCTAAAAGCAACCCGAGTATTTTAAAAACTCAAAAACTCTTCAATTGAACATTGTTAATTATAAAATTAATTTATAAAAATTCTTCAACATTGACACTAGCTCCTAGTGTCAATGTTGAGTGAAAACTGGGAAGTGAGAAAACTCTACAAGTGAAATTTGCTAGACCCTATCATGTCTACCCTCTAAAATCTCTATAAAAGGTCTAGAGATTTTCTTTAGTGATGAATAAATAATATAAAAAAATTAAAAACCGACTTCAAAATATATAAAAATTTGTAAACAAAAAATGCACTAAAAAGTAACAAAATAATGGCGTATCCTTGCAGTATCTACAACTTACAAATTATTAGGATGATACAATGTACAACTATTGTTATTTTTGGAGTTGGTGTCAGTCAAGAAAATACGACTCTATTGGTACTTAGCAAAAAACAAGAATACCTTATGAAAATTATTTTTCAAATGAACTTTTAGACAATATACGCGAACTGTAACAATATCTAGCGACGTTTAAACTACAAAATACCAATACCAACTAAATCTTTTTAAAATTTTTACAAATTACTATTAATATTTATTTTCTTGACTGACACCAACTCCAAAAATAACAATAGTTGTACATTGTATCATCCTAATAATTTGTAAGTTGTAGATACTGCAAGGATACGCCATTATTTTGTTACTTTTTAGTGCATTTTTTGTTTACAAATTTTTATATATTTTGAAGTCGGTTTTTCATTTTTTTATAATATTTATTTATTTCTCGCGTTTGAGTGATCTGAAGTTTGATAACTGATTTTATTTTTTTGAAAATGGTTAACCTTACACGCCGTTAACGTTAACCGTTAACGCGCTGCTCATATGAAGCAGCGCCGTTTAATATTAAAAGTTACTACATCATCCCTTTTTGCCCTTAAGGGTTGAAATTTTTTGCTTTTAAATGTAATAACAAAACTAAGTGCATTATTCTTTCCAACAGAAAAAAAAATTATCAAAATTCGGTTAAATGTCACTATTTCATCCCCTATTTTCATCCTTAAGGGATGGATGGATTTTTTTCTTCAAATTGAAATGTGAACAATTTAAAGGTACGTTGTACGTAATAGAAACAAAATTATCAAAATCGGGTTAGCCAGGAAATATTTATAATATTATTTCATCTCTTATTTTTAACCCCTTATGAGTGGAGTTTTTTTTTTATAAAAAATGGATAGGAGATTAATTTAAGGTTGTGTTCTACAATTAAAAAAAGAATTATCAAAATCGAGCTATCCAATAAGAAGTTAGTTTTTCATCCCTTAGTTTTCAATCCCTTAGAAGTTAACGATTTCCTTCAAATTAAAATGGAACCACACGAAAAGCACTGGCTTTCAAATAAAAAGTAATTTTCAAAATCGAGCCATCCGATAAGAAGTTAGTATTTCATCCCTTAGTTTTCAACCCTTTAGAAGTAAACGATTTCCTTCAAATTAAAATGGGACCATTCGAAAAGCACCAGCTTTCAGATAAAAAAAGAATCATCAAAATCGCTTCACCCAGTCGGAAATGCTGAGGTAACAAACAAAAAATACAGTCGAATTGAGAACCTCCTCCTTTTTTTGAAGTCGGTTAAAAATGTTCATAGATGTTTAAATGGATATGTTCGATGTCCGAAAGTAATTCATTATAATTGAAAATAAAAATTATAATTAACCACCTATTGGCGCAGTGACTAGAGCAGTAGTTCACTCCGCTTCATGCGTTAAGGGGTTACTGGGTTCGATCCCCATTGAATCCTAGACCTAAGATATAATTGACCAACAGAAATTCTCTGTGTTTAGACTGTCGTGACATGACCTTAGATGTCAAAGCGACTTAAAACACCAACAAAAAAATTATAACAAAATGAAAAACCGGCTTCAAAATAAATAAAAAATCTGAAACAAAAAATGCACTAAAAAGTAAAAAAATAGTTGCGTATCCTTGCAGTGTCTACAACTTACAAATTATTAGGATGCTATAATGTACAACTATCGTAATTTTTGGAGTTGGTGTCAGCCAAGGAAATACAACTATATTGGTACTTAACAATAAACGAGAATACCATATGAAATGTATTTTTCAAATGAACTTTTATACAATATACTCGAACTGTAACAATATCTAGCGACCTTTAAACTACAAAATACCAATAACCAACTAAACCTTTTTACAAATGAACATTAATATTTATTTTCTTGGCTGACACCAACTCCAACAATAACAATAGTTGTACATTATATCATCCTAATAATTTGTAAGTTGTAAACACTGCAAGGATACGCAATTATATTTTTTTATTTTTTAGTGTATTTTTGTTGAAAATGTATTTTAAAGTCGGTTTTTCATTTTGTTATAATTTTTATTTATTTCTCGATTTTTAGTGATCTGAAGTTTGATAACTGATTTTATTTATTTGAATATGGGTAAACCTACTAAATTTACTGCTCATATGAGGCAGATCTGTTAAATGTTAAAAGTTACTACATCATCCCTTTTTGCCCTTAAGGGTTGAAACTGCTTGCTCTTAAATTTAAATAGACCTAAGTGAAATACTCTTTCCAATAAAAAAAAAAATCATCAAAATCCGATGATTCAGTTAAACGTCCCTATTTCATCCCCTATTTTCATCTTTAGGGGGTGGATTTTATTCTTTAAATTGGAATGTGAACAATTTAAAGGTACGATGTACGTAATAGAAACGAAATTATCGAAATCGGGTTAGCCAGGAAAAATGTATAGTAACATTCCTAATTTTTAACCCCTTATGAGTGGAGTTTGTTTTTATAAGAATGGATATGAGATTAATTTAAAATTATGTACTACCAATAAAAAAAGAATTATCAAAATCGAGCTATCCAATAAGAAGTTAATATTTCATCCCTTAGTTTTTAACCCCTTAAAAGTGACAGATTTCCCTTAAATTAAAATGGAACTACACGGAAAGCACCAGCTTACAATTAAAAAAAGAATTATCAAAATCGAGCTATTCAATAAGAAGTTAATATTTCATCCCTTAGTTTTCAACCCCTTAGAAATAAACGATTTCCTTCGAATTATAATGGGACCACAAGCTCAGGTGGAATCACCTGCTCTCAATTAAAAAAAGAGTCATGAAATTCGCTTTACCCAGTCGAAAATTCTGAGGTAACAAACAAACAAAAAATACAGTCAAATTGAGAACCTCCTCCTTTTTTTGAAGTCGGTTAAAAAAACGTCCCCACACTTGATACTTAATATCTTCGCAAACTGAATTGTGATTACACCTGCCACTACTTGTAACAACACCGTCTACTCTTTCATGCACGGATAAAAGTAGTGGTGTAAAATTTACAACACTAAACTAGTCATATTTTTACTGCACTTTGTGTTCACTATAACCACAAATGTAATATTAGATAACACACTGTGCTGTGTTCAGCTCTAACGTATAGTATTTTTTACTACCATAGTGTAGTAAATATATGTAGCTGTTACAACTGCTGAGTGTTGTACAATTAACAAATTTTGGCGTTTGCGCATGCGGCGCGTATAACATAACCAATAATTTTGACAAATAAATGCAAGTGTCAAAAATTCAACTACATTTTTTCTAGTTCGTGTTGTTGATAATACTACAGTTTTTTAATTACACTTGACTGGTAAACGTTACCACACGTGGTGTCATCTTATATAATACTAGTAAATGTTGTAAAATTAAAAAAAAATGTTGTTAAAACGACAACACATTTTTTCCGTGTAGGTTTCCAACTGGAACCAATGAATGGAATAATGCTATACACATCATGATTCTAAAGAGAATAAGACGATTTCCCGCAGAACCTTTCTCTCTTCATGCATCAAAATGTCTACAGCACTATTTCATTCATTGGTCTTATTGTTAGTAGGAATAACCCAATTGTACCACGGTATGAAACAGTCTAATTGTGTTGGTGCTGGCTTAAAACTTTTATGTAATGCAATATTAGGGACTGCTCATAAATTACGTAAGGCATTTAGGGGGGGGGGGGGTAGATATTATGGCTCTGATTGAACGGTTATTTTATAAGTATGTTCATTTTTTACGAAAATTTCTTATGAAAGGGAAAGGGTGAGTAGTTGTAATCTTATAATTTCTTACAATAAGGGGGGGAGGAGTTAAATAAGCCTCAGAAACATTTTACGTAATTTATGAATTGCCCCTTATACGTATTTAATTTGAGCCAAAACGGAATTTTTTTTCTGATTTTGATATGTTTATTTATATGAATTTGTCCAAAGTTTTCAGAAAGTTCGACCAAGCATTTATATTTAAAAGCTCGACCAAACACTAACTCAAAAGTTCAGTCAGTGACAAATCCAAAAACTCAGTCAGTGGCATATCCAAAAGCTTGGCCAATGACTTATCCAAAAGTTCAGCCTATAACTAGGGGCGTCTTTAACATATTGAAGTATTGAGTATTTTGTTATCATAGACAAAGAAAATATTAAGCATCCATAGTTTTTCTATAGAACAATATATTTCCACAAAAAACATACCTAAAGCGTTTACTTAAAATGTATAATTCATTTGGTAGTTTAAATATTTCCGGAAACATAAAAATTTCAAAGTAAACCTAAAAAAAAACCGAATAAATTTTTGAGTTCCCACAAAAAAAAGATCCAAAGAATTAAATTCAATCAGATTAACAGCGATAGAATGGTTAAAATAAATTGAGATGAAAAAATGTTTAAGTATCCAAAATCACTCGACATTACATTAGTTTTCTTTATAATAACGATATAAAAGGTCATTAAATTAAAGAAACATGTAATTAATAATTTTTTAAACAATTACCTTAGAGGTAAAGCACTTAAAATAGATAATATTTCAGTCAATAAAACATTTTTTTCTGTAAAAATCTACATGCAAATCATTGCATTTTATAGTAATTAATTGTTTATTTTACGCCCAAAAACCCATGGCGTATTAAAGATTATAAAATATAGAAAACATATTTTGACAGCACAAAGTGCTATTTAAATATCCGTAATCAAATTAATATATTCAATCAATATTCATAATGAGAAAAAAGAAAAACGTAACTTCAATCCCATCGACCGTTCAAATCACGAATGACTGAACGTTCGAAGGACGGAATTAAATCGAAGGATAACTGGAAAATTCAAATAAATATTAATATATGAAAATTGAGGCTGTAATACATATAGAAATCTATTAATATATGAAAAAATCCGGGGTCAGATATGCTGGAATCGAACCGAGGTTCCGCTGGTTGGCTGCCGACGTCTCTATCTCCTAGACTATAAGAGGATTGTAAAAGTTTCGTTGAAACTTCTATATAAAGCATTGGTTTAGTCTTTATATTATTTCCATATGTCAATACAACTCGAAACTTGCGTCGGGGAAAATTTCAGTTGGAACTCCCCGATTGATTTTCGCGATGAAACTCAGAATATAGATAGTCGAGAGTAAGATCGGAAAAGTTGTCGTTGCCGATTTTTTAAATTTTTCGTCCTTACCAAGATAATCGAAATTTTCGATTTTACACATTCTTAGTAAGCATTGTATAAATTGTATAGGCAACAATATTACAGTTATGTATAATGATTGTCTATGCTAAACGATATATGAATTTTTCTGATGATCGAAAATTACGATTATCTCGGACAAGAGGAATATCTGAAAATCAAAATTGAAAAAGTTCTAGAAGTAAAAAGAAATATTTCAATACTTTTAATATTTATTAAACTTTAATATTGAATACATAAAATATATAGGAATATAAGTAATTATGTAATATTAAGCGAATACTAATAAAGCACGATTATCTCGTAATCGACAAAAGATTTTAAAAATTTATTATAACATCTTTTACGATTTTATTGATAAATTCGTCCATGAAATTCCAAATACTTTCGTTGATGATTTGATGGGAGATTCAAAACATCTGAAAATCGAAAAATTAAAACCGTTACCTTAAGCTTTACCGGGACTTACCTACTTAGTGTCAATCGATAGACTAATTCATATTGATTCCAATGATGCCACGATCGTTAACGTACGATCGATAATTAACGAGATATATGACGTTAACTTTTCAAAAAGTTGCCAATTATATCACTTTTTCAGGAATTTCTCAGATTTTCAAAGTAAAAATCGATCAAATTTTAACGGTTTTTAAACTTAAATAACTCTATAACTATAAATCGTAGAGTAACGATTAGGGTATCAATGGAAAGAGAGTACAAAACTCTTTCGTTTGAACCCTAAAAAAAACTCTAAAAGGAAACAGAAAAGCTGTAGAGCTTTTGAGTACCTATGTGTTTTGTCGAGATTTTATGACCAAGCTTCTAGATAAGTATTTGGTGGAGCTTTTAAATAAGTCTTTGATCGAGTGGTCTTCTTGATGGTTTGATATTTCCCTCGGGCAAATGCTGGTGGTTCTCTTTTACAAATTAAAAAGCTAGCTGAAATGCTCACTTTACCCTGGATAGTAAGATATTGACTTTCAATGCTTGATTTACGACTTTTTAAATCTGGATTAAACTGTAAAACTAGCTCTTATTTAATCAATATAAATAAAATGATAGCTGTTTTCCAATTTTCGCTTTTAACTCAAAAACTACTGAATAGATTTCAATCATTTTTTGTTTGTTTAACTTTTTATATCCTTGGTCCTTATCTAAAAAAAGAATTATCACGATATCTTCATTAAAAGCAAAATAATTAAAGTTTTAAAAATGCGATTTTTACAAGCAAAACGCGTTAAGCGGTGAATTTTTCGTCGCTTTGATAGAATGGAGCAAACGATCTAATGCGCAAGGGCTGGACAGACTATGTTTCTCCTTCCACTGCCTACTGACTATTTCATATTTGAGTATAGACGTAATGCAGTTCAGCGAGATATTAGATTAAAAAAGATTTTTTTAATTCTATTTTCCATTTGTTTAGCAGTTTTTAAAATATTTTTTGTAGCTTTTTTTAAAATTATCTTTTAGCATTTTTTTATATTTTACTGTAAATATAGATTCAAAATACATTTTGAAGTTACAACCGTTACAATAATCAAATTACATTTCAACACTCTCTTTTATTATTCATATATTTTTAACCAGAATGGGTTAAGTTAGCGAAAAACGTTTTTTTTTTTAATTAAACTAGGTATATACCAAAAAATTGCTCCTTCAGAATTCTAACTATCTCCAAATGTATAGTTATTAATTGATTAACAATTAATTATTCAAAAATTTGCATACTAAAAATTAAAATTGCTGTAAAATACAAAAAAGTCACTTTTTTGTTTTTTTTTTAATTGCTCCTTAAATGCTCTTCCGGAACCGCAATTGCTCCAGGTGTAATTAATAAATAAATATTTAAAAAAATTCAATCTCAAGAATTAAAATCGCTATAAAACCCAAAACAAATTTTAATTAAAATTTTGGTTTATTTTTTCCATCTGCTCTTCATTACGCAAATAATTGATCAAATTTTTGGAATATTTTTAATAATTAATTATTTGTAGTTACTTAACATGTACTGTTGTGTTATGACGTCATCAACTGCCGTTGGATCTTATAAACATGAATAGTTTAAAAATTGAATTACTAATTACCTATACACATGGAGCAATGGCGAAACCGGAAAGAGCATTTAAGGAACAATTTTAAAAAAAATGAAAAAAGTGATTATTTCGGATTATTTATTTTGAATTTACAAATTTTTGAAAAATTCATTATTGCGATTAACTAATAACTATAGGGAAAAGTGGGGTATTTGAGAACAATAAACTTTAAATTATCCTAATTAATAAAATAAAATAACAATTTTAGTAAACTTTTGCCATAACATAAACTTTAACGTATCTACTTTAATAATTTGACCACAAAATTTTTTTAAATTAACATTAGAATAACAAAAATATAGAATATAAAAACTACTGCCATTCCTATTTCTCTGGTAGTGTGTGGGGTAATTGAAATCAATCCACGGGGGAAATAGAAACTGCATTGGGTAATGATAATATATATAATATAAAATTTAATGATTAACTATGTTTCACACAAATCACAGACGTAATTATTACACATGTATTGACCGTTCGTACATGCGTCATGGGCCCATTTCTTACATTTGGTACACATCCAGTCTTCTTTAGGGGGCGATTCATATTTTTCCGTGCAGAATATGCAATAATAGTCCACGCCGTCACTTTCCTCGAACACAGTTTTCAAATTTCTAACAACCGCTGTATTGTTGACTGATGGTGTTCGTTGTACTTCTTCGTTGTTGAATATTTTTATTTTTATTTTTCTTTGCAGTTTGCCTTTTTTGTTTTTCCCCTAATTGATGTTTTATGGGAGTGCTGGATAAAATTTGAGAATGGTTTCTTTTTCTTTATTGTGAAGTTTCTATTTTAGGAATGATCGGCTCGTTGGCTATGTCAGAGAGGAGCACAGGAGTTAACGGAGCAAGAAACGTGTGTATGGTTAAATCGGTTTGATGTTCGTGATTATGGTTGTGTGATGTTGTCGGTTGATCGTCCGAAAGTCGTCGACATCTCACATCTTGTCTCGCGCGTTGGAGATTTTCAATTGTGTACCGCGGTGTTGTTTTTCTTGTGTAACTTCTGGGCATCTAAAGAGAGAATTTTTTTTCCGTAGAACAATCATAATTATTGGAAACAACAGCACAAAATAAACTTGATCCAAACAAATTGATCAAACAAAACAACAACAATAACAAGTCAACAAAACGAAACGTTGCATCAGAGTTTAAAATAAGAAAATTCTTCGAAAAAATTGTAAAATAATTAATTTCTTACATATTAATAAGAAACGTCCACATTTACCCCGCGAAAATCGTTCCAAATTACCCGATTTAGGCAATTCATATTAAAATGCTCGATACTTAAAATATTTTCTTCATTTAACTTAAATAGCCACATAAAACTAATAAGTGAATTGTAAATGAAAGATAATAACAAAAAAATACGCACTAAAGGTCAAGAAATAATGTTTTCAAAGATTTTTACATACGGCAAAAATTGTAACAAAAGATCAAATTTTAATTATTTACTTACCGTGACAGTATGCGAACGCCAATTTAAATATTTTTTTCTGTCAGGAACGATAAAGCACACACTTGTCAATTCAAACACTAATAAAATAATTTTTAAATAAAGAAATAATTAAAATTTAACAGTGTTTAATTAGCCGATGTTCTCAAATACCCAACTTTCCCTTACACTTGGAGCAATAGCGGATTCTGAAGGAGCAATTTTTTGGCATATAGATAAAACTGTTCGACGCTAAGTTCTTTCCGGTTATTTTTAATATATTTTTGTTTTCAATTTTTTAAATGTTTTTCCTCTGTTAATTATATATGTTTTTAACATAATAACATACGCAGACGACGTCGCGGGTATCAGCTAGTGTTTATATACAACCATAAACGTTTTCAATCAATAATGTTTGAACCCTCATGATGAGTTCGTACGACGTTGGTGAATCCAAGGATTTTCTTCTGTAATTTCTAAAGTTTTAGGAATTGGTTTGGGAAGTAAGAGATCAAAAACGATGATTTTTGTATGCTTAGTGTATATTTATAAGTTTAAATATTAAATAATATACGCAAAAGACTTAACAAGTACGAAAAAGAAATAATTGGAGAGTATCAAGGAGGTTTTAGAGGGGGAAGATCTACAATAGACCAAGTGTTCACGCTTAAAATGTTCCAAAATGAAAGCTATGAACAAGATCTGAGCCTACATATGCTTTTCATTGACTTCAAACAGGCGTATGACTCCATAGTGCGTAGAAAGCTGTATGAGGCGATGGAAGAACTAAGAATACCCCAAAAGCTAACAAGGCTGATAAACATGACACTGTCCAGTACGAACAATAGAATTGCGGTGGAAGGAAGCTACTCGAGACAATTTAACATCAAGAGAGGTCTAAGACAGGGAGATCCTCTGTCCACGGACCTTTTCAATCTGGTCCTGGATATGATCATGAGGAAAAGCGGAATCCAGAGAACAGGACTGATCCGGCATCACAAGAACCAAACTATAGCATATGCCGATGATGTAGTCTTGCTAACAAGGTCAAGGAAGGAACTGCAAAGGGTATTCAGAAGATTCGAGATGGAAGCGCAAAAGTACGACTTACATATAAATGAAAAAAAAAAAACAAAGTATATGGAAATGGGAGTGGATGTGGCAAAGGAGAATGAGTTCGTGGCGTTTCAAGCAGAAGGAAAGATATACAAGGTCGAGAAAGTGAACAAATTCGAGTATCTGGGAGTTGCAGTTACAAATAGAGGAAGCGAAGACGAGGAGATAGAGAAGAGGATTCTGAAGGCAAGCGGAGCAGTGGGGGCACTTACAACAGTACTGGGGTCAAAAAATTTATCAAGAGCGGCAAAAATAAGGCTATACGAGACCGTCATAAGACCAACAGTCCTGTATGCGTGTGAGACCTGGACTGTGAGAAAAGAAGATGAAGTTAAACTGGAGATATGGGAAAGAAAGGTGTTGCGAAGGATTTTTGGAGGGGTGAAAATGACAGAGGAGTTGTGGCGCAGGCGGACAAACAGAGAGGTGATGGAGTTATACAATAGGCCCAAAATAACCCAAAAAATAAGAGCACAACGAGTTAGATGGCTGGGACATGTAATGCGGCTGCCAGAAAAAAGATGGGCAAAAAGTGTACTGTTGGAGGGTGGAGGTGGGAAAAAAAGGAGAGGACGACCTAGGAAAAAGTGGTTTGAAGCCGTGAAAGCTGACGTGGAGAAACTAGTAGGAAGCAGCTGGAGGGAAATGACAAAGGACAGGAAGAAATGGAAAGGACTCGTCAAGGAAATAGAAGCCAAAGGCCTACAAGGCCTATAGCGCTGCAATATATATATATATATATATATAAATTATATATATATATACAAATATATATATAATTATTATTATGTTTTTAACATAATAACATACGCAGACGACGTCGCGGGTATCAGCTAGTGTTTATATACAACCATAAACGTTTTCAATCAATAATGTTTGAACCCTCATGATGAGTTCGTACGACGTTGGTGAATCCAAGGATTTTCTTCTGTAATTTCTAAAGTTTTAGGAATTGGTTTGGGAAGTAAGAGATCAAAAACGATGATTTTGGTATGCTTAGTGTATATTTATAAGTTTAAATATTAAATAATAAATCGTAATCGTATTCGTAGCCGGGGTCGGGGGTCGGGGTTCGTCGAGATCACTCAATTTTTGCACGAGTGCGGCAAATGGATCGAGATGGATTTGGTTGGTTTGCGGCCGCTGAAATCGGGGCTAGCGCCTTTATCGATGTTCTTCATGTAGAGGACGACGGAGCTAGTTTTTGGCAAGCAGTAGACATCGACGCTCTTTTCGATCAGTTTGGTCGCCTTGCAGCCCTTCTGGCAGACGGGGAGGGCGCGGATCGTGAAGCAAACAGTTCCGTCTTCGTGTTCGACATAGCGAGTTTGGTGCTTGGTCGAGCAGGTTTTGTCGGATGAACGCATGCCATGGTGATGGGAGTCGTGGGCTGAGACGACGTTTGTGTATCGGCGATTTTGGTAAGCACAGTGTGCGGACTTGGCACGACGGTACAACTCTTTGGCGGGTCCTTGACAGGTCTCGTCGGCAACGGCGTAGCTAGCGACAAAATCGCGGGCGTCGCGCAACAAACAGTTCTTAGGCGATGTGAAATCGGACCATGATTCTCCGTTGAAAGTTCCGGCAATACCACGAACTTGGTTCCGGTAGTACTCGCTGATGTAGGCTTTAACGCGAGCTCCATCATAATGAATGGTCAAGCGTTCAGGAATTTCAACTTTAACTTCTCCGTATTGTGTCACGTAGATGTATCCTAAGACTTTCGAGTTGTCAGCGTAGATCACGTACGGTTGGTTGTTGGGGATTTCGACCATTTTGTCGTCAACTTTCACGATTCCTGCTGGGTTGGAGCGGGAGTGTTGTCCTTGGTTTTGGCTTGGATATAGATCGATTTCCTTATGTTTGTGTTCAGAGACTTTCAACACGATTTTCACTTCCTTTTGGGCGACGGTATCGACAGCATCACGTACGAGGACTGTGAAGTAAACCTCGTTGTCACCACGTGGTTCACGTGGTTTGCGGGATTCGTCGTATAATTCTTTACGTTCAGTATGAACGAACACGTGGTAGCAGTGTCCCAAGACGATATCGAAAGTTTTATTGTTGAAAGTTGTAGCGGCATTGTTGTCAATCACGGCAATAGCTATTTAAAAAAAAAAAATCGGGTTAGTTACTGTAGATAGGGGAGAGTCGGATAATACCGCGCATCAACATATTGTAAAAACTAAACACTTCTAGTGTTATCCAGCGCTTAAAAATCATAGCCCGAAGCGCTTACCCCTCCCCGCGCGCACGACCAGTATGCTCCGAGCAGCGACGGAATAATATCACATCGTTTTACTGTCGTTTCTTATAATTTGACGGGTATTTTTGACAAGAGTAAAGTGAGTCTGTATTACAATATTGTTTTCTTCTATTCTAATGCGTACATATTGTAGAATTAATGATTTGAACATACGATTAATTTAACTGTATTATTTTGAGGTTATAAAATGAAATGAGTTGGTCAATTCCGCGCATAAAATTTCCTATGCGATTTTTGCATTGATTAGTGCAACTAGTCTCATAATAAGGCTGGTTATAGATATAACCATATGTACCAATTTTAACTTCAATCAAAGATTTGCTAATTTTAATACCTAGGCATTAATAAAATTAATAAATGTAGGACATAACTTTTGTTGAATTAACGAATATTAGTTTCTATCATTATTTTGTTATATGTTTTAGAGTTGATCTTGTTCTAAAATAACATCTCAAGTTATAGAAGGGTTATCTGGATTTGGTTAGTGTTATTTTTTTTTTAAACTAATTCTAAGGCTACTCAAAGAAATTCACGATATTATCACGGGCACGGTTTTATCAAATCTGTCTGATAACACCACGCTCTTCCATTTTTTTTAAATACCGAAATAACTACTTTCTGATTAATTTTTTAAAATATTTTTATCATCTTCTATGTGTACCTAAACAAATTCTCTACTACTTAACTGAATTTTTTAATCTGTGCATCAAAATCTGTCTTAATTATAGGTCTAAGTAATTAGGGGGCGGTATTATCCAACTCTCCCCTACAAGTGAATTATAAAAATCTAAATTCTTTGGCAATTTAAAGGCTCCGCTGGGGAGACTAGAAAATTGATTTGAATAAATTGATATTGTGAGTATTCTTACATTGAGCTTCAATTTGGCGGGTGTACATAGCGTTGACCTCTTGCATGGGGTCCGATTCGGGACGAACAGCGAAGACACGCTTGGCCAAATCGTTGATTTCGACTGATTTAAAGTGGTAGTCGCTTTGGGGTGTTTGGACTGTGACGTTCACGGTTTCAAAGCGAGTGGGTTCGAATTCAGCGCGGATGATGATCTGTTCCGGTTTGCCACTGCCAGATGCATTCACTTGGTTCGCTTCCAAATATTGGTATCCAAAATATTTGGCCAAGTCGAACATTTTGATGGTGGCATTTTGGACTTGACGTCCGACATTCTTGTATTGGGCTTCGATGTAAGCACGGTCCATGCGGCTGGCCTCGACGGTCAAATTGGCACAGGCGGGCAATTGGTAGTTCTTGTCTTTCATTTGCCGGGCGCAGAGTTGAGCCATGGCGGATTGTTGGAGCGCTTGTTTGCGTTCTTCGCTCTTCTCCAATTTGGCTTTGATGTTAATTTCGGCACCTTCTTGACAACTTTGGCCATATCGCACTTGCATCTCAGTGTTGAGATATGATGGAGCTTGCAGGGCTTTGATGAAGTTCAACGTGGACGCCTGGGTGGCTTTGGTGGTGTAAGCGACGCAGATCTGGTATTGTTTGTTTTGTTCTTCGGAGTTCTTGGCGATGTACAACAAGCGGCGTGCTTTGTTCTCGATTTGGCTGTGAGCATAAGCGTAACGAGCTATGTATTGCTTTTGCTCGTTGGCGTTACGTCCAGCGAATTCGACGGAAGCATCGAAGGAATAACCGCGTGGACTGCGGATTCCAGCGGAAGCCTTTTGCGAGAATTGTTTTTGGCGAGATTCGACGTCGGCTTCGGATTTTTCGGCGAGATGAGCGGCATCGTAACTATCCGCGTTGCTTTCTTTGCTTTCTTCTGAGTCGCTGTTGCGTTTTTCAGCGATTTGCTTGTAGCTCATTTTAACACTTACTTTACGGCTGGTCGATTTCTCAGCTACGTAATCCATGTTGATTTCGGAGTTGCAGATCGAATCATCGTACCAGATGGACATGGGTAAGGTGAGGGCGTCGTGTTTTTGGGTTTGTTCGCTGAACCAGTTGGCTGCGTTTTCACGGTCGTTGGTGTATTGCATGCGCCATGCAAAGCCAGTGGATTCTTCACCGTAGACTTTCTCGTTGGTGTTTTTCCGCTCCTTGCGGATCACATGAGTGTCGGCCTGGCCTCCAGTTGGACGGAGTTCTAACAAGTTCATCTTGGACGTGTACGGCCAAGTGCTGAAATGAACGATTTGGGCGTTTTCTTCCGGATACAAAGGTTCTAATTCGAGTTCCAATTGGTTTTGTTTGATATCAAGAGCGATTTGAGCGCGGATTGGGAGATTTAGCTGGGCGTTCTTGTCGTAACCAGAAACATAGTACTGGTTTTCGAATGGTGTGACAAATCCAATCTTTCCTTGGGTCTTCGTGGATAGGACAACATGTAAGTCGGCTTGAAGACGCATCTTGTCGGACCACCATTTCTGGGAGTCGGTTTTGTATTGGACTTGGCCACTGACAGAGACCAATGTTGGTTTGCGGAGAGTGTAAACGAATGGGAATCCCATTTCAGTTGGGAAAGCAATGGTAAGCTCATCATCATCGTACATTTTGGTCAAGTTGAACGTTTTGCCGGATCGTAACAAACCGGCCATGTCTTCCAAGAGAGCTGGCAACTTTTCGATGGTGCGGTTGTCGAACGAAACGAATCGTTTGCCACCGAACAAGAACACGTGCATATTACCTTCCAATTTCTCGTGTTTGGTCATTTGGATGTCTAAGAATTGAGCGATTTTATCGGCCCATTTCGATTTGTTTTCGTCGCGAACTTCTTGGCCTTGTTCTTGGGCGACTTCATCACGAACGACCCGGATCAAGTCTTTGATGCTTGAGACCATTGCGGACATTTGCATGCGCTTGTTATGGACTCCTCCTTCAATCAAACGAAGGGAATGGTAGAAATATTTCGGCAACATACTGTCACGGCTTCGGATGAACTGGGCACTATGTTTATAAGCCAAATTCATTCCCTTAACGATGTAACTGTGGAGATATTCACTGTCGTATTGTAATCCATAAGTTTCAGGTTCGAACAATTTAACGGCAGCCAAAGCATCACGAGCGCTGTAATTGGATAAGTTCCTGTTATAAAGTGTTAGATCAACATCTGGAATATTGGCATGGATCTGCTAGGAAGAGGCTTAAGGATAGGACTAAAGCTATGGAATCTTGTAGGTAAGTTACAGCACTGTTGGTATACTTACAATTGTTGGTATTCGGGGTTTTCGAGTTTGGAAGCTGCTTCGATGGAGCTCTTGATGGCGGCACGGACATGCATACTGGGTTCGACTGAGGAGTACTCGGCCATACGTTGGAGCATATCAGCTGGTGGACTGGTGCGCATCAATTGGAACACAGCGGCGGAACGGACTTCATCGGAATCTCCGGTATTGGCGTAGATTTTGTACAAAACAGAGCGGGTTTCTTCTGGATACGTTTGGCTAAGTTCGTCCATTGAAACAACGATCAAGAAGCGTTGGAAGTCGGACATTTGACGGTCACCTTCCAAGTAGGGTTTGAACACGGCTAAGATGTGAGCGTGCGCAACGTTTCCAAGAGCTCGGATCATCACTTGAGCGGTTTGGCTGTCATCTTCACGTACGGCTTTGTCGAGTTTTTCGCTCAAATATGGAATGTACTCTTCGGTCAAGAACGTGTACTTTTCCAATTCGGGGGTGAATGTTGGATAGCTGTCGACTGGGTAGCGAGATTGAAGGCTCTTGTGGTTGACAATAGCCTTGCGAACGAGATGGGACAGAGACAAAATGGTGGCTTCATTGAGAATGCGTTGTTGTTTGACTTGTTGACTACGAGCCAATTCCTGGAAACAAAAAAATTAAGACGAGTCGCGATATTTGGGTGGATGTTCTTACGAAGAAAGCGCGGATGTATTCGAGAGTTGGATGGTGGACAACTTCTGAGAGGATGGCCAAGAGTTCGGCAGCTTCTTCACTTTGAACTTTCATGGTTTGGATCCATTCTTTGATGGCGACCAAAGCGGGACCAGTTCCAGCTTGAGCCATGGCATCGCGGTATACTTTCCAGGTGGTCTCGCGGGTTTCGGATGTTCCTGATTGTTTCTCGGCATATAATTGACGGCCAGCTTCTTGGAGTTCCTTCGCGTTCATGATACGGATCAAATCAGTTAAGATTGTGAAACGGGACAAAGTTTGATCTTCGGGGATTTTGGATGGAGATTGAATTTCATGGGCGATTTGTTGCGCGATCTTTTGAACAGCCTGGATGGGGTTGATGGCATTACGGATGGACTGTCCGTTGTTACCGATGTAGTATGGCAAGAGTGGGTCTTGGGGTGCGGTGTTCAAAGTGGGCATTGGTTGGTAGGCGTCTTCATCGGTGCGGTCATCGTATTTTTCTCCGGATTTGCTTTCGCTTTGCCAGTGTTCGTTGAGGGCACGACGATGGCGCTGAACTCGGTTTTCCTCGCGCTCACGGCGTTCTTCACTGCTGTCACTTTCGTAGGCGTTTTCGCGGTATTGAGATGATTTCTCTTGACGGGGAAAGTTTTTGTGTCCCATATGGGCTTTGTTGTCGCTTCCGAATGGTGTGTTGTAGGTGTATACGAGGTTTCCAACGGATTTTGGATTGGTCAAGGCTTCGGGCTCGTCTTGAGCATTGTTCACGGATTGCAAGGTGATGTTGAACCGACTTACAACCATACCCTTTTGGCTGTTGTACAAAGTTGGACTAACAATGATCTTGTTGGTGGTCACTGAAGATTGGATGGTGTGTCGTTCTAAACTGCCAGAAATGACAACTAAACTCATCGAGGATTTCTGTGAAAATTATCAAGTTTGTTAAATCGAGTTATAAGGGTTTATTGGGGGGTTGTTTTACCGAGAAGAATTTGCCATAGTTGGCGTGGACGTTGGAGAACATTTCTGGGAGACCAAAGTGGTAGTTGACTTCTTGGTCGCAGCGGCTGTAGTTCTTAGATTTGACGATTCCAATCATTTCGCCGTCACCTTTCAAATGGGGCAATGGGGCGATTTGGGGTCGGTTTTGCAAGACGTGTTCGGGTAGTGGGAAAACGTTGTAGAAAGTTTCGCATTTGCCGGAGACGGTGTCTTCCATGGTTTTGTAAGATGCGCTATTTTCGGTCTGCTCTGGTTTCTGGTTGTAGTGGGACGCGATGAGGTTTTGTCCTTGGACGTCGACTTGGATCTGGCTGATCAGAGCCTTGATGACATTGGCTTCCCAGTTGGGGATGTCTTTGTCGACGAAGACTTGTTTCACGGCACCATTTTCCAGTTCGATCTCAAATGGAGTGTTGGTCAATGGGAGCGATTTGTAGTGGAGCTGAGATTGGGGAATCTCGGAAGCCCATCCGGCGGGCAAATTGGCGTGAATTTGCGCGTATTCAGGACTTTCCATGCGACCACTGAGCATGCCGTTGGATTTGACCCGGATCACCAAGCGGGCCCGGACTAAAACTCCAGCGTATTGATCAGCTACATCGTGAAGAGCGGTCAGAGTCCGTCCCTCGACGTTGTACTTGTATTCGGTGTTCTTTTTCCAAGCGTAGTTTTCATACTGGGTACTTGCCGCAGCAAGACCAACTACCAACCAAAATCATTGTTGGACAAATCAAATTGAATGAAATTGTTTAAAACTTACCCAAAAGACAGACGAGAATAGTTTTCATCATTTTGGCACTCGATGGAGAAAACCGTGAGTGTGCCGAACCGTTGGCTACCCGGCCGTTTTATACGAAAATTTTTGTTGAACATCGCACAATTGGCCGAGTCAAAAGTGACCAGGTCAAACACATCCGAGAACATTGGCATGGAAATGTGATTGATTTGTGTGACCCCTTCGGACGGCAAAAATCACACGTGTATTGATAAAATCAATGAGCACAGCACAAATAATCTGCGAGCGAGAAAATTTGCTCTCTCAGCAAATCACTTTTCTCGAGATTACACTCAAATCATTCGACTAAATCAAAAACGTTGCATTTGCTTGCCATCCATTTAACACCAAAACCATAATAAAAAATGTTTTTATTCATCTTCTTAATAATGATCAACAATCCTTGAGGTCTATAGGGAACACTAGATTATCCTTAACGATTAAAAAATTATTTCATTAACATTAGTTAACTCCAACTCTCTCCTATTATAATTAAATGGACACAACTTACGCATTATAAAACTCGATCCTTTAACACATCCTGGACTATCTTAAGATTTTTTTGTTCTTGGATAGAAATTGAAAAAAGGACAATACTTTAAATATAGGCTCATCGAAAATAAACTCGCCTTTAAAATTGATTCTTATGAATTTTGGTCTAAAGTCTAAACGCTGTAAATCTTTTTCGTCACTTTTTGTGAAAAATTCTGAAATTTCAAAGGCTCATATCAGTGACGGAACTATAAATTTTAGGCCCCCCACAAAAAAAAAAAGATCGACCCACAACCTTATATGAATTTTTGCTTTTCGTATGCTAGCGTCCCATATTTTAATTTAGCACCGATTTTCTTGCGAAAGGTCCTTCTTAAAAGACCCTTGAGGTCTAGAGGAGTTAGCAGATATTATTATTTCTTTCATATCAATTGTAATATTTTTTTTTTGTTTCATTTTTGTTTCTTAATATCCTTATTCGTAACATCTTGGTCAAAATCCATGGTAGGAATTTTCATCGTTATTCAAATCAATTGCCGTACTGCTTCTGCTATCAACATGTTCAAACTGCCCTTCATCTCTAGGTGTAGCAGTGGCGTAGCAATAGAGGGGGGAGGGGGGGGCAAGGGGGGCATCATGCCTCGGGCGCTTCTCACAAAGCGGCGCCAAATGGTCCGCAAAACAAAAAAACTATTGTGTGGTTTTACGAAACCACGATGCAAGTGAAACTTTTTTTCGGTTTTAAGGCACTTAGGTAACTGAAAATTTTCGGAAAATTATTCGATTTAGGGTATGAAAATAGAATAGAAAGAAAAGGATGTGGCACGAATTCACTGTCTAACGTGACGCGCACCGTTGCAACTAATTTTGAATTTCTATTATTGATGTTAATACTCGAATGTTATTTTCATTATTGAATTTGTTGATTATTGTTAAATCGATCATCTGCCTGTTGTTATCTATTATAACATCACCGTCTGATATTTTCGCACTATTCTCACTAGCTGTATCTTTGTCTATCATGATCAAGTGAACAACAACATTTATATCAATACACTGATCAAATACCAATACAAATATGATTGACAATTAATGACAACTTATTAATATACTAAAACGTTGTCATGGAGAGGAAAATAGCTCATTACATTCAGTAATAACTTGCGCAAGAGCTCTGGTAAAACGACATGGTATATAGCTAACAATGTGTTACAAGCTCTAGCGAACACTTGCCGAGAATGTAACACACATTTAGCGACATGCTAAAAACAGGCCAAACAATTTGCAACGATGTAAAAAAAGTTTCACTTTTAAAAAAAATTGCTGGATATTTTTTTTAAATTATAATTAATTTCTAAAAAATATAACTTTTTTCAGGCAGTGCAGCTAAATCGTGGGATTTTTAAGTGTTGAATAAAAAAAATTTGAAATTATCAACTTTGATGATATTATTAAAAAATTTGCGTCATCAAAAGCAAGGAAAATTTATATATAGTAATTAGATTTTTTTGGATTTGGGTGGGGGGGGGGTCGGCGCGCTAAAAAGTATTGTGCCCCGGGTGCGAATTAAGCTCGCTACGCCACTGAGGTGTAGTACCTTGATTTTTTAGTTTAAAGTCAGTTGGATTAATTTTGACGTGATAACGTCTTATAAATTGATAAACACTGGCAGCCTGTATGAAAAAGTGTCACGTTCCGTTTGAGCCTGTGCGTGCAAGCGAAAACGAGATACAAGCGATAGAAAGGCACGAGTTCTGCTACTGGAACGCCGCCACGCGAGCTTCTTCGAGAACTTCCACAATAAGCTATGCCTCGTATTCAATAATTGTTGAATCCTAGACACCGTGTTTTGTGTTTTTCTACAACTTACTTAATAAGATTTAACTAATTTCCTTCATAATTTTCAGTCTGATTTCATTTTGAAAAAATTGTTAGTTTTAAGTTAATTCCTTCTTTGTATTTTTCAAAATAATGATAATCCAGTGATAAGAATTCAATTCAATTCATAAAATGATGCAGTTTTTCATCAATGTTTCTTTATGACGTTATCACGTAAAACTATCGTCCGTAAACCGACTTTATAGACAAGCAAATTTTTTTTCGCTAAAAACTTATTCAAACCACCTGTTCATTTTTAGAAGTACTTTGATTTTCTGTGATAGTAGCAAACGATTTAAGAAAACGGGATAGTTTTGGTATTTTTGCTAAACGTTCCTGTTCCTTTTTCAATTTCTATTTTTTACTGCACCCTCTCTGCAGCACCACTAGTACTAATTTTCTCAACATTTTCGGGCCCCCGAAGCTTTAGGCCCCCCGCGTCGCGGGGTCTAGCGATATGGTAGTTCCACCACTGGCTCATATCTCAGACACCGTTCAAGGTACGGTCAATAGGCTAGTCAAAATCGACATAAAAAATCGCTAAATTTGCAAAACATGATGTATCTCTGAGTTTTTAGTATGTTGTTTGGCCCCATTTAAGGGGCCAAACAACATTAATTACACACAACAACATAATTTACAACTCTCAAAAAGTTGTGGAAACATTTTTATACAGGAAAAATCGTGAAATTTTTGAACTTGTTTCAGGTTTTGCTCGGTATCTCCTAATCCTTGCATTTTTCTTTGAAAGCTATTCTGTACGTTTTTTAAGAGCAACAAATTTGTTACAAATTAAGCCTAAACGGAACTTTGCAGGTCAATGGGTTACCGAGCTATGGCACTATAAAAATAGGCCAGTTTTTTCAAAAATTTTAATTTTTTTTTTTGGACCGAAGTTGCGTCGAAACCATTCATCCTACGAGCAGAACTTATTGAATATAATTTGTGGGCAATTTAATTAGCTTTAAATTAAATTCAGAGTAGGGTCTGTAAGCCTCGTAGTTCTCTCAAAACCTATAAAAAACCCATCAATAAAATCAAATTTTTCTAGAAATGTACCTAAACACTTTTTTATTGCAAGAAGTGATTTTTAAATATGTATAACCTCGGCTGGACTCATCCACAATGTCAGTTGGCAAGCTCCCCCCTAGCAGAGCTTTTAGAACTCTCTTGTAAATGCTAGAAGGGGTGCATAGGTGGCTGCACTTGCCTGAAAGCAGGGCTTAGATGTTCTACGTTGTGTGCTACCTGCTCTGGGGAAATGTGCCAGAATGCTGCCCTTATCATCATTGAAGAGAACGACGGTGACCAGTCTCAAGACAACCCTGACGATCTACCAATACTGAAGTACCCACCCAAATGTGATTTTATCTTATATGGGTTCTCAGCACTTAATTTAAAGCTAATTAATTTGCCTATAAATTACATGGTGTGGCTATTAAATAACGAGACTGGCGCTACGGCGGAACAAGTGCGCATGCGTCAACTGTCATTGGCAGTTAGCTATTTAGTGTGAAACCTTGTCTTTAGAATGCAGTTTGTCTCGTTTGTCTAACCTTCACCGTTTAGTCATAACCTTCATTTTCGTTAGTGCTGTTTTTTTGTTTTGTCGGAAAAAATGGTTCGTGTAATAATAAAGCAACTTTAATTTTTATTAAATTTCACTTCAAACTTGGAAAAACCGCTACTAAAATCTATAGTTTATTGACGGAACTGTATGGCAGTAATTGTTTATCGCGGGCACGTGTTTTTAAATGGTTTAAGCGTTTTCAAGATGGCCGAAAAGACGTTGAAAATGATTCGCAGCCAGATCGCCCTTCAACGTCAAAAACGGATGACAATGTCGAAAAAGTTGCTAATTTGATTCGGTCTGACCGTCGATTAAGTATTCGTGCAATTGCTGAAACTGTAAGAATCGATAAAGAATGTGTACGGCAAATTTTACATGGAAATTTAAACATGCAAAAATTGTGTGCCACAAATTCTAACGTTTGAATAACAAGCACCTCGAAAAAATGTTTGTACTGAAACTTTGAATGCCATTGAAAATGACCGCATTAAAGGGCATAAATATACAATCTGCAAATTTGCATTAAAAGGGACGAGATTTGAGTCCATGGAAGCTGTAAAAGAAAAACCGGCAACAGTCCGTAAACAACACTTACGAAAATGAAGGTTATGACTAAACGGTGAAGGCTAGATAAACGAGACAAACTGCATTCTAAAGAGAAGGTTTCACACTAAACAGCTGACTATCAATGACAGTTAACGTATGCGCACTTGTTCCGCCGTAGGGGAAGTCTCGTTATTTAATAGCCACACCATGTATATTCAACAAGTTCTGCTCGTAGGATCAATGGTTTTGACGCAACTTCGATCCAAAAAAGGTCGAAAACTGAAATGTTTTAAAAACTGCCCTATGTTCAAAGTGCCATAAATCGGTAACTCTTTAACCCGCAGAGCTTCGGTTGGGCTTAATCTGTAACAAACTTATTGCTCTTAAAAAACGTACAGAATAGCCTTCAAAGAAAAATCCAAGGATTAGGAGATACCGAGCAAAACCTGAAACAAGCTCAAAAATTTCATGATTTTTCCTGTATAAAAATGTTTCTACAACTTTTTTGACTTCGATCAAAAAAAAAAAAAAATTTAATTTTTGAAGTAACTGGCCCTATTTTCAAAGTGCCATAGCTCGATAATCCATCGACCTGCAAAGCTCTGGTTGGGTTTAATTTGTAACACATTGAAAGTTCTTAAAAAACGTACAGATTAGCTTTCGAATGCATGGATTTTTTGAAATGGAATTTTTTCCACAACTTTTTGACAGTTGCAAACTTGAGAATACATAGCCCTAATGGGTCCAAACAACATACTGTCACAGTCTAGGAAGCCGGGGGGGGGGAGGTTGGGCTCACGACTGTGTAGGCTGAGACCGTCTTAGACCTTTTGTCTACACCTCACGAACCCACAATAAGCTTCTGGAACGTTCTCAAAGAGCTTAGTATTTGAGACCACCTGCCGCAAGGGGTTGACTAATAAATTATTACTCGGTGTATAAAGAGAACAAAGCTTCTAACACTTTCTGTGTGTAGCTGTTTATCAATGGGAAAAGGACAGATTTTTAGACAAAAGAATAGAAAGTTCTACTAACCGAATAAGTGAGTAGGAATGTGGAGGGGGAATATGGAATTCTGGAGAGATGGCCGAGTTCCTATGTAGGCCAAGACAGGCTCAGACGAGTTCAATAAATCGTCAACGCCAGTGGCGTAACTATAGGGTGGCAGGGTTGGCAAAATACCACGGGCCCCACAAGGGTTAGGGCCGCTACTCCGAAAGAAACCTAATATCTTAACAAAATTTAGTAAAAATTTTATATCAGTACTTAAAATCAATTAAAGTTCAGCACAACTAATGACCACGTACAAATTCATATAAATGATTAACATTTAATACGGGGGGGGGGTTAATATTATGACTAAATACGGGGACGGGGAGTTATCCAATGAAATTGCCACGGGCTTCAGATGGTATAGTTACGCCACTGGTCAACGCAGTAATAAATAAATCGCGAGTGTTAAATAAATTGTGAACAGCGCAGTGCATATAATGAAATATAAACAGTGAGTGACAATTAGTGACTGTGACTATTCTAACAGTCAACTTAATCATTGTTAACGACTGTAAATAAATAAACATTTATTAAAAATAAATTTGTCGTCATTCATACACAAATCCAAGAACCCATAAAAACGTTACGTTACTAAAAAAAACCGACTTCAAAATAAATAAAAAATGCACTAAAAAGTAAAAAAATAATTGCGTATCCTTTCAGTGTCTACAACTAACAAATTATTAGGATGATATAATGTACAACTATTGTTATTTTTGGAGTTGGTGTCAGTCAAGAAATACGACTATATCAGTAGTTAGCAATAAACGAGAATACTTTATAAAATTTATTTTTCAAATGAACATTTATGCAATGTACTAGTACTGTGGCATCGTGTGACCCTTAAACTACGAAATACCAATAACCAACTAAACCTTTTTACAAATGAACATTAATACTTATTTCCTTAGCTGACACCAACTCCAAAAATAACAATAATTGTACACTATCTCATCCTAATAATTTGTAAGTTGTAGACACTGAAAGGATACGCAATTATTTTTTTACTTTTTAGTGCATTTTTTATTTATTTTGAAGTCGGTTTTTCATTTTGTTATAATTTTATTTATTTCTCGGTTTTTAGTGATCTGAAACTTGATGACTGATTTTATTTCTTTGAATATGGGTAAACCTACTAAACGCGCAGCTCATATGAGGCAGCGCCGTCAAATGTTAAAAGTTACTACTTTATCCCCTTTTACTCTTTAGGGTTGAAATTTTTTTTTTTAAAATGCAATGAAAGAACTGACTGGAATAATCTTTTCAATAGAAAAAAATCATCAAAATTCAATGATTCAGTTAAAAGTCACTATTTCATCCCCTATTTTCTTCAAATTTGAATGTGAATAATTTAAAGGTACGATGTATGTAATAAGAACAAAACTATCGAAATCGGGTTAGCCAGAAAAATTTTATTATTTCATCCCTAATTTTTAATCCCTTGTGAGTTTTTTATAACAAATGGATATGAGATTAATTTAAAATTATGTTCTACCAATAAAAAAAAGAATTATCAAAATCGAGCTATCCAATAAGAAGTTACTATTTCATCCCTTCGATGTGAAAGATTTACTCAAATTAAAATTGGACTACACGGGAAGCACCAGCTTTCAAATAAAAAAGAATTATCAAAATCGAACTATCCAATAAGAACTTAATATTTCATCCCTTAATTTTCAACCGCTTAGAATAAAAAGATTTCCTTCAAATTAAAATGGGACCATTCGGGAAGCACCAGCTTTCAAATAAAAAAAGAATCATCAAAATCGCTTTACCCAGTCGGAAATGTTGAGGTAACAAACATAAAAAAAATAAATAAATAAATATTATAAAAAAATGAAAAACCGACTTCAAAATATATAAAAATTTTAAAACAAAAAATGCACTAAAAAGTAACAAAATAGTGGCGTATCCTTGCAGTATCTACAACTTACAAATGATTAGGATGATACAATGTACAACTATTGTTATTTTTGGAGTTGGTGTCAGCCAAGGAAATACGACTAAATAGGCATCTAACAATAAACGAGAATACCTTATGAAAATTATTTTTCAAATGAACTTTTAAACAATATACTCGAACTGTAACAATATCTAGCGACCTTTAAACTACAAAATACCAATTACCAACTAAACCTTTTTACAATTTTTACAAATTACCATTAATATTTATTTTCTTGGCTGACACCAACTCCAAAAATAACAATAGTTGAACATTGTATCATTCTAATAATTTGTAAGTTGTAGATACTGCAGGGATACGCCATTATTTTGTTATTTTTTAGTGCATTTTTTGTTTTAGAATTTTTATATATTTTGAAGTCGGTTTTTCATTTTTTTATAATGCTTATTTATTTTTCGCGTTTTAGTGATCTGAAATTTGATAACTGATTTTATTTTCTTGAAAATGGTTAAACCTTCTAAACGCGCTGCTTATATGAGGCAGCGCCGTTTAATATTAAAAGTTACTACATCATCCCTTTTTCCCCTTAAGGGTTGACATTTTTTGCTTTTAAATGTAGTAACAAAACTAAGTGGATTATTCTTTCCAACAGAAAAAAAATTATTAAAATTCGGTTAAATGTCACTATTTCATCCCCTATTTTCATCCTTAAGGGGTGGATTTTTAAAAAAAATACAGTCCAATTGAAAACCTCCTCCTTTTTTGGAAGTCGGTTAAAAAATACAGAGATACACCATGTTTTGTTAATTTATTATTGATTTTGTTTGACCTAAAAGCTTAAGGCTCAAATTATAGAAAATTTGCTGAAAAGAATTTTTTTGTTCTGTAAAACTTACCATTTAAGAGATATTCTGTTAATTTATTGACAAGGACGTTGTTGATGGTCTTTTGGGTCGGGAGACTTTCTTTCGAAATTTATTTCTGGATAGAAATTGAAAAAGGATAATATTATCAATAGGTTTATAGATTTTTTTTAAGTTTTATTTCAAGGCCACTACAGTAAAAATATTTTTTTAAAAAAACCAAAATCTTTTTCGTTCATATAATATAATTATCAAGTACTTATGCATCCTTAAAAAATAAACTTCATCATATATAGAATTCTTTTTCTTTTTTTTTTTTTTTGTATAAATAAGTAACTTTCTTTTACTTAAGGCTAATTTCCTGTTAAGAACAGAAATAACTCGTTCATTTCGTTTTGCAAAATGATTCTAAATCATTAAATATTTGTTACGTATAGAATTCTAAGTAAACTAAAAAGAAAAGGATAATATGAATAAGTGTTATTGCGGTCCTTAATGAAAAAAAATATTATTTTTTATAGATAAATTCGTCTTCTGTGTTGCTATTGGACTCGAATTTGACCAAGTAACCAGCATCGGATTGATTTCCTATAAACAAAACACAACAATTTAATCAATATTTGCTTATCGGAGAAAATTGGATAAAATGTAACAAATCGGTGATCTTTTTGAACTTGCTGACAATCAAGGCTACTGTCTATTTATGTCATTGTACACAACGACATATTGATCATAGGTCAATATATTAGGTCAATAGGTAATTAATAGAATCGGTTTTGAGATTGATTTCATTCTCTTGTTACATTCAAAAGTGGTGGAGTCTAGGAGGAATCGACGTATCCGTGCTCTGAAAACTTTTTAATGAACTATACAGTGGTACCTCGACATACGAGTGCCCCAACATATGAGTTTTTCGAGATACGAGCCGGCGAGCGAGTGATTTTTTGCTTTGACTTACGAGCGAAATTCGAGATACGAGTTCAACTAGTTCACTTGAAACTTCAACTAGTTCAATTGTTTTATATGGGAAAATTTGCTTTGAGATACGAGCAAGGTTGCGGAACGAATTAAACTCGTATGTCGAGGTATCACTGTATCTTCTATCTGATATTGCTTAAACCAGTGGTTCCTGAACTATGGTACGGATACCCGTACACAATTAGTGAATATCTTCTCCGAGACGTCACAGTACTTTTACTTTTATTTTATGAACCTCACTGTTGGTTAAAAGAAATATAAGCACGTTATAAATATACATATAAACAGAACCACAGTAGTACCTCGACATACGAGTTTTTCGAGATATGAGCCGGCGAGCGAGTGATTTTTTGCTTTGAGTTACGAGCGAAATTCGAGATACGAGTTCGGTTTAGCAGGCCGAAGGTCTCAATGACACTTGCCTAACTCATTTCCAGAACATTCTGAGGGGGAGGAAGAAACAAACCTCCTTCGACATGTTTTTTTTTTCTAAACGGCCTACAGGTAAAAGCGAGAAAATGTAGCGAAAAAGGCAACGACCAGTGAGGATATCAAATTTATTTCTTTATATTCTCTTTTTTGTTTTTGTACAATAAATATTTGTCATTTATAAATACGTTTTTATTATTCAAAACCACGAAACAAAAATAACTGGGGTGACATTTTGGGGGTTGGAACGGATTAATGGTAGTTCAATTGTTTTGTATGGGGAAATTTGCTTCGAGATACGAGTAATTCAAGATACGAGTAAGGTTTCAGCGGAACAAATTAAACTCGTATGTCGAGGTACCACTGTATCTATAATCTATGGTGAATATTATGGAAACATCTATGAAGACATCTGAATCTGATATTACTTAAACCAGTGGTTTCCAATATTTACTAATTGTGTACGGATACCCGTACACAATTAGTAAATATCTGCTGCGAGGCGTCACAGTACTTTCTTTTCCTTTTATTTATGAAACTCGCTGTTGGTTAAAAGAAATATAAGCACTTCATAAATATACATATAAACAGAACTATATGCATACAACCTATACAGGGTGTCCCAGCGTGTCCGTCCATTAGAAATTCCCGGAGAACCTGAATTAATCTAAAAATTGGAAATAAAGCCTAAATGGATTGGAGCAACCTTCCTATAATATTTTTCGTTTTCTGGCACTTCCGGTTATACCGGAAGTCGACACTAAAATCATTATTTCAAACGGCATGCCTTAATTGTTTTTAACTACCTCGATTGAATTAATCATTCTGAGAATCTTTCATAATAGGTTCGTTCGCGGATCCCATCCTAAACTGATAACGAATCAGTCCAAGTGGATTTAGAAGAATCGCCAAGCGCATACACGCTTATGAACTGATTAAAGGTTATTTTTCCGTGAACGAGTTTAAAAATGTTCGGAAGTAAGACGAAGATTAACGCGAACCCACGAAAATTGTTAATTGAATTTAAAGTTGAAAGAAAAGGATAGAGAAACGGGACTTTGGTTATAGCGATTCTTGGGTTTTTTTTAGGACGAAAAATTCGATTCTTTTATTCATGCGCAGTTTGATAAAATGTGGCTAGATTTTCTATTCTTCGCTCTCAACGTTAAATTCAATTAATAATTTTCGTAGGTTCTCGTTAATTCTCGTCTTACTTCCGAACATTTTTAAACTCGTTCACGGAAAAATAACCCTTAATCAATTCATAAGCGTATAGGGGCTTGGCGATTATCCTAAATCCACTTGGACTTTTTCGTTATCGGTTCAGGATGGGATCCGCGAACGAACCTAATAACAAGACCTCATTTAATTCTTAAGGTTTTTGAGAAGAAAAACTTTTATTGAAAATTTTGCAGCAATACAAGAATCAAAAACAATCAATTTTTGTTACTAAGTATCCCAAAGTACATTGTAAAGTAACACGTGCTAAATATCATTTTTTTTAAATTGCACCACCTAATTTTATTTAGCTTGTTTGGTTCTTCTTAAAACTCCCCACATTTTCATAATTCATATCCCAATAGCCAAGTGTGAGGATTTTCGAGTTATCGTTGAAAATAAGAAAATTCAACGTTACATCCGTAATTTACAACCGAACTTTATACGGTATGCCCAATAGTAATTGGCCATGTTTTTAGGCAGATTTTATTTAATAACACTGTGAGGGGGTTCTGAGAGCGAACATACAACGGAAGGTATTCAAAGGGTCCTATTTTGAGCTTCCTACACAATTTAATGTGGGAGTTACAAACCTTTTACATAACATCCTTTTGTTGCAAAATTTCCAAAAAGATGTCCTTTTTCTCGAAACCCTTAAAGGTTAGATGAGTCCTTGTTTTAAATAAAAGATGCTCAGAATTATTAATTTAATCGAGATATGATAAAACAAATAGAGAATGCCATTTGAAATAATCATTTTAGTCTCGACTTCCGGTATAACCGGAAGTGTCAGAAAACGAAAAATATTTCAGGAAGGTAGCTCCAGTCCAGTTAGGCTTTAGTCACAATTTTCAGATTAATTCAGGTTCTCCGGAAACTTCTAATGGCCGGCCAGACTGGGACACCCTGTATATACGAATTCTCAACCTTCACCCCAAAACCGTCCTTATTCGAGTTTTCCCGGGAAAAAGTTTCAAATAAAAGTTGTAGGCATCAATGAGTCTTAGCACTATAGCAAGTTTAAAGAAAATCGTTGGAGACGTTTTTGAAAAAAATTGAAAGAAATTGAAAAAGCTCAAAAACTCCTAGATTTAAGTGAAGCTTACGGTTGACCGATTTCAACCAAAATCTTCGCGGCACAACTAGGTATAATACGAAAGTAAAATTCCAATTTTGGGGTAATTCGGATAAAGCTTTTGTTACGATATGGCTGTCACACACACACACACACAGACATGTTTCTAAAAACTTTGGACTCAGGGGACCTCAAAACATCCGATGAATTCAAAAAATCGACCCGATTACAATACTTCCTGTACTATATAGTAGTAAAAAAAATTAATAAGGAAGACAATATTTTACCTAAAATGATTTAATTAATATTTCTTCAGACCCTTGTTATTTTTATTGATAGATGTAGTTAGAGAGGGGGGGGGATTTTTTTTAAAATAAATTCACCAATAATATCAGTTCGCGACGTTTCGCCATATATTATGGCCTCATCAGGCTCTCTGATTTATGCTCAGCATTTGTGTCTTATTGATCAGGCTCTAAAAAAATCCCGATCCTTTACCCCTCTAATTACATCTATCAACTAAATATATTATATAAGCAAGATGTTATATAACCAATACACCGTAAAACCAAAGCGTATTACAGTGGTACCTTGACATACAAGTTTAATTCGTTCCGCAACCTTGCTCGTATCTTGAATTACTCGTATCTCAAATTTTATCCTTTATCGCTATTAAAAAGATCAGATACACGACCTGTTGCAACTTTTTGAGACCTGCTAAACCAAACTCGTATCTCAAATTTTGCTCGTATCTCAAAGCAAAAAATCACTCTCTCGCCGGCTCGTATCTCGAAAAACTCGTATGTCGAGGTACCACTGTATTTGTTTTGTTTTTTTTCAATTCGACTCCTTTCTTTTTCTATAAGCGCCTTGTCGCTTTTTTAAGGACCTAGTATAAACTTTTTGTACTTTAAATTACGTCAAATGCCGTTTAAAAAATGAAAATCGCACAACGCGTTCAAAAGTGAAAGCTGTTCAAATATTTTCAAAAAAGAGCATAGTTTCGAACACGTTGAGCTCAAAAGTAGCGAAATGATCTGCAGGGTTAGACAATATATTTTTTTTTTTTTTTTTGATGTACAATTTTTGATTTGTTCCAATGAACTGAAATTGATTTCTTACCCATGGATAAAATGTAAGGAATAACACTGTCGATGTGAACGCTTCCAATAAGGCCGGCGAAGAATAGTTCTTCCAAAATGCTAGCGTCGAAGGCACGGAGTGGAGGTAATCGTAAAAGTAATCTGTAAAATTATCAAAATTCAGATCAATTTCTTCCAGTTTCCTGGAAACTCGTTTACCGTGGAAATCGATCTACGTTCTCTGGGTATTTTAACTGCACGTAGGAGCGGAGGCCACGACAAGATTTGTCCTGGAGTTTAACCAGCTGACATCGTGATGACATATCGGAGATTTCCGACGAGAACAAGGTCAAGGCCTTCAAATAAGCGTATTCGTGGTCGTCCATTTGTAACCCGGTCGTTGCCTGGACGTAATCTTGAATCTTACAAATATGGTCGATGACTTGTCGCATTTTATTAGTGAAAATTTTCTCCTGGGACATGGTCGAGTGGAGATGATTGGCGAGCGTCGACAGAATGGTGGATAGAGAGAGGGCGGTGGCGCATTGGGCAAGGCCCAGCACGAACAGCTCGGTCCAGCAGGCGCGAAGCAACGCCACTTGGATGTCCTGGGTGAAGGTTTTGAAGGCTGGGATGTTGCGCGCCCAGTGCACCGACAGAAACAGAAGACGAGCACCGCTCTCACAGATATAGTGTAGGTTTAAGTACGAGGGCATGGGCCCCGGGGTTTGTAAGTTAAAGGCCACGTGGTTTTCGGAGAGCAACGGCCCATCGGGACTTGAATCGTTTTGCAGAGACGTCTGCGACAGATTGTTGTTGCTGTTGAAATACTGGACGCGGGCCATCGACTCCAAGGCTTTCGTTATGATGCTTTTGTTGCGGGCTAAATTTCCCGAGTCGTTTCCATCGCACTGAGTGTCGCTGTCGATAGACGCGGCATCGTCATCGACGCTTACGCGACTCGGTGATAGTTTGTAAGGCAAATCTCGAGATACTCCCCCTATAAAAACACAAAACATTCAATTAATTAACTGCTTACAATAAAATCTCAGATAACGTTGACTTTTGTACAGAGACTGCTTCTGCTAGGCAGAATGCTGAACCTGGAATAAGCAAGAATCCTTACTATTATTTATTTTTATCCTTACTAAATATTTATTACGTTATTAATCGAAATTAACTATTTACAAGGGGGTCTATCTTTTGTGATATAATATTATATTTATTATGGGGGGAACTCTTGGGTATGGCCCCTAAGGTTTGTCAAGTGAGACGACAGTTTAGTCGTATCGACAATGCTTAGTATTTCGAGTCAACAATTGTCGTTTGATGTGAGCAATTCACGAAATAACTCGTGAAGTGACAATTGTCGTGTCACCTGCCAAGTGACAAATGTCGTGTCGCTTGCCAAGTGACAAATATCGTGTCGCTTGCCAAGTGACAATTGTCGTGTCACATGCAAAGTGACAAATGTCGTGTCATATACCAAGTGACAAGTGTCGTGTCATATGCCAAGTGAATAAGCAAAAATCCCTTCTATTATTTATTTTTATCCTTGCTAAATATTTATTATACAACTAATCGAAATTAACTATTTACAAGGGGGTCTATCTTTCGTGATATAATACTATATTTATTACGGGGGAAACTCTTATGTCCACTCCTTTTTATCCTAAAACTTTTCAAGTGAGACGACAGTTTAGTAGCTTCCCAGCAAATGTCGTACCGACAATGCTTGGTATTTCGAGTCAACAATTGTCGTTTGATGTGAGAAATTCACGAAATAACTTGTGGAGTGACAATTTTCGTGTCACTTTTTAAGAGACAATTGTCGTGTCACTTGCCAAGTGACAATTATACTGTCCCTTACCAAGTGACAAATGTCGTGTCACTTGCCAAGTGACTTACCTTACGTGTAAAATGTCTTATAATTTTTCATAGTGAACAATACTTGCCTAGTGCACCGAAGTTAAACGCCGTCAACATAACTCCCGGGGTGATATCGAGGCCCAGATCCTTTCGAATGAATATTTTGTTGAGCGAGTTCTGTGAAAACTGGGCGTTCGATGTGTTTTTGATTGAAGGATATTCCCGTTTGTCTAAAATGGGCTTTCGTTCGTGTTGTACGGCTGAAAGTGATACGTTTCGGATGAGAACTAAGTGAAAAAAAATTATATACATATACCATGTCGGCTTTAACCAACTCGTCGTTAATGTCACTATTAGCACAGAATAAAGAACGAATGCACAAGTTTCATCAGGAGTCTGACACTCTGGCCTTCCACCATTGGCACTTGGTCTTAGGAGTTATCGACATAATTTTGTTCAGTGAAATTGGCTTTTTAGCGTTGGTATTTACACGCCATACACAAATGTGCAAAAAAATCATTGAAATTAAAGGTCTCAACACTGAGTGAAACTTCTGCTTACTATGATATTTTGTGTTACAGGTTTTTGTAAGGAAGTGAACCAAAAAGAAACCGATATAATGTGTGGTAGTAAATATGTGCGGGAAAGCCCCACCTTCATCTCAATCAGTCAAAACGGGTTTTAACGTATCAATTATATCATTCGAGCAAAAAAGCCAATAAAATTCAGTCTTAATGCAATTATTTCTAAAATCGGCCCTCTCTCGAAAAACGTTTGGAATTTTCACTCTTACTCTATAATAATTTCGTTATTCACGTTTAACCACCAAAAGCGGATGGAACGGGGTTTACCCGAGTAAAGCTCGAAACGTGTACAAATTCAGTTATATTTTAAACTTTACCTGATTTTCCTGGATAGTACGTAGTTTACCTAGGTTTATCTAATTTTACCACTAACATTTGTAATCGTGCTGTCGAAAATCGCTCTGACGATCATCAATGAAAATGACATCATGTAGATTTTCAAGAGCGGAAAATGAATCTAACTTAATTTCATCGATTTTCCAAGAAAATTATTTTGCTCTATATATTCAGGTTTTCTATTAACAGATAATATTACACATTGATGCATAAGTGATTGCCTATCCATCAACATTATATTAATTACTGACTGTGCGCCGGTTACATAGAAAGTGATATACGTAAAATGTCATCCCTTATTTTTAATGTCACTATAGTTGTTTATTAATATTTACTATAACTGTACACTTAAATTTTGGGACCTGACATTTATTATTATTAACACTAAAATGTCGTTTCTTTAGTTTATAGAGAATAAAAATGGATGGAAAAAAATTATGAAAAAATGAAAGATATTATACTGCCAAAAACCGAAATAGGAACATTCAAAATTTATGTAAAAATTGTACAGTATGTATCAAAAACAAGACAAGAGGAAAAAAATAAGGGATGAAAACTTACAAATATAATAACATTTAAATCATTATTGAATGGCTTTGCTTATTAGACACCATCCTTAAATTACGTCACACAAGTATTTTGACCCCCCCCCCCCCCTCCCCCGTTATTGTCACAGGTAGTCACACTTGTGAATTCCTCCCCCAACTAGTATGACAGAACATATTTTTCAATTTTTTATATAAAAGTAAAAGACAGCATTTTTTTCGGATTTTGATATGTGACGTTTTTTGAGAAAAACTTGTGACCTTGCACCCCCCTCTCCACCCGCAACATATGACGTAATTTATGGATGGCCTCTAACGGAAAGATGTTCAAAGATGCGAAAGTAATCGCGTTTTCGAAAATGGATGTTTCAAAAAATGAAAAATTGATCTAGCTTGGTCTTCCGCTTCTGGGTTTTTCTATTAACAGGTAATATTATTATGCATTGATGAATAAGTGGTTGCCTATCCATCAACATGGTATAGTTGTTAAATGCTGAATCAACGAATGTAATTTACCCTATCACATAAATCTAACACCCAAATTTAACCAAACAAAAGTGGATACAGTGGTGGATTCAGGGAAGGGGGCATGGGGGTCATGACCCCCCAGCAAGCTTTTACTGTATTAAAAAAAAAAAAATTACGTTTATTGTTCAATTGTCTAATAAATACTGAACTTAATAGAAATTTGGTTGTTTGGTTCGCTGTACTTTCCTTCCCTTAGCGCAGTGATTCCCAAACTTTTGAGCCCACGACACAGTGAAAGAAATCAAGAATTTTCGCGACACACCTGTTTACACCTCTGCATAAATTTCTTAAAAATGACGAAAAAATTGAATTCAAAATCAAATTTATTTTTCAAAATTACGAGGGATTGCCCGCTTTAGGTCTTTTAAAGGCTGATCAATGTTTGCACGATCCGATAGTATTGCTGTGGTTGTATCTGGCGATGCAACTAAATTTAAAATAGAATATACGTTACGACATACGCTCTATTACTATCTAGGACTACTATCCGGTAGATACAAATTTTACTCAAATAAATGTAATACAGGCGTCCCTCGCATAACACGGTTTCGATATTGCACGGTAATATAACACGGTTTTGAAATAACACGATTTTAAAAAATATGCATTGGAAAGGGTCTAGCCGAATAAGCCTTTGTGTTGTATTGTTTAAAATTTGATTTTTAAAATACAACTTATTAAGGAATTTTTTAAAAAATATTTTTTTTTATGAATTTGTTGATTTTTTAATACAACTAATGGCCGCTATCCAAACATTAGTGCGGAATATATTTTTTAAAAGTATGTTCCACCAAATCGATTTTCTTGAAATTTTTGTGGTAAGTAGGTACTTGATATTTGCATAAAAAAATTTTTGTTTGATAGGTGGCAACTCAGAGGGAGGTATAAAAACAGCCCCTTTAATATTTCACTATTTTTTTTTACTACTTAAATATTTTGATATAAGCACCAAAAAAATACAGTAAATAGATCTTATTGAACGTGGTTTACCCGGGTAAAGCCCGAAACGTGTAAAATATATTTTCATCTTCACCTTTGTTTCCTGAGTATTACGGAGTTTAGGGGCCATCCATAAATAACGTCACACGTTATGAGGGAGGGAGGGAGTTGGTCGACAAAGTGTGACATTGTGTGACAAGGGGTGAGAGGAGTCTTTGACAATTTCGTGACGTCACATTTCAAAATCGATTTTGATCTAAGTGTTAAGTAAAACACGAACATTGAACTATTAACGAAAAACTCAAAAACATTTGCAACACTATCTGTAGAAACATAAGATTCAAATTGTTTTGTCGGCCCCTTGCTTTACGACACTAAGAAAAAAATGTTCTTCTGACAATTGAATTTCATTTACGCCAACCAAATGATTTGATAGCCCACTGCCAATCAAATATTTAATATTTCGATGTAATTGTCCGAAGAGAATTTTTTTCTCGGTGTACTGTTACGCACCGATACTATTTCCCTTTGATAAATGCCGCTAAATGCTGCACCGTGCCTAGCGGTGATATTGTTTTCATTTCATTAAACAATTGACTTTCAAAATTATTCATTCAATTACATTAATTAATGATCAAAATTAATGTAATTGGTCGTTTCTTTGTTCATTTCTTGAAATGTTTGATTTGATGTTAATTTTATTAAAAAAATCATTTAAATTGAAATAAAATAAATTTTGGAATTGCTGGTTTTTTTTTTCAAAATTATTTGTAGATGTAAAATTGTAAAATATGTGACGTCACACTAAGGAAGGGTGGGTTTCACAAATATGACCAGCTATGACGAGGACGGGGGAGGGGATCAAAAATCATGAAATTCGTGTGACGTAATTTATGGATGACCCCTTACCCGGATAAAGCTAGGTTTATTTAACTTTACCCGTAACCAGGGCCGGATTTACCATGGGACCCGGGCCCATAGCGGCACATTTTTAAGGGCGGCAAAACGGGCAAAAGAAAATTAAAATAAAAAAAAAGTTTGGGAAATGTTACAGTTTTACAAGAGATGCGTATGCGCATGTGATCTGTTCATAAATAAGATAATGCCAAGAAATTCGTTTCTTTCAAACTAAATGTACTGTAGCAAAGCGGCTCCGGGCCGAGGTGTTTGGGAAAGAAATTTTTGGTTAGGACATAGTGATTTTAATTTTTTTTTGTGTGGGGGGAAGGAAATTTCCCCGGGCCCATGGCGCAAAATATGTAAATCCGGTCCTGTCCGTAACAAACAAATTTATAACTGAAGACTGACTTAAGTAAATCTACACTTTTCGTGCCATTTCATAGAAACAGCCCCTAGATTAATTTTAAGATTTTAAACTCTTTTCACCCTTATATCGTTTTTTTTTTTTGGTCCACTTTCTTATTATCAACACATAGTGAAATTACCTAATATGGTATTTTATATATACAGTGGTACCTCGACATACAAGTTTTTCAAGATACAAGCGAGTGATTTTTTGCTTTGAGTTACGAGCAAAATTTGAGATACGAGTTCGGTTTAGCAGGTCGAAAGTCTCGAAAAAAGTTGCAACAGGTCGTGCATCTGATCTTTTTAATGACTTGTCTAACTCATTTCCGGAACATTCATTTGCTTCGAGATACGAGCAAGGTTGCGGAACGAATTAAACTCGTATGTCGAGGTACCACTGTATATGGGATTACGTATAGTTAAAAATAGATTGATCGAGCTAAAATTGCAAGGGTCGGACTTGTAGATATGTGAGTTGGTTTAATGCGGGTATGATAAAGGAGGGGGGGCTTACAGTCGCTCCGCATTCCACAGGCCAGACATTTTTGAAGTCGACAATATTGACATCGGTTTCGATGGTGTTTGGTGACTTCACAGTTTTTCGAGCCTCGACATTGGTAGCCCAGTTGTTTCCGGATGGATCGTTTAAAGAACCCCTTGCACCCCTCGCAACTGATCGCGCCGTAATGTCGCCCACTGGCTCGATCGCCACAAACCACACACAGTTCAACGACAATCAGTGAGCTGCCGTTCCCTCGGTTTTTCTCATTCATCATTTCCACTTTGACGGACGCCTTTAGATCCATTTGATCCATTTCCCACTGTGAAACGTTTCCAATGAATGTTTGTTGGGACGTGAATCCCGTATGATACATACCTTGGATCTTATCGATGAGCAAGTAATAACGTTTCCACTTTGCTCAGAAGACACATCAGCGTTATGTTGTTCCTATCACCTGATCATTGAAACACAAAGATATTGGTGAAAAGAATATAAAATGTCATTAAAGCACACAAGTTGAATGGAAATGTCAAAGTTGCTCGTAAACAATGCAAGTGCCACAGGGACAGGGGTCTATGTGTAAAACACAAGCGACAAACGTGAATAGATCAAATGAAATCAGCTATCGAATAAAATTGATTGTGAATCGATTTTGATTGAAACCAACCTTGAGCGATACGAGTTGTCCCCCAGTCCCGTTTTGTTTCCAAACATAAAATAAACGTGTACGGAAAAACAAAAAGTGAAAAGAAACAAATGGTACGAAAACGGCGCAAATGTTTTTTACATATTTGTTAGGAGTTTTCCAAATAAATTTTAATAAATAAAAACCATGTGGCTTGTTTTTTTTTTTCCACTCGAAATGATTGACTTAACACAATCAACACGTTCGTCAACGCATGCGTCTATTGTTACACCTGCCATTTTATAAGCAGGTGATATGAACGGTGATGAACGGATAAAAACAATTCGCAACTGTCCACAACCAACAACAATGACCATTACATTTTCATATTTGTTGTGTGCTATGGCTTTTTTTCAATGCTTTTTCGTCTCGTTTTATACTCACCACTGTTTTATCACCAGTGAGATCATTTTCCTTGTTTTCACAAATTCAATTTTTTCTACATCTATATACAGGGTGTTACGTGAAGAAGTGTAAAACTGGCAGGTGATCTATAGGCCCACGGAGCAGTGAAGCCAGATCGTGGGGTTTCTTTACCCCCACTTAGCAGCACATACGTCATAAATTGAGGAGAAAAATGTCCCTTTAATATGACACGGATATGCACGGATATGTAACACACACTTACAAAGCGTTGTATGGGTGTTGAAAGGGACATTTTTCTCCTCAATTTATGACGTATGTGCTGTTAAGCGGGGGTAAAGAAATCCCACGATCTGGCTTCACTGCCACGGAGTATATATATCAGGAGTCCGAACGACATAGGCTATTTCACGATATTTATGTACGTAAATATGAAATTCAACTATAGTACATTTTTTATCACTCGTGGCGCTAAGATTCGGAGGCACCGAAACCGAACACCGAGGCACCGTTATTATGATTATTATTAAATGTTATTACTACGATTATTACGTATAGAAAAATACATTTAAACATCTTATATTTAAAAGTAATAATTAAATAATTGTATTTGTTTATCACCACTAAACAGAGATAATACTTCCCGCGCTGCTATTTAAACACGAGTATCTTCTGAATCGTAGCATGCTCTGGCGATCAAAGGCTCAGAATGCGACCATTATTTTAACATTGCGTTTGGTCTCCTGTATCCAGTGAAGCCAGATCGTGAGATTTCTTTACCCCCACTTAGTAGCACAAACGCCGACAAATTGAGGAGAATAATGCCCCTTCCATATGACACGGATAGGTAACACACACTTACAAAGCGTTGTATGGGTGTAGTTTTACATATTACCCACCATAGTTTTACGTATCCGTGTCATATGGAAAGGGCATTATTCTCCTTAATTTATCAACGTTTGTGCTACTAAGTGGGGGTAAAGAAATCCCACGATCTGGCTTCACTGCCTGTATCTATACTCCGTGTAGAGGCCTTTCATTTACCAAAAAAAATTTTATGCGCATGCGTTAGCATCCGTTATCTTTTTCGTACTGTTTTTTGCCCGGAAAGAAGTTAGCGTAGAACTTTTATTTTTTTATTAAACTATATGTCAAAAAATTGCTCCCCAAATGCTCCTTCAGAATCTGCATTTGGTCCAGGTGTAAAGTTAACCGTTAATTAGTTATTCAATTTTTAAAAAACTAAAAACTCAACAATTAAAATCGCTATAAAATCCAAGTTAATAATCTTTGCTTAAAGTTTTTTCATTCGAAAAATTGCTCCTGGAATGCTCTTTCCGGATCCACAATTGCTCCAGATATATGATTAACCGTTAATTAGTTATTTATATATATATTATATTATTTATATCGTGAATTAAAATAAAGTAAAATTAATCGTATATTCAAATCTATTTGGGCATTAATTTTACAACTGTACGCATTAAAATAGAAGGAAACAATATGTTACAATATAAATACAGAATAACTTTACTCTTGTCAAAAATACCCATCAAATTATAAGAAACAACAATAAAACCTTAAACGATGTGATATTATTCTGTCGCTACTCAGAACATACTGATTGTGCGCGCGGGGAGGGGTAAGCGCTTCGGGCTATCATTTTTAAGCGCTGGATAACACTAAAAGTGTTTAGTTTTTACAATACGTTGATGCGCGGAATTATCAGACGCGCGGTATTATCCAACTCTCCCCTACTACAAATGAGTTTTTAAACATTATTAATTAAAATAAAATTCTAAACATAATTTTCTTTTATAAGTTTTTTCATAGTTAACAAATATCGATGCCTATTCTCTCAATCAGCTCACTTTTTTTCCCTTTTGGCGGACGCCCATGACATTTTAGCCACCTTTTTAATTGCTCACAATTATGAGCTTCAATTGAATAATACATTAGTGAAGCACCATCGATGGTTTCTTCCAATAATTTATATGTTTGTGAAGATATTATTCCTTTTCCAGCCATTAATGCTCAAAACAGTACGAATATTTTGAATTACCACTATTTCAACATGGCGGCTACGCTTGCGCTCGTCTTATGATGAAAAGGTCTATTCGTAGCAAGGTTATTAGATACATAAGGTATGCTCACTTGCCTAGGCGGCGTTTCTTTTATCTTTGAAAATGACGTCACTGGTTTGTTGACTGACACGGGAATTCACAATTTATAGCTATGTAAAGTATAGATTCTAGAAGAAATATATCTTCATTATTCAATTAAAATAAAATAACAAAGAAAAATCAAATAAACATTTATTATGTTCATAAATATTGACTATTGACATAATGAAAGTTTAAAATTTTTGTTAAAGGGATTTAATAACCTAAATAAAAAGCATATTTTATTAAATATAGTAGTGCCAACCAAATCCAGTCACCAGGTGGAATCCCCCACAAACCAACGATAGCTAATGGCCTCTAACGCCTCTACTGACTTCTGTCAGAAACAACAAACCAGTGACGTCAGAGCAAGTCAAAGTGAGCCCCCTTGTATTCGCCACTGTCCACAACCAACAACAATGACCATTGAATTTTCATATCTATTGTGTGCTATGGCTTTTTTCCAATGCTTTTTTGCCTCATTTTATACTCACCACTGTTTTATCTCCAGTCAGATCATTTTCCTTGTTTTTACAGATTCAATTTTTTCTACCACATCAATATACAGGGTGTTACGTGAAAGAGTGTAAAACTAGCAGGTTATTTATTGGTATTCGTCTGTTGTATAATCACGCCATCTGCACCCACAGATTGCCTCTTTCCAGTGAACTTGTTTAGTTCTCTCGTTCGTTAAACTCGCTTAACTATACAACTCTTAATATTGTGTACATGCTTAGCAGGAAATAAGGCTCTGGGACAGTAATGGGAAAGTATCCGAGCTAGTGGGGAACTAATTAACGAATTCCATTATACTGACAATGCAGTACTCATCAAAATAATATTTAAATTCAACAATTATTTATTTATTTTAAATATCGACTAGTTATATATAAATAAAATATTATACTATCTATTAATCTAGTAGGAACAAAATAATTTTCAACTTAATTTGTACCGTAAATGAGTGGTTCCCAACATGGTTCGAATGGAAATCAATTACTAATCAAGAACCTCTCTAGTTAATAGTAAAATATAATTAACTTATGGAAAACTCTCGATAAGTCAAACTCCCAACAAGTCGAATAGTTTTTCCGGTCCCGATTCATCCCTTTCTGACCCTGTATGTTTTCATATCAACGAGTTGAACATTTTTTTCAGAGACGCACCTGTTTAAAAGATATATCAAACTATTGGAACCTCCACCTCTATAAGTCGAACTTCTAAACGTCACCACTTCTTTAAATCGAACAGTTTTACTTTGGTTATTTCTTTTGTCTGGTATCATCTGCAACTGTAATGTATCGTATTAACTATTTATGATATCCTAGATAACTCGAACTTTTCCTTCAACGAGCTTTGTTTGATAAGTCAAACTTGATATCTTCGTATAGTTTTGCAAAAGTAATTTCTACGAAGTTTTTCAATAGTGATACCCCCATAGTTTTCCGGTAGTGACCCCCACTTCATGGATATTTTCTGATAGTGAACCTCACATAGTTTTTTTTTTCGATAATGACCCCTCCTAGTTTTTCGATGGTGGCCCCTACCAAGTTTTCCGATGATTTTTTTCTAATCTTAATAGTGACTTCCACGTAGTCTTTCGATCTTTTTTTAAATAGTGATTTGCACTTAAATTTTGTGACCCCTAGTTGATGGCTCAAACTTAAGATCAGTCAAATAGTTTTTTTTTATGGTCACTAAGAGTTCGACTTATCGAAAGTTCCTTGTATATAATTAAAAAAAAAATCATTACGCTTATTCCGTAAGATGTGTCACTTAGCAAGTGATACGACAGTTGTCACTTCACGACAAATCTCGTGAATTTCTCGTTTCAAATAGCATGGCCGCCATACACGAAATTTGTCGTGAAGCAGAATACGAATTTTAACTGTCGTCTCACTTGACAAGTGAGACGTCTTACGGTCGAATAATTCGTAGCACATGAGAAATTTTTTGGTTTGGTTTGCAAATTGGAATGTTTTCATTGGTTTAGAGATGTAGTGCTTGAGCCAACGACTGCTCAATTTGTCAAATGGAATCGTCGAACAGGACACTTTTAACAGTTGCCGTCAATGGGAACGCAGGCGATTTTCGAAAGAAACTGCTATCGTCCGCACAATTTTCACCTTTGTAATTGTCCGAGTTCAAATCGTAGATCATAGCACCTCCGAAATCATAATTCTTTATGAATTCCGCCTGGAAAATGCAACCAATTAAACCGTTTATAATCCATGAAAAATAAAAGTAAGGCTTCAGTCTACTTTTGCAGTTAAACTCTGCTCGTTGTCATAAGAAATCCAGTCTAGCTCTCGATAAGCATACGGACATTTTGATTGAGAATCAAATTTTATTACTGTCCTCGGGTCGTTGATAAATTTACAAACCTCCGAATGACTGATAAATCCTAGTCCTCCAATACTACCGTAATCCTTTGCTGGAGCATACACAACATTATTATTTTTATTCACTAATCTGAAAGAAAAAAAAAATTAGCTGTCATATTAGTTATGTTCGCGAGTCTTATTTTGAACCAGCCTTGAACTCCATGTTACAAAAAACGACTCTGTTGTCACTGCTTGCAGATAGCGCTAGTAGTACAGTTGAACGAAGACTTTTATTGAGGTTAGAAACAAAAAATTTTTTAAACGTCAGACAAATTATTTTTATTGTTATTATAAGAGAATAATTATGTAGTTATCATTGGTGACAGTAACGATGTTAATAGCATAAAGAACTGATAAATAACAACAGCTGTCGTGCAACTAAACTACCAGCGCCATTCAAACGTACTAAAACATGCGACACAAACGGTCACTTTTTTTTCTTTGTCTTTCTCGTATTTAAGTGACAGGGGGCTGTTTTGAACCAATTACGAATCGGTACAAGACAGATTCTGGATTGACGCGAATGCTCAGTTAATTCTATTTATATTCTTTAGTACATTTTTTCATAAACAAATATTCTTAAAATGATAGCTAAAAACTATAATACCATAGCAAAACTAAACTTAACCATAAGCTATCAAACTGTGCAAGACTAAGAAAATTGAACGTTTGAAAAAATCGTTAAATTCAATTCTGCATCGACAACGAACGAGTTAGATGTGAACCGCAAACATCGAACTGTTCCTAACAATTCAGAATTTACGTTCTTTTAAGAATGCGCATACGAATAATTCTTAAACTGGTTCAGAATCGTACCCGCGAACAAAGCGATTATTGCGTTAGGTACTTGAAACTATGCCCGTATGTTGGCAGACCCACAACGATCTTATTCCGATCCATTCCTAAACTCAATAAATAATTCAACGTGTAATTAATGTTCATTGTGTTGAAAATGCCTTTGTCCTTTTCACACGGATATAATGGCGAGTTGAATCCAGTCATGGGCGTTAAAGCACTATAGAAATGATAATCGTAGCACATGACGTTGATAAAGTCGACTTGGCTGAAACAAAAAATGAGATCTACAGCGAATGAATGGGGGGAGGCTCAGGGGTCTGACATTCGAACGTCACACAATCGACTTATTTAATATGAAAAGCTTTAAACAAAGTCAACATATGAGACTAAAACGGAAGAAGGGTGACCCCCTCCCCTGACTCCCCCTTAGATACAGCCCTTTCAGAAATCAAATTTTGTTATACAATATTTTTTGTTAGTACAACAGTCTTTAGAAGTAGGAATCATGGGGGACTTCAATGGAAGAAGGTTGCCCTATTCTTAACCATAGCCTCAACCAGCTTAGCAATATTTAAATATGGGAATCATTAGTGATTTAAAGAAGATCCCCTCCCTCCCCATTCCTACCTCCTTGGACATGTCGCTTTCAAAATTCAAACTAAAACTAATTTTTGTAGATACAACAGAATTTAGAACTAAAAAACGTAGATAACATTAATGGAAGAAGTGCCCCCCCCTCCCTCTCTTATCTTTACCCCTCTTTAGACAGACCCCTTGTAAAAGTCAAATTTTTACTAATTAATTTATAAGCACTATGGTATTTAGAGATCGAAAACACGGATAACTTGAATGGAAGATGTACACCCCCTCCCTCCCTCTCAATGGTCTCTACTGGAATATTCCTTTCAAAAATCGAATTTCTTTCATAGAATAATTTTTGTAAGTAGGACGATATTTAGAGGGTTTGAATGGAAACAGGAAAACCCCCTCCCCTCTTCTGTTAGCAAAAAAAAAAACAAAATTATGTTGGTACTATTTGCTGTTGGTAATTTGAGTTTCTCCACAAAGAAACTAAGATGATAGAATTAATTGAGTGTCAGATCTCTGGGTGGGTTTCAGGACAATGCCTTACTCGTTCATGGAGGGAATGTTGTAAGATAGGTCGATGATGGTGGGGGCAGCTGCGACACAAACCGATAAAAGGAATCGACGTTTCTCTTCGTGGCGATTGATTTCACGTCGAATCTCCATCAGCAACTGAGCGAAATGTAGCCTCTGGCGATTTTTGTCTGATGGCGAATTGCTTGGAAATTCCCAATCTAAATCGATTCCATGAATGCCACATCCCTTGATTACCTCCAATATCGACTTAATAAATCTTAAACAACAAACAAAAATAGCTTCAATCGCTCAAAAAGTTAGTGGAATGGAAACAAAACAACGATAATGAGTGTGATCGTTGCAAACGCGTTGTGAAATGTAGCTTTAACTAAGAATCTCACATACATTTTCCTGTTTGCATGATCATAGACCATTGTCTCGAATGTGTGATCCCCATAGCCTCCGACAGATAAGAGTAGTTTTAAAGAGCTTGATTTGAAATGTTTTGATAGAATGGCAATAATCTGAAACAAATAAAATATATATCTGAAATCCTACCATGTATATGTGAAAAATGTACACGGTGTTTACACTGAAGTATTACGGTATGACACAGTGTAAGTTCAGTGCAGCTAAGGTGCAGTTTGAATAACCGTGTGATAGACTATGTATACACGTTTTATAATTATACCGTATTTATCGTTTGTTTCACTCATTCAGTAGAGCAGTGGTTCTCAACCCGGTGCACCAGTGCACTGCGAGCTTACTGCAAATACACCGCGAAAAAATTCGCAAAATAGTAAAAACCAAAAAAGTCTATTATTTTTTTTTAAATGATAAACCGACTTCAAAATAAATTAAAACTCTTAAACAAAAAATGCACTAAAAAGTAATAAAATAATCGTACTAATTATTAGAATGGTATAATGTACAACTATTGTTATTTTTGTAGTTGGTGTCAGCCAAGGAAATACAACTATATTGGTACTTAGCAATAAACGAGAATACCTTTAAAAATTTATTTTTCAAATGAACTTTTATACAATATCCTAGTACTGTGACAATATCTGGCGACCTTTAAACTACAAAATACCAATAACTAATTAAACCTTTTTACAAATGAACATTAATATTTATTTTCTTGGCTGACACCAACTCCAACAATAACAATAGTTGTACATTATATCATCCTAATAATTTGTAAGTAGTAAACACTGCAAGGATACGCAATTTTATTTTTTTATTTTTTAGTGTATTTTTGTTGAAAATGTATTTTGAAGTCGGTTTTTCATTTTGTTATAATCTTTATTTATTTCTCGATTTTTAGTGATCTGAAGTTTGATAATTAATTTTATTTCTTTGAAGATGGGTATACCTACTAAACGCGCTGCTTATATGAGGGCAGCGTCGTTAAATGTTAAAAGTTACTACTTCATCCCCTTTGGCTCTTAAGGGTTGAAATTTTTTGCTTTTAAAAGAAATGAAAGAAACTTAGAAAAATACTCTTTCCTATAGAAAAATAAAACATCAAAATTCGATGATTCAGTTAAACGTCACTATTTCATCCCCTATTTTCATCCTTAGGGGGTGATTTTTTTCTTCAACTTGAAATGTGTACAATTTAAAGATACGATGTACGCAATAGAAAAAAATTATCAAAATCGGGTTAGTCAGGAAAAATTTATAATGTCATCCCTAATTTTTAACCCTTTATGAGTGGAGTTTTTAAAAAAAAAATGAAATTAATTTAAAATTATATTCTACCAAAAGAAAGGAAAGAATTGTCAAAATCGAGCCATACAATAAGAAGTTAATATTTCATCCCTTAGTTTTCAACCCCTTAGAAGTGAACGATTTCCTTCAAATTAAAATGGAACAACACAGAAAGCACCGGCTTTCAAATAAAAATACAATCATAAAAGTCGGTTCACCCAGTTGAAATTTCTGAGGTAACAAACATAAAAAAAATACAGTCGAATTGAAAACCACCTCCTTTTTTCGAGGTCGGTTAAAAATAGGTGAAATTTTGTATTTAACTATTATTTTTTTCAAATGAGTAATAAAAATTATGCCCATATGTTTTTTGATATTTTAATTCTGGTGCACCGCCATTTTTTCTTATTATCAACAGTGCACCGTGACTTCTTAATGGTTGAGAACCACTGTGGTAGAGATTCAGTGTTTATATATCAGTGTAATTTGAGTGTAGATTCAGTGTAAGCTTGGTGTAATTTGTGCTTACACTGAGTTTACACCGTAACATGCTGTAGAAACGGATCGAAATTGCGCTACCAATTGCTCTGTTACCTACATTTTTCTGAGTTTCGGTCAGGTAAATGGCCGAATCGTGGATTCCAGCGAACGCAACAATCAAATGTGTACAGATTTTCGAGTCGAAGCTTTCGAGGAATTCCACGGTCGCCTTCTCATTACTCATTGTATAATAGCAAACCATTTTTAACGAAATGTTGTCGCTGAATGGTTCGATTTGCGAACGATTCGCTTCTAATAAATCATCGATTTCAATCACTTCCCCCATTCTGTACTGGTTACTATAAGTCTCAGCCCGAAACTTCGAGATCGATACGATATTATCTAAAATTTGTAAATGATTCAGTCAGGTCAATGAAATTGATCGACTCCTCGTTCGTCACCATGTCGCATTTCCTCATAATATAATTCACCCGTTGATTTATTGTGCATGCTGCTCACTTGAAAGCTTACTAAAATAAACGTGAAAGCACAGACCATTATAAAGAATGACACGCTTACAACTAGTTGTATTTTTGTCAATCGTTTAATCCTACAACAATAAACAATTAACATCTAAACATTCCTGTTCCTTTTGCAATTCTTACTCTTGCGAACTCGAGAGTAATTGATATTTGGGTTTATTGCCTTTTTTATTCATTGCGAATGATTATTTAGCACTTTCAAAGAACTCAATAGCCAGAACTAAATTAAAACGACATTTTTGAACAATATTAACGTTTATTTGTTTACTATGAACTTGATCTAGTTCATAACCTCTAGTACTTTATTATGTTAATCATCATAATGTAGGGGGAAAAGTTAATTTTTAATAGAAATACAATGAATATCTTAGTTAGTAAAAAGTAAAACGTAATTTAAATGATTTGTGACGGTTTAATGGTTGTTTTAATTGCTCTTTGGAATGTCATTAAATGTCATATTGTGGATTGTAGTCATTTGGAACGTTTGGAACTGTTACGAATGGTTCGTGGCATTGATGGGAGGGGTCACGGACTAAGGTTTACTGTCCGGAATGGTTCGGAACATTAATGTTTTATACACTACTGCTCATAAGCATTTAGCTACTGTTACTTATACTTAATATTTTCCATATTTCTTTCTACAAAAAGGGTCTAGCCTAATAGCAATAAGCAAAGTGCCCCAGGTGGTTTTGAAAAATGCTCCCGTGTGCTGATTCCTCTTCATGAAACACTTATTGTCGCACAATTTTAACCCGCTACCCCCACTTGTATTGGAGTTACGGGGGAAACTACCCCCGACGTTAAAATTTTTTTTCTAGAAAACTATTAAAGATTTTTTCATGAATTTAAAACTGTACGTAGATATTGATAAAACGCATAATATATATTTTTTTCAGAATTTTTGTAAATCTATAAATCATGAGAAATATTCTTTTTATTTTTTGAGGGTGGTTTTTTACATCAACCCTTAAAGTGACACCTTTTTTTAAAAATGCGATAAGTGCATTTATTATCTATCTTTCATTTAAAAATAGTCGCATTAAGAAATTAGTTGTCGCTCATCACCAAAATGAGGTCATCCAGGGACAGGTTTGTAACAGACAGCGCATTTTGTAAATGCATTTATTGCTTGTATATATACAAGCCATAAAGCAATAATTGCATTTACTGTCTCTTCATGATCTGTAGAGTACACGATTTTATATCTTCTGTGGCGACTGGAAATTCCGATTTTGTAGTATTGTCTCTCGCATGTGTCCTGACGGAAATCTACTATAACCGTTAACAATTTTATTTGCCCTTGGCCAGCGCTAGCCTATGTAATTTGTATATAATATATATGTAAACAAACGTGGGCATCCACCCCCACCATTAAATTCTGGTGACCACGACGTGAATTACTTAATGGTTATAGTAAATTTCCGTCAGGACACATGCAAGAGACAATACTGCAAAATCGGAATTTCCAGTCTCCACATCACTCCCCTCCTAGTGACGATGGTCACGATTGTCGTCGGGCCGTGAGACTCTGGGCTCGAGTCCGTAAAACGATGCGGGACGAATTTGGAGTAGCTCAACCAAAGATCAGGATGCAGCTACTCCACCGTTGAGTTCCCTGGTGAGGGGGCTGGATGTATGTGGCGACTGGCGGCGTCCATAAATGAGGCAAACTTGCAGGTCCACGCAGAATGAATGGTCCTTGCTGTTGCTTGCGTGTTCAGATCACGTCGGGGTCACCAGAATGTAATGGGGGGGGTGGATACTCACGTTTATTTACATATATATTATATACAAATTACTTAGGTCAGCGCTGGCCAGGAACAAATAGAATTACTTAAAGGTTATAGTAGATTTCCGTCAGGACACATGCGAGAGACAATACTGCAAAATCGGAATTTCCAGTCGCCACAGTCCTCCATACTGTCATACAAATGGGGGCAACGAGCAGTACGACTAGAGGGTAATTTTTCCCGGATTATTTTTGTTCCCGAAAAACGGGAAATTTAAAAAACATTAAATTTGACGTGGAACTTGTAAAAGTTTTGGGAAAAAATTAAATAAATGTCATTTTTGCAAAAAAGGTACGACGGGTAGGAGCATGGGGCGGACACTTTTATGACACGTGCGGTTCTCCTGAATTTTAGTATGGTCGGTTGAACAGAGATGGCGGGGCAATGTCCAAAATGCATCTTTACATTACGGGCTTGCGCTGTGATGATATAAATAGCGCAACCCTAGCGCCTCTATAAACGACCGACCTATACTAGGCCCCAAGCTAACCTTACTTAACATGTTTTCTTCTAACCACCATCTGTGTCAATTTGTGTAATAAATTAGTTTTTTATGGATAATTAATGGCTGAAAAACTATGGGTTGCAATGAAAATAACATCCAAAGAAAGCCGCAAGACGTTTAAAATTTATCGGGATCATTTTTCTGGCAAACAATTCATGGATAACTCGGGTAAACAAAATGGATGACAGACAAACTTCTTTGAAGTTAAGTTAAAATTATTTTGTTTAATTTAATTATTATTCTAAGATGGTTGAATAATTTCTAATCCCAGATTTCGTGGCAACCAATAATACGCATGGAATGAAGACGTCATTTTCATCACCAAACTCCAAATAACAACTACTGCAATATTCGAGAAAAGTAATAATTTATTAAATAATTATATTTTATTATGGTAATTGTTAATTTGTTTGTGAGAATTTCTTATGTAATTTTTTTTTGAAATACAACATTTTAAAAATAATTACTGAGTTTATTATTTTTACTTTAAATATATAAATTAATAAACAAAACAAATATTTAAAACTACGCGCGTCTAGTTAAAAGAAACAACACTAGCGCCTCTATGAACAAGCGACCATACTAAAACCCTAGAAGCTACCGCAGTTTAACACTGAGTGTCCCTCCCATGGGTAGGAGTGAGGGGAGTGAGCAAATACTTATGAGTGGTAGTGTACGTCTCGGCTCATTTAAACGAATCGCTATATATATATATAGCAAAATCAAAAAATTAAAATGACAAATTGTCTCTCAAAAATGATTTAAACTATGTTATCTATGCTATCTATGCTAAGTTTCAGTATCTATCTTATCTCCATAATATTTGAGTGAAGGAAAGGCTTGGCGTAAACACTCGCTTATTGGCGATCTTTGTTTAACACACACCCGTCAATAAGACGCTCTGCGTTTGTTTCCTCATAAGTCCATTTTTTTAGTCATTACGTTCTGGCCCATTCTAGCCGATTCTGCCATTACTTGTTCTGTTCCGAAAGAGGTGCGATGTTAGAAAGATTTGTACAAAATTCCAATAATTAAAAATCATTGCTAATTCAAGCCAAATAACTCTGTTACTACTATTATCCTTAAATTCCTAATTGAATCGATTATTAAGGTGAGTATTTGAGTGACTCAGAGCTGCAAGTAAATTTCCGTCATTTATCTAATGACGTTTACAGAACAAAGTGGAATAAAAAACCGTTTTGTGATTTTTTTTTTGTGCCAATAAATGAATTAGTTAATTACCCCTTGATAATGGCGTTATAATATGACACATCGATTCGTGTGCTTATCAGAGAATTGATTGTTCCTTTGTAGATTGGATTAAAACAATATATATGAAATATGGATGGAACGAGTGGCAATTCGCAGCCTCAAGGCTCTTCTGGACCAAATGCCAGCTCCAATAAAAAACTACAGCAAACCCAGGCTCAAGTCGATGAAGTCGTTGGAATAATGCGAGTCAATGTTGAGAAGGTATATTTAAAATATCAACTACTTAGTCCTTATAATATTTTTAAATAAATATCTCTCTTCAATTGCAAACTAATGGACACATTAGGGTACGTATATAGTTGTAAAAATTTTCCATTAATCACTCGGTATTTCGGATATTAAGCATTGGTTATTAATTATCAACATTAAACAGTTTGCTCATTCTATATGTTGTCCATGCGGCATGTAGAAAGAGGAACATTTCATAATAGTCTAAGAGCTAGCAACGTTTTCGAGAGAGAATTTTAGGTCGGCCAGTTTTTACTTTCTTTTACTACTATATATCGATAGTAAAGGAAGTATTGTAATCGGGTCGAATTTTCGAATTCGAGCTTTCACCGGAAATACATGTTTTAAGGTCCCCTGAGTCCAAAAAAGTAGTTTTTAAAAAAATGTCTGTGTGTGACAGCCATATCGTATCGAAAGCTTTATCCGAATTTCACCAAACTTGGAATCTGACCTCCATATTATACCTAGTTGTGCCGCGAAGCTTTTGGTTGAAATCGGTTAACCGAAAGCTCTGCTTTTCGCTTGGCATTTTTGAGCTTTTTCAATTTTTTTTCGAAAACGGCTCCAACGATTTTCTTTAAACTGTCTATAGTTCTTCGACTCATTAGTGGCTACAACTTTTATTTGAAACTTTTTCCTGGGAAAATTCGAATAAGGGCGGTTCTGGGATGAAGGTTGGGAATTCGTGTATATACATATAGTCCTATAGGTTGTATGCATATAGTTTTAGCTGTTTATATGTATGGTTACAAAGTGCTTATATTTCTTTTAACTAACAGCGAGTATTTTCATAAATGAAAGTAAAAGAAAATAGTGCGACACCTCGCACCAGATATTTATATATGTTATCTCTCGCACTATCACGGACATCATACGGGCTGTCGGGAGGGGTTGCGTTTATTAGTACGCATCGCACCTATGACAGGTAAAATATTGACATTTTTCAGAAAATAGTTTCAGATGAAATTTGTAGAAAATAACATTTTACATAAAAAATGTCCAGTGACTAATTTTCGTAAAATGGCTAGTTTGCCCGCTACAAGCTTGTAAAACTCATTGTATACATGTCGGCACAACGGCTGTGTCTCTGAACGGTCACCCACTCAAATGACGTCACAATGAGCCAGCCTTTCCAAGCTTGTAGCGGGCCAACTAGCCACTTTACGAAAATTAGTCACTGGATATTTTTCATATCAAATGTTATTTTCTACAAATTTCATCTGAAACTATTTTCTGAAAATTTCAATATTTTACCTGTCATAGGTGCGATGCGCACTAATAAACGCAACCACTCCCGACAGCCAGAATACCCGTATAATGTCCGGGATATTGCGAAAGATAACATATATTAAAACTGGCCGACCTAAAATACTCTCTCGAAAACGTTGCTAGCTCTTGAACTATAACGGATCCTTATAGATCTCACCAAAATAAAACGAAAATTACAATTTTCCGAATTTTCCCTTATTATTCGCAGATAGTTCTGGTGAAAGTTTTCGATACAATATCCTGTCACAAAACGTTGGGAATTAGTATATACACAGTATTACAGAATTAGTAATAACAAAGCATTATGCGAAGTGTGTCTCTTAACAGCGCATAATGCTGATGTTTAATTGGAAAAAGATTAGCGTAGATTAGTTTGTAAATGCTACAGTAGAGTGCGTAGAGTGCATTCGTTTCACTAGGTTTAGCCAAGTTAGGAACCTAACTTAGGGACACTTTTGTGACCGTTTTCCAATAACCGCATTTAGCATAAAATGCGACATTATTTGTCGCATCAAGGGTTCCAGCGACAGATGCGCATTGTAATTTAGATGATCGGAAAAAACGTTGCTTTCTTATTTACCAATAATGACAGATAACAAATACACTTCAATAATGCCAACTCACATTTTTATGTTTACTTGTTGGTACCACTGATGCAATAAATTCGTATGCAACGCTGCGCATCTGTAGTTGGAACCTTCGATGCTAGGAATAATGCCGCATTTTATGCTAAATGCGGTAATTGGAAAACAACCAAACTTACCAGAAAAAAAAAAACAAACAGTTAAAAATCGAAAGAGTAGTAGAAAATCACCGATGATCATACAAAACGATATAAAATAAGAAAGCAACGCTTTTTGCGATGCTCTAAAGTGCAATGCGCATCTGATGTTGGAATCCTCGATGCCGCAAATAATGTCGCATTTTGTGCTAAATGCGGTTATTGGAAAACGGCCACATTGTTTACTAAGGCTGTTTTCTAATAACAAAGCATTCGTCGGACTTTGTGCCTCTTAACAGCGCATAATGCTGATGTTAAATCGGAACAAGAATTAGTGTAGATTAATTTGTAAATGCTACAGTAGAGTGCATTCGTCTTACTTTAGCTTAGTTAGGAACCCTAACACGTTTGTGTAATCACATTGTATACTACGTTTACTAATTGTACATATAAATTTTTTTTTTTTTTATAAAGTTCAAGAAAAGCTGTAAAAAATATTTTCATTTTTAATGGAATCATCGTATCCAGATAATAATGACAAGAAAATGACCAATACTGACAGATGACAAATACATTTCAGTAATGCCAACTCATAGTTTTATGCTTACTTGTTGGCACCACTAGTGCATAAAATAATAAAGCAACACTTTTTCCGATGCTCTAAAGTGCAATGCGCATCTGTGGTTGGAACCCTCAATGCCGCAAAAAATGTCGCATTTTATGCTAAATGAGGTTATTGGAAAACGGCCTATATATAGTGCTGTTTAAAAAGACATTTATATCTTGTTATATTTATAATTTTTAACCAACCGTGGGGTTTATTTATGTTCTTTTTAACCGACTTCAAAAAAAGGAGGAGGTTCTCAATTCGACTGTATTTTTTTTTTTATGTTTGTTACCTCAGCGTATTTCAGACCATTTCAGGCTGGGTGAAGCGATTTTGATGATTCTCTTTTTATTTGAAAGCAAGTGCTTTTCGTGTGGCTCAATTTAAATATGAAAGAAATCGTTCACTTCTATGGGGTTCAAAACTAAGGGATGAAATACTAACTTCTTATTGGATAGCTCGATTTCGATAATTCTTTTTTTATTTGTAGAACACAACCTTAAATTAATCTCCTATCCATTTAAAAAAAAAAACTCCACTCATAAGGGGTTACAAATTAAAGATGAAATAATATTATTATTTTTTTCTGGCTAACCCGATTTTGATAATTTTGTTTCTATTACGTACAACGTACCTTTAAATTGTTTACATTTCAATTTGAAGAAAAAAATCCACCCCTTAAGGATGAAAATAGGGGATGAAATAGTGACATTTAACCGAATTTTAATAATTTTTTTTCTGTTGGAAAGAATAATCCACTTAGTTTTGTTATTACATTTAAAAGCAAAAAAATTCAACCCTTAAGGGCAAAAAGGGATGATGTAGTAACTTTTAATATTAAACGGCGCTGCCTCATATGAGCAGCGCGTTTGGAAGATTAACCATTTTCAAGAAAATAAAATCAGTTATCAAACTTCAGATCACTAAAACGCGAGAAATAAATAAATATTATAAAAAAATGAAAAACCGACTTCAAAATTAATAAAAACGTTTAAACAAAAAATTCACTAAAAAGTAACAAAATAATGGCGTATCCTTGCAGTATCTACAACTTACAAATTATTAGAATGATACAATGTATAACTATTGTTATTTTTGGAGTTGGTGTCAGTCAAGAAAATAAATATTAATAGTAATTTGTAAAAATTTTAAAAAGGTTTAGTTGGTAATTGGTATTTTGTAGTTAAAAGGTCGCTAGATATTGTTACAGTTCGAGTATATTGTTTAAAAGTTCATTTGAAAAATAATTTTCATAAGGTATTCTCGTTTATTGCTAAGTACCAATATAGGCGTATTTCCTTGGCTGATACCAACTCCAAAAATAACAATAGTTGTACACTGTATTATCCTAATAATTTGTAAGTTGTAGATACTGCAAGGATACGCCATTATTTTGTTACTTTTTAGTGCATTTCTTGTTTAAGAATTTTTATTTTTGTCTAGGTTTTGGAACGTGACAAAAATCTATCTGAATTGGATACACGAGCAGAAGCCCTTCGGGTCGGTGCCAACAAGTTTGAAACGCAGGCCGGCCGTTTGAAGCGCAAAATGTGGTGGAAAAACCTCAAGATGATGATTCTCTTGGGAACAATCGCGGCTGTTATCCTAATTCTTATCATCAGTAAGCACCATCGAGTGATAACTTCGTCGATAATAACTCCTTCAACTCCTAGTTTATTTGTTTTAGTTTGGCTAGTGGATTCATTCAAGTCAGAGAATTCAACTGCGGTGGCCCCCAGTACACCAGCACCTTAATCTATTGGGATATAATATATAAATAATATATTTGGTTCATTAATAAATTTAACGGATAAGTTAACCTATCAATAGAGTTTATATTTAGACATTATACAGCATTTATATTCATATATTTACCATATTAATATAATAAATAATTCAGACTAAGACTTAAAATGCTTATTTTCGATACATATGAGTCAAGTGATGTCTTCTAGGCTAGAGAAAAAGTTGAGAGAGCCAGATCGCACGAATACACGTGCTGCCCCCTACTCCGACTATAAAATTTAGAACTATTTCTTAGTCACTCGTTTGCACATTTCTCTACTGTTCTACACTCGGAACGACCAAAGCCATAGAGAAACGCTCAAGGCTTTACTGCTTTAGGCGTTCTCAGTTTAAGTAAATTGAGGCTACTTGCCTGTACCTCTGTACGCTAGTAAAGAAGCGCGCTATCCCGTGTTTGAAGTGAAATTTCTATATAGACGGGGTCTTAGAATTTTTTCCATCACGAAAAAGTGCCACGACAGCTTGGTGAGAAGCGGCGAAGGGAGAAAAAGGCTGGCGGTGACGGAGAGATACGGCTGTATGAGATGGATATACTCATGGGGTGGACACTTATATCAGAAAAGTGGATCTTGTGAATTTTAGTCTGACGCTTCAAACACAGATGGCGGTGTAATGTTCAACTTGATTCAAATTACATCTATGCATTATTAGCCCAGGCAATAGGGAGTTTTGCCTTGCAACAGGTGGGGTGGATATGATTTTTGAATATGTTATTTACGAGTAGGTCCTGCTCATAAATCCAAGTTTTCGACCTTGAGGGGAGACCGCTAGCGCCGCCATCTTGGTTTATATGTGCAAGAAAATAGTTTTGTAGCATTGTCTCTGCACCGGTTTACTTTACGACAAAATATGAAGTTAGCAATATTAAAGAAGATAAAATTTCCTACATTCTATGTCCTTACACTGTTTTTGTACGTCTAGTATGTTAAGAGTTACAGAGTCATAAAAATCAAAATTTAGAAAAAAATCGAAATGTGTGCTGGGACACATAGTAGAAGTGCAACTTCAACGGACAAGTGGAAAAACAAATCGCAACAAAATTTTAACTTGAAGTTTTACGGGTAGGGTTTCAAATTAGGTAATTATATTATTTACTACATTTTTTTTTTAGTTGTTCATTCTCTTAGATGGCCCGGGTTGATTTGTGTCTTCAGTTTGAATTTCGTTTTCTGATTCATTTTCAGAGGTTTGTACCATCTGATGTTGAATTGGTTTTTTTTTCCGTTAGCAGAAAGCCAGGTTCGGGCTCGTTCCCCCCTGCACTGCAGCCTTAGGCTTATTGTACTCCTGTTCTCCTCATGTATCCCTGTTGTAAAAGGATCCTTGCTTATTCCAGGTTCAGCATTCTGCCTAGCAAAAACAGTCCCTGTACTAAGCTTGCGCGATTTGAGCCTGTTTGGGCGTCATTTATCCCATACAGGTGTCGCCACTTCGTGAGGGCTTTGCAGTCGAAAATGGCATGGGTCGCGTTTTCCTCCCCAATTTTGTTATATAATTTCTCCTAGTCGCTCATTTAAAGTATCGAAAATGATTTCTCGCTTAAAAAACCCGTATAGAATAGAAACACAGATTATCTCTATGTCAAAAGTTTTCAATCCAAAATTTCACTAATCATAAAACCACAAAGAAAAATGTATCTGTTAGTTCAAGAAAATGAAGATTCAAGAGTAAAATTTTGTTATATAATTTCTCCTAGTCGCTCATTAAAAGTATCGAATATGATTTCTCGCTAAAAAAACCCGTATAGAATAGAAACACAGATTATCTCTATGTCAAAAGTTTTTAATCCAAAATTTCACTAATCATAAAACCACAAAGAAAAATGTATCTGTTAGTTCAAGAAAATGAAGATTCAAGAGTAAAATTTTGTTATATAATTTCTCCTAGTCGCTCATTAAAAGTATCGAATATGATTTCTCGCTAAAAAAACCCGTATAGAATAGAAACACAGATTATCTCTATGTCAAAAGTTTTTAATCCAAAATTTCACTAATCATAAAACCACAAAGAAAAATGTATATGTCAGTTCAAGAAAATGAAGATTCAAGAGTAAAATTTTGTTATATAATTTCTCCTAGTCGCTCATTTAAAGTATCGAATATGATTTCTCGCTAAAAAAACCCGTATAGAATAGAAACACAGATTATCTCTATGTCAAAAGTTTTTAATCCAAAATTTCACTAATCATAAAACCACAAAGAAAAATGTATCTGTTAGTTCAAGAAAATGAAGATTCAAGAGTAAAATTTTGTTATATAATTTCTCCTAGTCGCTCATTAAAAGTATCGAATATGATTTCTCGCTAAAAAAACCCGTATAGAATAGAAACACAGATTATCTCTATGTCAAAAGTTTTTAATCCAAAATTTCACTAATCATAAAACCACAAAGAAAAATGTATATGTCAGTTCAAGAAAATGAAGATTCAAGAGTAAAATTTTGTTATATAATTTCTCCTAGTCGCTCATTTAAAGTATCGAATATGATTTCTCGCTAAAAAAACCCGTATAGAATAGAAACACAGATTATCTCTATGTCAAAAGTTTTTAATCCAAAATTTCACTAATCATAAAACCACAAAGAAAAATGTATATGTCAGTTCAAGAAAATGAAGATTCAAGAGTAAAATTTTGTTATATAATTTCTCCTAGTCGCTCATTTAAAGTATCGAATATGATTTCTCGCTAAAAAAACCCGTATAGAATAGAAACACAGATTATCTCTATGTCAAAAGTTTTCAATCCAAAATTTCACTAATCATAAAACCACAAAGAAAAATGTATATGTCAGTTCAAGAAAATGAAGATTCAAGAGTAAAATTTTGTTATATAATTTCTCCTAGTCGCTCATTTAAAGTATCGAATATGATTTCTCGCTAAAAAAACCCGTATAGAATAGAAACACAGATTATCTCTATGTCAAAAGTTTTTAATCCAAAATTTCACTAATCATAAAACCACAAAGAAAAATGTATCTGTTAGTTCAAGAAAATGAAGATTCAAGAGTAAAATTTTGTTATATAATTTCTCCTAGTCGCTCATTAAAAGTATCGAATATGATTTCTCGCTAAAAAAACCCGTATAGAATAGAAACACAGATTATCTCTATGTCAAAAGTTTTTAATCCAAAATTTCACTAATCATAAAACCACAAAGAAAAATGTATATGT